>JAQJZF010000027.1:14262500-14862500 GCA_028537955.1 Microtus californicus | reverse complement strand
TGATTTTCAAACATTTATAAACATCGCTAACAGAATTTTTTTTTTTTCCCGGTCAGTTAAAGGTACAATTAAAGTTAAAACCTTTAGCACTGAAGCTCAGTTTAAAGTGATTTTTATCTTACCGCTCCAAAGAGATCCAAGTTCTGGCTCTGCAAGAAACTCTCTTAAAGCATTAACACTTACGACATCAGTTAAAACAAGGCATCTCTGCACTCTTTTAGCCTTTCCGGTCAATCGGGTGTTCTCGACCGATTTTTCTCCAAGACGAACAACGCCGGATCCCGGCTAGCAGAGCGTGCAGAAGCAGGAGGGACCCGAGCCAATCACGGCAGAAAAGGGAAAGCGGTACAAGTAAGTAAGGCAAAGTCTCCGGGGCGAACGGCAGCGCTACCTCGGTCCTGACAGACGTCGGGGCTCTTCCCGCGACTCCCGATTTCCCCGGGGCGCCGACCGCACGCCCTCCTTCCCGGCAGCTCCGCCACCGGCCAAGGCCGAGAGGCCCTCTGACCTCCGCCGGAGGCCCGCTCGCTCATCCCGCCCCGACGGCCCGCGTCCGCGCCTTGGATTGGCCAGTTCAAGGATCCCTCAGACAAGCGCGCCCAATGGCGGCTCGGCCTGGGCCTGGAGACCCCGCCCCGTGCCCCCGCGCCGGGGAGCGGACGAGAGTAAATACAAGAGGAGCGCAAGATGGCGGCCCCGCCGAACCCCGCTCCGGGCGCCGCGGCCGCGCTCTCGGACAGGGAGGCGTTCGGCAAGCTGCAGCCGGCCTCGCGGGAGCCTCCGGGAGCGGCGTCCGCCAAGAAGGTCCGGACCGAGGAGCGGAAGGCGCCGCGGAGAGTGAACGGCGACGGCGGCAGCGGCGGGAGGCAGCCTGCGAGCTACGGCGGCCCGGCGGCTTGGAGCTTCGCGCCCGCCTCCTCCTCGTCCTCCCCGGCCGCTGCCCGGAGCTGCTTCTCCCCGCCGGCCTCCGCGGCCCCCGCTCCCCCGCCGCAGCCACTGCCGCGCACGCTGCTGCTCGCCCCCTCGCTGCTGCACGCGCGGCCCCAGCACGTCCTGCTCCCGCCCGCCGCGCCGCCCTCCTCCTCCTCCGCCGCCGCCTCAGCCGCCGCCAAGCCGCGCAGACCCAAGGACCGGCGCGAGCGGGAGAAGCGGAGGCACGGCCTCGGCGGCGCCGCCCGGGATGAGAACGGCGAGGCCAGGCCGGCGTCGCTGCAGCCGCAGCCGCCGCGAGGTGGGTGCCGCCGGGGGAGGGGAGCGGCCGGGGCGCGGGCCGCACGGAGGGAGGGAGGGAGGGTGGCGGAGACTCCCGGTTAGGGCACCGCGGGACGTTTACGGGGCTGGAGGACTCCCCGCCTGGGCGCAGTCGGCTAGGGACGGAGAGGAGAAGAGAGGTCTTTAGAGATCGGACGGGTCGCAGGGTTCGTATTGGCGACGCAGCCTCCAACGCCAGAAAATCCTGTTAAAAAAAAAAAAAAGGAAGAAAGAAAAGAGATAAAGAAAGTGCGTGCGTGGTGGGTGTACCGGCAGAAGCTGGAAGCGTCCAGGACCAGGACGTTTCTTTCCTATTAGGGAAGTGAGGTAGTGCGTGCTGCACCGAGTGTTTGGTTTCTAAGGTGCCCGCCTTTCACTTTTCGAACTGCTTCATGTTCTTAAAGTGTTTAGAGCGTCTCGTCTTAAATACTACCCTTCAGGAGCATTCAGCCGTATTCTTTCTACCTCCTGCAGCAAATGATAAAATCAGATGCCTTGACTTTTTTTTTTATTTTATTTTAATGGCCAAGTCAAGTGACTGCGTAAGAAATGGGCAGTTAGTTTTCTTAAATGTCATTTTCCAGTATGCTTTTGTAACGTAAGGCTGGTATAGTTTTCAGTGTTTCCTAAAGAGTCTTTAGTTATCTGTGGCTGTGTGGAGCTCTGACAGCCATACAAAGTGGACGAGCCGGAAACTAGATCTTTATGAGATCACGAGGTTACATAAATATACATTGTCATTGTCGCACAGTGTTTGGAAGTGCTGTTTTGTTTTGCAACGCAAGTGAAATGCCAAGTAGTTTCAGTCTTGCTGATCTCATGGTAGCTTAGATCTTAAAAAAATTATCTGGATAGAATATATTCGTCATTTAAAGGCATGCATGTTACCCATGTACATGTCTGCATCCAAGTCAAGCGAGTGGACCTGTGCTCCTGGTCCCAGTGAAACACTGTAACGCGGTTCCAGTTTTCGAGAGTGTTGCTTCAGGAAGGCTTTGAGGATGACATTTATTTCCTTCTGCTCCGGAGTTGTAGGTGGTTAAGTGTTTTAAACGTCTGTGTCGCAGTGGCTAAATAAAAAGTAAGTTATAAAGTGCCTCAGAGTCCATCCGTAGGCAGTTTGGTCTTGCTTGTGTAAGCTTCCCGTTTGCTTCTTACTAATCGCTGCAGAAATTAACCCCATTGTTGGAGTATTCGAATGGTGAAAGGAAATAAGCGTTTTAAGGAATGATATTGGCTTATAACATAGCATACATGTGTAGTATACACACACACACACACACACATATATATATATAAAACACAAATATATATGACCATTATGGTGAAGTGGCTGTTAAAGATACATTTTCTTGCAGTCTTAAATGACGTTTAAGACGTTTAAAATCCTTTTGGGGACTGTTGCGGTGGTTTGGGCATTTGCCATGTAGCATGACAATCTGGGTTCAGTCCCCAGGACCCACAGGATGGAGGGAACCAGCTTCCCACAAGGTGTCCTCTAACCTCCAGGTCTTCTGTGACAATAAGTGTGCCCCTCCAAAGAAATGTAGTAACCCCTGAACCTAAACCCCTTCTGTTGTGGGCTACCTGTTACTTTTAAGTATAAGCAGTGACAGTTTTTACATTAAGAGGTGGGAAAGATATTTTCCCATGACCCGTGTGGGATAATGATTAGATGGTAACTGTTTTCTCTTCCTCTGTGTCTCTCTCTTTCTCTCTTTCTGTTTTTGTTTTTTGAGACAGGGCTTGTCTGTGTAGCCTTGGCTATCCTGGAATTCACTTTGTAGACCAGGCTAGCCTCGAAGTCAGAGATCTAACTGCTGGGATTAAAGGTGGGGCCACTACTTGTAGCTAGATGTTAACTATTAACTTTAAATAATTTATTTTTTTGGCTAGAAGCAGCACTTTTGGGGGGAACAATTTAAAATCAAAGCAAAAGGTAGCTTTTCAGTATTTTGGTGCACTCTAGGGTTTGAATTTGACTGCATCTAGGTTCTGCTTTAACAAAAGAAGTGATAACAAAGTAACAAGATTTTTAGATATATTTGTTTCATAGATTGTTGCAAGTATAGGCAGGCAGTGTTTATTTTCGGTGCTATACAAATCTTAGTGAATGAATAAGTGATTGTTGTTTGACAGATAAACTCTTTAAATGAATCTCTAAGTTGGCGGTACTAGTTCAGAAACCCCTGTTTACATACAGCACGTTGACTTAACAGACTAAGTACCAGAAATTAGGTATAAAGACTTTTGAGAAAAATAGATCTTGCCGGGCAGATGACCTTAATCCCAGCACTGGGAGGGGGTGGGGGTGGAAGAGGCAGGCAGATCTCTGAATTCGAGGCCTGGTCTTCAGCCCGAGTTCCAGGACAGCCAGGGCTACACAGAGAAACCCTGTCTCAAAAAAGCACAAAACCAAAACAAAAAGAGAAAAAACTAGATCTCAGTTCTGCACCTGTATTAACCCTCACTGCTGTGTTTACATACAGTTTCAAACATCTTTAGAACTGTTTCTTTGTTGTTTATTTGTTTTTGTTTGTTGTGTTGTTTGTAGCTCTGGCTGGCCAACTACCATGTAGAACAAACAGGCTGGCTTCAGCCCAGTTAGTGCTGGGATTCGGGTGTGAGCCACTACATCTTGTGTCTGGGCCATCACACCCGGCTAGATCTTAGCTTCATTTACCTAACAGAAGCATTCAGATAAAGTAAATGTGTATTTGAAACAATCTGAGACAACATTTAATAGTTGGTGAGTCTGAAGCATGGCTATTAATTTTCCTAACCCTACCGTGAATTAAAGGTGGGTCGGTCCTAACCGCCTTTCAAGCCAGGAGGGCCCTAATGTAGGCGCCCTGCGCACAGAGCTGACATGGTGTGTGCCTGTCGTCTCCAAGGGTCTGATGGACTGCAGCTGTGCACAGGCTTCAGGGCTTACGTAGTGTTGTGCAGTTCTGGCAGGCTTCCTCCTGAGATCCACCTGCCTCTGACTCCCGAGTGCTGGATTAAAGGTGTGCGCCATCACTGCTCCACATCGGACTGAATTTTTAAAATTACAAAATAACCACATGAACTACTAAATTTTTCTTTAACACCAAGTGACATTTGAATTGAAAAGTATAGAAATAGGCATGATGGTGCATGCCTTTAATCCGAGCATTTGAGAGGGAGCCAGAGGATTTGTGGTCTTAGACCAGCCTGGGTTACCTGTCCTTTTAAAAAAAAAAAAAAAGTAAAAACGGTGTGCGGTAAAAATGGTGTGCCGTAACGACGGTGTGCTGAGGGTGCCATGCGCTTTCACACGCTCCAGCGATGGACTGTTTTCTGTCTGTGTCTGTGTCGCTGGGTGTATGTGCAGCCTGGGGTTTATGAGCTGCATGCTCATACAGAGGCCAGACGAAGGATCCGGGTGTTTTCTATTGCTCTCTACCTCACTGCTTTGAGATAGCATCTCTCACTTAACCAGAAAGCTTGTCTGTGGCTAAGCTGGCAGGCCAGAGTGCTTTGTGGGTCCCCGCCTGTCCCCCAGTGCTGGGGTAACAGTCACACTCACATCCTCATAAGGAGCAGCCAGCTGCCTGCCCACTGAGCCACCGTCCCAGTCCCACTCTTCTGAGAGGTGATAGTCCGCTAAGGTTGTGTTTGGGGTGACCTATTGTACACCCCCCCGCCTCCACCTCTGTCTTCTAGTGAAGTCTTCCTGTACCCTCCAGTGGCTTCTTCTCTAACATGCTTCTTCATATAATTTTCCATGTAAACGACAATCCCTTCTGTCCCTTCTTCCTGATTTCGTCCGGTCGCTTCCTCTTAAAGGCCTGTGCATAAGCTGTCTGCCCTGGGCCTTGAGCTCACTGACGAGCCCCAGGTTCTTTCCTTGCTGTTGTGTTCCTTTTTCTGGTAGGTTACTCTCATAGTCTCATTTTTTCTACTAGCAGTACTGTGAGGAATATGTAGAAACTGTAGTTTTTTTGGGTTTGATTCCCCCCCCCCCCCCACTGGACTGTTGAGGATTTTCTCAGACCACCTGCCCTGGAAAGTCTGCAGATGAGCCCTGTTGTCCCCTCTGGTGCTGCTGTGTAGAGAAGCTGATCTCTCTGCAGTTGTTTCGGGGTGTGCCAGCTTTCTCACTGAGTTTTACAATTTCAGCTTTAAAGAAAAAGAAGAGTGTAAGCCTTGTGTTTTTCTTCCTGTATTGTAATACCTTTCTTTAAAACCGGGCTTAGCATCTCTGTTATTTCTTCAAGGAAGCTAATTATAGTTTCTTTGAAATGTTCTGTTTCCTGCCTTGCTTTGGTTGTACTAATCTTTTTTTCCTGTTTGTTTTGGTCTCATTTATTTGGAGGCTGCCCTCAAGTCTGTCTTATTTTTAGCAGTTCTTTCAATTTAGAGAAAGTTACCAAGATTCATCGAAAGCCCCTGAGCACAAATGCGCAGGGATTACTCACCCAGCTCATGTTTTATCTGTTCTGGTTTTTTCTGGATTAAGCACTCTGCTTCTTCAGACTAAACTTCATTTCTGTTTTTTTTTTTTGTGCCAGATGCTGGACAGAATGGCTTCCTCCCCTAGACTAGGTGGCCTAGCTTGCAGGAGGCTGGGGCCTGAGATCAGGGCTCTGAAGGGCCGCTCCCTGTCTGCAGCTGTGCCCTTCCCAGCTGTGTGTACTCACGGGCCTTTCTCAGAGGCCCAGAGGGACGCGGTGGTTTCTTCCTAAAAGGCCACCAGCCTTACTTGGATCCGTCTCTCCTGTTTGTGACTTCTTATTCTGCCCTTAGAAGCCCAGTCTCATATAGGTGTCTGGGTTCTGGTGAGCAGGGGAGAAGAAAGCTACAGATCTTGCTAGCTGTTTGATAAACTCAGTCAGTTTCCTTGCTTTCATCTCAAGCCCTCCCGTTTCTCTGTGGGAACTCCTGGGCCTGGAGCTATTCTAGAGATTTTACCTGTTTTCCTTAGGAATATGTGGGTGTTCCGCCCTCTTTGCCCACTGCCTCCCATTTCCAGCCCTTTTTATGGCGTGTAAGATTGTCCTCATCAAGCTGGGGTTGTGGTAGAGTGCACACCTGGTGTACACAAACCCCGGTGCTGCAAACAAGATTGTCATCGTGTCTCTGTCCTGTTCACCAAAGCATCTACCATTTTACTTTTTGTTGTTGTTGTTTTATGCTTTATATTCCAAGTTATAGTTAAAGTATCTTCTGATTACACCAAAGGTGGTCTTTATGCTTCTCTTTCTTCCCATTGTCTTAAGTGTATTGTATGGAGGACATACCACTCTGTGCTTACCCCGTTTCTGCCTCTCCTCCTTCCATGCCACCTGGACGTCTCAGCTTCATGTGTGAGACCCAGGAGCCACACGCATGTGCTGTTTGTCCTTTCGAGACTGGCTGGCCATTCACTCACTTCCTCGTTATGACTGAGAGGCATACATACTCATTAAGGGATGATGTCACCTTTTCATAGTGTGATTTCTGGGGAGATAGGAGCCTGACATTTATTTGTTTACTCTGTATGGTATTCCGTCTGCCTGTATGGCTATAAACCATGTGTGTGCCTGGTGCCTGAGGCCAGAAGAGGGTATAGATCTCAGGAACTGGAATTACAGTCCTCTGAGAAAACAGCCAGTGCTCTTAGCTGCGCCACCTCTCTGGCTCCACTCTTTCTCGTTTGTTTTCACTGAAGCTGCTCCTAAGGGGTGAGCATTCCCAGCCTTCCTTTTCTCTCTGATGTGGTGTGTGCACCCGTAGCTGGAGTTTATATGCATATGACTTTCTGGTGTCTGAAAATGTCATGTATGTACGCGTATAAAATATTGCCATGTTCTAGCTTTTGTTCAAAAAGTAAAACTATTCATTTTTGCGTATAGATGGAGCTGTGTAAGCAAGTGCCCCAGCATGTGTATGTAAGCATGTGCCTCAGCATGCGTGTGTGTGTAAGCATGTGCCTCAGCATGCGTGTGTGTGTAAGCATGTGCCTCAGCATGCGTGTGTGTAAGCATGTGCCCCAGCATGCGTGTGTGTGTAAGCATGTGCCTCAGCATGCGTGTGTGTAAGCATGTGCCCCAGCATGCGTGTGTGTAAGCATGTGCCCCAGCATGCGTGTGTGTGTAAGCATGTGCCCCAGCATGTGTGTGTGTAAGCATGTGCCTCAGCGTGTGTGTGTGTGTAAGCATGTGCCCCAGCATGCGTGTGTGTGTATGTAAGCATGTGCCTCAGATGCGTGTAGAGGTCAGAGGACAGCTTTCAGGAGGGAGCCCCTCAGCCCCTGCACCGTGTAGGCCCCAGGGTTGAGCCTTGGTGTTGGACTTGAGAAGTGCATTTGCCTAGTGAGCTACTTTAAAAGCCCTGTACTAGCTTTTTGAAAGAAATGACTATTTCAAAGGTTTTACATTGATTATAATAAATCTCAACTTTTCTGTCTTTCTTGGTGAATTAAACTTTTCAAATTTAGATGAACTGTTCAAAATAGGCTATGGAAAAATAAAAGTTTTGATTTTTTTTGCTATAATAAAAATAACAAGTATGAACTATTTTACAATCTTGTATTTAGTAAACAAAATTATGTATCTTATTCACTAGACTACTTTGTAACTTCAAATCTATTTATTTTGAACACAGACTGATCCTTACATTGTATACTTTATGTTCTTGAACTATAGATTGAAAAAAATTTAACATTTTATATTGAAAAATGTAATATAGATAAAAATAAAAGCAGTACAATATATTCTGGGTATAACCATCATGCTTGCTTCAATTTTATTGCTTTAATAGATATTTAATTCAGAGCCACTTTCATTGGTTTGTTATGTGGAGCAGTTCTGGAGAGCAGTTTGCCCTGCTGTTGTTTTCTAGCTGAATTATGGTGAATATTGTATCTTAAAGATAACAGGCACAAGGCTGGAGAGGCGGCTCAGTGGTAATGAGGCTGGCTGCTCTTCAGAGGTCCTGAGTTCAATTCCCAGCAACCACATGGTGCCTCAGATCCACCTGTAGTGGAATCTGACGCCCTCTTCTGTTGTGCAGACCTAGGAAGACAGAACACTCATGTACATAAATACACACGTACATACATCATACATAGGTACATACACACATAGTAAAATAAAAAAGATAGCAAATATGACCAGGCTTGGTGGTGTATGCCTTTAATTTCAACTCGTGGGAAATAGAAGCAGGCAGATCTCTGAGTTCAAGGCTAGCCTGGTCTACAGAGTGAGTTCCAGGACAGCCAGGGCTACACAGAGAACCCTGTTTAGGAAAAACAACAACAAGAAAAAGGTAGCAAATATTGACTACTACTCAGTTTTCCTGTTTGAAGGTAATGAGAACTAGTTAGTTCTGTCAGACGTGTTGTGATAGGTCATGGATTGATGCAGAATGTTCTTAGGTACACCTTGAGCTCGAATATGAATTTGAGAACAGAAATGACAGTAGCATTTATGGAACTGTAGTCAGCATTTTACCTATCATTTTATAATTCTTTTAAAATGCTAGATATTAGTCTTCTATAGACTGTGTAGCAGTCTATAGAATGTAACTATAAAATGCATGTAAGTCTAGGTTTCAGACTTGCAGATGATCTGGCTTCAGAGTTCTAGCTCTCAGCTGCTGAGTAAATTGTATTCATTTTGTTTAGGTCTTCAGCCAGACCTATAGATAGCACTGTGAGATTATTTGACAGTCAGATAATTGGGCTCTGAATTCCAGTTGTGTTTACATGTGGAGATGATGGAGAAGGCATTGGGGTGGGAAAATGGTAGAAAGGAGGGTGGGGAGGCTTAGAGATGGCACAGTGGTTTTGACCACTTGATTATCTTGAAGAGGATCTCTCAGTTCCCAACACACGCTGTGGCTCTCAACAACCTGTAGCTGCAGTTCCAGGGGATCCAGTGCCTCTTTCTGGCACCCCTGCTCCCCAACCTTACCCCATGCATGCAACTCATGCAAAAGAAAAAACCTCTTAAAAACGATTATGGGAAAATTAACATGTGTGGAATATTCAGTAGTCTGTGAGTAGAGCCATTTGGATGAGATTGATGTTTTACAGGTTTTTATTATTTGTTTATTTTGCATATATTGGGGGGGGTCACGTACCTAGATGTGCCTGGGAGATCAGGGAACAACTTAGTTTATTTTGCGTATATTTGGAGGGGTGGTCATGCACCTAGGTGTGCCTGGGAGATGGGGGGGGGTCACTTCATTTTGTAGGCATTAACAAGGGCGGGCAGGTTTTTGTTGTTTGCTTTTGTAGGGTGATAATATATTCAGATTGATAATATAGGAAAAACAACTCGGCAGAATGTGTGATGGATTGGCTGAAAGTGCAGGAGAGAGAGTGACATGGAAATAATTTTCTATTTGAAATTGATAATATGGCTGAGATTCTGAACACAGAAAGATAACTACTTTTAGAGGGAATTGTAGTAAGGTATATTGATTGTTGAATCTGTAGCAAGAAAATTGGATTTATTCAGGCTAGAGAAAACTCTGTCGTTAAGAGTCCTGGCTGCTCTTCTAAAGGATCCCGGTTCAATGCCCAGCACCCACATGGAAGCTCACACCTGTTTGTAACTCCAGTTCTAAGGGATCTGATATCCTCACCCAGACGTACATGTAGGCAGAACACCAGTGCACATAAAAATGAATCTTTAAAAAAGAGAATTGGATTTATTCATACATATATAGGTTCAGATGGAGAGGATAAGGATATGATTTAAAAGTTGTGTGTAGGCCTGCAGAGCTGAATTTGAGCCATAGACAGAGTTTAGAGGTCTGTTACTAGATAAAGCCCAAAATTAGTGCTGAGTTCAGAAGTACTTTAAGTATTCTACAGAGAGGGTGATTACACCTTGTTAGTGTGTGCTCCTGTGTAGACATCTGTGGAGAGGGCCACCCCGAAAGCATCGGGGAGCATGGCTGCGGTTCCTGTAAGGAACAGGGCATCCACCAGTTAGCCGTTAGCCTAGAAAAGCTCTCTAGAAGCCAAGACTAAGCCTGGTTTCCCTAACCCTTATTCCAGTCTACAGTTTAAGAGTTTATCCTCCAGCGTTTCTTCCTCCGTGTATTGTCTTATTTCTCCTGTTAGTAACTTCAGTGCCTGTCTGAGTTTGGGCCAGTGTTTTAGGCTTGTATTCAGCTATCTGCTGACATAATGCTGTGTGACAGAGTTTTTCCTGGGAGGCCCAACACACAAGTCCACTCACCCTAGACAGGGAGCCCACGGCAGACCAAAGAATGGATGGATACCACTGGATTCCAACTTGCTGAGCCAGTGAATTTTATTGTGGTTACTGACAGGAGCGGGAGTGACTCAAAGACAACTGTATCGCCAAAGCCACCTCAGCATGGATGACAGCTCACATATATGGGAACCTGGAGCCCAGTACACAGCCTGCACATCTCAACAGGCCGGAGAGTGTCCCTTCCAGGCGCCTCAGTTGTTCTCACCCTGTCTAGGCAGCTTGGCTAGTTCCTGCTTCTTTCAGGAAGTTGTTATGGTCTGAGTTGTCTTGGTAGCTTTTCAGCTTTGACTTCCTCTGAGTTCTTACTGTTTACTCTGTCAGGGAGGGGCCTAGTGAATCTGGACCATTTCAGGGACTTCCTGAAGCATTTTGAGTTGTTTGCCTTCCTTACTGAGGAGCTTCCCTGCAGGGTAGAAGGTTTTTGTCTGGGAGGAAACTGTTCCACAACACAACTCCTATCCAGTGTGTGCTCAGACCTGGTGTCCTCCTGCCTTTGTCCAGTGAGTCAAGCTGGGATTCTGAATTCTGTCCTCCATTCCCACCCAGCCCGCTGCCAACTCTGGTTAGTTCAGGCCTCCTTCGTGGCCTCCACCTCAGATCTGTGATCTTTCAATTCACGGTGTAGTGAGTGTAACGAGACCTAAGTACGTACCTGGTCATATCACTTTCCTGTTGAGATGCAGCTCAGTTTCTTTAAAATGTTGTCAGGTGCTTTCGGTTGTTCATATCCTTGCTGAGCTCTCAGCACCTCTGAGGAGCTCCTCATTGTGCAGAATTTTCTCCCTCAGTCGTCTCTCCATTCCTAGCTCCACACTGCTGTCCCACCGAATCCTACTTGTTTCAGGCCTTCGCTACCGAGGGCTCTGCTGCTTTGAGCTGGGTTAATTGTCCTTGCTGCCGCTCGCGGGCCACTTGCTCTTCTTTAGTCCTACCCTTTCCATCTGCTGATGGTCACATGGGGCTTGCGTCACGCCAGGCAAGTCCAGCATTCCCAGCCCGTGTCTTTACTGGACTCTAAACCAGCGGTTCCCAGCCTTCCTAGTGCTGTGAACTTCAGTACAGTTCCTAACTTGTGACCCCATTGCTACTTCATAACTGTAATTATGCTACTGTTCGGAATTGTAATGCATAAATCTGATGCGCAGGCTATCTGACCTGAGATCCTTGTGAAGGTCATTTCACTCCCAGAGGAGTCTTACTGCTCTAAACTCTGTGGGGTTTAGATTCCTCATAATCTCATTTTTAGTCCAGCCTTCATCTTCTGGGTACTTGGTAAATGTTGGGGGAAATTAATTGCATGTATTTCAGCCTGGAAGATAGTCTTGTCGTTGTGAAACATTGCGTCAGCTCTTTGACACTGAGCACACAGAAGTGTGATGGGATCAGAAGTTGTTGACTGGGGGTGTGCAGGGCAGACTAAAGTAAGCACCAGAGAGCGTTAGCTGTGGTTTGGGAATTAAAAGGGAATGAATTGTGTGGGTAATGGAATTATGCTTGGTTAATAATGAGTTGTCAAAGTTGGTCACCCTCACAAAAGCTTTTCATTATATTGTAAAACAGAATATTCTGTGTTCTAGGTGTCTGTTTAGAAAACGATTTAACCAGCAGTGATTTGGGAGTGGAGGAATTGGGAAGGAAGAGCACTTTGGGTTTTTTGATTTTTTTTTTTTTTTCCGAGAGAGGGCTTCTCTAGCTTTTGAAGTCTGTTCTAGTACTCGTTCTGTGGATCAGGCTGCTCACAGAGACCTATCTGTCTCTGCCTCCCGAGGGCACCACCACTGCCCAGCAGGAGTATGGGTCTTTATTTCAGAATAATACTCTCTTGGATCGAAAAGGTCTGTGCAGCCGGGTGGTGGTGGCGCACGCCTTTAATCCCAGCACTCGGGAGGCAGAGGCAGGCGGATCTCTGTGAGTTCGAGACCAGCCTGGTCTACAAGAGCTAGTGCCAGGACAGGCTCCAAAGCTACAGAGAAACCCTGTCTCAAAAAACTGAAAAAAAAAAAAAAAAAAAAAGTCTGTGCCCAAAAGATTGCTATATCAAGTATAGCGCCATGATTATTTTTAGTAAAATCTGATCTGTGGATGTGTTATATGCAATTTTGCTGTTTTTAAAAATAGTTGAGATTTATTTGTATGTGTATGAGTATTGTCTGCATGTGTGTATATGTTCACGTGTGCATTGCTTTTAGAGGCAGGAAGAGGTTATCAAGCCCGGGTCCTCTGGAAGAGCAGTCTGTGCTCCTAACCACTGAGCCGTCTCTAGCTCCTTAGATGGAATAGACTTAAGCGTGGCAAACGTCCGAGTTGTACAACACAGAAACGAGGAGGCCTTAGTGAATCTGTGACTTACTTTTGAGACCGTGCTTTTCTTTAGGCCCAGCTGGTTTAGGATTTACTATGTGGATTAGGCCAGCCTTGAACTAGTCTTTATGTCTTTACCTCCCAATGCTGGGGTTATAGGTGTGACCCACCATGACTGGCCTTGAAATCTTGGGGGGTGTGTGTGTGTGTGTGTGCGCGCGCGCGTGTGTGTGTGTGCGCGTGTGTGTGTGCGCGCGTGTGTGTGTGCGCGCGTGTGTGGGTGCGTGTGTGGGTGTTGGGGAAGGGTGTAAATGGTGGTGGTGTGGTGGTGTGGTGGCATTGTAGTGACTAGAACACCACCTCTAGTATTGTTTTTCAGGAGCCCCCCCCATTCCCTTGCTCCTTCTGAGACAAGCTCTCAGAAAATGGGACTGGGATGGGGCTTGCGCTTTAGGCTAGGCTGTCTGGACAGAGCGCTGGAGGAGGTAGGAGGGGAGCCTGTTCCTCCCCCCCCCCACCCCAGCATGGGATCCCAAGCTTACACTGCCGTGCTTGGACTGACTGTTCGTGTATGGATGCTGGGGACCCAGCTCAGGGCCTCCTACCTCTGCAGCGAGCATTTGCTGACTGAACTGTCTCCTTTGTCTGAATCCTTACCTTAGAAGAGGGGTAAAACTTGTCTCATCTCTACAGGGAGACTTTGGGGCTAGGTGCTCAAGGTTCTTGTGAACTTGAACATTTTAGGATTTTGAAGGCTAGACTTTTGTGTGCCCTTAGTTTTTTGTTTTTTTGGTTTTTTTCCCAACTTGACACAAACCAGAGGAAACCTCTGTTGATGAATTGCCTGGATCAGATTGGCCTGCGGGCAAGTCTTTGGGGGCATTTTCTTGATTAGCGATTGCTATGGACAGGTCCAGCCCACTGTGGCTTGTACTGCCCTGGGCAAGTGGTCCTGTTCCTGCCTGGAGCGTCCGCCCAGCCCAGCCCGCCTCTGACGCTGGGTGCAGCCTGGGAGCCAAAGGTGCTTTGGTCAGTGTTCTATCACAGGGACAGATGCATGTTGTAGCCTAGCCGACCTGGAACTGACTTTGTGGGGCTCCTGCTGCTTCAGTGTCTGGAGTAAGGAATCACATAGGAGAGCCAAGACGACTCAGTGCATATCCTGTTACCCTGCGAGAGATGACAAGATACTAAACTGACCCCTCCCCATGGCTTAAATTTGTGTGCGTGACTATGATGTATGTGTATTTGTGTAAGTGTGGGCATGTGTGTACAACATGTATGCTTGGTGCTTGTACAGGTCAGAGGGGGTATTTGATCCCATGGGCCTGCAGTGGGCCATCCCTCTGACACCAGCCTTCCTGCTGGTGACTAGTCAGTGATAGAGACTTTGTAGTACTCTAGGAAGCGTAGGTCGTTGTGACTGTTGTAGGAGTAACTGTGCTACGTTGTTACCATTTACCACGAAAGAGAATACTGGAGAAGAGATGCAAACGACCTTTGCTCTCCAGAGTCCACATAGCCTGGGGTTTTAGGAGCCCTAGAGCAGTGGCTCCAGGACTCTCTCGGTCAGCAGTTTACAAGGCCTGTGAGCTGGGTTGGATGGAGCTGGATGTTCCAGTCTCTTAGTCTTTTTCTTGTTTACTTTTCGAGGCTGAGTTTCTGAGTTTCTCTGTAACTTTGGCCAGATAGACCAGGATAGACCAGGCTGGAGACCAGCCTTCCTTTTCCTCCCAGGTGCTGAGATTAAAGGCGTGCGCCACCACCACCTGGCTCAGTTCTTAATACACATAAGTTTCATTGATTGAAAGACCACTTACCCTTCCAGCAAACCACGCCTGCCTGCACGGACAAACATTTACAGGAAGGGGCAGGGGCAGGTACTTTACTGCCCACCTACAGCTGTCTTTTCACGGGAAAGATTCCTTCTTACATTCCTAGTAACACCCCCCCAGCATCCCTTTTTCCTTGATCTTAGGCGGGGTCTCACTGTGTAGCCCTGACATTGCTAGAACTTACTACATTACCAGATTGGCTTCAAACTCAGAGACCCAGCTGCCTCTGCTTCCCTAGTGCTGGGTAAAGGTATAGTGATGTGTTGCTTTTGAACGAACAAATAAAGCTTGCCTGAAAATCAGAGTGCAGAGCTAAACCATTAGTTGGCCATAGAGGCCAGGCAGTGGTGGCACGTACCTTTAATCTCAGCAACTCAGAAGACAGGCAGATGGATCTCCGGATCTGGACCTCCTCGAGTTCAAGGCCACCTGGGCTACACAAAATTGAATCTGTCTAAAAGAGAGACAGAGCTCACACAAAGGTGATCCCAGCCCTTGGGATCGCACACCTTTAATTCTAAGGAGATGGAGGCAGGTATATAAGGTGGGAGGGGACAGAAGCTCAGAGTCTGAGGATTCGTGGAGACGGGATGCCCATTTTGTCTGAGCATCGGTAGAGGTAAGCACTCTAGTGACTGACTGTTCTGCTTCTCTGACCTCTCAGCTTCCACCCTCTAATATCTGACTCTGGGTTTTTATTATTAAGAACAATTAGAATTTGTGCAGCATAAAAGTGCACACTACATGTCTGGCTAATTCTGCATCTTTCATTTTTTTTTTTTACTTTGTATTAGGACTCCCCTGTTTTGTCGTTCTGCTTGTATCTTACAGGAATTAAACAAGTGCAGATGTATTGCCTGCTGTAGGGGTGGAGAATGCAAACTAAACTGTAATTTCATTGGAGGGTGAATAATGAGCTAGATCATTAGGTTTCAAACCAGGAGGTGCCTACTAACAGAGCAGACCCCGGTCCCATTCTCCCAGCATCCCTCAGTCCCTACCTGTTACATGGTCTTCCTGACCAGCTCACCTGGAGCCTACCCAAACTACTCTGATTCTTATGGAACCCAGCCATTATGCCAGCCCAATTTACCCTTTGACCTCTTTGCCTCCTGGCTCTTCCTCTCCTCTCCCCGCTTCCACATGGCCCAGTTCAGCCTGCTGATCATGTCCACTATGCACTTTCCCAGATGTCTCTGCCTCTAGCTGTGTTTTTCTCTTGTCTACAGTAAGCTTTCTCCATCACATCTAGGAGGATCATAGTCTTTTTTCCTTCTTCCTACTTTCCTTCCTTTCTTCCCTCCATCCCTTCTTCTCTCCCTCTGTCCCTTCTTTCCTTCCTCCCTCTCTTTCCCCCCTTTGGTTTCTTAAGACTGTTTCTCTGTGTAACAGTCCTAGCTGTCCTGGAACCTGCTTTATAGACCAGGCTGGCCTCGAACTCACAGGGATCTGCCTGCCTCTGCCTCCCGAGTGCTGAGATTAAAGGTGTACGCCACCACCGCCTGGCATAAAATCAGTTTTAATTGGTAGGGATAAAGGAATTCTCAAAAAAGGAACATATGATTTTGGCAGACTGAGTTGGGTTGGGCAAAGGCATTCTTAAATGTAATTAGCAGAAATGTTGAAATATTACATTTGAGCAAGGAATCTGGAATGGCATTGGTAAGTAGAGGAAGAAAAGACAGAAAAATTAAGTACTGACCTCAAAAGTCTTGAACAGCATACCAGTGTAACAGAACTGAAAACTGCAGAGAAAACAGCGAGTTTCTGGGCCATATTTGGAAAAAAAGCCTTTGCTTTGCTTGCTTTTGTGTGCAGTGTAAACAGCTCTGCCAGACCTGCAGGCCCCCTTTGTCCAGGTGCTCTGAGTTGTGGAAGATGCCCTCAGTCATTTTCTTCCTTTAGTTAGACAGAAGCAAGGAGAATTTGTTTAATTTGTTCTAAGCAAAAGTGATGTGATTGATTATTTTGAAGAGATTTAATTAATGTGTTGCCCCTTTGAGACACTCACAGTTTTAGCTTTTTAAAAACTAATAAGCAGATAAATGGGTTTTGTTCGGACGTTTTCATACATATGTTTGTGTTGATTCTCACCTGTGATGTCGCTTCCTCCCACACTAACCCTCTTCACCTTCATGTTGCCTGTACTTTGTTAACCTGGAAAGAGGATGAAAGATGATTTGGTTATAAGTACCTTAAAGAAATGAAGGTGTGGGGGGCTGGAGAGATGGCTCGGTGGTTAAGAGCACTGGCTGCTCTTCCAGAGGTCCTGAGTTCAATTCCCAGCAACCGCACGGTGCTCACAACCATCTATAGTGGGATCTGGTGCCCTCTACCGGCATAAAGCTGTACTTGCAGATAATGGTACCAATTTACATAAAATAAACAAGTAAATATTTTAAAAAAAGAAATGAAGGTGTGGAGTTTGGCAGGGACTGGCTAGGCAGATTTGGAGATTCATGTCCTTGATGACAACCATGTAGTCACAGGAGGACTGTGGGTGAGACAGAGCTTCATTTACAGAAAAGCCACACCACTCGTCTGTGGGAGACTTGCCAGGTCAGCATCAGCACCACCTTCTGAGTCCTGGCTGGACTGTAGAACAGGTTCAGATAACACTGGATGACTCAGACCACAGAAGGGGTGAAGAAAGCCAGGGTGTTTCCGACTTCTTCCTAGGTGACCCGTAAAGAATGTTCTCTGAGGTGGGGACATTGGCCACACCTGTGCCCGCCAGGGACCGAAGTGCTTTAGGCTGGAGCTCAAGCTCCTCCTGAGTCTTTTCTAAGCCACTCTTCACCTGGGAGGAGCTCATGTGGTCAAAATGCCACTCTGCTTTCTGACCAACGCTGTCGGGCCATGAGACCAGGCCAATGCATGTGGTGTCATAGGAAGCTATGAAGTCCCTCCACAGAGTCTCCAAGAAGCAGAAGGCCATGGCTATACTATAAATGCAGAGGCGTAGGGGCGTGTGTGAGCCCTTTGGCTTCTAATTCAGTTCTGGTTCCTAGCACACACACAGGACTGTGGATTGCTACTAATTCTGTGAGTTTACCCTGTTATAAATAAACCTCTGTTATATACTCCATTATGGGCTAGTGTGGAAATGTTCTTCTTATTGCCACAGTTTTATAGTAATATAAACTATTGACGGCAAGGCCCCATCTTTGTGGATTTTTTAGAATATAGATCACTAAATGCTTGTGCCTGATAATTTGATATCACAGTTTTACTAGCTAACCATGTTCTTCCTAAATGGTGAGGGAACTGGTATCTAGTCTTCCTGTAGTTCTCTGTAGTCATTTTCTGTCTTCATTTAATTCTTGTGATAATCCTGTGACAGGTTGGAAGTGTTAACAGGGTGCGTGTGCTTGCTTTCAGAGCAGAATTGTGCAGCCTACCGGTCTGCTCCAGTAAAGATAGCCTGTGGTTTTCTGTAATTCGAGTTAACCCTGCATTTTGTGACATGAAATGAGGGGAAATTATCATTGAAATTAAATGTGTGTGATAAATTTTGATCTGTATTGTGTGCTCAGTGAAAGAAATGTAGAAATTTGACCTAAAACTGAGAAAGGAAAAGAAAAGGGAATTTTTTTCCTGTCATCATGATTTTTGTGTGTATAATGTTTATTTTGTTGGTGTTTTTGTTCTTTTTTGGGGTGAGCAGGTGTCACTTTGCTGTCCTTGCTACCCCGGACTTCATATGTAGACCACACTGGCCTCCAGCTCACTGAGATCAGAGGCGCGGTGACCACACTCAGTCTTCTTATGTATATGTCTAGGAATTGAGCTTAAAGTTCATGGAGAATAAAGAAGATTTCTAACAGTTTTAAATATTTTTTGTCTTTTCAGATAAAATCAAAGACAAAATTAAAGAGAACGACAAAGAAAAAGAGAGAGAGAAGAAGAAACACAAAGCAATGAGTGAGATCAAGAAGGAGAATGGAGATGTAAAGATTCTGCTGCAGAGTGAGTTTGTGTTAGTGATGTTCGGTACACTGCTCAGCCAGGCGAGTGAGATAGGAATGCTATCTGGTAATGATGTTTCCTGAGAGTGAAGGCCTGTAGTCTGCAGGGTGCCATGCTTTAATGGGTAAGCTTATATAAAAACAGGTTGTGTAGTTTGATGTATGCATTGATATAATTTGGAATAAAAGGCCACAGTACCCTCTGGCATGAGAGGGATGGTGACGAATGCTCTCCTTACAGGTCACAACAGAATCGCAGAGCAGGGCTGAGAGGGACAGTTCACCCTGAGCTAAACCACAAGGGGCGCTGTCTCCTTTTCTTCCTTGCTTGCTGAAGAGTATCTTGTTTTTGTTTTTCTTTTCAGGACACGGTTTCTCTCTTTAGTCCTGGCTGTCCTGGATCTCACTCTGTAGACCAGTCTGGCCTTGAACTCATAGAGATCCACCTGCCTCTGCCTCCTGAGGCTGGGTTTAAAGAAAGGCCTGTGCAGCCGGGCAGTGGAGGCAAACGCCTTTAATCCCAGCACTCGGGAGGCAGAGGCAGGCGGATCTCTGTGAGTTTGAGACCAGCCTGATCTACAAGAGCTAGTGCCAGGACAGGCACAAAAAAAAAAAAAAAAAAAAAAAAAAAAAAAAAAAAAAAAAACAAGGAAGGAAAGAAAGAAAGGCCTGTGCTATGTGAGAAGAATTTTGGGGTAGTATATTGGACAGCAACAGAACAAACTCTATAAAAAATCAGAACATTCTCGAATTCACTTAGGTGGTTAGGTATGAATCAGTGACGTTCTTTTGTTAGGAAGCTGGGAAGGCATTGGCTATTCTGTTAGATTGATAGTTGTTAAAAAACATCTGGGGATGGCGCACACCTGTAATCCCAGCACACAGAAGGCAGAGGCAGGAGGATCTCTCTGAGTTTGAGGCTAGCCTGGTCTACAAAGCCAGTTCCGGGACAGGCAGGGCTGTTAGTTGTTGATTAGAACCCTTTGACTTCCATTAATTTCAGATTGGATTTGGGTAACAGTTAACATTTATATCCACAAGGAAGAAAATAACACTCTCCTGTAGCTGGTGTGAAACACAGTAACGAGTTTTTATTACTTATGGAAAATGTGGATTCTTTTCATTTCATTCTTTGTCATATTTACAAATATTCTTTGTTTCTTTACATAATAAACTTTTGTACAAGTCAGATGTTTTATTCATAGATTTATCTTATGTCCGTGTGCCTGAGTGTACATGTATGTTCATCACATGCATGCAGTGTCTTCAGGGATCAGAAGAGGTTGTCAGATCTCTTGGAACTGGGGTTACAGGTGGCTGCAAGCCACTCAGTGTGGGAGCTGGGAACTGAGCCCAGGTCCTCTGGAAGAGTAGCAAATGTTCGTAACACTGAGCCAACTCTCCAACCCCAGGATGTTTTTTCCTGTAATATTCTTTACACCATAAAGACTCGTATCCCCAGTTAGGTGATGACTTCTTGGTTAATGTTTTCAATCCCTTTGTTCTGTTTATTTTTCTCCTTTGCTTTTGTTACTGTTGTTGTTTTATTATTTTTCTTTAAATTTTTATTTACTTATTTTATTTCCTCCCTCCCCCTCCCTTCCTCTCTCCCTCCCGCCCGCCTGCCTTTGGAGCTCTGGGTTAAAGGCATGTACCTTCATGCCGGCTGTAGTTGCATCTATTTATTTTTTAAACTTTGTGTGTATGAGTGTTTTGCCTTGCACATGTAAATATGTGCTCTGTCTGTGCCTGGTGCTGGTGGAGACCAGAATACAGTGTCAGATTCCCCGAAACTCGAGTTACTGCCATGTGAGTGCTGGGAGCTGAACTTAGGTTGTCTGCAACCACGGAACCATTTCTCCAGTCCCCTGGGTTTCACACTGGATATGCAGGAATGGCCTTGCCCTTCTGACCTGCTCCCCACGGCCCCGGCCCAGTGCTAGGATGACAGGCTAGGATGGGGGGCGGTCACACCACGCCCTGTGCGTGTGGTTCCAGGGAATAAAGCCCTCCCTGCTCTTTCATGCTTTCCATTGTGCCGTGGACCCAGAATGTAGACCTCTGAGTTTGGGCTTGAGTAGCTGCGGTGTCATTCATACTCCAGTGTTTACCTAACTGCACCCTACTGGCTCAGCCAGATACTTGTTTAGTGCTTTATTTGGGTGTGCAGTGATATACATTTATGCTATTAGAGCAGCAGTCTGTGGCCTCAGAATACTTAGGCTCACATAATTTTGGCAACCAGATCCTTAGGGATGGTATATATGAAAATATCCCTGTGAACTGAGAATTTTCTAGGAATATACAGTATTTACCTTGATTTTGAAGTGACAGAAAATTTAGGAGACATTGTGAACTGAATATAGGTGGAACTAGCGATGCAAACAAAGAGAATGAAGTAGGTTTAGAACTAATTTGTAACCTTTGGGATGACCAGGAAACTTTAAGGAAGTGGTTACTGTGCAGTGGAGGCAATTGATATTGATATTGCTGTGCAGTGGAGGTAATTGATACTGATATTGCTGTGCAGTGGAGGTAATTGATATTGATATTGCTGTGCAGATTATGTGAGTAAAAGTGTGGGATGTCAAATTCAACAAGTAGATGTGAATATTGGAAACTTCTTTGAAGGAATAATTTTGGGATCAAAAAAGGAACAAAACCAGTGCTATCCTTCCTCCTCAGTCTAGAGTGTATAGGTACTCACATGATTCATTTGGAAAGCGGCCCTCGTCTGTAAAAACCAAGTGTTGTTGAGCATCGTGTGGAGGCGGTAAGGGAATAGAGTCGTCTGTTGATGTTGTGGGACAACGGAATGCTCAGCTTGTTAGAGGCAGTTACTCTTAAGGATCCAGTGTGCTTCAGTTCTTTTTTTGGCATCTGTCTTTTATTTTCTCCTCATAGGTTTCTTCTGTGTTACAAGCCGTAGCATACAGATATTTGAAAATGTAAACTCACTCCCTAGCTTACTAACTCCCTTATGGATCTCACTTCCTCTGTGACTTCTGTAAAACTGTCACTGAACTGGAGTTAGGGAAACGGGAGTTAATACGCAGTGCTCTCTGAGACAGCTCAGGTTCAGGTTCCAGCACGGTGGCTCACAGCCGTCTGTAACTCTAATTCCAGGGGATCCAGTGCCTTCTCCTGACCTCCTTGGGCACCAAGCGTGCATGTGTGCACATACATAACACAGGCAGAACACTCACATACGTAAACAAATGTGTGTGTGTGTGTGTCTGAACCTGAGCATGGCGGCTCACAACTGTATCCTATTCTAGCACTCAGGAGACTGAAGCATGAGGCCACCTTGGACAGGAGAGTGCATTCTAGGTATTCTGGGTTTCATAGCAAGACCCTGATTTAAAAAGAACAAAAAAAAAATGTAAAATACTAAAAAAAAAAACAAAAACCCCATAAAGCTAAACAAAACAAAAAACCCCAAAAACAGAACGATACAAGGTTTCGTGTGACTGCACATATATATGTATATATTATGTGTATGTGAAAAGATTTTAATGGGAAAGTTTTATTGTTTTACAAAGTGGAATTACTTGCTCTTAGTTTAAACAAAGACATTACATAAACTTATTTAGTGGGTCTCATCCTTTTCTACCAAATTCTGCCAACTATTTTTGAACATGTGCATATGTTCCAACCATCTTACATACATACTTCATTAAAATTAAGTTATAAGAAAATATTTTAATTTTGGTATTTTAAGATGTTATCATTATATCATGTCAAAGATTTTTCCTCATGAGCAGGTGTAATAGGTTAAAAACAGTGTCCTAGTCGGGCGGTGGTGGCGCACGCCTTTAATCCCAGCACTCGGGAGGCAGAGGCAGGCGGATCTCTGTGAGTTCGAGACCAGCCTGGTCTACAAGAGCTAGTTCCAGGACAGGCTCCAAAACCACAGAGAAACCCTGTCTCGAAAGACCAAAAAAAAAAAAAAAAAAAAAAAAAAACAGTGTCCTAGGTTATTGATAGCACACCAAAGAGCACAGATGGGGTAAATCATGGCAGAAAGAATGACAGCATTGTGTTGTTAAAAATCTTGCTGGACTATCTTTGGACCACCAGCCTGCAAATAATGACCCCGATACTTAATAATTATGAAAGTATGGCCTTGGCTTAGGCTTTTCCCCAGCTAACTCTTCTTATAACTTCACCCATATTTTGAATCTGTGTTCTACCACGTGGCTCGATTACGGCATATCCTAGTGTGCTGGTGAAATCGCTGTCTAGATTCCTCCTCCTCTCTCTCCTGCCTAGCTGCTGGCCATCCAACTCGAATAAACAATCAGAAGGCGCCTTGGCAAAGACAGTGTTGGCTAGGATGCAGATCTGTGTGAAGTGTCTTTCCCCCTAAGCGTGAGACTCTGAGTTTGATCTCCAGAACCCATGTTAAAGTTAATATGCCTTGTGATGCCCTCTGGCTCTGGTTACTAAGAGACCTGTCCTGAAGGAGTTGATGGTGTCCTGAGGGGACACCAGGACTGTCCCCTGGCCTCCACCTGTGCTCGTACCACCCTGCAAACCCACGTAACCCCAGAGACTGAAACTGCTTCCCAGAGAGCACAGACGGAATATCACTATTGTTGCTTCTCTTTTCTGTGTGTGCTAATAGAATTGAATGTGTTATTCCTACATCACATAGGAAAGATGGCCTGGTTTTCCTGGGTTAAATTTATCTTTTATTTTGTTAGCCAGAAAGATATACTGAGGTTAGTGGTAGAAATTAGTATCAGTTAACACTTATTTATTTATCTATTTGTATATCTTTTGATTTTTCAAGACAGGGTTTCTCTGTGTAGTCCTGGGTATTCTGGAATCCATAGACCAGGCTGGCCTTGAACTCACAGAGATCCACCTGCTTTTGCCCCCCGAGTGCTGGGATTGAAGGTGTGCGCTAACACCGCCCTGCTGCAGAGCTTTACTTTCAAAGCAAGTTTTTATAATTTGCCCCCTAGAGCATATGCTTCTGTTCCCTTCCTCCTCCTGTCCTCAGCCCCCTCCCCCACTCTTTCCTTCATATCCCCCCCTTACTCTCCTTGCTCTTTTAGGCAGGTCTTCCCAGGCTCTCCTGGAGATGGTTGTATAGCCCACGCTGGCCCAAGGCTTCTGAGTGAGCCACATGCACACCACCTTGCCTGCTATGTGTTGTTGATACGCTTGTTTCAATTTTTTTTGTGGGGGTGTTTGTCTTTTGTGGGTGTTCCTTTATCTCTTGTTGAATGTGTGTCTTTGTTTTCCTGTTCCTGTTTCTTTGGCTTTCAGTTTGGCACCCCCACTTTGACTCTGGGTCTTCATGTGTGAAGTCCTTTGCCCCGCGTCTCTGTGTCCTTGCCTGTTCTGCGCTCTGAATCCTTTTGCTCTGAGTCATACATAATTTGAGAGTTGTCCACGTTCCTTAGACACCAGCTCTAGTTTCTAAATTTATCTCAAGGACTTTTATTATATCAGAGTCAATGGGTTTTGTTAGAATTACAGGTTTAGAGTAATGCGAACTTTCAGTGTTTTTTACTGTAAGACGAGAGTGTTGCTATTCAGAATGACATTTCCTAAGGTACTCTACAGTTTTCATCTAGTGATTGCGTGTGTGAGACAGAACGAGTCAGAGATTCCGTGGTGTTCTTAGAATCTTCCCACTGCAAACTAGTTCCTTAGTTTGACTTAATATAAAGAATATATTTTACCTCTGTTTCAGGGTTCCAACTCCAGGCAAGGGCCAGCCCAACAGTCTTAGGCACATCATCTTTGCACACTGTAATAGTTAATTATAAAGTAATTTAACAGGATAATTTAGCTTCTTGATGCCCAACATAAGAATCTCCTATTGATTAAGCTTGCCTTTGCAAATTGCTGTTATAATTTTTTTGTTCATTCTGAACACTAGGTAATAGACAATATGTTGTCTGTTTTATTTCAAAGTAATATGGTTGGTTACAGGATTTTTTTTTTTTTTTTAGTTTTTTTCGAGACAGGGTTTCTCTGTGGCTTTGGAGCCTGTCCTGGAACTAGCTCTGTAGACCAGGCTGGTCTCGAACTCACAGAGATCCGCCTGCCTCTGCCTCCCGAGTGCTGGGATTAAAGGTGTGCGCCACCATCGCCCGGCTAGGATATTTTTTTAATACAAAAATGTGCTATGTGAATTTAATTAGTTTTTAAACATTTTCATTACAGTGATGTTTATTTCAAAATAATTTTATTTGTGCTTTTTGCATGCAGTTTCCATTATGGGGTTTGAGGTTGCTATTAATACCTATGCCCAAGCTGGGCAGTGGTGGTGCAGCCTTTAATCCCCACTCCCAGGAGGCAGAGGTAGGTGGATCTCTGAGGCCGGACAGAGAAACACTGTCTCAAAAAACCAAAACCAAGCAAACAACCTATACCCTTTAAATTATATTTGTAATCTTATTGATAGGCTTTTTTCTTATTTTATTGGATTATTCTTAAAACTTCTTTGCTCTTTCATTTGGTTACTCTACTATCTTACTCTTAAGTTTTTGGTCATATTTGAATAGTTAATTAATTTTTGAGACAGTATCTCATGTATTACAGGTTAGTCTAGTACTTAAGGCGTAGCCAAGACGACCTTGAATTCCTCTGCCTCTGAGGTCAGGGGCTACAGTTGTCTGCTCCCGTACGTGGTTTATGTAGTGCTGGAAATTGACGCAGGCGCTTCTTACATCCTAGACGAGTACGCAGCGCCTGGTTAGCCTGCAGTCCCTAGTTTTTGTTTTTAAATGCTCACCTGATCCGATTGTTTGTAATACATACCTAGACGGGATTTGTTTTTTCAGCCTGGCTAATACTTCAACCCTTTGATACAATTCCTTATGCTTTGGTGACCCCCAACCAACAAAACTATTTCACTGTTACTTCATAACTATAATTTTGCTACTGTTATGAATAGTAACTATCTGCTATCCTGATATCTGATGGGTCTTCACTCACATTTTCAGAACCACTGACTTAGATGACTTGAATTTGATCCCTAGATGTCTGGAACCTACATGGAAAGAAAGAATCGACTCTGAAGGTTTTCCTCTGGCTGCAACACACATTCTATGGCATGTACCTGCAGGCTTGTGTAAACACACACACACACACACACACACACACACACACACACACACACAGAGTAAAAACAATGTTGAATAAAGAAAAGATCCTAGGTGGAGGTGGTTCTTTTTGAGATTCAAGTCTTTTGGGAATTGGACTAAGAGATTTAGTTTTGAATTAGGTAGAACATCTCAGTCATGAAAACTAAAGAAATAAGAAACACGTGAATGTGGAAAATGCTGAAAGAAGCCTTGTGAGGGCTGGAATGTGGCTCAGGTGATGAAGTCCACCCACTGTGCTGAAGCCCTGGATCTTGTCCTCAGCACTGCACAACCCTGGGTGTGGTGGGCATGCCTAAAACCTCAGAGCTTGGGAAGGGAGGAAGAAGGATCAAGTTCAGGGTTATCCTAAGCTGTGCGCCATGTTTGAGACTCACCACAAAAATGCACACCCACTCCCCCCAAATAGGCAGGTTGGGATAATTTTATCTGGACTATCCTAAGAACGGTAATAAAGCTGAGTGTATGGCTCAGGTTTGTACCTCAGCACTGTAGTCTCTGCAGGCTGAGTCAGTAGGGTCCTGATCACGTTCAGTGTTATCTTGCCTTAAAAACCAAAACAACAGAACTCCTCAGAAGGGGCCTAGGGAGATGCGTCATGGTTAAGATAGTAGCTGCTCTTTCTGAGGACTTGGGTGTAATGCGTCCTTGTGGAGGCTCACACGTTTCTGTAACTCTGCTTCAGGGGCTCTGACCTCTCCATCTGGTCTCCAAGGTCCAGATGCTTGTGGTACAAAGACATACTCAACACAAAAGCCAAAAGGAAGCAGTAGGAACAGTCTTCTTTTCTGAATTGTTACTTTGTTGTCCTTTTAATACTTAGGAAACTTTTTAAAAAAAAACAACATGCATTTTCATAGTGTGCTAATTTCTATGTAAGGAAAATAGAGAAATATTATTATATGTGTATATGTAAATAATTAATATGTGTGCATTTAAGTTTTCTAGTTAAATAGCCCATGGAGTTTCTGGGATTTTGACACAGGGTCTGCTGGTTTTGCTCACAGAAACTCTTCAGGATATAAGCTTGTATTGTCCGTCTACCCTGTTTCTCTCTTTACCTAGCATCTGGGCATCTTTGGGACCTAGTGTATGAGGGCTCTGATTTTGTCATCTCCTGTAGAGTTCCTGCTGAGTCTTGACTTGGAACTCTACACTGTCGTGGACTATGGTAGATGCAAGGGTAGCGTTCCTTACTGAGGAGGGCCTGGGGTGCTGTGTACTATGCCCTGCTCTGACGCGGATGTCTCACTATGCAATGCTTCTGACTTTTGGCCTCTGGATATGATCAGTCCTTCCTTCTTTCCTTCCTTCTTTCCTTCCTTCTTTCCTTCCTTCTTTCCTTCCTTCCTTCCTTCCTTCCTTCCTTCCTTTTGTTTTTGATTTTTTTTAATATTTATTTATTTATTATGTACACAATATTCTGTCTGTCTGTATGCCGAGGTCACCAGACCCCATTATAGATGGTTGTGAGCCACCATGTGGTTGCTGGGAATTGAACTCAGGACCTTTGAAAGAGCAGGCAATGCTCTTAACCTCTGAGCCATCTCTCCAGCCCCCGATTTTTTTTTTTTTGAGACAGTATTTTTTGTGTATAGCAACTCTGACTGTCCTGGAACTAACTTTGTAGACCAGGCTGGCCTCGAGCTCACAGAGATCCGCCTCCCAAGTATGGAATTAATGGTGTGCGCCACCACTGCCTTGCTGGATTTGATTTTTTAAAGCCTCAGACAAAATAAACTTTACAGTACATCCATGAGAACTGTCTGAAAGGTATTGCAGACATTTGTTTCTGAGCTCCTGCTTTCTACCTTTGAAGAGCACACTTTCTGAAATGCGCTCTTTGGGTGAGCGCCCAGCTTGCTGGGTCTGTTAGCTATCCTGAGCCTGCTGTCTCTGTGTGTGTAAAGGCAGGGAATGGATGAGTCGGAAGGAAAGACAAAGTAAAATTTGAATACAAAATGAATGTCAGTGATTTTTTTCACAAGTGTCAGAAGTAAATTTACTTGTAACAAAACAGTTTCTAAAAGCATTTTTTTTAAAAAACTAATTAAAATACAGAGTTTCAAAAATATTCTTTTCCAACAGGTGGGAAGGAGAAACCAAAAACAAATATAGAAGACTTACAAATTAAGAAAGTAAAGAAGAAAAAGAAAAAGAAACACAAAGAGAATGAAAAGCGGAAGCGTCCAAAAATGTATAGCAAGTCTATTCAGACCATCTGTGCAGGATTGCTGTCTGAGGCTGAGGATCAGGAAGCCAAAGACGTCTTAAATGATCACATAAAGGATTACATTGGAAGACATTTAAACGCCAAGAACTGTGACTCTAAGGTTTCTGGTAACAGTGAATCTCCGTTTGTCTCGTTGAAGGAACCGCGCGTTCAGCATAACCTGAAGAGGTTGGACACGCTGGAGTTCAAGCGGCTCGTTCATATCGAGCACCAGCCTAATGGAGGGGCGTCTGTGGTCCATGCCTACAGTAATGAGCTCTCCTGCCTGTCTCCTGTGGAGATGCAGAAATTTGCAGAAGAATTTGTGGGGTTAGTGTTCAGTGAAAATGAAAGTTCTGCAGCTTTCTATGTCATGGGTATTGTTCATGGGGCAGCTACTTACTTACCCGACTTTTTAGACTACTTTTCATATAATTTTCCCAATTCGCCAGTGAAAATGGAGATATTGGGAAAGAAAGATATAGAGACGACGACTATGTCCAATTTTCATGCTCAGGTAAGAGGTTTTTAGTTTTTGGGTTTTTTTTTATGTTTTATAAAAAATAGCTTTTAATTGTATATTTTAGATAGACTTGTGTTTTTCCTCTTAATTTTACGGTAGGTTTGCAGTAAAACGGTAAGAGTGTAGTGACACTGTTCGGGAGCAACTTCTTGACATGAGTTTATAAGTTTAAATTTTAATTTCTGCTGTTTTATTCTACTTAAAAATCAGTTAATGAAATACTTAAGATTCTGAGTTCATTCCCTGCCCCCCATCCCCCTTTTCTTTGGACAAGGCCTTCACTTGGACCAAGTAAAATTAATTTCACCAGGTATTTTTCAGTCCTTTTAAAATTGTTTCTCCTAAACCTCTAGCTGTGTTCTTTGTAATTCTCTGTAAATGCTTAGCACTGGGTCCATCAAGTTAGTTAGTGCTAAATCTATGCCAGCTGGTGTAAAATACATTGTAATAGGAAGTCCTTACTACTTAGTGTGTAACATTAGTGTGAGAACATTAGTGCGTATTTGCCTTGCTTACTTTCTGTTGTTGTCAAGATACACCGTCACCAAGGCAGCATATAAAAGAAGGCATTTAATTGGAGGTTGCTAGTCCGTGATCATCATGTGGGGGTGGTGGGGTCAGGCAGGCAGGCAAGGCAGGCAGGCAGACAGACAGGCAGACAGGCAGACAGACAGGCAGGCAGACAGGCAAGACAGGCAAGACAGGCAGACAGACAGACAGACAGACAGGCAGGCAGGCAGGCAGACAGGCAAGACAAACAGACAGGCAGACAGACAGGCAGACAGACAGACAGACAGGCAGACAGGCAGACAGACAGAGGCAGGCAGGCAGGCAGGCAGGCAGGCCGGCAGACAGGCAGGCAGGCAGACAGACAGACAGGCAGGCAGACAGGCAGACAGACAGACAGACAGGCAGGCAGACAGACAGGCAGGCCCTGGAGCAGCAGCTGAGAGCTCACATATGGCCCTCAAGTGGGAGACAGACGGACTGAACTTCTGAAACCGCAAAGCCTACCCCCCCAGTGACACCTTCTCTAGCAAGGCCACACCTCCTAATCCTTCCCAAACAGCCCACCAACTGCAAACAGATATTCAGATGCGAACCTAGAGAAGCCATTCTATTCTCATCCAAACCACCTCAGTATTTTACGCTAATTTCCATTTCCTATTTTTTTTCCCACAGAACATTATTTTAGAGACTAGAGACAAAATTGAGTTTTAGCTTTATAATAAAAGTTAACTTGTGGCCTATCATCTAAAAGCCAAGTCAAGGTGTGGTCTATCTAAAAGCTAGTGCCTTTGTCAGTGAGCAGAGTGAGGGAAGTTCAGATTGTACTAGTTGTGTGTGTAGTTGTGTGTGTATGTGTGTTAATTTTTAAAATGTAATTTTATGTGATTTGGTGTTTTGCCTACATGTATGCCTGTGTGAGGGTATCGAACTCTGGAACAGGAGTTACAGACAGTTGTGAGCTGCCATGTGTTTGCTGGGAGTTGAACTCAGGACCTTTGGAAGAGCAGGCAATGCTCCTAACCACTGAGCCATCTCTCCAGCCCCCCATTAGGGTTTTTTAAAAATTCATTTTACATACCAACCACAGTCCCATCCCATCCTCTGCCCACCAAGCCAGCTCGTTTTGTAGAATTCCAAATGAGTACTCCAACCCTGAGGGACTTTGAACAATAGGTAAAATATTGAGAAATGAAACAGTGCAAAAGAAGAAGTCCTACAGTCCTAGATCATTCTTTGTTTCTTTTTTTGGTCACTTAATGTGTGTAAGTGATTTGCTGTCACTGTGCTAAGTGACGAGTTGTATTCTATGTTTCTCAGACTTCAAGTTGTTTGCACAATATCACACATTCTTGCTGTCATACTGCGCAAGTGTGTCTTAGTAATGTTTTAAATGCAATAAACACATTCATGTATTACTGGTGATGTTTTTAAGTTAACTTTAAAAATAAATTTAGGAATTGTAGTAAATGATAAGACTTTCCATTTCACAGTGGCTGGCAGGATGACCCATTTAGTAAAGGCAGATCTGACTTCTTGAACTTGCTTCCTGGGGCACATGTGGCAGGAGAGAACCAGCTTCCAGAGGTTTCTCTCTGACCCCCACATGTGCACCGTAATGTGTGAAAAACAAACAGCTTTCATTTATGTACTATTTACAGAATGAAAGCTGCTTAGCTAGTAAATAAAACGAGAGCTGGACTTGTTAAGGGCTCCAGTGTGTGGCTCTCAGCTCCTTAAGGAGCTACAGTTGGTTATCACTGTCTTCTAGAGGCAAATGCTGCTTCTCTGTTGCTAGCTGTGGCTCCGGCCCCCAGGTCTTTGTGATCTGCTACTATGTTGACTCAAGCTTGTCATCTATAAGGGCTACTTTTGATTTTTAGTAAACTGCGAAATCCACATGCCTTTGTAAAATAATCTTGTTTAGTGCGGAGCAAAAGTGTGTAATGAACTCATTTGTATTTTCCTCACGTTGGATTCTTTCATTTTTTTTAAAACAAATTATTTACTTACTTTTTGTGGGTTTTTGTTGTTGTTGTTTGTTTTTGAGACGGGGTTTCTTTGTGTCGCTCTTCTGGAACTCGCTCTGTAGCCCAGAGCCTAGAGCTCACAAAGATCTGCCTGCCGTGGCCTCCCAAGCGCTGGGGTTAAAGGTGTGCGCCACCATGCCTGGCTGGATTCTTTTCTTTATTTACTTTATTTCATTTTCTTTTATTGAGAGCTTAGGAAAACTCAAAACAGAAAGATCAAATCAGATTTGATCTTGTCCTTAAGCCCTGGGCCAGTGAGACTAGTCTGAAGGTCACATGGTGAGAAGGCGCATGCGTGCACTTAGCGCTTAGATCTGGCTTGTCCACGGTGCGGGCTGCTCTGTTGTCCTTTACTTGCTCTTTTTTGAACCAGGCTGAGGCTGGAGTTGTTCCTGCCCCTCCTGCCCCTACCTCCTAATTGCTGACGTTGCGGGTTTAGTCTCTTAACCTGTCTCCTCCAGGAATCGATCCCTCTTCCCATAAATCTTATGAATGAGAGTGTGAACACAGAAAAATGTATCATTAGAGGTGAATACTCAGGAAGTGAACAGACCCGTTGAGTTCAGAACTGAGAGGAGCTGAAGGTCTGTCTAAACCATTCTTTATGACTGCCCTGCTGGTCTTCTCAAACTCCGACGTGTTTATATATACAGTGTCAGAGACTGTTAGCGTAGTGTGCGTGTGTGCATGTGTGCAGTGTGCGTGTGTGCACGCACGCTTGTGCACTGTGTGTGGAAGAGCCCGAGGAAGTCAGATGAGGGTGTTGGGTCCCGAGAGCTGCAGCTGCACAGTCTCGAGCTGCCATGTGGATGCTGGGAGTTGAACCCAGTGCTCTGAAGAGCAGCACATGCCCTTAACCATCATACATTCTCCAGCCCAACCCAGCACGTGAACACCCAGGACACACTGAATTCAAACAAGATGTTTTACATATTTTGAGCTCATGTTTAATGGTACATCTTTGTCTTCCTTTTGGTATTATGTTTGTGACATCCATCTTGTAGATAGCCATGTTCCTTTTTCTTATTGTTGGGTGGTATTCCATTGTACGTATGTATTGTAATTGTCCTAATTACAGTAAGTGGACATTTTAGTTGTTTTTACTTTGGTATGGTTATAATAGGAGCTCTGAGTATTTTGTTCATAAACTTGATGGGCATATGTGTTAAAGTATTCCTGTCATTTGAATATCAGGATCAAAAGCTGCACAGATATGTGGTTTTGATAGATGAATTACTGTTTTTTCAAAACTCTTCTACCAGTTTGTATTCACATCAACAGTGGGCCATACTTTTGATCACACTTAGTATTTTTTATTGACCGTTGTTGGGATTCAGCAGTGTGATCTCCATGTAGTTTAATTGTTGGGATTCAGCAGTGTGATCTCCGTGTAGTTTAATTGTTGGGATTCAGCAGTGTGATCTCCGTGTAGTTTAATTGTTGGGATTCAGCAGTATTATCTCCGTGTAGTTTAATTGTTGGGATTCAGCAGTGTGATCTCCGTGTAGTTTAATTGTTGGGATTCAGCAGTGTGATCTCCGTGTAGTTTAATTGTTGGGATTCAGCAGTGTGATCTCCGTGTAGTTTAATTGTTGGGATTCAGCAGTGTGATCTCCGTGTAGTTTAATTGTTGGGATTCAGCAGTGTGATCTCCATGTAGTTTAGTTTTCATTTTCCTGATGACTAAGTGTGCCAAGCGCCTGTTAGATGTGATTATGTATATTTCAGTGCTGGTTTTGTAGAGTTTCTGTTCTGCTCTTTTGCACAGATTTTCTTATTTTCCTCCTATCTAGTAACTTTAAAAATTGTATTGTAGATCAGATCTTTTTTGTTTTGTTTGTTTGTCGAGATAGGGTTTCTCCGTGTAATAGTCCTAACTGTCCTGGAGCTAGCTCTGCAAACCCACAGAGATCCGCCTTCCTCTGCTTCCATTTAATCTGCTGGGATTAAAGGTGTGCGCCACCACTGCCTGGCTAGATGAGATCTTTGCTCAGCCAAATAACACTTCTCACTCAGTGTCTTCATTTATCATTCTTAGTGTTTTTTGATGACTAGAAGTTAAGTTTAATCTTGTGTATAATTATTTCTCAGTAATGGTTGGTGTATTTTGTGTCCTATTTTAAAAAATCTTTGTCTACTCCAAAAATAATGACAGTCTTTGGTGTTTTCTTTTGGAAACTTTTATTGTTATTCTTTCACATTTATATCTGCAGCTCATCTCTGATTATACAGCAGGAGATAAAGATCAGGTTCCTCCAGGTGTGGTGGGTGTGCCTGTGATGTAACCTCAGGAGGGGAGGCAGGAGATCCTGGGTGTCGGGATTAGCATGGGCTAGATAATGAAACCCTGTCTTTAAAAAGTCAAAACTCAGCAGGGAACCCAGTGGAGCCGCCTCACTTGATGTAGAATGGCTCGGCCCAGAGAGATGGCTTGGTGGATAAAGACCTAACCAAGAAGCCTGGCAGCATGGGTTTGATCCCTGACTGCTGCCCAAGTGGAGGAGAGAAGCTGTTGGCCTCTGGCCGCCACATGTTTGCTGTGGGGACCTTCAAATAAGTGTAATTTAAAAGATTTAAAAAAAATAGTGATTTTTTTATTACATTATCTGCATATATATATAGTATATATACATATATATACTATATTATAGGTATTGTAAAAAGACAGAAGACAGCACGTACTAGTGAAGGCAGAGTAAGGAATCCTTATCTACTATTGGTGACAATGTTACTAGTGGAGCCAGTACCGAATGTGGTGTGGAAATTCTGTCATTACAAGTGGAAACAGCCTTACCCAGCGAAAGGATAAGAAAATCTATGTATGTAAGTTATGTGCATATGGGTTCCTATTCAAGTCTGCCGTCTACTGAAGCCTTACATTAATCCCACAAGGTCTTAGGCATGGAACCTGAGAAAGGGGATCTGCCAGGAGCTGAGCCTCCCGTGTATGGTAGTCACTGCAGAAAGGAAGGCGAGTGAGGGCTGGTAGCCAGGAGACTACGTTTCCAGTCTGCTGCAGCTAAGACGTTCTCATGTGCTGTTAACAGTGAGGTATCTGCAGTTCCCCACTCTTGTATGGGGTGGGAACCAAGGCTGTAACTGGGAAAGTCTATTTTTTCTGCCTTATTGATTTAAAGATGAATATTAATAACATTTTTTATTGAAGGTACAGGTATTTTTAAAATAAAACGAATAAGGAGCTGAGGAGTTGTGTCCTTCCATAAAGTGCTAATGTCCAAGCATGAAGCCCTGAGTTCTGTCTCTAGCATCCTGAGAAAAGCCCACGGCAGCCGAGCCCTCCTGTGATTCTGGTGCTGGGGAGGCAGAGACAGGAGGGGCCCTGAGGTCTGGTTACAAGCCAGTCTGGCCAAATTTTCAAGTTCTAGGCCCTGTGAGAGACCCATGTGTCAGAAATTAAGGTGGAGAAGATTGAGGTAGTCAACGATTCCTTCTCTGACCGTGTCCTTAAATATCATCCATCACGATTGTATTTGAGAGTGTGTTAGACGTGGTGCCCTCTTGTGGCACCTTCCTTTCCATATCAGATGGTATTAGACTGCATCACTAAGACTGTGGAGCAGGGTCAGGAAGTAGCCTTGCCACCAAGCCTAACCCGGCACCTACGTGGTGGAAGGAGAGAATCTGCTCTCCCGTGGACTGTCCCATGACCTTCACACTGCACACTGCCTTGACAATCCCCACACGGACCAACGTGTCCCAAATCCCCGTCTCCCTTTCCCTTTCCCGTGAACATACTACATAGGCAAATAATAAACAACAAAGAACTGTTAAGCAGTAATGTGGCAGACAACCCACCGATTAACATAAGGGACCGCGCTACTCCCCAAAGACGAGGCAGGGAGCTGCTGCCTTACTCCTTGTCTCTAAGCGCCCGCATTTAACCTGCTTTTCTCTCTTACTCCAGATGGACACTGTGTGTGTTTTAGGTGTTTTATGGATTGCTGTTGAGAAGAACTGCTAATATTTTGGGATATTGATAAGAGTACTAAAACAGGTTTTGAAATGAAAATAGTTCATGCTGTAGGAGCTGGCCATGATAAGCTAAATATGAGCAGATCACCCAAGGGAAGTTCTTTATCCAGCCATTATCACCTGCCAGTGTAGAACATAGTCATAATAAGTTTAATGGAGGCCTGGGTCTCCGTAGTTTACCCTGAGGTAATACCTGTTTGCAGGAAGGACCACAAACTGAGATTACCCGAGCACCACCCAAGAACAGACCTTCCAAAGGAAATGTCTAATGTTCCAGCCGCTGTAGATAGGATCACCTGCCAGCACACACCAGGACACTCCTAAACAAATTTCAGTCAGTCGGGAATCCTGAATCTCAGAAACCCCTCACCCCCACCTTTACTACTATAAAACCCAACTCTAACTGAGCTCCAGGCTCTCTGATTATTGTAGTATGCTGGACATGCAGAGAGACCGAGTGTGCAAACTTGCATAAAATAAAGGCTCTTTTGCTTTTACTTTTATGTACGGGACTCGGTCTCCTTGTTGGTATTTGGGGGACTTTGTGGATCAGGGAATAACACATGCATTCTAGATCAAACAAATTTGGTTTATTTGCTGAGTCTTTTCAGAAATTTAGCATTCATATGGGCATTTATTGCACATGGATTTTCCAAACTTACTTGATTATATTATTTTTTAAAGCTTAGTCATGGTTGAATATCTCCACCTCCCCTCAGCTGGCCTCAAATTCACAATACCCCGTCACCTCCTCCCCAGTAGGTCTGTGCTGTCCTGGAATCGCTGTGTAGACCGGGATGGATTCACACACTAGAGATCTCCTGAGCGCTAGGGTTAAAGATGTGCACCACACGCCAGCCTTCTCCCTCTTCTTGTGGAGTAGAAACAGTTATCTGATTAAAACAAAAGTTACGTGATAGTGGGGCAGAAGCCAGCTTTTACTTATTAGAGAAATAAATTATTTCAAACAGCGTGTCTTCATTTACACACTAGCTAAATAGACATATAATTTCAGACTTATTTCCCCGTCCCTAGGTAAATTCACTTTACACAGTGTTCTTTTATGTCTTTTGTATGCAGTCATGGCATATAGTAGAAAAAGTTATTTTTTTTTCTCTTTTTCTTGCTATGAAAGAGTATTAAATATCATGTCTTCGGGAGAGCTCATTGAAGTGTGCTTACTACTTGAGAAGAATTCACTCATTGAAAATTCTTTTATGTTATTTAATGAAATTAATTATTTAATTGAAAATCATATACATTATTTAATGGGCTTTATTTGCTGCAGTAAAGTGGACATATGTTCATCTCTTTCTTCATAACTCAAATAATGTTTTGTTTTGTTTTTCGAGACAGGGTTTCTCTGTAGCTTTGGAACCTGTCCTAGAACTAGCTCTTGTAGACCTGGCTGGACTCAAAGTCACAGAGATCGCCTGTTTCTGCCTCCGAGGTGCTGGGGTTAAAGGCGTGCGCCACCACCCAGCCTCTGTTTGGGTAGTTTTAAAAATTATTTATTTTATTGGTGTTTTGCTTGAATGTATGTCTGTGTGAGAGTGTTGGGTCCCCTGGAACTGGAGTTTCCGTCAGTTGTGAGCTGCCATGTGGTGCTGGGAATTGAACCTGGGTCCTCTCTTAACCTGTGAACCATCTCTCCAGTGCCCCCTCTTTTTTCCTTTTGAGACAAAGTTTCTCTCCGGAGCCTTAGTTGTCTTAGAGCTTGTTTTGCATGTCAGGCCGGCCTCGAACCAGAGGTGCACCTGCCTCTGCCTCCCTAGTGCTGGGATTAAAGGGGTGTGTGTCTCCGCTGCCCAGCCTCTGGTTTGGTATTTTGTCTTGTTTGTACATGGGTACTAAATATTTATTGGTGGTTAGAATTGTTTAGTAACATAGGTGATACTCAGACTTAAATAAATGTATGCACAGCAAACTTAACTGCCTGTATGACACGGAAACATTAGCTCACTAAATTGTCCTTTGTTACATTTCAAAACCCTCAGTAAATTTGTGTTTTATAACAAGTTGATCTTACTTCCTCTCCCCGCCCGTGTTGGGGATCAATCCCAGGACTCTATAAATGCTAGGCAAGGGATTCCACAGATCTGTACCCTCAGCCCTAATTTCCCTCTTCAATAGCTTTGCGGTTTCTCATAATTCATATAGTCACATGCAGATCTCAAACCAAGTACATGAATGCAGAATCATTTAATAGTTTTTGTATTGTATTCTGGGATGTTCGCTGGAGTTCAGACTGGTGACTGTGGCTTTGTTCAGGACTACAGTACTGAACCACACTCATGCCCAGGTTCCCTACTGTTAATCTGGGATGTTCTCTGGAGTTCAGAATGGCGACTATGGGTTTGTTTGAGACGACCGTACTGAACCGCACTCGGACCAGGTTCCCACTGTGATACCGTCAGGTCTCTGAGTCAGTTCAGACTCTCAATTTGTTGTTTCTGTGGCCGTGGTCCTCAGCTTCCTGATGCTGTGACTCTAACATGGCTCCTCAACCATAAAACTATCCCGTTGCTACCTCATAACTGTAATTTTGCTATGTTGCGAATCGTGACGTAAACACCTGGCACAACCCAGAGGTTGGGAACCATTGATACAGGGATGATGGGTCCTTTTAGGAGACAGGAGAGGGTAGGACCCTCATTGTGAGGTGAAGTATGATCACCTGGCACAACCAGAGGTTGGGAACCATTGATACAGGAATGATGGGACCTTTTAGGAGAAGTATGATCTGTACATTTTGTGACTTGGGGCTTGGCTTGTGAACCTGAGCAGTGAAGTTTTGACAGATACAATTCTTAAATAAAGTTAATGTTCATTATGATAAGAATTTAAAGAATCAATGCTTGCTGGTTATGATAAGAATGAAATTCTGGTGTCTTAGAGTTATTCTAGTGTAATACAATATTTACTGTCATGTTTCCTAAAGTATGTGGGCCGGAACTGGCACTTTGCATGTGTTAGTCTATGTAGGCCACTGCAGTTGTATAGGTTTTATAATCACAAAAGCATGGCCATTTAAGTTTGCCTGTACTACAGGACTGTGGTTTAAACTAGGTCAGTCCTGGGCAAACTAATCAGTGATCTTCAACATATTGTGGCCACAAAATCTTACTTTTGAAAAAGCGATAATTGGAATTTTGACTAAAGTTTGTTTAGGAAAAGAAGCTTGAAACGATACCTCCCATTTCTGTTCTCTGTACAACGCACCATCGTCTGTGAGGAGCAGGTGAGCAATCCAGATGTCAGCAAACCCACAGACGGAGGCCGCTCCGTCACACAGGGGCTTTATGTAGTGAGCACTGCCTTTTCTTCTCTGATCTGGGTCACAGGAGAGCAGGACTTTATGTGGGATCTCAGGTTAGCAGGTTGGCAGGGGTGATTTTGTGGCCTTGGATTTCAGCCATTTCATCAGAGTTGAGAATAGCATGTGAACTGGCTGCTAGTGAAAATCTTATCCAGAATGAAAGAAAATCCTTAGTGGCTTTTGACATTTAACCACTAGGAATGTGGGTCATTTGACAGTTGTGGTGAAAGATAAGAGCTGTCTATTTAGAAAAATGGTGTGTCGTTTTGAATACTTTTAGTAGCAGTGTATCAAACAACTACTTACTGGAAGACGGTGCCGTTGGTTGTCCATACAGGGTTGTTCATTTGAACTCTTCTAGTGAGTCGTTTGCAGACAGAGAAACAGAAATTAGCTGCCTTAGTAATACTTTTTATAACATGCCTCACTATTATTACAGGCTTCTTTTGTTGTTTTTTCTGCCTTGTATTTTCTTTATTTCTGGCTATGTTCTAGTAGTCTGAAATGATGTAATTCATTGTTATGTGACAATAACAAACACTTCATATATATATGTCTGACTTATTTAACTTAATTAAATTCATGTCCTTTAGGTAAAAAGAACATATTCTCATGGTACTTACAGAGCTGGCCCCATGCGACAGATTAGCTTGGTGGGAGCCGTTGATGAAGAAGTGGGAGATTTTTTCCCTGAGTTCCTTGACATGTTGGAGGAGTCACCGTTCTTAAAAGTAAGAGAAAGTCTTAGCATTCTAAGTTGTGGGTGTTACTTTCAAGTTATAGTTGATACAGATGAATGGTTGTTTACAATTATTTTTTTTTAATTTTTATTTAAATTCAAAAAAGGAAACCTATGTATACATGCAGTTTCTCAGCATTTTTTTTTTTTTGGTGTGTTTGTTTGCTTGTTTTTCGAGACAGGGTTTCCCTGTGAAGCAGTCCTGACTGTCCTGGAACTCACTTTGACCAGGCTGGTCTCAGACTCAGAGATCTGCTTGCCTCTGCCTCCCAAGTGCTGGGATTAAAGGTGTGCGCCACCTCTGCCCAAATTTCTCAGTCTTTATTGTAATGACAAAGTTAAAGGGTGAATCAGCAAATAACATTGCTTGTTACTGCGTCTGTACAAGAAGATTCAGATGAGGATGCCTAGTAAGCTTTGTGAGAACCAGGGTGTGGTGGGAACATGGTGTGAATTGGCCTAGGGAGCTGTACAGTTGGTGGTGGGAACATGGTGGGAACTGACCTGGGGAGCTGTACAGTTGGTGGTGGGAACATGGTGGGAACTGACCTGGGGAGCTGTACAGTTGGTGGTGGGAACATGGTGGGAACTGACCTGGGGAGCTGTACAGTTGGTGGTGGGAACATGGTGGGAACTGGCCTAGGGAGCTGTACAGTTGGTGGTGGGAACATGGTGGGAACTGGTCTGGGGAGCTGTACAGTTGGTGGTGGGAACATGGTGGGAACTGGCCTGGGGAGCTGTACAGTTGGTGGTGGGAACATGGTGGGAACTGGCCTAGGGAGCTGTACAGTTGGTGGTGGGAACATGGTGGGAACTGGTCTGGGGAGCTGTACAGTTGGTGGTGGGAACATGGTGGGAACTGGCCTAGGGAGCTGTACAGTTGGTGGTGGGAACATGGTGGGAACTGGCCTAGGGAGCTGTACAGTTGGTGGTGGGAACATGGTGGGAACTGGTCTGGGGAGCTGTACAGTTGCATCAAACATTCAGCTCATGCTCCATTTTTGTTTCTAAAATTTTTCTAATCAACTTCCATTTTATATTTTTTTTAAAAAAATGTATTCATTATTATGAGTACACGTGGGTTTGGGGCACACACGGGCCATGAGGTATATGTACCTGTCAGAAGACAACTTTGTGTACCCTACCCCCATCTTTTCCATGTTAAATTTCATCTTTTTCACATTTGCATGCGTTGTGAGACTCAGACGCAGGCCGCATCAGTCAGTTTTGTGCAGAGCTCTCCTGCTGCGCAGCCTTGCAGCCAGGCCCTTCCTTCCCCTTCTGTTTTGGAGCAGCTGCTGCATTCTTACTGCATCTGAACTGCGTAGTTAGTTCCTTAATAAGCAATAATTCAAGGATGAGTGTGACCCTCCCGACAGGTAGGGCCATGGTCACAGCAGAAAGTGGGGCTGCTCTCCAGCCGACCACCCGAGCCATTGCATGACTGACTGTCCTGCCTCCTGTGCTCACATAGCCTGTGTCTACTTGACTTTATTTCCCTTTCTTTCTCCCCCTTTATAGCTTTTACACTTTTTGTTTCTTTTTCCAGTTAGTCATAGCAAGTACTTAAAGCATAATCATTCTTCTTGTTTGTAGAAAATTTAGCTCTTCTTTCAAACGGGACTGTGAGGTGATGAAGACATCCCATCCTTCCATCTAGTGCTCTCGTCCTCGTCTTCCCTCCTCCCTCACTTCTTTAGGAATTTAGTTTCTGCTTTAAGACCAGCAGTCTTGTTGGGCGGTGGTGGCGCACGCCTTTACTCCCAGCACTCGGGAGGCAGAGGCAGGCGGATCTCTGTGAGTTGGAGAACAGCCTGGTCTACAGAGCCAGTTCCACGACAGGCTCCAAAACCACAGAGAAACCCTGTCTCAAAAAAAGAAAAAAAGAAAAAGAAAAAAAGCAGCCTTGTCAAGAAACTACTAAACAAATATTTTGATTGGTTTGTGTGTGTGTTTTTTTATGACATTAGTATTTGATTATCACCAATTAAGGGTCCATTTGACTTTTTGGTGGGGGTGGGTTTAAGTTGGATATGTGTTTAAGAGGGGAACTTTTTTCCTCCAATCTAATTTTAACCTTTGTTAATACATGGTAAGGAGAATTAGAATTTTTTGTTTTAATTATCAATCTGTTTCATTTGTTGACTCTCAGGTAATATTTTTTGAGATTAAAATAATTACATTATTTACCCCTCTCTCTTATCCCACCCACATATCCCTCCTCGTAATAGTTTTAGTACATGTTTGAAGATATATTTTGAGAATAACTAATTTGTGCTGTTATTTGTTTGTAGTGTACGTTGCCGTGGGGAACACTCTCTAGTCTAAAGCTAGAGAGTCGGAAAGATAGCGATGATGGCCCTATCATGTGGGTGCGCCCGGGGGAGCAGATGATCCCTGTGGCGGACATGCCAAAGTCGCCCTTCAAGAGGAAAAGGTACATCGGCAGTATGTTAACATACTTGATTATAAAACATCCAGAATAAGTGAAACATGAGAAGGAAGCGAATGAGAATAATTACAGTGAGGAGTATGTAGTTGGTTGTTTTTATTCTTTGGACTCCTTACACTTTACTCTTGAGGGCCTGCCACCCAGCTCCCAAATAAACCACACGGAGGTACCCAGCCTTAGCTTGGCTTGTTTCTTGCCAACTTTTCTTAAATTATCTCATCTACCCTTTGCCTCTGGGTATTTTCCTTTTCTGTTTCTGTGTATCTTTTCTTTCCTTCTTATTCCATGTCTGGCTGTGTGGCTGTATGGCCCCTGGATCTTTCCTCCTTCTCTCCTATGTATTCTCTCTGCCTGTCAACCTCACCCATTCTTCCTCCTGCCTTGCTGGTAGCTGTTCAGCCCTTTATTAGACCAATCAGGCATTTTAGACAGGCAGAGTAACAGCTGGGCAGAGTGAAGCGAATGCAGTGTAAACAAAAGCAGAGCATCTTTGAATAAACAAATGTAACACATCGTAAACTAATATTCTACAACAGCAGTGGAGAAGATCTCACTCATGGAGAGACAAACTGGTTAGAATAAATTTAACAAGTATTCAAAACTTGTATTAAGAACTAACCCACATCCTTGGGAAGACATAAAATAATACAAAGAGAAAATGAAAGTTCATTGTCTCCCAGATTTTAGAAGAACTTCAGTTAGCTTTTCATTTCACTTGGATATTCGCTCCTATACTGGAGAGAATGAATTTACTTTATGCATGTGTGGTGTCATCAAAGAGTTACTAAAAATTTAGGCCAGGAGGTGGTGGTGCACACCTTTAATCCCAGCACTCGGGAGACAGAGGCAGGTGGAAGAGAGAGGGAGAGGGAGAATTATTAAAAATTTATAAACTATGCATGGAGCAAAAGTTGGAAAAATATACACTAAGTTAACTTTGTGGTCATAGAACTGGGGGTGCTAGGGGGCAGTGTGGCTTTTTTTTTCTGTAGATACCTAAAATGATTTTAACAGTATCATGAATTATTACAAACAACAAAACAGGGTTGGGGGAGATGACTCAGGAGACCCAGGCTCCATTCCCAGCGCTCACATGCTGGCTCACAGCCATCCATTGCCAGGGGTCCCATGCCCTTTCTGACCTGTGAAGGCACCAGATACACACATGATGCACTGCATACATGCAGGCCAACGATTCATGCGCATAAAATAAATGAATCTAAAACAAAACAGGGTAAGGCATCATGGAGCAAATGGTAGGTTTCCTGACCACAGGGACTGTTGGACTTGCTGTATGGTGTCTGCTGCTTAATAAATAATGGAATCCAAGAGTTAAGTTCCAAGTTGGTAACAGTTGTAAAATTGTGTTTTATAGAGCTTATTCTCTTCTCTTTTTTGAAAGATTACTTAAAACATTTTAATGATGTGTTTTTGTTTGTCTGTGGGTATGTGCATGTGTGGGTATGTTCATATATGTGCAGATGCCTGTGGAGTTCATATGTGTGCAGATGTCTGTGGAGGTCATATATGTGCAGATGTCTGTGGGGTTCATATGTGTGCAGATGTCTGTGGGGTTCACATATGTGCAGATGCTTGTGGAGTTCATATGTGTGCAGATGCCTGTGGAGTTCATATGTGTGCAGATGTCTGTGGGGTTCATATGTGTGCAGATGTCTGTGGAGTTCATATGTGTGCAGATGCCTTTGGAGTTCATATGTGTGCAGATGCCTGTGGAGTTCATATGTGTGCAGATGTCTGTGGAGGTCACAGGTGTTACACGCCGCCCCCCAGGAGCTGGAGATACAGGTAGTTCTCGGCCACCCAGCATGGGCTCTCGAAACTCTGCATGGCCCTGGATGTCCTGGAACTCTCTGTGTAGACCAGGGTGGCCTCAGCTGAGTGTTTGAGCCATTCCACCTTGCTTGTTTCAGGAACTGAGTAAAGAACTTAGTCAGAAAATCTGTTGCCAGATGATATAGATACAAATTTTTAGATATAATTTAAAGGGTTTACCAGCCCCTCGGAATTTCTCTGTACTTCAAGGTTTAGAGCCCCTGATATATGTGATGCTTCATGGCCTGGTGCTGTCCAAATAACCACAGTACTGCGTGCTGCTTGTGTATTGAGGGGTTTGAGTGTGGTGTCACTTGTCTATTAGCCTCCCATGTTTCCAAACAGGTAGAATATTAATCACGAAGAGTCTGGTAAGACGCGTGCAGGGATGCAGGAGGAGCAGGCAGTAGAGTGGTCACAGCGTGCAGGGATGCAGGAGGAGCAGGCAGTAGAGTGGTCACAGCTAGTGGAGGACTGACTCACAGCATCAGAAGAGGAGGAGGGCGGCAGAGACCATCTGGAATAGCATAGCCGAAGGCGCTGCAGAGGGAGGAGTGGAGATGCCTCTGCTGTGTGCAAGGAGAGTGGGTAGCAGGTTCTTAGTGCTCCTGAGCAGAAGAGGGCAGGAGGGCCAGTGGAAGATGAAGACTTTTTTTCCCCTCTAGTAACTGTTTCGTGGACCCACTGCCTGTCGTCATCGTTGTTAACCTGGGGGGTGGGGTCTTTTTTGCTAATTTATTTTTGTCTTTCTTTGAAATCCTCCTCTGTACTGTAGTCTCAGCTTAGACAGCACTGGCCTGTGGTGTGGTGAACACTGAATTAATCTAAAAGTTACGTCAGTCAGGCAGTGGTGGCACACTTAGTCTCTGCACTTGTGAGACAGAGGCAGGTGGATTTCTGTGAGTTAGAGGCCAGCCTGGTCTACAGAGTCAATTCCAGGATCTCCAGAGCTGTTTGTTACACAGAGAAACCCTATCTCAGCCCCCACCCCCCCCCCAAAAAAAAAACAAAGAAAGGAAAAAAGAAAGAAATGTGTTACTTGTAGAAGTGTGTGTATTGTTAAGTGCCCCACACTCCAGGGCTGCCACTTGTGGGAAAGTCTTTTCCAGAATTGACATGTCTTATTTTTTGCTTGCCTTTATTCATTTTAAGAATTAAACATCTCCTTTTGTCTAAAATTATGTGATTATGAAATGCCTGGTAAGGAAACAAGCCTCAGTATTTAAGTGCAAATCTCTTTTAATAAACAGGACTACCAATGAAATCAAAAACCTTCAGTATCTACCTCGAACCAGCGAGCCTCGGGAGATGCTGTTTGAAGACAGGACGAGGGCCCACGCTGACCACATAGGCCAAGGCTTTGAGCGACAGACCACAGCTGCCGTGGGGGTGCTGAAGGCTGTGCACTGTGGACAGCGGTACACAAGCTGCTTGCTCAGATTTATTCTGTGTGTCTGAATCCCACGCGAGCAGTGTCTGGTGGGGCAGAAGAGGACAGTTGGGGTTGTCACACGGGTGCTGGGGATGGGCTTGAGTCGTCTGGAAGAGCAGCCAGCGCTCTTAACTGCTCAGTCCCAGCCCCACTGTTGCTGTTGGTTGGCGATGGCTGTACTAGAACTTGAACCTGGGTCTTCCTTACACTAACTACTGTTATTTTATTATATTTTCTTTTATTGTTTTCGAGACAGTGTATTACTGTGGAGCTGGCCTTACTATGACTGTCCTGGAATTCACTATGTACATCAAGCTAGCCTCAAACTCACAAAGATTCACTTGCCTCTTCTTCCCAAGTACTGGAATTAAAAGTGTATGCCATTTAAAACCTTTACTGGGCCATGAGATGGTGGTACAGACCTTTAGTCCCAGCACTGGGGAGGCAGGGGCAGGAGGCTCTCCGTGAGTTTGAGGCCAGCCTGCTCTACAGAGAGGGTTCCAGGACAGCCAGGGCTGTGGAGAGAAACTTTTGTTTTGAAAAACAAAACAAAAGCTGGGCAGTGGTGGCACACGGCTTTAATCCCAGCACTCGGAGGCAGAGGCAGGTGGATCTCTGTGAGTTCAAAGGCAGCCTGATCTACAAAGTGAGTACCAGGATAGGTTCCAAAGCTACAGAGAAATCCTGTCTTGAAAAACAAAAAAGAAAAAGAAAAACAAAACAAAAGCCCTGTATTGGAAATGTTCATAATTTCTTTTTGCTAGGGAAAATCATTTATTTTGCTCTTACATTTGGATAGCATAATTGAATTGAATATTTAAATTGCTAGACTCTAATTTGAGTGGAATAATTTCCTTTGTAAAATGACTAATGGAGAAATTCCTGGTTAAAGGGAACTAGATATACCTAGAGCTACTGTAAGCTCATTTACGAATATCTTGTATTACCCTTAGGAGGTCATTCATTATGTAGTGACCGTGTCTGAGACTCGGTCCTCTTACTCTGCTTCTTTGAGACAGGATCTCTTGTTCGGCTGCTGAGTATGCAGGGAAGCTGCCTGCAAGCTTTCTGGGTCTGGATTCCCATTTTGCCATAAGAACTCTGGGATTATAGTGCTCAACTTGGCATGGTTGGGGCTCTGTACCCGGGTCCTCACACTTGCTTAGTGCTTTGCCTGTGGAGCCCTCTCCAGCCCATAATTATACCCATAAAGTTGGGGTATAATTTACATTCAATAAAACATGTACCAGCTTTAAGCCTGCTCCTTGTTTTGACTAATTTCTTTAGCTCTGTACTACAGCGACAGTCAAGTTGTAGAACATTTGTCTTGTAGTATTCTTGGTAGCTCATTACTTCAGCCATTTCTTTACCTCAAATATCCATTCATCTGCTACTTTCTGTCCCCCAGTTAAACTGCCAGCGACAATGTCTGAGGAGCAGCGCAGAGAAGGGAGGGCTGATTTTCACTTGCGGGAGTATAGAGGCTAGAGCATGGTGTTTGGTCCAGGGCACTGGGAGAGAGCAGTTGTGTTTTCTGTCCATACTTTACCTTTCTCCTGTGTTTTACACTCCAGGAACTGGCTGCCCTCGTTTCTGTATGTAGTATCATCCGGGAGACTCGCATTGAACCTTAGGGATTTGACTATATTATGACTTACATTTCTTTTTTTTTGAGATTGTATTTTTTGTTTGGTTGGTTTTTCGAGATGACAGGGTTTCTCTGTGGCTTTGGAGCCTGTCCTGGAACCAGGCTGTAGCTTTTGTAGACCAGGCTGGCCTCAAACTCACAGAGATCCGCCTGTCTCTGCGCCCCCCCCCGCACCCCCCACTGCTGGGATTAAAGGCATGCGCCACCACCGCCCCGGCGGCTGAGATTATATTTTTTAATTACAACCTTTTTCTCTTCCCTTTCCTCTCTTCAGACCCTCCCCTATATCACTCCCTGCTCTCCTTCAGATTCATGGCTTTTCTTTTCATCAGTTGTTACTATAGCCATGTATGTACCTGTACCTATGTACACAGCTCCATATCTTAACTCCATATCATGGTTCTTTTTGTATGTTGCCTGGGATGAGCGTTTGTCATTGGACAACCAATTAGTGTGCTTTTGCCCCCAGAGGGCCCCCTCTCCCCCACCTTTCTACTTAGCAGCCTGCAGTTCTTTGTGTAGGGTTGGGGCCTCAAAGGCTTTCCCCATGTGACTTTGCACACTTTGGTGTTCTTTTGGGTAGTCCTGTTGGTGAGACTCCATGGGTGTAACTTATCAGGAGACAGGATCTCACAGCACAGCCCTGGTCATCTGGCTCGTAGAATTCTTCCACCCCTCTACAGCGTTCCCCGAGCCTCAGCTGTGGAGTGTTTTCCAGATGTGTTAGCTGAGACAGGGTTCCGTGACTCTGCGTTGATTGACCGTAGTTTCAGTCAGTTGTCTCCGCCAGGCTAGACTGTCGGGGTTTTCCTTGTGTGCGGCGTTGATTGGAATTTCACTTCAGAAATTTATTTTGAGCATCTTCTGTGAAAATGTATTTTTGTATTTCTAATTGAAGAATTTGGAAATTTTTCATAATTTATATAAGAACTGTAATGTCTCTAATGAAGAATGAGTATTTGTAATAGACATTCCTTAATTTATTGTTACTAAGACCATTAATATGCACTAGTAACTACAGCATGACATAAAACTGCAAGAGTCCTTAGGGTTGTGTGCATCGGCGTGGTTGCAGTATCTTTCCCATCTCACACTGACTGGGCCCAAGCCTACTCAGTGTCCAGAGCTTTTGAGATTGGGTGTGTTCTGTAGAACAAGAAAGTATTTCTTCTCTCTCTGTGTCACTGTGTAATCCAGGTTACAGGCGTGAGCCACTTCTGCCCATACTTTTCATTATAAAATTCATGATATACTAAATGTTGTACATATTTATGAGATTCAGTGTGATATTTCAACACAGGTATACCCTATGTAACAGAGCAGAACACTGCTTTATCTGTTACTTCCACAACCACCACAGCATCCACCATTTTTGTGTGGTGAGAATGAAGTTCTCTCTTCTGCCTGTTTTGCAGTATTTAACTAAATGTTAACCATAGTCACCCTCCTGTACTACAGAACATTTCCAGTTATTCTTCCCTAGCTCACTCTCTGTGCTTTGCCAAGGCCCTTGACTCACACAGGAATGAGAACGATAGTGTGTCTTCCTTGTTTGCTTCAGCTTCTTTTATGCAGTATTTTATATTGTAACACTTAAAGAAAAACTGAACTGCATTAAAATGAGATATTTAGTTTTGATGGTTTGTATAATTTACGGATAATTTTGAGAGTAAAGACAGTTGTTAGTCTGTTTAGGTTGGAGCTCACGGCTAACCTGATTTTAACAGATGAAGTGGTTTTCTTTATTTGTAAGGTTTTGGTGTTGATCATAAACTAGTTTTGTTTGAATTTATTAAGGACTTAACAGAATGAAACATTAATGGAAGGTTCCTTTATTATCACCCTCCTTTACAGACCTGACCAGCCCCGAATAACCAAAGATGTGATTTGTTTCCATGCAGAAGATTTCTTAGAAGTAGTTCAACGAATGCAGTTAGATTTACACGAACCTCCACTGTCCCAGGTAAAACCAAAACTTAAAATAATTATCATTTTCACTTAGATTTTGTTGTGCAAAAGTCTTACCTGTATTTTTTTTTCCAGTGTGTTCAGTGGGTTGATGATGCAAAACTTAATCAGCTGCGGAGAGAAGGCATTCGCTATGCCAGGATTCAGCTGTACGACAATGACATTTACTTCATTCCGAGGAATGTTGTTCATCAGTTCAAGACAGTCTCTGCTGTGTGCAGTTTGGCGTGGCATGTTCGACTTAAGTTATATCACGCAGAGGAGGACACTTGTCACAGTGCAGTCACTCACGAAACATGCATGTCATCAGGTCCTAAGTCATCCGTTCTCGAACCTCACACCGGCAACATCCTTTGTGCTGTGAACCAAACCTCATCAGACTCTGTGTTTTCAGACAAACTTCCTTCTAAGTATGAATCACAACAGATTAAACATGAACCTATTGCACCTACAAGAACCAAGGACGACCCTTCGAGAGCTGTAGCCGAAAAGACTAGAGCCCCAAACAGCACAGAAGGCAGGGCTGTCGAGACGAAGTTGGGTCATGTTCAGTTGTCAGGTTTTCACATTGACGTGGATTCTAAATTTGAAGACAGTAACAAAGACTTCAGGGAAGAACTGTGTCCTGGAAGTCTCACTGATAGAGTTGATCCACGGCAACAGAGTTCTGTGCACTCAAATCAAGACAAGAAGGATGATGGCAATTTGTGCTAAATTTGTACATTGTGTTTAAAATTCCTTTTTAAAGATAATTTGTAATAATGATTCATGAAATCTGAAAGCGAGCCTAGGAATTGCTCTCGTTGGTTACAACGTAGTTTATGTAGCTTCGTAACATTCCGCAGTGCCTGTCCGTGACTGAATCCGCGCACTAGGGCCCGCCGCACTGTCACCATTGCCAGTCACATCAAAGGAGTCTGAGTTTTAGGTTCAGGATGGAGCTGACAAAAATCACATAAATATATTTTTTGTAATATGAGCCAGAATTCTTTTTTGACAATTTAAGGTTTTCCATAGAGCTTATTTATATCGACTTTTCCTTTCCTGCCAAGTGTGTCAGCACTGTATGTACATAGCTTTCAAAAGTCTTTAGTATGATCCATATTGAAATGTGAGCCACTTAATAAAGGTTCATAACAATGAATGCTTTCTGTTGAGTTTGCAGAAACAACCTGACAATTCAGTTTTTGTTTGATCTATGTCTCTGTTAATATATACATGTGGGGGAGGAAATGGAGGAAAATGTATGTGCTCAAATCTAGTAAATATTTTAATTTCCCATATTGTACAAACCTTCAAAGAACCAGGATTCAGTTAGGAAAGCATATACATATATATAATATATTGTGTGTTTGTGTGTGTGTGTACACACATGTGCGTGTATTTTGGGATGTATATATGTATATTGTTTTGCACAATTTCTTAAATTGATGAATATATGAAAATTCCTAGTGCTACTTTCTGGAATACATCTTAAAATATTTATGTTCAACAATAAGAAAATAATTAATAGGGAGTTAGAAGTTGGGAGAAACTAAGTATGTTGATGGTTTTGTCCCTCTAATTAATGAAGTTACGTGGCCAGATTCTTTAGACCTAGTGTAATCCTCTTTTTCTAGCTGATAGAAATTTTTCTTACTAATAGCTGAGTAAAAAACTGACATGCACAAAGTTGAATTATGGGCAATTAAAAGGCTTCTTTTACATTTTTTCCATGCTACAAAAACAAATTTTTAAACAGAGGCAATGATAGTGACTCAGATATAACAGCACCTTCAGCTCGTCTTTCTCAGGACCTCTCCCCGGCCAGGCCAGCGTCAGGCGTAGCCTCCTAGAGCTCTGGCACAGCCGCTGTGTATGGGTGCAAGGTTAGTAGGGAAGTCTGCACAGCCTCGGTCTGCTCCACTTGGATGTGTGTGGGGGGATGGAAGGAGCTCTTTCTTGCATTGCAAATGTTTTCCTTGTATTATCCTGGGTCCCTGTCTTGGCTTTCCTGTGCTGCGCTGCCGTTTCCATTCAGTGGGTTCCATTTTCACTGTTCATGCTTGGTATGTGGTGAGGAACCGATGAGAATCAACGTTGGCAACAGTGGACGTCTTCTCTTCTGACTACTAAGAAGATGGGCAGTGAAACAGGACATCTTGGTGGCTTACAGGAACTCAGCTTGTAGTGCGGACATTTCATGGAGTGGAGAAGTTCAAAGTCATGACTGTAAATAAGGGTAACTGGCTGTCTTTCACTGCACTTTAAGCTGAATTTAGGGTTCTTCATCATCTTTCTGGGAAACAAATTCTTAATAAACGAGTGCTAAGACTAGGAAGGGATACTGTTAAGACCTGGATTTTAAATTGGGGTGCTATCTTTACCATGGTGTGTTTGTTCCCAGTCCCCTATAGTAGACACTGAGGTCATACTGCAAGGAAACACTGTTAGGTGAGCCTACGGTTTTCCCTTAAAGGAGTGCATGTTTCTTATGTAGCCCACAGTCAGTTACCCATAATGTAAAGGTTTAGTTGATTGTCAAATGCATACACCTCTGTGAAGGTGAGGTATGAATAACCAACGTGCTCAAGAGTTCAAGATAATGCCTTACAGACTTGAATCATGCTTATGCCCCTGGTCTTACGGGTTCCTTTTTAAAAATCCTCTTCAGATGCCATCTGAGAACTTGCTGAACTGAGAACTACCTTTGTTACACACAAATACCTATTTTAATACTGCATATTAGTGGTTTTTTAGTTAGTATACTCTCATTCTCCATGTGAAATAAGATTTTTTTTTTAATTTCCAATATCTTAGACCAGAACAATAAAGCACTTAAGATGCAGTTTTAATAAGGTCATATGCTATACAGAGTCATTGTTAATATGTTATTAAATGATATATAGACCTTCACTTAAAAACTTAGGTCTCAAGCCGGGCGGTGGTGGCGCATGCCTGTAATTCCAGCACTCGGGAGGCAGAGGCAGGTGGATCTCTGTGAGTTCGAGGCCAGCCAGGTCTACAAAGGGAGTTCCAGGACAGGCTCCAAAGCTACAGAGAAACCCTGTCTCGAAAAACCAAAAAAAAAAAAAAACTTACGTCTCTCCACACACACATACACACACACACCACACACACACACACACACACATTTTCCCCTTCTTTTCTCATTTTATTTATACCCTCTTAGCTAAGTCATATATATCCCATACTCAGGTTAGCTATCAAAAGAATTAAACATTTATATCCCATACTCAGGTTAGCTATCAAAAGAATTAAACATTTTTGATATTTAGTTGCAAATTTACATAAAGCCATATATTGATTGTGTTCCTTATGACAAGACTGCTGACCTTAATGACCAGGTTGGTTTACACAGCACTGTATTGTATTATGTATGCATTTCTCTATAAACTTGCTTGAAATAGGCTTCTTTCTGAAATGGGAGGGGTAGGCAATTGAGGAAAAATTTTCTTAGGTTAAATGTTTTAAGAAATTTAATTAATGTACTCAAAATAAGATTTTCTTTTCTAAATTCAGTTCTATGGCAGGTAAGATTTTTTTGTAAATAAGAAATTAGCATTGTTTGGTAAACTCAGTTTTGGGGGGCGAAAGGGACAGTTTATTGGTATGTAAAGCACTTATTTACATTTAGGTACAGATTTGTTTTTGGCATTTGAGAGGCTATTTTCCTTGTCTTCCACCTTTCAATAAATAAGATTGATAACCACAGTCTTTTTTACCTTTGTTTTGTAATTATTTTCTTAAATTTAACATTTTAGTCTCAGACTCTTTGCAAGTTCCTGTTTCTGTCTTCAGATGGTAAAACTCTGAATGTGATTCTAACCTGAAAGTCTCCCTTAATCTACCTCAAGGCAGTAATAAACATTACATTGCTCCAAGAGAGGGAACACCGAGGTCATTTGGGATCTTCAGTTAGGTGTGGGTTCTGGAGTGCACAGTAAGTCTCTCCTTGACCCGAATATCTCTATTTCAGGACGAGGATGGGAGCACCATTGTTTTCAAGATAGGTTGTTAAGTGACATGGTGAACTTTATTTACTCGAGTGGTAGGAAAAGCTCTTATTCTTTCTCTAGCCTGATTATAACTAGTATAACTAGATATGAAAGCAACATTGAACTGGTTTTAAAACGGATTGCTTATTTAATGAGAACACGATGCTTAATCTGGCTCTGACAGCTTACCTCAGGGAGTGAGTAGGATGGCAGAGGAGCCTTGCAGCCCTTTCTGGTTTGCTGGCTGGTCCGCCTCCCCTTTGTTGAATTCTTGCAGAACTCAGATTGAACACATGTGAACCCCAGAGCTACAGTCCCAGGTCTCAGACATTCTTTCAGGCTGGCTTTGCAACCCAGGCAGCCTTGAAGGCTTCCCACCTTATTGTTTAGTTCCTGTAGATTGTTGTGTACTGCAGATGGAAATGAAGAATATTAAACATGGTGGCCGGGTGGTGGAGGTGCCACACCCCTAATCCCAGCACTCAGGCGGATCTCTGTGAGTTCTACAGAGCTAGTTCCAGGACAGGCTCCAAAGCTACAGAGAATCCCTGTCTCAACAAACAACAACAAAAAGAATATTAAACACAAAACCTTTCTTCTTTATGAGCAATAAGAGGTTAAATTAAGAGACATATACTGATTTCTTAAAAAATCTTTAACTTTATGTGTATTTGGTATGAAGGTGCCAGATACTCTGGAGCTAGAGTTAGAGACAGTTGTGAGCTGCCATGTGGATGCTGGGAATTGAACCCAGGTCTGCTGGGAGAGCAGCCAGTGCTCTTGACCGCTAAGCCATCTCTCCAGCCCCTATATATACTGGTTTTTGAAAGAGCAAGGCAGTGGGAGGAAGTAATCTTGCATTTCAGGAATGTATCTTTCTAGCTCATCCTAGATGTCCTTTCTGATTAGAGGACATGAACGAGCTGATGGACCATGGGCAAGTAGAATCTGTGTTCAGTAGAAACAGAAAGCAAACTGTTGGTTTCTTCTTAAGATAGTACATCCTCCCATGTGTGGTCTTCTGCCTGCGTATATATCTGTGCCACTCCTGTGTGCAGTGCCCACGGAGGCCAGAAGAGGGCTCTGGATACCCTAGAGCAGAGGTTCTCAGCCTTCCTAATGCTGCAACCCTTTAATACAGTTCTTCATGTTTGACTCCAACCATAAAGTTATTTTCGCTGCCACTTCATAACTTTAATTTTGTTACTGCTATGAATCATAATGTAAATATCTGTTTTTTCTGGTGGTCTTAGGTGACCCCTATGAACGGGTCATTTGATCCTCCCAAAAGGGTTGAGAATCACTGATCTAGGACTAGCTATATAGCCTGTTGTACACTGCCATGTAGTTGCTGGGAACTGAACCCAGGCCTCCAGAAAAACAACCTTTCTCTTAACCACCGAGCCATCTCTCCAGCCCGCTTGTATGCTTCTTTACTGTGATTTGCTTACCACTGTGAAAATACAAGAACTTTGTTCCAGAATTAACTTGGAGAGTTTGTCCTCTCAGAATTTTCTTGTTGAAATTCTATTTAACTGAGCCACATTATTATGGGAAACGCCTCGTCTACTGTCTTCTTCAGAAAATTAGCTTTTGCCAATTCTCTTTCTCTTCAGTGAGATTCTGGGGAAGCTGTGTCTTCCTTTCCTCTTTTTCCTCATTTACTGTGCCTTTTCTTCACTCTTCATTCTTAACCCTCAGCAGGGATGGGGTTTCGAAAGGGTGCCATTGCTGCCAGATCCGTCTGTGAGACTTGTTTAATCCTGCCTCACTTAGCTCTTACTTCCTCCCTCCCTACTTCCTTCCCGTCCTCCCTTCCTTCTTCTTACCCTCCCTCCCTTAAAGCTCTGTGACATCCATTCTTTGGGGAATGGTGGTAGGTTTTGGGTGTTTGGAAGGGTTCGTCGGCCTCTCTAAAGAGGGCAGTCACCACGGGCCTCTCTAAAGAGGGTAGTCACCACGGGCCTCTCTAAAGAGGGCAGTCACCACGGGCTTTCCTTTAGTCTCCAAGCTCTCTGGCTGCAGAACTTTCAGGTAGTCTGGTTTTTCATTTATGTTTTTTTTTTTTTTTAAATATTTATTTATTTATTATGTACACAATATTCTGTCTGTGTGTATGACTGCAGGCCAGAAGAGGGCACCAGACCTCATTCCAGATGGTTGTGAGCCACCATGTGGTTGCTGGGAATTGAACTCAGGACCTTTGGAAGAGCAGGCAATGCTCTTAACCACTGAGCCATCTCTCCAGCCCTTCATTTATGTTTTAATTATCACCCCTGCCCCTTACCCACAAGCACTGGCAGCCCCTTTCCCCCTCTATTTGGTTATTGGCATTTCTGTCTACAGTGTCATCTCTCCAGAAATCGTTTCTTTCCCTGCACCCAATGAGACAGCGGCACAAATGTGACAGTCATAGTGGACGGACATTCTGCCCACAGTCTTCAGACGGTCTAGGATGTTCTAGGGTGCCCTTGGTCTGCTTCATTTCAGAGCCCGTCTATTCTGTTTGGCCCCAGTTTAACCCTTCTGTTTAGGAACATTCCATGGTGGCTTCTCTTCTAAAGGACGTACATTTAGTGAGAGCCGTTATGACGGTTCTTTCTGCACACCATCATGTTACATTTCAGTGATTTTCCATCTGCTGTGCTCAGTTCCCAGCCTTAGCAAACGATGGTGTGCAGTCACCTCGAGGTGTCCCTGGGGCTGGTTCTGAAACCCGTTTTGCAGTCTTCAGATGTTATGTTATTCTGTAAGAACATTTGTCTATAGCTTCTGTATATACTTCGAACCACTTCTAGGTTATTTGTGATACCTAATATAATGTAAATTCCATGTAAGTTTTCGGGGGTAATAAGTCTGTCACATGTTCAGTACAGATGTAGCATTCTCCCATTCCAGTTAGAGTTGGTTGACTGTGGACAGAGCTCCTGTGGCTATGGGGAGCTGACTGTACCGCCATGCCCTTTATGTCCTCTGCTGGGAAATGCCTGGAGCACAGCAGTAACAGAGTGACACTCTTTCTTTAGAGTCCCGCCGGTACTGCCTTTGCTGATGTGGAAGAACTTCTGCTGCTTTGAGAGCACAGGTCTGATGAACTTTTATTATGTGCCGGGCTCTTGGTAAACCATGAACAAAAAGTCAGCAATTTTCTCCTCCCAAGCCTGCCACCTCAATAAACGCTGTTTCCTTAGAGGAAACGGAGGAACAAATGATGTGGGCTTCTGTAGTTTAAACCCCAGTTCCAGCACTTCAGCAGAGAAGTGGAGAAAATCGGATAAGCAAGCGCTGCGGAGAAGCCGAGTTTGTCGTCTTGGGTAGCTTTTCAGGTCGCTATGTGGGACGCCAGGTGGAAGAGAGGTGCTAATGTGTTAGATAAACTTGTGAGACAGTTATTTCCCCCTTGTAGATAGTTTTTCTGAAGATAACGAAGGTTATTACAGTTTCAAGTCTTGTCCCGACCCGTTCCCCGACTGCCCTGGAACTCACATGGTTTCCTACGTGACCAGAGGGTCCTCTGCCTCTTCTTCCTGGGTGCTGGGATTAGATCTGCTCCTCAGCCCAGGCAGGGTTCCCCTGTGTAGCCCTGGCTGTCCTGGGAACCACTCGGTGGATCAGGCCAGTCTGGAACTCCCATCACCATCACCTGGCGGGGATTAGATTTTTAACTGCCTCAAATGATTAAGATGGCAATCATATAAACAGCGCCTAAATGTAATCTGAAGCAGAATTAAATTACTATTAAGTCTTAATTATTCTTACACTTGTAGTTCTCCCAACTGATAGTATTAACAGAAAAATCAGACACTGAATCATGACAACCGCACATTTTTTTGTTGCTATCCATTTTGTTGCAGGAAACATTTTCAGTCAATTCTGTGAAGACACTTGACTGAGGTATTAGATGACGCTAGCAGACCATAGCGTCACAACTTTAGCTGTGGCTGCCCGTGGGAGGTAACGCCCAGTATGCCTACTGGTGAAGGGAATGGCAGAACATGACGGATGCTTAGCACATTGCTGGCTTCCTTCAGAAGCCCTGCTAGAGCTCTGGGCCGAGGTAAAGGTGTGGCACGTCACAGACTGCCCGCTGACCACAGATGCAGGCAGTGATGGGAAACAGGAAATGGGAAGATAGCGCTACCGGCCTGGTGTTGGATGGACAGCACTTGCTACCCACTGGGGATCCTCCCCTCCACACTGCTCACACTCTTGTCTGTAAGAGACCCCGCCAACATTTACCTCATGTTTAGCTTTACCATTCTGAGTTGCTGCTCCTCTCTGTCCTGCCCTCATAGACATGTAATTTTGTGCTTATTCTGAGAACAGCAAATCATCAAATTCTTTTGGGAGTTTGTAAATGCTAAAGGATCGATCATTTCACTCAGCAAAGAAAAATACCCATTTTCCTTTGTGGCTCAGGGACGTGCCCACCCTTCTATGGGAGAAAATGACTATGCACTTTGCTTTCCCTCTCAGCTCTGCTTATTAATTTTAATTCTCATCTGCTGAACTGCAGAAAAGCAGAGTAGAAAACGGGCCAAATTTCTACGGCTAGCAAACTTGTAAGAATCTTAAACCTTTTCACGGTGTCCACCTTCTGACTCTAATCGGACCTTGTCACCTAGAAAAGTGTCAGCATAGTCTGTAGCTGTCTTGCGACACACGTATGTGCTGCAGTCCAGACGTGCTCCTATCTAATCTGAGCACAGATCTGTCCTTGGTACTGGAGAACTCTCCAGAAGTGGGCTGTTGTTTGTAGAGCTAGCTGGGGGAAAGATGTTCATGGATCACGACTTCCATTCCATGAAGATGCCTGCTCATAACTGTTCTTATAAAAAGGAACCCAGAAGGCATTTTTTCTGTAATACCATGTATTTCCCACCAACAAGCATCTTTTTTTTTGGGGGGGGGTTGTTTTTGAGACAGGGTTTCCCTGTAGTTTTAGAGCCTGTCCTGGAACTTGCTCTACAGACTAGGCTGGCCTGGGACTCACAGAGATCCACCTGTCTCTGCCTCCACCACCGCCCAGCTGCAGTTTCTTTTTAATGTTTCTCATGAGCCAATGTTGAGATGTTATCAATGCACACATTAATCATTTCCTGTGCTGCCTTAGGTGTGCCACACAAGACAAAGGTTGCACACTGAGAACCTGCCAGAGGCTATTAAACATGTTTTATCCTCATGTATGAGCAGGTTGGTTACTGTTGTCTTCTGCATATAATTCTTACTCATGTCTTTTCCTTTCTTGTTACAGTTGTTCTGGGAAGGAATAACTATCACACTTTGACCCTAGGAGAACTTATCATTAAGGCCAATTGCTTGAAGCCAGGTGGTGGCAGCAGCAATGCCTTTAATCCACTGCACTCAGGAGGCAGAAGCAGGTGGATCTCTGAATTTGAGGCCAGGGTGGCCTACATAGTGAGTTCCAGGACAGCCACGGTTACAGAGAGAGCAGCCAGGGATACACAGAGAAACCCTGTCTAGAAAAGAGAATGAGAGAAAGAGAGAGAGAGAGAGAGAGGGGGGGGGTAATTGCCTGAACAATTTTATCTGAACTAAGTGATTCTCCAGCTTGTTTATTACAATGGGATTTTATTTGAATTAGTGATCTGTTCCAAAGGCCTGTTTGGATTTGTCTGACCAAGCCTAAATCCTCACTTCCAAATACTGTTTTTATGACTCCTACGTTTAGATTCTCAAAAATAACACTCCGTGGCCAGTTAACTGACAGGAAGATATTTGCAACCAGATGTTTTTTGGTTAGCTTTTTAATTTCAAAAGCCTAATGTAATTTAAGCAGTCTTTGTGGTGTGTGGCTGCTTTTATTATCTTTATTTACAAGGAAGAAATGTATTAAAATAATCTTTGGGGGCCCTGGAAGATGGCTTACTGCTTAAGAGTGAAGACCCCAGTTTGGATACCCAGCACTCACGCAAAAGCTACATGTTTGGGCGGTGGAGTAGCAAGCAGGTTCCGGATTCAGAGGACTACTGGCTGGCTAGTCTAGCCAATCGGCAAACTACGGAGGACAGCAGGTGCTGCCCTCTGTCTTCCATACACACGCATGGACACCTGCTCACATCAGTAGCCACCTGCACAGAAATTCTATATCAGCAGGGAGACAGAGGGCCTCTAGCCAGGCTTTCCTCAAATTCAAAATTCTGCTCATCCACCAGAGTGCTGGAATTATGGAATGCACCATCTCACTCTCTGCCTATGGTAGATCCTTTAAAACCACCAAAATGGCCACTTTAGACGCTGACAGAGCTAAAAGTGAAAACTAGGACAAATTCAGTCTCTTGAGGCTAGAGAGAGGCGAGTGGTTAGCAGCTCACACTGCTCTTGCAGAAGGCTGAGGCGGATCCCGTCACCCGCGCCAGCCAAGCCTCTAACTGCAGCTCCAGGCAGTCTCGACACCTCTGGCTTCTGCAAGCACGTGCACTTACCCGTACATATGCACGTGAGCATGTGTACGCACGTGCACACATAAATACACAAAATTCTAAAAAAAACCTCCCCAAAAAACCTTTTCTCCCCCCTCTCCGAGACAGGGTTTCTCTATGGCTTTGGAGCCTGTCCTGGAACTTGCTCTGTAGACCAGGCTGGTCTCGAACTCACAGAGATCCGCCTACCTCTGCCTCCTGAGTGCTGGGATTAAAGGGGTGTGCCACCACCGCCTGGCTAATTCTAAAAAAAAAAAAAAAAAAAAAAAAAAACCTTAAAAGCACTTACAAGTTCAGCAGTTACGAGCACTTCCAACACTTCCAGAGAGAGACTGGGGGTTTGATCCCTTGCCCCCCCCCTCCATGGTCTTACAACCATCTGCAGCTCCAGTTCTGGGGACCGTGCTCTCTCTCTCTCTGGTCTCACGTGAACTCATTCAAGATGCCTGGCATTCCCCTCTAAACTTGAGAAGTATGGGTACCTGGACTTTGGCATTGGTTAAGTTTGCTGTTATGGCAGCCGCATAGAATTTCTCAAACCTGAACACTTCAGTCAGGCACTGTCTGAGACTCCCAGGACAAAGAGGCAGACCTGGCTCCGATGACGTAAATAGGCTCATCCTAGGCCGTAGGAAGAACTCAACGTGAGCGTACCCCACTTGGAAATGCCAAACTAAGGTTCTTTCTGAGTTGGACATGAGGTTGCATCCCTAGAATATTTTCATAACCAAGTTCTTCTCTCATAGTCTAGAAGCACACATATACACCTGGTCTACACAGAGCACCGTCCAGCAAACTCACACAGAGTTCACAACTGAAGGCTTTACATTCACTTCACGTCCTGACCACACACAAGGTGAGAGGCACAGAAAAATAAGGTCAGAAACAAGCTTTATTTACACAGGGATAGCAAAGATATCAGTAACTCAAATACTGAATAATTCAGCTTTGGGTTGGTTACAAGTTCCTGCCTCCACAACCCTGTTCATGGCAGCTTAGAACTACACTTGGTACTTCCCATCAGGTCTCCGGTGTTCTGGAAGTCAGTCTCTCACAAAGAAGACGTTATATCCAAGTTCTGTCAGAGCGCCAGCCAGCAAGGCCCACAGCGGGATGAAGACATAGGAGAGGTTCATGGTAGTGAACTGTTCCAGCCTCGCGCAGAGTGCCAGGCAGAAGGCCAGCTTGAGTAACATGGCGACGAGGTACCAGGCTTTCTTTTTGATATTGTGTGACCCATGCCGGGGGTCAAAGCCAGACTTACACCGTCCAGCCATTTTCACGATCAGCATTACGAGAAGGATAGTGTCAAATATCCAGACTGGAATAAATATGAGGAACCAGTTCCAAGGGGCCTTCTCATCCAGTTTTAACACCAACATGATCAGGAAGAGTAACGTGAAAAGCCAGGTGAGGAGTACTCTCTGAGCCAAGGACATTCTCATTTACACAGTTTCAAGAGGATGTTTCAGGGCTGAGGTAAGGGAGATACACCCTAGAAAAGAAAAAGGCTCAGGGTGTGACAGCAGAAATCACTTCTATTCCTAGAAAAGTTGACTGCTTCCTACTTCCCAGTCTTTCTAATTTGGAAAACACTGTCCTGTAGCAACAACCACCATTTCTGTATGCATGCAAGTATGCATATACATGTATACTAACAACATTCTGCCCTGAATTGTGTGTGTGTGTGTGCAAGTATGCATATACATGTATACTAACAACATTCTGCCCTGAATTGTGTGTGTGTGTGCAAGTATGCATATACATGTATACTAACAACATTCTGCCCTGAATTGTGTGTGTGTGTGCAAGTATGCATATACATGTATACTAACAACATTCTGCCCTGAATTGTGTGTGTGTGTATGCAAGTATGCATATACATGTATACTAACAACATTCTGCCCTGAATTGTGTGTGTGCAAGTATGCATATACATGTATACTAACAACATTCTGCCCTGAATTGTGTGTGTGTGTGTGTGTGCATGCAAGTGCAGGTGCTCTCGGGCTGGAGGTGGCAGATTCCCCTGGGACTGCAATCCTCCCTCTAGTAGCCTGCAGTTCTCCATAGGAGCAGCCTGTTCCTGGCTGCAGAGCTGTTTTCCCAGCCATTGCCATCTCTTCCAGTCCAGTCCATCACTGTAGTGCTAAGATTTTTAGTGTAGACACTGGGTATGAACTTATTCAAGAGCAGTTGGTTTCTTCTCAGTGCTACCCCGCAAGCCCACGCTGTGACTATTGCAACTCGGCGATGATCTTAAGCTCTCTGCACACTTGCAAACCTATAGGTTTGCATTTAATTTCAAGAGGTGCTAACACTGAGCACCTGACGTCAAAGCAGTGGACAAGGCAATGCGGTTTGTAAGGGTGAAATGGCTAATATGAACTCAATGCATGAAGACTGCAAAGTTGCTGCTGGGCTAAGTAACGCAGAAGGCATCAATAATCATTGTTTCCTACATTTGTAAGTATTTTCTTGCTAAACAGACCACTTAAAAAACTAGGTATTTTGTCATTACTTCATGTCTAATTATCCTATGCCAGGGATCTTTTACATCACTATTCTCTCTAAATCTACTCTAAAATACTTACTAAAAAAAATTCAAGTCTACATATGTCTGCATGTGTATGCCACTTGTGCAAATGCCCTTAGAGAAAAAGAAAACGTCAACTCCTAAGACTTTTTCTGAATGTGAGCATGCGCTGGCACCCCTGGTGGGGTCCCCGGCGTGAGAGGTACAGGCAGTCCTGAACAAGCTAGTGTGGGTCCTGGGAACTGAACTCAGGTCCTCTGGAAGAGCAGCAGCTTTATAAACCATCACCATCTCTCCATGACCCTTACTTTTGTTCACAATTTAAGACTTATTGTTACTCTAGGATATATCCTCAAATCTGGAAGGCCTAGGATCCACTTCTTGCCAGAATATCTTCAATTTCTCTTATTTTTTTCAATGCTAACATCACTAAACTCATTCTTGAAACCTCCATTCTCAACTGGGACGGCATTAACTTATATCTTAGCTTACGGTATAAATAAGGTCTTACATCTAATTTTCACGTATGGATTTACAGACCATTAAGACGAAGGGTAGATACAACGGGAACTCAGAAGCCAAACCACATGCGGCTGAGTAAGGACTTAGGCAGGAAGGGATGGAAACAGCTGAGAAACATAAGTCCTTTAGCTATGTGGGGAAGGAAATGAAACACAGGACTTGAGACTGGGAGAGGACTAAGTGGAAGTATTTAGTCCTCTCTCCACTAAAGGTACTGGAGACAGAACTTAGGTCATCAGCCTCGGTGGTAAATGCATTTACCTGCTAAACCATCTTGCCAGCCCAAGAAAAAATACTTAGGAACGTAGACTCCATGACAAAGCCCAGGGGAAAATAAGCCCCTGAAAAAAGACACACTGAAGATGAACAGACTAGAGAGGAATAGACAGATCGGAAACCAAAGGGGCAAACAAACAAAGGAATGAGTGCTAGAGAAGATGCAGGGAAGCAGAAGAGCTGCAGAACCGGAGAGATGCGCTCTGCTCAAGGGTGGCAATCTTCAGCAAGTGTGGACGTCCTTGTGCCTTCTCAGACCCAACCATTTGCATTCGCTTGGGTTGTAAATGCTTTGGACTGCGGTATTTCGGCTTTTAGGTAGGCTTTCTTTTTTGAGACAGTCTCAGTATGTAGCTCTGGCTTGCCGAGAACTTTGCTAATACAGACCAGGCTGGCCTTGAACTCAAAGAGCTACCTGACTTTGTCTCCGGTGGTTAAAGGCATGAGGGTGTAAAGGGACTGCTCATACAGGGCTCAGTTCTGGAAAGCAGTTTTCTTTACTGGTCCTTCCTTGCTGGAAGCCTTATACAGTGGAGTGGGATGGTTTTAGAAGCAGAGGTGGAGATGTGTGTAGGCTATTTAACTAACTACATATGTTTTTAATCCTGTGAATGTTTGCTCAGTCCCAACCTCTGATTTGGTCAATTTTAAGAGCCTTACAAATATTTGTGATCACATGTCCCTTTACTGTAACTTTTCTGTATGCCACAGGATATGAACTTCTTTTTTTCTTCCCTCAGAACAAGTACCAAATTGTCTGCAATGACCACAGGCACCTTAGGACAAGACACGGAAGAATACAAGGGCTTAAGCCTGTTGTGGTTATAAGTTTCTAATTGTGGGGCAAAACAAAACTCGATTGCAGGAAAACACTCTCAACAAGGAAAACAGCCTTACTGATATTCAACAGACATTTAAAGGATTGCATAGGCTGAACTACAATGGTGATACAGATTCCAGTTTTACAAAAACGTCTTAATCGGGGTAAAGAGTTTATTTAGCTTTTACCACCACTCTCTCTCCAAGGGACGGTCAAAGGTGCACTCCAAGGCTGAGATTTACTCAACAGATATTTCCCACTCGAGGTGGTTATTTCTGGTACACAGGAGGTAGGGTTTTTGCTCCTGATTCCGGATTCACTGTGCAAACCTCCAGTTTTTGTTTTGTTTTCTCCACATGGAGATCTACAGGTCTCTTATCCTTTCATCTGCATCTAGCGATCAGTTGTGTGCAGCAGATCGGTCCAAGGTCCATCCCTCACCATTCGATTTCCCTTCTCCCGCTACTGTCAACACTCTCCCAAATGAACTCTCCGTACCCAAAGGCAGCTCCGTTTCGTAAGATCACCATTTCCGCTACAAACCCAGTGTCCTCCCAGCTGACAACCTGGCTGATTTTAGGACGCATCAGCACTGGAACGTTAAGGGTGCAGCTCAACTATCCCGGTCTTCGGTAGGCAAACGCCCACGGTGCTTTGGTGGGGCTGCCCTACCTCTCCCAAACCTATGCTGGAATTGAATGCGGTTTGTGCGAGATGTACCCGGTAGGGACGAGCCGCGGCGCGATGGGCTGAGGGTCACCCAAGCACCGGGCGGCTCGGGCGGGTACCGAACGGGCAAGGGCCGAGCTCCCGACTCACCTGGCAGAGCGGCCGGCGGGCGAGCCGAGAGGACAGCGAAGGTCGGGAAGTCCGCCAGTTTGGGTCCTCGTCTTCTTCCACCCTGGTCCCCCCCATGAAAGCCCCAGCCGCTCACATAATTAGGAGAAGGTAGAGTTCCGCCTCTCCGAACCGCCGCAGCGGAGGCCCTGCACAAGCCAGGGTCCCGCCCACATCCGGGCCGTTCCCGCCGCCCTCGGCCTATGCCGAAGCACGGAGCGGACGCTGGCCGCCTCTTTTCGGTACCTCCCCACCGTTCATTGGTCCATTTAGCCGCCAGTAACTGACCGCCTTCCCTTGAGCCCGCCTCCTAGTCCTATTGGTTACGAGAGCTGCCAGTCTAGGCGTCGGCCCCGCCCCACTCGCCCGGCCCCAGCGACCCAGGGACTGAAGCGCAAACTCCGTGGCGAGCCGAGGGGCGGGGCTGCCCGGGGGGCGGAGCGCGGGGCGGGCGGCGCAGACACCGTGGCGAGCCGAGGGGCGGAGCGTCTCGGGGGGCGGAGCGCGGGGCGGGCGGCGCAGACTCCGTGGCGAGCCGGGGGAGCGGGGCGGGTCGTCCCTGGGGGGCGGGGCAAGGGGCGGGTGGCGCAGACTCCGTGGCGGGTCGAGGGGCGGGGCGTCCCGGGGGGCGGAGCGCGGGGCGGGCGGCGCGAGGGTGGCGGCGGTGCGCCGCCGGCGGCGGGGCTGTATCTCTCCGGGCTCCGGCGGCGGCGCTCTCCTCGGCGTGTCCGCGCGTCTCCCAGCCGCTTCCCAGCGGCGCAGGCGGCTACGGTAAGCGCCACGGCTCCGTGCTCGGCTGGCCGCGTGGAGGGCGTCGGGGTCACACGGGATCCCGGGGCCGTGCGGACCGGGCGGCGGGGCGGCGGGGCGGCGGGCGGGATCGGGGCGCGGGCTCCGGGGTCGGCGCGGCGGTGCCCCCAGCCGCGGGCACCTGCGGGCCCGGCTCGGCCGCGGCCCCCTCCCACCGCCGGGGCGCGGAGGCTGTGGGTCGGGGCTCGGCGCGGGGTGGGCGCCCGCGCCTCTGCGCGCTGCCGGCGTGGGGTGGCGCGGTCCCCGGAGGGCGAAGGGGAAGGCGAGTGGCCCGGGTCGGGCCCGCGCGAGGTCCGCTAGCGGCGGGAGGCGCGGGCTCGCGGTGCGGGCGCCCTGCGTGCTGCTGGCGCTGCCCGCGAGGGAGGGCAAGCAGCTGCTGCAGCAGTCCCGGCGCTGGAGCTGCGGATCCGGCGGTGACTGCAGAGGGGCGGCTGCCCGAGTCCTGTGCGCGGGCCTTGCAGGCTGCCTGAGGTCTGCAAACAATGCGGCGGTCCTTAGGCATGCTCGCTCACCTTTCTTCTGCCTCGTGTTGACAGCCCTCGTTCTGGTATTGTTCTGGCGTTGTGCTTTCTAACTCATCCCCGCCTTGCTAACTTCGGGGGTCATTTTGCTAACTATTTTATTTTTATCCTGACAAAACCGAGGAACTGCGTTAACATGTGCGACCGGGAAAGTAGACTCTGGAACAATTAATTGATTTCCCTGTGGGTTTTCCATACGTAGGTACTGCTGAAATTAGATTTGCAGTTCACAATTGTTTTTGTCAGTGGTAGGTTTTGCTTACTTTGATGTTATTTTACGTGTCATACTTTTGCAGTTTTTTATTGCTTTAACCAAAACATTTCTCGGGTTTCTTGCCTTTTTCCCCTTCTTCTGAGTCTTTGATTATAAACTTAACCATGACTTGGCTAGGTACTTTTGTAAATTCTTTTTTCCCAAACTGGATGGACCTGTGTAAGCACCGTAGTTCAAGACCTAACTTGGCATTACAGGCTGTAGATTAAGAGAGAAAGAAATGTGTATTCCTCTGAGTTTTATGGCTCAGACTCCAGATGAGAGGGCTGGCGAGGTCTAGGTAGATGTCTGGGCCATGTGTGCGCCCAGAAAACAAGGTGGTCCAGTACATCCCCCCCCCCACCCCCTTGGAAGTGGTCTGCCTCCTGCACTGGGAAGCTGTTGAATGCCTCAGACAGTGGCAGTCTAGGTGTTAGGTGGGAAGGTTCTGATTTTCACTATATTGTAGTAGAGCCTGAAGATGTAAGCATTTCAAGGGCAGCTCCCAGCGTGGGCACTCTGCTTAGTCAAGCCTGCTAGAGTAAATATTTTAAAGGCCAAGTTGGCACTGGGCAGTTGATCCTAAAAATAAAGATGACTTGAACAGTTTTTAAGTGGAAACTTTTTTGGCTAGTTTGTTTTTATGTATAATTGTAAGGGATTTGGAATGTGAACGGCTTCACTAAGAGAATTTATGTTAATATGTTGAGAAAATGAAGATCAGAAAGTAGTTGGAGTATTTATGTATTTTTTTTTTATTTTTGATTTTCGAGGCAGGGTTTCTCTGTAGCTTTTTTGGTTCCTGTCCTGGAACTAGCTTTTCTAGACCAGGCTGGCCTCGAACTCACAGAGATCCGCCTGCCTCTGCCTCCCGAGTGCTGGGATTAAAGGCGTGGGCCACCACTGCCAGCTTGTATTATTTAATACAAGATTTCAATGGTAGTCAGTTGATGGGTTCACTTCTAACCAATTTGGTTACAAGGACTGTGTTTCAAGCAATTGTGCTTCACCACTCCGGTAAAAATAGCTTAGAACTGTATAAAGAGACTAATAGACAACAAACAAAGCAATAAACTGAATCAAATTCTTATTGTAACACTTGGAGTTCTCTGTGTAATAGGCAGTGTTGATTGTTGCTGAAGACACAGGGATGGAGTCAGGCACTCTGACTGTTCTGAACAGCCGATTAAGAGGAGAGATACTTAAACGATAATATCTCTCTATATTGTGAGAGAATGTGTGGGATCTGCCTGATTTTATGGAGAGTTTAAAGGACAGACACCAGCGCCAGGTGTGGTAGCATGTGCTTCTAATCCTGTCTAGCATCTGAGAGGCAGAAGCAGGGGGATGTCTGGGTTGTAGGACAGCCAATCTACGTAGTGGGACTTTTTCTCAAACAACAATGAAATGAGAAAGTCCCCAGAGGTTAAATACCTGTTGATCTTTCACTGTGAATGTGATCCCCACATCAGTTTCCTTATTTGTTTAGCAGAGAGGATAGAACTTCCAAGTAGCTAGTAAGAGGATGATGGGCAGAAGGTCCAGGGAGGAGCTGTCTGAGAGCCTTGGCAACCTAAACGTGTTTTCATAACAGGGAAGGAAGGCATTCCCTACAGAAGGCAGTCTCAGAACATGAGTATAGACCAAGAGAATGGGAACTGTAGTTTTATATACAAGTACTCGTGGATACCAGTGGTATATACTAATTACATAGGATGTGTCTGGGTAGTGTGAGTATATCCACTTTTGATGGCTGGAAATTGCAAACCTATTACTAAATCGTCTTTGTTGCTGTGACAGAACATCATTACCAAGGCAACTTTATGAAAGAATTTAATTTGGGTTCATGGTTTTATAGGGAAAGAGTCTGCATCGGGCGGGCAGGTGGGCGGGCAGGGCACTGTAATAGTAGTTGGGAACTTACAAGGTTTTTGTAAACAGGGCATCTGGTGTAGCCCCGCCTATCCTAGAACTCTGTAAGGCCCCGCTGACCCTCTTGCCACTGTTTCCTGAGTTCTGGGATTAAAGGCACACACCACCACTGCAGGTGGAGAACTTCAGTCTTGATCCACAAGAATGAAGCAGATGGAGACAGAGAAATTGGAAATGGCTGGGCTTTTGAAACCTCAGAACCCACCCCTGCAGTGATGCAACTCCTCCAACAGGGCTGTACCCCCTAGTTTTTCTCAAACAGTTCCAAACTTGGGGGGGGGGTGTCACACATCCAAACACACAAGCCTGTGGGGAAACCATTCTCGCTTAAACTACCACATACATTAATAGAAACTATTTGTCGTTATAGTTTTACCCAATACTCTTCAGTACTTATTTTCCAAGTGTCTGTGCAATAAATTTTTAAATGTGTTTGTCTAGTTCTAAGTTACAAACAAAGACTAACATAGCACTCCTAGAGGTGTTTACACTTACTTTATGGATTCTGTTTTGTCATTCTTTATGCCCCCAACCTCTTTACATAGACTAGAAACTCCTTTATTGGTTGACTATTTTTTTTTGGAGACAGGCTCTCCTTGGCAGGCTTGGCTGGCCTGGAATTCCCTAGATGGACCAGACTGGCCTCAAACTCGGGTTCTGCTTTCTCTGCACCAGCACCTCCAGCCTGCTGTTTTAAAGCTAGCTCAAGATGTTTTAGTGGGGCAGGATGTTGTAAATTGGGACTTCCCTTGAAACTGAGAAAAAAGTTCCGCGCTTATACTTCTCTGGTTAGCGTGGAGCTGCACATGCCTTGGTTTGTGAACCACCAGAAGCATATGACTAAGATGACAGTCTATGTGATGTTTGGAACAGCTGCGTTTGCAGTTCAGGATCTTAGTGCCATGCAAGTGGATAACATGGTCTTTAAAAAAATCCAGAGGTTAGTTTGCAAATAAAAATGCTGATTGCAGGTGGTTTTTATGAGCACTAGGCAAGAAAGAAAATCTGCTGGGTTTAATTCTCGGCAGTGAACATGAGCCGGGGCAGGAAATGGCTGTGGTGAAGAGCCTACCTGATGATAATCACAGCTTGATTAGATGTGACATTTAATGAGAGGAAGTAAAGAGGAGAATGCAGCTTTCTGGTCGTTAGCTCATTTGCAGGAATTTTGAGAAGTAGTAGGTCATAAAACACTGGATACGGGATCTGAAAGATAGACATTTATGAAAGATCTTTGCAAGGTATGTACCCAGGTTTCCGTGTTCCGTAGACTGAGGTTTAGGTCTGAATTCTGCCGTTCACTAATTCGGCAACTGTGGGTTCATTGTTTAACCTTTTTGTAGTTTTGTTTGAGTCATAAAATAGAGATGTCTGTCTGGATAGACGTTAAAAAAATGTAAGCGAGAGACTGGATGCCTTGACACAGTGCTTCGCTTCTAAGACTTACTCCCAAGCCAATTGCTGTAATTATTTGATTATATTGAACTCTAAAAAACAAAAAGCCCTGCTGGGTGTGATCGTATACACTTTTAATTCCAGCACTGGGGAAGCAGAGCCTGGCAGGTTTCTGTGAGTTCAAGGTCAGCCAGGACTGCATAGTGAGGCAACCTTGTCTCAGAAAAATAAAAGGAACAAGGGGAAAACTCTAAAGATAACAAAACCGAAAATGGCAAAGAGAAAAATAACTCAAGCTATAGTCTAGTCTGCTGAGTCATTCATAGGCAGAGTTCAGTGAAGAATTACTACAGCAGCGTGCTCTGTGTGTGTGTGTGTATAAAATGAGTTTCTTACAGTAAGTAGTTCAGACTCCCGAGAGTACATAGTTAATTCTTACTGCCCAGAACAGAATCGCCGAGCTCAGGTCTCGCAGTGCGAATAAAGCAGACAGGCAAAGGGACTTGTTTTTCCTCACATCCCTTACTCATTTTCCTCCTGACAGACTTTAGTCTGTGTGTGTGGTGTGCATGTGTGCATCTGTGGTGCATGCACATTTGTGTGTGAGGCTAGGCCAGGTGGCATTGGGTGTCCTCCTCAGTCACTCTTCATCTTACTTGTTGAGATAGGGTAGGGTGTCGCTGGACTTGGAGCTCCCCCGGGCCCTCCTGACTACGTACCAAGCGATGGCCCTGCAGGTGCACTGCACCGAGCTTTATTGCTTGGGTTTTAGGATGCTCAGGCTTGCAGGACAGTAGTAATTAAATCATCTCTGTGGTTGGTTGGTTCTTTTACTCTTGGATTTTTGGGGGGCCCTCCACTCACCTCCCAAAAATCACACACAAAGACTTATTATTTCTTATGAATGCCCGGCCTTAGCTTCCTTGTTTCTTGCCAGCTTTTCTTAAATTGTCTTGTCCACCTTTTGCCTCTGGGCTTTTACCTTTCTCTATTTTCGTATATCCTTTCTTTCTTTCTTATTCCATGTCTGGCTGTGTGGCTGGCCCCTTGGGTCCTTGTTCTTGCTCCCCTCGATCCCAAATTTCTCCTCTCATTTATTCTCTGTCTGCCAGCCCCACCTATCCTTGTTCCTGCCTTGCTATTGACTGTTCAGCTCTTTATTAGACCAGTCAGGTGTTTTAGACAGGCAAAGCAACACAGCTTCACGGAGTTAAACAAATGCAGTTAAAAGAACGCAGCACATCTTTGCATCGTTAAACAAATGTAACACATCTTAGAATAATGTTCTACAGCGCATCTCCCAGCCCCTTGTTCTTAAATCCTCAATAGACACAACCATTATTTCATTTTTAAACGTTTGGTTTTTTTTTCAAAGAAAACTTTATTATTGTGTCTGCATATGATACATGAGCGTGGGTGGGTCACAGCTGCGTGTGCAGGTCAGAGGGCACCCTTGTGGATTTGGTTCTCTCCTTCCCCCTTTCCGTGAGTCCCAGGGATCCATCGTAGAAAGTTAGGCTTGTGTGGGGAACACTTTCCGAACGCTGAGCTTTCTAGCTGGGCCTTGTTCTTCTGCTGCTGTGCCGAAGCACCATGGCCAAGGCAGTTTACAGAAGAGGTTGCTGGGGTTTACAGTTTCAGAGAGTGAGTCCGTGGCCATCCTGGCAGGGCACATGGGTGTTGGAACAGTAGCTGAGAGCTTATGTCTCAAGCAGGAGTGGGGGTGAGGGGACGAGGCAGCTCTGAACTGGGAGTGGCGTGCGTTTGGAAACCTCAGACCGGGGACCAAGCATTTAAACATGAGGACCATTCTCATTCAAACCAGCACATTCTGCCCCCAGGCTCCCATACACTTGTAGCCGTATCATAATGCACAATGCATTGAGTGCATCTTCTAAGTCAAGGGAACTTAATAGAAGTTCATTGGGGTCTTACGGTTTCAGGAGGGTTGGTGGGGAGAAGCATGGCAGCAGGCAGGCATGGTGCTGAAGCTGGTGCCGAGAGCCACATCTCATCCTAAGTACAGGACGCAGAGAGAGCCAACCGAGAAGAGTGGGGGCCTTTGAAAGCTCAAAGTCCGTCCCGAGTGATACAGCTCCTCTTTTCAAAAGGGTTGCATCAGCTGGATACCAACCATTGAAGCATGCGAGACTGTGGGCAGTTCTCACTCAGAACACCACAGCCTTATCTTTAATAGAGTGCTTTATTCTTTAACAACTTCATGTAACCTCAGCTGCCTCCTCCCATGTGCCCTTGACCCCATCGTGTTTGTGTCTGCTTTTTCTTCTTTTGTTAACCGACCCTGTCTAGTTAGTGCTGCCTGTTGGAATGGCGACCCGTCTTGTTGGCTTGCTCTTGTGTAGGTGACCTTAGCTGGAGTCAGTTTATGGGTTGATAGCCATCCATGTCCAGAGGACAGCTGTCCTCCCAGTCCTTGACTCTTCCATCTCCTGCTCCCTCTTCTGTGTTTCCTGAGCATTGGGCACAGAGTTTGATACAGATGTCCCATTTAGGGCTGGGCACTCAACAGTCTCTTATTCTTGACACTTTGACCAGTACTTTAAATGTTTACCCCCTTCTAAGGAAGCTTTATGACCCAAAGTTGAGGACAGCACTAATCTGTCAGACCCGAAACAGTCACTCAGAAACTATCATTTGAATCACCACTTGGCCAATAGCTTAAGCATATTTTTAGCTAGCTCTTATATCCTGAACTAACCCATCTCCATTAATCTGTGTGTCACCATGTGACTGTGGCTTACCAGCAAGGTTCCATCTGGCTTCTGTCTCTGGGGCTACATGGCTTCTCCTTGACTCCGCCTACTCTGGAACTAGCTCTGTAGACCAGGCTGGTCTTGAACTCACAGAGATCCGCCTGCCTCTGCCTCCCGAGTGCTGGGATTAAAGGCGTGCACCACCACTGCCCGGCAGCAATCTATTTTTTTTTTTTTTTTGATTTTGGTTTTTCGAGACAGGGTTTCTCTGTACTTTGGAGCCTGTCCTGGAACTATCTCTTGCAGCCCAGGCTGTCCTCGAACTCACAGAGATCCGCCTGCCTCTGCCTCCTGAGTGCTGGGATTAAAGGCGTGTGCCACTACTGCCCAGCTTGGATCATGTTGACGATAGCAGGCGCTGATTCTTCTTGTGGAGTAGGCCTCAGGTTCATTCCTTCTAAGACCTCGGTGCCAAGCCATTAATAATAGACTTGTAGAGGTTTTAATGGCAAGGGATCCCTGGTGACAGAGGCTAGTTAAACTGTGCGTCTCCTGAGTGTTTACATCGTACATCCCTTTGCTTGCTTTTGGGTGCTGAATATACGAATGTAAAATTTGTCGAAAAGTAAATTGGCCTTGTTTTTCTCTTGTATTCCCTGACAAGAACCTGGATGGTTCTTTTACTATGCCAGCTGAAAATTGTGGAGTATCTTTATTCTTCCACCCCATGTTGTCTGTGTCGAATTAATTACTACATTTGATTTTTCTCGCTACTAACTATTTAACCATGCTCTGTCTCAGTACCCACAATTGAAAAACAAGAGATCAAACCAAACCCCTTTGCCTGACTTGGTTTAGGCCCCCATCATCTTCCAAGTTAATCTTGTTACTTTCTTTCCTTTTCATTTAGTCTCTTAGTAATCAATTTTTATCTAACACGGAATGTGCGTGAGCCAGTTACACAGTACCAGATCTCTCCATGTACTTTCGGTCTCAGCAGTTTGCGGGGTTATCTTTCTGGGTCTGGAAGTTTCTTTCAAGGGAGAATTTTAACTCCATGCTAATGCTTTTGTTGTTGTTGACAAATGGCTAGTCAGTTTATTTCTTCCTCACTGAGCATCGATGTCTTGTTTCTCTGAAGGGATTGGTTCATTTAAGTTGTTAAATTCACAGGCATAATTAGTGCTCCTAAGCTTTTTAAGGCCTGTGGAATCTGTCGTCAGCTGAGCACAGTAGCACATGCTCTTGGGAGGCAGAGGCTGGCAGATCTCTGAGTTCAGGCCAGCCTGGTCAATGTGGTGAGCTCTAGGCAAGCCAGGGCTGCACAGGGAAAGAGTATCTAAAGGGAGTGGAGGTGTTTCTACTCCTAGTCTTGACTCTGGGAATCTGTCTCAGCCCCGCACCCCCAGTGGGCTCTGACTAAGGGTTTATCTGTTGTTGACTATACCAACGAAACAGCCTTTGGTTTCCTGTTGATTTTTTTTTAATACTCATCATCAGTGATTTATATTCCTTATTATTTCCTGTCTGCTGTTTATTTACCTTGAATTTTGTTTCTCTCGACTTAATTGATATCCTGAGCTGGAAGCTTAGCTCATTTAAAATTTTTATCCTCTTGCAAAATAAAAGTTTAATTTTATAAAATTCTTTTTAAATGGTGTTTTTTTTTAATTTTTAAAACATTCATATGTGTACCTATTGTGTGTATTGGGCATATTTTCACCTCACAACTTGCTGCTCTCCCTGTTCACTTTCCTGGTGTGTGTGTGTGTGTGTGTGTGTGTGTGTGCACTCTTGTGCCGAGCACATATCTGTATAAAATCTAGCACCCACAAATAATAGAAAACATACTGTTTTGTCAGAGGTTGGCTTAATCTATTAGTGTGATTAGTTGCATCCTGTAAATGATAGAACTTTGTTCTTTATGGCTAAAAGTGATTCCTTTACCAACATTTGTCCAATTTTCTTACCCATTTTTCTACTGGACAACTAAGGAGATTGCATAATTTAGGTCTTGTGAGTAAGTAGTACTGTCGCAAACACTGGTGTGCAGTCTGTGTGATGCTGCCTGGGAGTCTGTGGGTGTGCACTCAGGATGATGTAGCTGACTGTGCAGAGGACGTGTGCCAATTCTTAGGAGCCCTCCACACCGACTTCCAGTGACGAGACCATGTGCGTCTCCACCCTTGGCCACAAGTCCCTTCTGTCTGCCCGAACCAGCGTTTGCTGTTCTTGTTTTCCTCACAGCTGACATTCTGACGGGAACAAGGCGGGATCCCAGTGTGGCTTTGATTTGACGGCTAGTGAAACAGAACAATTTTTCATGTTTATTGGCCATTTAGTTTGATCTTTTTTAAAGAACTGTTCATCACCTTCTCTAGATACTGTTGGTAATTTGAGCCTACAGATTTTGGTATCTTACATCTTTGTTTCCTGTTTTTTATTAAGATTTTTAATCGTTTATTTTGTGTGTGTTGTCTGTGTTTGTGCTTGCACACGAACGCACGTGGGATGTCCACAGGCAGGAACGGGCACTGTGCGTGAGTCAGGACAGCTGTGGGATTTGCTTGTCTCCTACCGTGTGAGTTCCTGGGGTCAACTCAGGTTGTCAGGCTTGGTGGCGAGCGCTGTTACCTGTTGAGTCATCCTACTGGCCCCAGTTTAATTTTAGTAAGACATTTTATTAACCCTCAGCATGATCCTGTCTGTCTGTTCATGGTGGATTAATTTTGTTTTCGAAATGGTCTCATTTTGTAGTGCTGAGTGGTCTGGAACTTGTGGTAATCCTTCTTACTCTCTTCGCAAATGCTGAGATTACAGGCGTGTGCCACAACACGGGTGTGGTTTAGCCGTGCTGAGATTACAGGTGTGTCAGTACACTGGCGTGGTTTAGCCGTGCTGAGATTACAGGTGTGTCAGTACACTGGCGTGGTTTAGCCGTGCTGAGATTACAGGCGTGTGTCACAACACAGGTGTGGTTTAGCCGTGCTCAGATTACAGGTGTGTCAGTACACTGGCGTGGTTTAGCCGTGCTCAGATTACAGGTGTGTCACTACACTGGCGTGGTTTAGCTGTGCTGAGATTACAGGCGTGTGTCACTACACTGGCGTGGTTTAGCCGTGCTGAGATTACAGGCGTGTCAGAACACTGGCGTGGTTCTGGTTTACATGATTCACGTGCTCTTGAAAAGAATCCTGGGTGGAGTTGTGGACAGCGAGTGAAGCCAAGTTGGTTGCCAGCGTTAACTCTTTACTACCGTTTGGGTTTTGTCTTTATTCTTGTACTTAGTCTTCAGGGGTGTTGAAATCTTTCATTGTGAACTACTTAGTTTTCCAGCACTTCTGTCAGTCTTTGCCTAATGCATTTTGAAGCTCTGCTGCTGTATGCGTTCATATATTTTAAGTTTTAGGATCTCTGAATGAATTGGATCCCTTTCTCCAATTAGAGGTAGAGTTAGGGTCTCTCCTTATTTCTGATGATGTACTTTGGTCTGAAATCTACTCTCTATGGCCTGTGAGTTTCTTTTGATTATTATTAGTGTAGAATATTATTTTAATTATTTTTGGTTTTTGATTTATCTCATTTTTCTCAAGACAGAGTTTCTCTGTTTAGCCCTGGCTGTCCTGGAATTTGCTTTGTGGACCAGGTTGGCCTTGATCAGAGATCTTCTGCCTCTGCCTCCCTAGAGTTGGGATCAAAGGCGTGTGCCATCATGCCCAACTTATTTTTTTCTGTCTTTTTTTTTTAAATTTATTTATTTATTAAAGATTTCTGCCTCCTCCTCGCCACCGCCTCCCATTTCCCTCCCCCTTCCCCAATTAAGTCCCCCTCCCTCGTCAGCTCGAAGAGCAGTCAGGGTTCCCTGCCCTGTGGGAAGTCCAACGACCACCACCTCCATCATGCCCAACTTATTGTTTAAAGTTTTAGATTTTACTTATTAACTTGTGTATTTATGTATAGATGCATGTGTATGTGTCTTGTGTATGTATACACGTTGTGCGGAGGCCAGAGGTCCTTGTCAGGTGCTTTTCTCAATAACTTTTCCACCGTTTTTTGAGACAGTGTCTCTTTTGTTGGTTAGATTGGCTGGCGATCACACACCAGGCCCAGAGATTTATGTGTCTAAGTGAGGTCCTGGCGGTAGCTTCTTAACGCTGGCTTGCATTTTAAATTCACTTTATTATTTCTTTCTGTTTAATTTGGACCATTTTCATTTATGGTTGTGATGTTGTTGGTTTGAAATCTACCATCTTATTTGCTCTTGTTTTTATTGAGATAGGGTCTCTCTGTGTAGCCCTGACTGCCCTTGCTTCCCTAGTGCTGGAAGCTGGGAATTGAACTCGGGTCTTCAGCAAACACAGTACTTGCTCTGAACTGCCGGGCCACTCTCCACTCCACAGCGCAATTTCCTTTCTGAGGTGCTGTGTGTCAGACCAGGGCACGGTGTCTGCCACGTCATCACAGCCGTTTCCCCAGCTTACTGCATTCCTTTATCCCCGTTTCCTTTCTTTCCTATGTTCTATACGCGCACGCACACACAGAGCTACATGTATATTCTTTTCTCCTAAATCACTTCCCCCCTTTATTCATAATGCCTTTTTTTAAAGCCTCGTGTGCACAATTATTACATGTGCTCACTCATAGATGGTTTTTAAACATAAAGCAAAGAAAGCCAGCCCACAAACCACAAGCCCAGAGAACTTAGACAACAATGCGGACACTAAGAGAGACTTACATAGATCTAATCTATGTGGGAAGTAGAAAGTAGAAAAAGACAGGATCTCCTGAGTAAATTGGGAGCATAGGGACCTTGGGGGAGGGTTGAAGAGGGAGGAGAGATGCAGGGAGGGGAGCAGAGAAAAATGTAGAGCTCAATAAATATCAATACAAAAACTGAAAAAAAAAAGAATACTCAGTATGACTTCGGATTAATTTTTTTATGTGTGTGTGTGTACATGTGTGCGTGTCTGTGTGTGCGTGTGTACGTGGAACACGTGTACAGGAGTCAGTTCTTTGTGTACTGCCTCCTGGGTTTGGACTTCAGTTCTCAGGCTTGGCCACAAGTCCCTTAACTCTCAGCCTCTCGCTGGCTCTGACTTCGGTTTTTGAAAAGTGCTGACGTGGCTGTTAGGGCCTGTCATTTGGTTTGTACAGAGAATGTTCATTCTAGTGAGGAGAATATGCATTGGACTGATGTTGAATGGCAGGTGTTTCCTCGAGCTGTGGGTCTCGTTTGACGACCTGCGCACTGGTGAGAACGGGCTCCTGCAGCCTTTTCTCCCTTCCGGCCAGTCACTCACTGTTCAGTCACCATTCGCTGTCTGTACTCGGAACTGCTGTTGCTTCCTCTGGATTGACCTCTCGTACCAACCTCCTTCAGCTCTCCCTTACCAGTCCCTGCTGCCCGGGCTTTTTAGGGTCCCATCTACATCTCACCCCAGTCTCTTTCCCTCTACAGGCGAAGGGAGGTCCTGGAGGCAGCGTACATTGGGTCTTGTTTGTTTTCAGTCACTTAGTTACTGTATGTGTGTATGCCTGGGGAATCTAACCCACCTCACTCAGATAATCACTAGGGGAGGTCTCCCCTGCTGTTAGACACCACTGTGTGCCTTTTTCTAGTTTTATTGCAGTACCTTTTGCTTCTCTTACTGTTTTCTTTTATGGCGACAGTATTTAGTCAACTACAGTATTTTTTCCATTGTAGACTTTTCTTTTGTGGTTGCTGAGGCTTATAAAAACAATTTTGATTATAATTTTCTATGTTGAAATAATAACACTTGAACATTGTCACAGAATAGGAATGAACTAAAGAACAAGAAAACATACTAATATGAAAACCACATTTTTATTTCTTTTCTTCCCTCAGTTTGAATTTTAGATAGCCTATTTTGTATCTTTCTATATCACCTTTTGCGTGTTAATATAGCTACTTTCTTGATTTACGTACTATGCATATCCATCGGAGCAGTCTGTCTTCCCAGGAGTCTGCATCCAAGCTCTTACCTTAAACAGGCAGAGTGAGATGATCAGAGTCTGTAAACCAGCGTTCTTACACTGCTGTTTGCTAGTGTACAGTCTGTAAACTAGGGTTCTTACACTACTGTTTGCTAGTGTACAGAGTCTGTAAACTAGGGTTCTTACACTACTGTTTGCTAGTGTACAGAGTCTGTAAACCAGCGTTCTTACACTACTGTTTGCTAGTGTACAGAGTCTGTAAACTAGGGTTCTTACACTACTGTTTGCTAGTGTACAGAGTCTGTAAACTAGGGTTCTTACACTACTGTTTGCTAGTGTACAGAGTCTGTAAACTAGGGTTCTTACACTACTGTTTGCTAGTGTACAGAGTCTGTAAACTAGGGTTCTTACACTACTGTTTGCTAGTGTACAGAGTCTGTAAACTAGGGTTCTTACACTACTGTTTGCTAGTGTACAGTCTGTAAACTAGGGTTCTTACACTACTGTTTGCTAGTGTACAGAGTCTGTAAACTAGGGTTCTTACACTACTGTTTGCTAGTGTACAGAGTCTGTAAACTAGGGTTCTTACACTACTGTTTGCTAGTGTACAGAGTCTGTAAACTAGGGTTCTTACACTACTCTTTGCTAGTGTACAGAGTCTGTAAACTAGGGTTCTTACACTACTCTTTGCTAGTGTACAGAGTCTGTAAACTAGGGTTCTTACACTACTGTTTGCTAGTGTACAGAGTCTATAAACTAGGGTTCTTACACTACTGTTTGCTAGTGTACAGTCTGTAAACTAGGGTTCTTACACTACTGTTTGCTAGTGTACAGTCTGTAAACTAGGGTTCTTACACTACTGTTTGCTAGTGTACAGTCTGTAAACTAGGGTTCTTACACTACTGTTTGCTAGTGTACAGTCTGTAAACTAGGGTTCTTACACTACTGTTTGCTAGTGTACAGAGTCTGTAAACTAGGGTTCTTACACTACTGTTTGCTAGTGTACAGAGTCTGTAAACTAGGGTTCTTACACTACTGTTTGCTAGTGTACAGTCTGTAAACTAGGGTTCTTACACTACTGTTTGCTAGTGTACAGAGTCTGTAAACTAGGGTTCTTACACTACTGTTTGCTAGTGTACAGAGTCTGTAAACTAGGGTTCTTACACTACTGTTTGCTAGTGTACAGAGTCTGTAAACTAGGGTTCTTACACTACTGTTTGCTAGTGTACAAATGTGCTTTAGAACAAACGAAGGTCCAGGATCATGTGACGTTTGATTGGCACGTCGGATCTATATTTGTATCTCGTGATTAATGCTTTTAAAGCTTCGAGGCTGATATTTTGTTTTCCTGTATTAGCTCAGCTGATGCTTCTTCATGTTTATAATCGGGATTCTTGGGGCAGGAATACCTCAGACATGATTCTGTTCTCTCTCTCAGCATATGAAGAATCGAACGCTGTAATAATATTTCTGATTATTTGGTTTCTCCATCATAGCTCCACTTTGTTGTTGTTTCTTTTTCAGAGACTGGCAGGGCCTTCCTACTATGTCCTCAGGCTGCCTGTCCTCCCCAGGTGAGCCAGGCTGTGCTCTCGCTGGGAATCCTCCCCCTTAGCGCCTGCAGCACATAGAGGACCGGTGTGTGCCGCCACATCCCGTACTAAGGTGGTTTTCCCTCGGTTTGTTTGTTTTTTTGGAATACCCTTTGTCTGTTCTTGGACACTTTCACACGTGTGCACTGATCTCTTTATCAAACCCAGCGCTGCTCTCCTCTTACTGACCCCCGGCATGACTCTCCCCGCTTTCACAGCCTTTCCTCTTCTACACCATCCTGCACAGCCAGTCCGTGTTTCATTCTGAGATTGTGTAGTTACTTGTTGATCTTAATAAGTTATTCTTCTGTGATTACACTATTTAAAAATGATTGTCAGAAGTTTTTTCTAATTCTGATTTATGTTTTACTAAAATTTAATAAGGGCTTAAAAATTTAAATTGCACTTGTGTATGTATCTTGCATATTAGGAGAATGGTGCACATGCGGAAGTCAGAAGATAACTCATGAGAGTCGGTCCTTTCCTTTCACTCTCTGGGTACCAGGGCTCAACCTGAAGTGGTCAGGCTTGGTGGCAAGCATCTTTAACCACAGATCCACCTTGCCTGACCGGAATCCTTGTAATAAAGTAAAACTTCTCTTTGATACTCAGTATTAGTATGGACTCATTGATGGATAATTTCTGTGCCAAAGTTCCTGAGAGTCTTGGCACATTTTCTTATTTTATAAGTCAGCAAGATATTCTAGGATCGCTCTGTACTGGTTGTCCCGGCCCTGGAGACAAGTATTTATATAAGGAATGTGAAATGGGTTTAGAGATCTCATTGCTACTGAGGAATCACTGCTGCTAGGTCTGCCCAGTGGACACGGTTAAATGGATATGATATATATATATATATATATGCGGGGATGGCCTGAAAGAAATTGTGAAGCTGAGTATGTATTTACAATGTGGGAATTGTAGCTACAGCGCCAGCCGTTTGGGAGACCTCTGACACATTGCAAGTGTGAGGTTTATGGGATCTCGTTACAGAAAATTAATAAAGAGGGCTGGAATTCAGTCTACTGAGCCCTGAGTTCATTTCTCAGTTCTGAAGAAAGAAAGAGCCAACTTCACTATTCTTCAGATGACGAGTCATTCTTGAGACAAAATAATTGCTTTATTGATCAACCCGATTCTAGGAATGGCCTGGATTTATTTTAGAGGAAGGCAACCAAACGGGAAAGGCTCTGGTTGTCTTCACAGCTCATGTGCTGACTTACGTTGTCTGTGCCTTCGGAGATGTTCTGACGTTGGCCGTGTCCAGCAGGCTTTGTAAAGGTGGTCCTCCCCGCATTCCCTGCCACGGTGTCCCTCGGCCTTCGCCGGCCGCTCCTTGCCTCGGTCAAGTGTGCGGTCACTTCGCGGAGCTTTCTCCAGAGTTCATTTTAGTGATCTCTGTCCTTGTGCTTTATGACCCCGCTTTGACTTCAGCTGCTTTATAAGGGAGTGAAGTTAATGCCCATGTTTAGTTTGCCATCTTTCTCCTAAAGTTTGAAATATTTAATCTTATTCTTACGTTAGTGGGGAAGATTGCTTTGTGGATAAGCGTGCTTGCTGTGTAAGAATGAAGCCTGAGTCCAGACACCAGTCCCTCTCTAAGTGGCCGGGTATGACGCTGCTCTGGGACCTGTGGTGAGGGTTAGTAAGACCCTTCTCGAGGAATAAGACAGAGAGTGACAGAACAGGAAAACCTGTGTCCTCCTGGCCTCTTGTGCATGCACAGATATACACAACCACATACATGTGCTCACACACAACATACACTAACACACATACACACATGTATTTTCACACAAATCACTCTTGTAGTAATACAGTTATTTGAACTTTGTTGAGCATTGGTTTTCACAGGTGAAATTCTGTAGTGGATAATCTGGGTCAAGTGAATGTGAATAGGTAAGGAGGAGGGAAACGCTGTGGAAGGGAGACGGCCTGTTAGAGGTAGGCCTTACATGTGTGTTGGGGGTGTGTGCAGTCGGAAGCACAGGGGTAGTTGGATGTGCGTGCACAAGAGGCCGGAGGAGGACACGTGTTTTCCTGTGTAGATGCAGTAAATGCAGCCAGTTTGTGAAAGGAAGACCTTCTGTTTATAGCCAAATAAGCATTTTTCTTTCTCTTTTAGGCACTGGGAAATGATTAGCTGTTTTAAAGGAATGAAATCAGTGTTTTTAAGTACTGAAATGAAATAAGGAATGGGTCTGAGTAGTGGGGAGTGAGAAACATCGGGCACGCACCAGTTGTGTGGAGTGGGCCGGGGAGGTGTCGGAATGGCTGGCCGTGTGGTGAGTTGCCTTCCTGCTTACTGACTGTTCCTGCGTCAGACACGGGGGGGGGGGGGGGGGACGAGAGCAGGGGGGCTGGAAGACAGACTCTAGGGCTCCCAGCTTGGAGACTGAATGCACAGTACTGAGGGCTAGGAAAAACAGCCGAGGCTTTGGCGAGGCTTTCTTGGGAGCCTAATTCCCAGTTTTGTAGTGCTGCTGTTTAGTATCTTGAGTTTATAGGAGGGATGGGAACCATGTCTTTCACTTCCTCCTGCTAGAGACAACGGGAGTTCAAAGCACAGCTGCTGCCAGTTTACAGTTCCGTCTTCGAATGGTAGGCTTTACTTTTTAGCTGTTTTAGTATAAAATACTGAGTTTATTTGTTGAAGAGAAAAGGGGTTGAAAAGCAAATACAGTTGGGCTGGAGAGGACATCTCATCTGGGGAGAGCCCCATCCTCACACAGACAATGTGGGGGAGTATACCTGTAATCCCAGCGTCTGGGAAAGGTGGTCCGACAGAAGCTCAAGGTCATCCTCACTTCCTAGTAAATTTAGGAGCAGCCTGGAACGCGAGCTCTACCTCAGAAGCAAAAATGAAAAAAGTCAAACAGTGAATGTAGGAGTTCCTGAGTAACTGAATAAGATCACAGACTTTTCTTCCAGTAAATGAAAAAGGGGGGAATGGATGTGGGAAGATGGTGAGAGGCTGAGACAGACTGGGTTTGGGTGGAGAGACAGACTGAGGTACCAGATGAAGACTACAACTCTGTGCTAAATGCCTAAAAAAGTAGTGAGCAAGAAAAGTGAAATACAGGGAAAGGCGCTAATCCTGGTCACCTGCTCAAAGCGAGATAAAGAAACGCGGAGTCACAGAGAAGCATCCTGAGAGGCCGGGAGGCAGCCTCACAGTCAGAGATCGCTCTTGACCCTGCCCGGAAATGCTGCACTAGGCAGAGTCAGAGCAGGGCTGTTCTGATCAGCATTCTAAAGAAAGGGCAGGAGCCAGGGCTGGTGAAGGCTGGCTGCCTCCTGACTGCAGCCCCGCACAGGGCCCTCATGGCCCCAGGATTGCTGCACTTAGACGATAGCGCTCTCTTTTGTTTGTCTTTGGATTATAGGAAAGTAGACTAAAATCAGTAAGCCGTTCTCAAAGTGAAGTTTGTGTTTACGGTGTGCACATCCATGCACAGAAACCAACGCGGTCTAAGCTCTGTGGGGCCGGCAGGTACTGTTTGAGAGAACCTATTGACTGTCAGAGTAAGTAGATCTCAGAATAGCCCCCCTCCGTTTTAGACATTTCAAAATGGGGAGGCAGCTTCGCCCATAAGCTGCTGGAACATTCTTCCCTGTCTGGCAGCCGAGGTGTGTTGTCTTCAACAAGAGATCTTAGCATCTAGTTATGGTGGCAACCAAGAGTAGATAAAAACAGTAGTGTTTGCTGTTTGGGGGTGGTGAGTGGAGAGTGGAAGGGCTGTGGGGCTTCCTTACTAGTAATATTCATAGTTAGGTATCCCATGCCTGGCATTGAAATTTTAATTTAATAACTCATGTCTGCTGGGCGGTGATGGCACATGCCTTTAATCCCAGCTCTTGGGAGGCAGAGGCAGGCGGATCTCTGTGAGCTCAAGGCCAGCCTGGGCTACAAAGCTACTTCCAGCACAGGCTCCCCTGCTCCAAAAAAAAAAAAAAAAAATCAAAAACAACCCATATCTTCTAGGGGGGAAATGTTATCTACCTGTGCCGGGTACTTGTGTTTAAACGCCCTTTAAAAAAAAACTCTATTTTTAAATTAGTTTACAAAGTAGTGGGCTTTCATACAGCCTTAATTTTCAGTTGTCATTGATTGGTGTGTAGGAGAGCTGGGTTTTTTTTTTCCTGTGTTAAATTTGCTTTTTGACATGTTGCAGAAATCGCCTATCAGTTCTCACAGTTTTCTGGTGGAGTCTCTATGGTCTCTTATGTGTAGAGTCATGTCATTCACAAATAGAAATTCTTTTCCTGTTTGTATCTCTATTTGCATAATTGGGATGTATTTTTGGTGTAGCAATGCTGAATATGAGTGGAGGAAGAAACTGGACGCCCTTGGTTTGCCCCTAATGCTGGAACACCAACACCTGCTCTTTTTCGAGCTTATTTTACTTGGAATATGTTTCATCCATTATGCTAAAATAGTAGTTTTTGTTGGGTTTTGCTTTTGTGGTAAGGTTTGTTTCTTGGAGGCAGCAAGTAGACGGTTCATGCTTTTTGATCTAGACCTATTGAGACCACTAGATTGTTATTGTTGAAAGGTGTGCATCGGTTCCTGCCATTTTGTTGATTTTGTCATGTTTGGTTTCTTCTTTTCTTAACTATTAACCTAGTGTAGTTTATTCTTTCCTTTGACTTCACGGGCGGCTTTGTTTTCTTTCTCAGCTTGAGAATTCCTTCAAGTATGTTCCGTAGAGCTGGCTTAGTGGTCATAAATTCCTTTAGGCTATTTTTGTCATGGAGAGCTTTTATTTTTCCTCTGGTTATGACAGACAGCTTTGCTGGAGCAGCTCTGGGCTGGCATTGTTTCGTCACGCAGTGCCTTCCTTGCTGCTTGCAGGGTACGTTCTGCTGTGTGTATTTAGCGTGTCAGTGATGGTAGGTGACAGGGGTTCTCTTCCTGCTCTGTCTGTTGGGGTACCGCATGCTTCCTGTATGTGGACTGATATCTCCTTCCCTAACTCTGGGAAGTTTTCTGTCATAATTCTTTTTTAAAGATGCCTTCTTTGCCTTTGGAAATGGATTCTCCTATGCCTCTCACAGATTCGGTCTTTTCAGATGATCACGTGTGTCTTATTCCTCTACCTTGTCTTCAAACTGAGGTATCCTGTTCTTTTCTTGGTCTGTTCTTTTAGTGAGACTTGGAGGGTTTTTCCTTAGTATTTTCCTCATTTCCAGCATGTCAGATTCTTTCAATATTTATATCTGCTTTTTAAATTTATTATTAAAATTATTAAATTCATACCTTGCAATATCTTTATTCAGTTGTTTGTTTAAAAATGTAAAGGAAACCTTAGGGTTTATTTTTGGACTTGTTTGAATGTACTTTAATAATTATTTTGAGTTTCTTGTCAAGGATTATACTTAACTCACCATCACTGGGTGTCATTACGATAGAATTAATTATTTTTAAAGGAATTATGTTGTCTTTGTTTTTCATGTTTGTCTGTGTTAGAATTACATATTTAGTGTTTCCTTTGCTTGCCTTTTACCCCACAGCAGCTGTGTTCTTTCAGTTGAAGTATTTGCAGTATTCATGTGTGGTCCAGAGCCTAGTTCTCCACTCCGGAGTTGCAGGCACATGGTATCATCTCTGACCGCTTTCCTGAGGGGATTAGGTGTGGAGACCACTCCAGCTTGAGGCCAGCGTGGAGCAGGCAACAGAGGTCCTCTGACTCAGTAACTGCTGCAGGGTGAACATGAACCATCCTCAGACCTTAGTGGATATGGGCCAGGGTAAGGATTAAGTACATGAGCTGCGCCTGTAGTGCCAGCTACCAGGAGGCAGATGGTGAGGGTTCCCAAGTCCAGGAGTCCAGGCAGGAGACCATTCCAAATCTAAAGTGTAGAGAGGTTAGGGCATGTGCAGGAAACGACTCGGAAGTTTGCTCTTTCACTCTTTCGGGAGCCCGCCACCCAGCTCCCAAGTAATGCACACACCGGTCTTGCTACTTATGAATACCAGACCTTAACCTGACTTGTTTCTAACTGGCTTTTCTTAAATTATCCCGTCGACCTTTTGCCTTTGGGCTTTTTTCTTCTGTGTATCTTACTTTCTCTCTTACTCTGTGGCTGGCTGGCTGCTGACACCCTCCTCTCCTTGTTCTCTTGCTCCTCCCTCCTACATTCTCCTCCTACAACACTCTGCCTGCCGGCTCCGCCTGTCCTTTCTCCTGCCTTGCTGTTGGTGGTTCAGCTCTTCATTAGACCAGCAAAGCCATACTTCATAATAGTGCCACTCCCTGTGAGATTATGGGGCCAGTTACATTCAAACCACCACAGTGCACATGCGGACAGACTACTCCTATACACTGAATGAATAAAGGTGCTTTAGACAGGCAGAGTAACACAGCTTTACAGAGTTAAACAGATGCAGTGTAAACAAGTAACGCACCTTTACATCATTAAACAAGTGCTCCACAGCATAAACAAAAGTAACGCACCTTAGACTAATTTTCCATGCACAGAAGCCCTCACGAGCCCCCCTCCCCACAGCGCCACCTAGAACTGGCTAGAGCCACAGGAGTCTGAGGACGCCACCTTTCAGTTCGTCACAGCTGTGCAGGGACGCGCCCCATAGGTATTTTCCTTTCTGTCTGTTAATTTCCGTCCTTGCGTGGATTCATCGTGATGGGTTTGGCTTTTGTCTGTACCCTCAGGTTTTTAGGACCGTGGTTTACATTTTTAAAGCACCTTCAGCCGCTTCTCATTCACTTCCCTTCTTATTTCCACTTCTTTCTCACAGTCTCTTTTTCGCTTCTTAATTATAACCATCCTTAGCTTTAGCAGTCTCTAAAACCTGGGCACCCTAACAGTAACCCTTCTTTCCCGTCTAGCTACTTTATTTACCTAGAGGTGTTCTTTTCAAAATTATTGAATACTTGCTCCTTATCTTCACCCACCTTACTACATCCCTCCCACTTTTAATCTAATCCTATTATTTAATATCTGAGGGTGCTGTGTTCTACTCTGGATTGTTTATCCAGACATTTTGATGACGATGCATAGTTAGTAATTTTTAATGTTTAGATAAAATCAAGTAAAAGAAGTTTGGTTGATTGGATAAATTACATGGAATGCTTCTCTCTCTCTCTCTCTCTCTCTCTCTCTCTCACTCATTTTGAGACAGGGTTTCTTTGTATCCCTGACTCTCCTGGAACTCACTCTGTAAACCAGGCTGGCTTCGAACACACAGAGATCCACCCGCCTCTCCCTCCAGAGTGCTTGGATTAAAGGTGTGCACCACCACTGCCCAGCCTAGTTATCTTTCTGTTGGTGACAATAAGATCATATGTATATTTGGGTCAAGCTTGGCTGATGCTTTCTTGTGGGTGAATAGGTAGTAAAACCACTTGAGTGGATCGTACTCCATAGTTGAGTTTTCCAAGTATCACATCCACCAAAACACAAAGACTTAATCGCACATACTGTGATTGGGTATTTGGAGGACTTTCCAGGCCTTGGAAACAAAATACAGCAAAGAATTCTAAGACTAGTCGGGGTTTTTTGAGAACATGCTGAAATTTAGAAACCCTAAAATAGAAAAAGTTAACTCTCAAGGACCCTGTAAACTCTTTTCCTGGCCCATCTGGAAGCCCTACGGAGTAATAATAGAACCGCAGCTGTCGGGATGGCAAGATGGCTCGGCAGTTCAGAGCTTTTTCGGGGAACCTGAATGTAGTTCCCAGCACTACCTGGCAGCTCACAGCTGTCTGTAACTCCAGTTCCAGGGTTCCAAAGTTCTCTCCCGGACTACATGCATGTAGTGTGATGTTCTACTCTTTGGAGTTTTTGAGGGATCCACTACCCAGCTCCCACACAAATCACACAAGGAGTCTTATTCTTTGTTATAATTGCCTGGCCTTAGCTTGGCTTGTTTCTTGCCAGCTTTCCTGTTTACCTTTTGCCTCTGGGCTTTTTCCTTCTGTGTGTCTGACTTTCACTCTTACTCCATGGGTGGCCCCTTGCTCCTCCTCTTCCTTGTTCCTCCCTCTGTTTACACTCTGTCTGCCAGCCCCGCCTATCCTTGCTCCTGCCTTGCCCTTGGCCATCCAGCTCTTTATTAAGTGTTTTAGACAGGCAAAGAATCACAGCTTCACAGAGTTAAACAAATGCAGCATACACAAAAGCCCCTTAAACTAATATCCCCAACACACATGGCGCACGTCGTAGCGGGTTTCTGTGCTGTGAAGACATCATGACTATGGCCACTCTTACAAGGAAAACATTTAACTGAGGGCTCCCTTACTGTTTGAGAGGTTCGGTCCATTACCATCGCAGGAAGCGTGGAGACAGGCAAACTGATGTGGTCCTAGAGAAATAGCTGAGAATCCTACATCTTATAGGCAACAGGAAGTCAGCTGAGACACTGCTTGGTATCCCGGGCATAGGAAACCTCAAAGCCCCGTCCCACAGTGACACACGTCCTCCAACAAGGTCACACCTACTCCAGCAAAGCTGTACTTCATAATAGTGCCACTCCCTGTGAGATTATAGGGCCAGTTACATTCAAACCACCACAGTGCACATGCAGACAGAATACTCCTATTCACTGAATGAATAAATAATAAAGAAAGATTTGAAAAGGTCTAAATATTTTGTTAGTCCCCCGCCCCCAAACCCAGATAGGGTTTCGACTGTCTGGTAGACCAGGATGGCCTCAGCTCACAGAGATCCACCTGTGTGCGGGGTGTTGGAATTAAAGGTGTGCCACAGTGCTGTCTCTTAGATTTCTTAATAGCACAGGTGTTTTTGTTACTCTAAGTTCATGCTCGCCCATGATTTCCCTTAGAATGGGTGTTATCCTCTACTTTGCATTGGTTCCATTCCGGAAATTAAAAATTAAACATTTCTTTTATGAACTGTCAAAATGGAGAATGGAATGGACGGTTTTTAATTTCATTTTCTATTCCAAACTTAGAGCCGTTTTTAGCATACAGTGTATTTTCTACAACCTTTCTACGTGATCTCTTCCTTCTAGGTGAAAACATACAAACATTGAAGCTGAACCTGTAGGGGGGGGAACGCGAGTCAAATAATCCAAGCTGACTCCGGAAAGAGTGTTCTAAGGTGTTCCTTTAGTAAAGGAACGGGGTCCAGCCTCAAGGTGTGGAATGTGGGAAGAAGAGAGTGAGCCGGCTTTCTCTGGGCCCCCAAAAGTCACGCCCCAACCTGGTCCAGCCAACCAAAGGCCCTTGGCTGATGGAGGTTCCCATGGAAATGTTAATGAAATTGTAACAACTTCTAGACCACACCAGTGAATTCCATTGTGCTCACACCTTATTCCTTCTGTCAAAGTGCGTTTCATTTCTTTCCCCAGCCTCAGAACCAAGGTGAAGAAAAGTGTTCGACCCTTAATATTTACTAGTCTTTTCAGAGGTAACTAACTGTTAGACGTAGCATGCAGGGGAGGAGTTAGACTAGGCTTGGGAGGTTTTCCTTCAAGTCATTTTATTGCGCCTTTTAGGCCTGCAGATTACCCTGTTTTGGTTGGTTAAGTTATATGTCAGCAAATCAGTCATAGTTGTCATATTTTATATCTTTTAATGTTAAAAGGTGTGTGCTGTGTGCACCTTGGGGGTCTATGAGTCAGTTTCAAGTCTTGTCCACATTCATTTGTGATGGTGCTTCGGTTAGTAACTTCTAAATTTCTTTATAAATTTTTGTGTTTAATATAGTCAAAGAGCTGGTATGGTAGTGGCCTAAACCTTGACTCCACGGGGGTCAAACCACCCTTTCACAGGGGTCACATATCAGACATTACATTACGATTCGTAACAGTAACAAAATTACAGTTATGAAGTAGCAAGAAAACAATTTTACGGTTGGAGGTCACCACATGAGGAACTGTTACCGGTGGCAGCACAAGAAAAGTTAAGAACCATTGAGCGTAGGTTCCTTAAAGGCATTGGACTTTTCTCAACATATTTAAGCCTGGGGTTGGGGTCATAGGTAGATAAGTACGTGCAGAAAAAGTGAACATGTTATAGAAGCACAGACAAAGATCATTTGAAAGTCTTGAGTGGAGGGATGAGGGGGGAAATTTGTGGGTAAAGTAGAATTAGGAGACTGCTTACGAGGTTCTGTTTTGGGAAGAGGAAATTCTAATTTTGGTGTTGAGGCAAAAAAGCTTAGAAACATGACATTGTGGGGAGGGGAGGGGAGGGGAGGGGAGGGGAGGGGAGGGGAGGGGAGGGGAGGAGAGGAGAGGAGAGGAGAGGAGAGGAGAGGAGAGGAGAGGAGAGGAGAGGACTGTGTGGCACTGTTGACTGATAGGTTAGAGTCAGGCAGTGCACTCGAAACACAGACGGGAGCAATAAAGGTTACAGAAAAGGTAGGACAGTGAGATCACAGGGCCTGAGCCGATTTACAGGACATTGTCTTCAGAACACATAGCTTGTGCCACACTGAGTCTCACATAGTTAAAGGAGATTGGTCTAGTAGTTTTACGTGTGTTAGTAAAATCATACGCGGTTGGAGCTGCTGGTTTAGTCTGTTATTTTGTGGGCCGCAGGGCTAGTGCTGGTGACAAGCTCAGCTGCAGAGAGCTTGGTAACTGAAGAGGAGACAGGGCTTAGTGCTATCTGATGTAGAACCCTCCCGGTGCGCACTTGGTCATTGGCATTTCTCCAGTCCTCTGCAGCCATGGCAGTGATAGGTGCCCAGGGAGATGCCAGGAAGAGCATGGCCCCCTTTCCCCAAGTGTTTACCTTAAGTCAGGTGACCTGTACGGCTATGTTGTTTGTATGTTAGATGCCACACTTCCTCCTCGGTGTGAACAAAGAGACAAACTCCAGCGCTTTATTTATTTCTAATGGGTGAACACTCAATAGAAACACTTTATTTTGTAGGAAGATGATGAATGGAGAAAAGCCCAGAATGGGAATAAAAGGCACAGAGTGTCAGGTGGGAATAATTAGTTTTCTGAGCCCAGTGAGGCATGCTAGGACATGACTTGGTTCAGGAATAATGAGGAAAATACATTGTGTTTATTAATAGTTCATGGAGATTTGAAGCACAGAGAGCAGTTAAAACTCCGGCTTTTTAAAAACAGACCTGTGCAAAGAATATTCCTCCTGGTCATTATTAGGTTGATAGTAAGAGCACCCTTCACCCACTTTCCCTTCTATAGTCGCCTTCTCTCGCTGAGAGCTAACCTTTGGCCCCATAAATGTGGAGGTTTACTCATTAAAAAACAGTTTCAGATATTTTGATAGATGTGGTGATTAAGCTCATATCACCGAGAATTAGCACAGACTGTCCATAGCAAAGCTGAAATGTCTACCTACGGTTAACCCTGTAGCTTTTATTCTTACTGTAACACCCATCCTTGTAGTTGGTTGGAGAAGATCTGGCAGACAGAAACAGCACTTGCCACACGAGCGTGAGGAGCTGAGAGTAAACCCATCACCCATGTTACTGCTGCGTGCGGAGGAGCATTTCTGTAACTCCAGTGCTTGGGGCTGGCCGGCCAGTCGGCGCATGTCAGGCTCACTGAGAGACAGTCTCAAAAACAAAGTGGAGAGGATGGCTCGGTGATTAGGAGCACCGTCCCAGGTGCTCTCAGTGCGCACGTGGTGGCTTCCAGCTGTGGCTAATTCCCAATTCCACAGGTATCGCGGTAACACTCGGGAGGCAGAGGGGTGGAGCTCTGTGAGTTCGGTGTCTGCTCTACGTATTGAGTTCCAGGACACCCAAGGCTACGTAGAGAGCTGCTGTCTCTGGAAACAAAACAAAACAAAAAAAACAAAACTGAAAATAAAAGCAAGTGCCGTTTTCTAGGTTATGACCCTCTCTTCTGGCTCAGTGGCCGTTAGGCACTCACACAGTGCACATACGTACAAGCCAGCAAAACACTCATACACATAAAATGAAGATAAGTCAGTATTTAAAGAAATAAGTAGAGAAAAGATCAAGGAAGATACGTGATGTTGACTTCTAGTCTCTATTTAGGGTGCCCAGTAAGTCTTTTAATACTCCCCGTCCATCAGTCTGTCTCTCTTTAGCCCCATGTATATTCATTTGAATATAGTTTATCATTAGCAAAACTTTATTTAACATGAACAGTTACAATAGAGATGATAAGCTATAAGCTTGGACTGTTAGAGAATCAACACTGGAAATGCTTTAATTGCCCAGAAAATCATTTGTTATGTATTAATTACTTTTGTTTACCAATTTGACATCTGTTGTCTTTTTGCTTTTGCTAAGTTTCACTTGTCTGAAATTCATTTGTCGTTGAGGGTGCTTTGTCAGAAGTCTGATTCAGAAGTCTGTCTCAGTGTGTGGCAGACCTGTGTGAAGAATTGGCCTGAGCACCTCAATGTCATGGGAAGGTTATTGCTGAAGTGCTGGAGCAGGGCGTCCTGAGTTCTAGTTCCCGCCCACGAACAGTGCCGCGTGTGGACACACTCAGCGCCAGTGAATAAAACGTGAGGTCCTTGCTTCAGGAAGCGAGATTGACTCTGTAGATCTTATTCAAGGCAGACGTTGTCCTCATTTATACTAAGGATTTTCCCTTGGTTTTGTTTAAATACTGTCTTTATTATTTCTGTTTGTTTATTTATTTATTGCGTGTGGTCATGTGTGTGGTATGGTGCACATGTTGACATCAGAATCCATCCTCTCCTTCCGTCGTGTGGACCCTGGGGCTCAGGTTATTATTTATGTTTATTTATTTATTGCGTGTGGGCATGTGTGTAGCATGGTGCACATGTTGATATCAGAGTCCATTCTCTCCTTCCATTGTGTGGACCCTGGGGCTCAGGTTGACGTCCCTGGCAGCCGAGCCCTCCTGCTGGCCCTCTGTGTTGTTACTTATGTGTGAGAGAAGTTTGTGTGGTGAGAGAAATGAACGTAACCTCAGAGGGAACTTGCGCATCTCTGAATCTCGTGTATGCAGTTGAGACGTTGTGATCTTATGATAATCAGGCAGCTATTGTTATTCTTTCACTCAATTGTTTTCCACACTAAAGGAAGCGTTAAGTATTTTTTCTTAATAGATTTAAGAATTTTTAAATAGAAAAGTTAATAAAATTGGCATGTACTGTCTGTTGAGTTCTGTGATAGGTATCTTATGTGTATCATTTGTAATGCCTAATTCCTCCTTTATACATGAAGGGAAACATGGTTTAAAGAACTTAATCAACGTCTCCAGTATTAAATAGTGGATGTTGGAGCCAATATTTGAATCAGATCCCTTGGTTTTGTGAGCCCTCTTTCCATATGGTTGGTGAGTGACAATAATTTCAAAATAGACTTTGCCTGGATTTGCCCAGTGTAAAGGTAGCCATTGATCTGCTAGGGATTTGCCCAGTGTAAAGGTAATCATTGATGAATAATTTTGTGTGCAGCTGTCAAGAATACAAACATTAAGTAAATTATGCTTTAAACATTGGAGGTTATTACCTCACATTTGAACTAATAGTTTTGTTATATTTGAATCCTGACATCTTCAAGAAGCCTGCATGCTCCCAAGAGTGGCATGTGACATTTGTGATGTTGTGATTACCCTGACAGGCTAGCTAGCATTTCTCCAGCTGTGAGTCCGCTGCACGTGGTAAGATGGGCTAGATAGGGCACTTTCTCACTGATTTCCCACAAGTGCTGGGGTGGTGGTGGTTGTCTTTGAGGATGCTGGGTTGTAGTGAGTGCTCTGCCCAGAATCTGTTGTCTTACCACATAGTCAGAGGTGGTGTCTTTAGCATTGCTGTCTTATGACCAGGAAAGCATCTTGGTGTTAACCGCTGTCGGTCTGAAAATCGTTGTAGGGCTGTGAAACTGCTGTCTTAGGTGACTATAAGGTAGATGGTAAACTGTCTGTCTGAGGTGACTGTAAGGTAGATGGTAAACTGTCTGTCTGAGGTGACTGTAAGGTAGATGGTAAACTGTCTGTCTGAGGTGACTGTAAGGTAGATGGTAAACTGTCTGTCTGAGGTGACTGTAAGGTAGATGATAAATTTCTCATTATCCTCAAACTGTGATAATCTGACATGTTCTTACTATTTCTGTTCCTAATACTGACTTAACATTTAATCTGCTTGTCTTGTTGATGTGAGTTTGATTTTGTTTATTATAAAAATACACAATTCCAAATTCTGTCATTTCTCTCAAGCCATGTGTTAGCAACAGTAATTGACACCAGCTTCTTGACAGGAACCAGAGAAAAACTGACCTGTTATATAGTTTCTATTATATATTAGTTTATAAGGATAAAATTTCCAGCATAGCCAGAAATATTCTGAAATTTATTTAAAAGATTTATTTTTCTAAGAATAGTTAATTACTATATCCATCCAAAAGCAACTTCTTTATCATGACATGTGGTTTTTGTTTACTCGAGAGGACGTATTGCTGAAACAGGCGTGGGGAGGGTGTTTTACAAATAGCCAGAGTGCTCTGTGTGCTGTTAACTCCTGGAGAGTGGGAATAAAGTCATTTCCATGTTTTCTCTCTGTACAGCTTAAAATGACGACTGTGTAATCTCCGTGGAATAAATGGCGTCCAAAGTCACAGATGCTATAGTCTGGTATCAAAAGAAGGTGAGTTGATGGTCAGAGCTTTTCATCTTTTTAAGCGTTTGAATTCCACAAATTGGTATGTATTTTATGCTTTCGATTTAAGCCAGCTACTGCCTAAAGTAAAGACTAAATAGGTTTTGGGGATTTTAACTGAAAGAGGAGGATTATGTTACTGTGAATTTCGTTTTCTTTATATTTTCCTTAAGTAAATTAGGAAAATAGTACTTATACTAATTGGCCTCTAATTTTTGCCCCAAGAGAGCAAAGTAGCTAGATTAATCACTGCCAGTTATGAACTATGTCAGCTCTCCAGGGTTATATGTATAAGTAGAATTATATAAAAATATTCCAAATTTATTGCTTTCTTTTAAACTAAAAGTTTGTTTGTTAGAATTTACCTTTTGGGGGCTAGAGAGATGGCTCAGAGGTTAAGAGCATTGCCTGCTCTTCCAAAGGTTCTGAGTTCAATTCCCAGCAACCACATGGTGGCTCACAACCATCTGTAATGGGGTCTGGTGCCCTCTTCTGGCCTGCGGGCATACACACAGACAGAATATTGTACACATAATAAATATATATATATATATATATATGAAGAACTTAATTTTTTGTAAAAAATGTAGCAGCCTTAGTTTTTTATTTTTTTTAGTGTTTGTGGTGGATTATATTTGTTATTACACATTAAAACATTTCTTTTGATTCTTGGGGATACCCATTATTGCTTTGTACTTATAAGGCAAATATTCAACCATTTAGCCACATTTACACTCCTTAAAAACGATGATGCATTAGTCTTCAATTTTTTTTATTAAACATATATATTTAAGCCTTTTGTGTGTGAAGAAAACCAGTCACATTTTAAATTTTTTGAATTGGTGATGTGATAATTAAAACATCTTAAAGATGAGACAAATCTGAGAGTGCAGTCTGTTTTGGGGATATGTTGGTTGATTCTTGGTGACATATTGCACAGATAGACACGTGTATAGTAGTATCACATTTCCATACAGAGGTCTTCATGGGAAGCACTGACGCTGACATGTAAATTCAGTGCACTCTCTGGTTCTGGGTTAGCTTCTCCTTTACTTTTAAAGTTCTAATCAGTTTAAACATAAAATTCTCACAGAAACCAGAAGTAGGAAATTAAGCAAATCCACATTTACATATTTTCAGTGAGTTGATGTGGGTACTAGGAACCCAGCTTTGGTTCTGCAAACTCAGCATACACTTTTAACTACTAAGCCATCTCAAGTCCAACAGATGAATGCTCTGTGGCTTTTAATGTTAGTCCAGAGGAGGATTCATCTATTAACTTAAACTACTCTAAGTAACATGAACTTGACTGACAACTGGTGTTAATTATAAGTAGTTGGGAACTTTAAATCTTCTCCTTTCTTAGTTAAGTCAGGATGTGTAAATGTGCCTTGTGTGTGTACAAGGCACTGTTTCCTGTGTGTATGTAAGTGTGATTATAGGGAGATTCAGAGTGGTCACTTGTAGAGCACCATACAGATGGTTAAGAATGTTAAGTCTCAACTGGGTGGTGGTGGCGCATATCTTTAATCCCAGCACTTGGGAGGCAGAGGCACACAGATCTCTGTGAGTTTGAGGCCAGCCTGGTCTACAAGAGCGAGTTCCATGACAAGCACCAAAGCTACAGAGAAACTCTGTCTTGAAAAACAAAAACAAACAAATAAACAAATTAGTCTCTGTTGTCAAGTCCCCAAATGATTACTATTTATCTTTTACATGATCTTTCTTGTGTCAGTTAAGCTTTTTTGGTAAAACTAATGCAACGCAAATTATTTTGAGAGGGGGACATTGTATTGGCTTAAAGGTAAAACATGCAGAAGGGTTAGACTTAGCCCAGTGTTGCTTCAAGGTTGTTGCTAGGATTAGTGTCACGGTGTAAGCGGTTATCACAGTCTTTCACCTCGGTCATGTCTAGCCTCGCGTAGAGTGTCAGCGTGTCCGCTGCAGAGATTCCGTGTAACTGGCCCCTGTGAAAATAACACTGCCTGAACCGTTGGATCACTGTTGAAATAAAATTAAGTGTTTTGATCCCATCATCCCAGCGTAGAGCTTGGGTGGGTGTGCGCGACTCTAGACAGTGGCGCTTCCTGACTACTTAGCTGTGCGCCACGCTGCCAAAGAGCATTTGCTGGCCTCGCTGCTGGCTTCTAGTCTGGATAGGAAGGTTCCTGGAAACCTAGCAATAGTGCAAGCAGAGCCTCTGTCGCCCTGTCCCCTGCTTCCAGAGTGACTCTGCAACCACAGTTGCCACGTCCCCACTTCTCTCTGACCTGGCCACGGTTGGGGATGTGTCCTTCTGTGGCCCGTTCCGTACTGGGACCGCTACCAAGTAGCAAACGTGTAGTAACTAGTAGCTGCAGCTACTGTTCACTAACGCAACTCCGGTTCTATGTGAGTTTTTACCAGTTTGATTCATTGTGTAAAACTGCAGGTGTGTGTGTGCACGGAGGACAGCTTTCGCGAGTGCATGCTCGGCTTCCACAGTCAGTTCCAGGGATGCAGCTCACGTTGGTGGTCTTCCCAGGCCATCTCACCAGCCCAGCAGTGATTTTAAATTAAAAGTATTGTTGTTTCTGCTGAGCAGCAGGGATGCTTTCACGGAATGCGTCCTTTGTTAGGACGCATGCACCTCGTTGAGTCTGTACCTGGCTCTTTCCCACTTCAGTAAATGCCACCAAGCACTAGGCATGGACTGAGGTCTTGCCTATTCTGAAAGTGACTCCCACACACCAGGTCCCTGTTACTTGACCCTGCCTACTCCCCTCCCCCACAAAGACCCAAGGCCAGACATCTAACTCCAGCTGAGCCAAGCAGGCTGCCTCTTCCTCCGAAAGGTCAGAGAAAAGCATGACTAACAGAAAGAAGCAAAGCTAGCATTCCGAGCTCAGAAGAAGCGTTTGTAACAGTGCTGGAAGAGCCCATCCGGGCTGACTGGAGCTGACCTTTCCTTCTAGAGTCTAGGCTGTCGGGGTGGCAGTCCACATGTGTTGTGGACAGGAGCACAGCGCAGCACTGTGTCTTCCTGGCCCGACTTTAAAGAGAGCATCGCTGTTCATGGAAACCCACACCATCCTGCATAATTTACACGGACTGTTTACTTTCCAGCTTGCTGGTGCATGGGGCATGTTCTCAGTGGGACTATTGATTAAGATGCTGTCAGATTAATAACCTTCTCTAAGAAGTCATCTGAGCAAAGATAATTTAATTTCTACTTTTCTACTTACACTAATCTTGGATCATGATTTGTGAAGACCCTACTAGTGAGAACAGGAAAGATTTAGTAATCTATTAATAGAAGAAGCTGTTCAAAAGTATCAAACAGAGGGTCAAAATACAACAAGTTCTATAAACCTACCATGTTAATTCTTGTAATGATTTTTTTAAAGCCAAATTAACACTACTCAATTGCTAATCATTTATATTTTTGATAAGTGTAATTTAAATTATCAGAGTTGAAATCATTAAAAGTTATTTAAATTATTAAATTATTTAAAATAGCATTCAAAAGCTATATATTACTTAAAAATAAAGTTTGGTCTTAAAAGCTAAAGATGACTTCCTTTAGCTCTAAATAAGTGAACCACAGTAAAAGACCAAATACAAACTTTACTTCATCTTTATCTTATCACCAAATATTGTAGAAAATCTCAAAAACCCATGAATTTTATTATCCCATCTAGTATAAGAAAAAAATTCATAAACATTAGTGAAAATTCCCTAAGCTGTGTACACAGTTAAACATTAACCCAAATAATCTATCAGTAAGTAACAACACTTCTGATAGATTCAACAAAACAGCCATACAGTGCTGACATCTGGTCAACAAAGTACCGTCTATTAGACCACATAAGTCATACACGAACCATAAGATCACAACAGCACTGAAAAACCCCTCATCACCTATGACCTTGGAGCCATCAAAGAGTAACAACCCACCTCTCCTGTTTGTGATGACACCAACCCAGATGCATACAAATTTACTGTGCTAACGTTGAATTCATCACATCCTTACATATCAGCCTTACATATTAGAGTTAATGTGGGACTGAAAATGACACAGTGTAACTTCTCATCTTGGCTACTTTCCCTCTCTTGTGGTAACCATTGTTACAGAGGCTGGAAGGTTCTCTTTGGCTTCCGGGGCACATGGTGGCTCTCTCAGTTCCACAGCATTTGTAGCTGCTGTCTTCGCTGCTTGTTCCTTCTACTCTCAGTACTGATATGAAAATGTATCTAAAACCACTCTGCTCAGTCCCAGTGTGACACTTAGTTGGTTCTTGAGAATATTAACTGTAGCAGGAGGTTGCTTGTTTGTTCCTGGTCACTTGAACCCAAAATAATCTCACAGAAACTCTATCATTTGAATCATTGCTTGGCCAATAGCTTAAGCATATTTTTAGCTAGCTCTTATATCCTGAACACATCTCCATTAATCTGTGTATCACCACGTAGCTGTGGCTTGTTGGCAAGATTCCATCTGGCGTCTGTCTCTGGCCGGGGTCCATGGCTTCTCACTGACTCCGCTTTCATTCTCCCAGCATTCAGTTTAGTTTTCCCTGCCTCGCTAAGTTCTGCCTTGCTGTAAGTCAAAGTAGTTTCTTTATTCATTAACCGATAAAAGCAACACATAGACAGAAGGACTTCCCACACCAATTAACTATTGTTTTCCTATGGGTTTTCCTAAATGTCTTATCATAATCATTAAAGTAATACATGTCAATTTCTGCTGGGTGTAGTAGTGAATTCCTTTAATCCCGGAAATGGGGTGGCAGAGGCAGGTGAATCTCAATGAGTTCAAGACTAGCCTGGTCTACATAGTGAGTTCTAGGCTCTCCAAGGAGACTGTCTCAAAAACCAAATAGAACAAAAGCAAGCAAGCAAAAAGCTTAAAAAACCAAAACCTTACAATGACCCTGTTAAGACCCTGACCTTTTTCAAACAAATTTAGGATATTTTATTTTTTTTTAAAAAAGTTCCTGTTTTAATGTAATATACCAAAATACTCTCGTTTTACTAAATGACCTTTAAAAACGCCGTGTGTTTTTGTGTATGTGTGTGTGTGTGTGTGTGTTTTACTGGGAATTGAACCCAAGGCCTTGTGCATACCAAGCAAATACTCTACTACTAAGCTGTGTCTCCAAGGCCTCTAAAACTATAGTTATTTATTCAGTGATTCTCAAGATAGATTTCTGCGCAGATAGAAGCATTTTTGGGCATTTGGAACATCAGTACCCTGTGTTCAGCCGTTTTCCGCTCTGTGTGCAGAGACTGCTTTCTGCTAGTCAGGGCTTCAGCTTTCTCACCCTGCCATCACATCTCATGAACAGCCCCTGCCTGCCTCCTCCCGTGTGTCTGGGTTTCCACTGGATCTGGCACCCGGGTTTTAGTGCCCATAATCCTATTTCGTCCAATTTGCTGTAGCAGTAAATTGTCCTGAAGAATTAGGAGGGCCAGGGGAGAGGAACCAATCAAGAGTAAACATGGTCTGTATCTTAAGTGTGTAAGGAATTTGATGCTTAGTTAATGCCCAGGCTCAGCTGTGAAATTTACACACTAGGCCATCAGAGATCTGCTTACCTGGATTCTAAGGCTCCTCCTTCCACTCCAGTCTTCTCGTTGTGTATCTATTTTCCGTTATACTGGGTTCTTGGCTTCTTCAAGTTATTTAGTTTCTCTAGGTGATCAAATAGGCAGCATAACACGTGAACACATTGTTTTTGCTACTGAGTTCCAGACTTTTTATTATCAGCCCTCTTGAACTCAGGTTATAATTTCTAATTGATTAAGGGCACTGTTGTAACCCAGTACTTAAGCCACACATCCCCTTTCTTGTCCTTAGCGTGTTAAGTTCTGTTTTGCTCACAAATGCTGTGGTCACGTTATCCCTTGCTGATAGTGTTTACTTGGTTTTGTTTGAATTATGACTGTGAATATTTTTTCTTTAGTAGTTACTTCATAGAGCCAGATTCTCCAGTATTATTCATTTTCTTCATCATAGTAAAGAATATTCGTCACGGCTTTTTCAGAACTTGGGCCGGTGTTACACCATATCATTAACCTCTGTTCTTCCTATGCTGTGTGAATGTAGGCCTGCATGTAGCAGGGTGTGTGTGGTGTGTGTGGTCAGAGGACAACTTTCAGGGGTTGCTTTTCTCCTTTCATTGTAGTAACTGGGAATTAAACTCACATTGTTGGACTTGCTTGACCAAATGCCTTTCTTTACCCGTTGAACCACTTTGCTGGCCAGAGGAAAAAGGTCATATTCTCCACCCCAGAAGATTTCCGGATCTTTTAAAAAGTTTTATTTGCATTCTTGTTAACCAAATTTATTTTCCTGTAGTAATACCCTTTACTATGATACAACCCTGGTGATGATTGATTATAAAAATAAACAATAGTTAAATCATAGATGTTCAGAGGATGTAAAGTTACTATTTTATCACTTAGAATTATTTCTACAATTACCTGCTTTCATTGTTTTCAATATACTACTAGGATTATAGGTGATGTTTAAAACTTATAATCGATTTGTTTATTTATGGACGAGACATGCACTACCGCGCGTGTGTAGGTCAGAATCAGTTCTCTTCAGCATGTGGTTTTCAGGGTTGGAACGCATGTCCTCAAGCTCGGCAGCACCCAGGAGAATGTTTCTAATAATTGTGTTTGAAAATTTATGATTCTGCCTTTTATGTTTGGTCTTTTAATTTTAAAGAAAGATTGAATCAAAAGATTTGGAGATTTAGTTAAAAAGAAACATGGAAATTACTAGTCACTCACAAGTTAGGAACTGCAAGGGTGTGGTTTCCCTGGACCATGCCTTGTCTGTCATCATCACTGCTCAGTGACTCATGCCCCAATATTCCACTTCCTCACCCAAGTGTCTGGTGCACACACTGACTCCTTAGATTTGTCCGAGAGTCAGTGGTTACAAACAAAACATTGTGAAAATGGTTTTCAGAGCTTGGGAACCTTTACTTTGGAGCTAAACATTTCTTAAAAGCCAGAATAAGTAGATCCTGTTATCCTGGGTGGAGATTTGTCTAGAGGCACTCGATTTTAATGACTGAGTATCTGTGTCCTCTGTGTGCTTCACAAATATGAATGGAAGGACTTGTGAAAAACTGAAAATGTCCACCAGAACAACATAATTCGGGGCTTTATAGCTTTCTTTCATTGATCCTTTAGTTGGTGTTTTAATGTTTTATTCTGACACACACTGCTTTGTGTTGTGACTTTATGTTGTATTCTTAACTCCGTGATTTTCTCTAAATTAAACTGACAGATAGATCATTATGGCACAACAAGCTGCATCTTAGGGACCCGAGAAATGGACTCAGGCCGTGAAAGCTTGGCAGTGGCCATCTCAACTGCCCACTCAGGATGCTCTTGGATTTTTTACTTGTCTTTGGAATAGTCTTGTCCAAATTCTTGTCTGGATTTAGCTGATACATTTTTGCGAACAAATGAAAACACATAATGCTTTAATATTTGTTAAGGGGATCAATCTGGGAAGGGATTTGAGGTCTCTCTATTATCTTTTTGTGTAACAGTTGATATTTATGAGAATTAAAAACTTGCTTTTCAGAATTTCTTAAACGAGATTCAGAAAAATAAGAGCATAGTAGTGTTAGGGAGGAAAGGTAGTGTTTGTTTAATATATATGTTCATTAAAAGAATTAGGCAATTGAAAGTTGTAAATCTGGGCGTCCTTCTACTTAAGTGCGTTTATGAACTTTTGGTCTTTTCTACTTTGGAAGCTCAATGCTGCCTGTTCTTTTGGATTCCCCAGCTTCTTGTCTTCTGAATGTGGCAACCTAAGGAGTAAGCCAAGCCCTGAAACTAGCTTTTCAGCTTGTCTTTCAAAGACACTTCCCTAGAACCCATGCGAAGTGCCTGTTAACATCTCGTCACTTAATCGCTTTGCCTTTGTTTCATTGTCCTGTAGGGGACAGAGCTGATCTTGCAGGCACCGAAATAGAGGCAGCCTTCCTACCTGTGGGTCTCTCCTTTTCCTCCCTTGCATTCTCAGTCTTCTCTCCACCCCGTCTGTCTTCAGATTTCTTCCGTGATTTGTTTCTATTGTGTGCAGAAAGATAGGAAACTTGAGAATCACAGCAGAAGGGAATCGATTCGTGAAGCATGTTTCCTTTCTTAGATGACTTGTTCGTATTTGACCTGGGTTTGAGATTTAACTTTTGTAAGTCAGCTCTTACTTATGGCGCGTGGGCAAAAATACAGTGTCATTGTAAAGCGCAAGGAAGGGCGCCAGCCGCCCCATAGGTGACAGGATGGCCGGCAGTTGTTTGTATCTGCTGCAGATACTTACAGGGAGCAACTGTGGCACTGTGCTCACTGCAGACTTCAGGGCAGGAAGTCTCAACAGCATTCATTCACTTCAGTCTTCATCTTTGATTACTATGAATTCTTTAGCCCAGTTGTTTTATCTCTGTATTGGTTTAAGGATTATGGCTGTGCCCTTGTTCCTCTTCTTTTGTTTTTGTTGATAGTCACCACTGAATAGCTCAACGTTTGTTCATAAAGATAAGAGGAGAGGGAAAATAAATTAGATGAGAACACACGAGAGATGGAGAACACCAAAGGGAGTTTTGTATCTTCTGGACTCAGTCTTCTTGAAGTAGAGGGCTATGTCCACTTCTATGAGTGGTGTTGTTCACGGGCTTGGGATCTGAGACTTGTAGGGTGCGAATATAGAGTTACCTTTGCTGACACTTTAGGAAGGATTGAAAGAGAGGAGGTTGCTGGACCTGTTGTTGAAGGCATGAAATCACAGATGAAGGAGGAAGTTGTAGAGGGCAGAATGCTTGCATGGGGCCTGGGAGCAAAAAGGCTGATAGTAGATCAGCTCTGCTTAAAAAAACAGCCCAGCCCAGCCCAGCCCAGCCCAGCATGCTGCATTCAGGAGTCTCCAGAACAATGGCAGGAGCGTTGAGAAGTTGCTGACTGTATTAGACACAAGGCAAAACTATTGATTATAAGAGTGACTTCGGATTGTGGAATCTTTTCGTAGTTGGACTTCTTGTCTGGACTGCTGGCTCCCCCCCCCCCATAATGACACAAAGACTTATTATTAATATGTCTCATGTCATCTCTGCTTCTTCTTCCCAGTGTTCTCTCTGCCTCGAAAGTCCTGCCTAGCTGTTGGCCATTCTTGCTTTTTATTAAACCAATCTGAGTGGCACATCTTCACAGCAAGCAAAAAGATTATTCCACAACATTTCCCCCTTTTTGTCTAAATAAAAAGGCAAGGTTTTAACTCTAATATACTAAAACTATATACAATAAGAACAAGTATCAGGTATTGTCTAAATAGAAAGGAAAGGCTGTTGTCTTAATTTATACTAAGTAGCGATTACATTTGCATGGGCATTGACTTTATTTTTCTCTCATTTTATGGTTGTGGAAAAGTTATTTCCATGTCTGTGTGCTTGAATCACCTTGACATAAAAGTGTTCTCTAAAGAAACCTTAGGCGTTCTTTTGCATATGAAAACAAAATTTAGAAAAATAATCATTTAAACATATTACTATGTAACTCTGAAGTAGTTTGGGTTATTGTTTCGACAAAATATTTGATGTATTGGAATGATTATACTATTTTATGTGAATGGGTGTTTTGCCTGCATGCATGACTGTCTTAGGGTTGCTATTGCTGTGAAGAGACACCATGACCATGACCATGACACTCTTATAAAAACGTTGAATTGAGGTGGCAGCTTACAGGTTCAGAGGTTTAGTCCCTTATCATCATGGCAGGGAGCTTGGCAGCTGGCAGTATGGTTGTCTGAAGGCAAACATGGTGCGACAGAATTCTGCATCTTGTTCCAAAAGAACTGTCTCACTTGGCAGGGTTTGAGCATAGATGAGACCTCAGAGCCCGCCTCCGCCTCCGCAGTGACACTCTTCCTCCAGCAAGACCACACCTACTTCAAAACAAGGCCACAGCTCCTAATAATGCCGCTCTAGAAGGCTTGCTGTGAATTTGAAGCCAGTTAAGCTACAGAGTGAGACCCTGTCTCAGAAGGAAACCACTTAGTGATCTACATGTTTATGATTGTGTCCTTTGGGAGGTGTTTTCCTCACCTGTACTAGTAATGCAGTCATTTCTTTTATTGAAACTGAAGGATTCCTTAGGCCGGGTTTTTCTGATTTCAGTGTCATCTTAGATGGATGTTTGAACCTCACAGCCATACTTCTGATCCAGTAATTCTTCTGGGAACTTGAAAGTTTCCATTCTCAAAGACGATGTTGATACTGGCCGTCCTGTGAGCAGCGTGCTCAGAAGCACTGTGGCACAGGATTGGTCTCTGACGTCTGTGGCAGAGCCAGTCTGCGTGTTCAGTGAGCACCGGGAATGCCCACTTAACACAGTGCTGTCTTTCTTTCTTCATAGATCGGAGCCTACGATCAACAAATATGGGAGAAATCTGTTGAACAAAGAGAAATCAAGGTAACAACTTCGCTTTATTTTGTTTATTCTGAAACAATTCTACACATAGTCAGTCACTTTACCATCCCATTTAAATTTACTATTTTAGTTACTATTTATTTTATCTGCACTTTTAAGAGAGAAACCTATGATTTCATAGTCTTACCTTTTAATTTTTTATTTTACTTTTAGCATCTTCCATTCCCTTTAAATTTAATTTCTCAAGCGTATTCTCTTTCCCCCTTTCACTTGTCACCTTACACTTCTAGTCACTTTCTTCCCCCTTGATGCTGTCATTGCTCTGTACAGTTTGTTAAACTGGTAAGTGTTTCAGGATGTTTACCGCCTGCGTGGCACTGTGCACACGTGGCTTCGCCTAATAGAAACCCGCTTTGGTTGGCGCTACTAACGGAGTGACTTGGGTGCAGAAAGAGTTGTTGAATTGTGTAAGGGCTGCAGGAAGTAGGATATTAATTCAAATGCTTTGATGGCAGGCGTTTCCCTCCTGGACGCGCGACTACTTGTCTTATTCTGATCGAACATTCTCATGGACTATCTTGCTGGCATGAGAAAAGTTTTGAAACTGAATTTGTTGTTTCTCAACACTCTGTGATGATAAAATTATATATCTTTCGTTTGCTTAGATACTAATCAGTTTGTTCTTGCACGAGCTAAATTTAATTTGGACCTAGAGAATGTTACTGTGATCGCTTACCATTTTCTGCTCGACATTTAAATATTTTTATTCAGTTAAAAACCAAGTCTATGGTCACTTAAAAATCCGCTCAAGAGATTTGTTGCTGTTCAGACCATATCATCTATGAAAGAGGAGATCATTCTTTGATACTTAAAAATTTTATACATTTTTTATGAAGAATTAATAAATTCATTTAGTGAAGTTCTGGCATATTTAAAAATAGAATTAAAGGTCACAAGGGCCCAAAGATAAATAAATAATTGTATTTAGGTCATGTATTTTATTGTGAGATAAAAATCGTTGAAGTGACAGGGGAAGGACATGTGAAAATACTCATGAGGGAGGGGGGAGGGAGGGAGAGGAGACTGAGTAAGAAACCCTTGAGAATTTGATTTGACAGTTGCATTGAAGAAGGTGATGGAATTGGTTAGCAGTAAAGCTAGAAAGGAAAATGTCAGTGTATGAAGGGGTTTCAAACTTAACCCCACGGTTTAGCCATAATGTTATAACAGTTGGGAGGACATTTATGGATTTGAAGCAGAAAATTAGAATTGCATTTTTATAAATTCATTAAGTCAGTAATAAGTATGACAGAAAATATTGGAAGAGAGATTTAAATTGTTTTAGAAATAGCCAGGTTCTTGGGAGTCCTTGATATGTAACATTTGTGTGTGTAGGTATGTGGATGTTGTGTGTACGTCAACTGAGCATTGTACATATTACATAGAGTCTATAAGTGAACAGAACACTGGGAAATACCAGTATTTCATGTGAAGGGAAGGAAAAATGGGAATTTCGTAAGCAGCTGAGGAAGAGTTGAAGTGAAGGGGCCATAGAGATAGGGGTGCCATAGAGATAGGGGTGCCATAGAGATAGGGGTGCCAAATATTAAAATATACGAGGCTATGGGACATTCTCATTCAAACCACTAGAGAGCTCATTGTGTTCCGGGAAAGAGCCCGCCATAGAAAGACAAGAAGAACTGCACAGGTTCATCACACACGAGCCTAAAGTAGTGGGTTTGAGGCTGGACAGGGAGAGAGAAGGAAAGTAAATTGAAGTTCAGGTATGTTACCACATATTATCTTGACTGTGAATAGCAGCAGTGTCCGGTGTATTTTTAAAATCTAGATGAAAGGATTTGAATATTATTATAAATGACAAGCCTGTGAGGAGACAGATGTTTACCATGTTTCTATACACGAGAAGTCTAGCCCACTGAGCAGAAGCATGCTGTAATCTAAACGGCATTATCTGGTTATTATCTCATCGTCTCTATACGGAGCTTAAAGAAAGCACAAAATTTCCTGCTGCCAGAGTCGCTGCACTGGGGGAGTATATTGTCAGTTTCATACTAGAGAGGGCCTCTGGTTCCTGAGGACGGACTTACATGTGTCCTGTGTACTAGAGAGGGCCTCTGGTTCCTGAGGACGGACTTACATGTGTCCTGTGTACTAGAGAGGGCCTCTGGTTCCTGAGGACGGACATACATGTGTCCTCCTGTCTTTCTGCTAGTTTCTCGCCTGCTCTCCTCTCTTGGCTCCCCTCCCCCATGCAAAGCAGGCATTTGAACACTGAGCCCCCAAAGCCTACTCTGTTATCGTCTCTGGGAAGGCCCACAGTTATAGTTAGTATGCAAAACTATGTTCATTTGTACACATGTGGTTTAATCCACATCAAGTTTAACTTTTCCTTTTATGATGTCCCCTTAACGAGACTCATGTTTTATGAACACTCAGACCTTGCTGATAGTATCTTTCATTTTTGTGCTGAAAATGATTAATCCTTTGGTGAAAGTTTTTGATTCAAAAGTCCTTTACATATTCTTACATTACATAATCCACCTTAAAGTAGATTTTATGTATTTTTATTTTGGAGATGTGGTCTCACTGTGTAGACCAGGCTGAGTCCTCCGACTCACGGAGATCCACCTGCTTCACCTCCCGAGTGTTGGAGCTAACAGTTGTATTCTGACTCTACAGTATGCTCACTCACCTGTAAGACGGGAAATGACCTGTGGAAGAGACAACTTACCGTTTCTCTTCTAAGGACTTGTAGTTATTAAGGTGATCCTGATAAAAATTGTAGGTATACAACAGTAAATGTTGCTTCAGATTGATAGTGAGATGATTATCAAATTGGTAAATAAAAGAAGTAAATGAAAGTTTATCAAATTTTTTATACTAATAAAGAAATTTATATAAATTTTGTATAAATTAAGCTAGTGCTTTATTATTGAAATTGTATTCAAATGTGCAGTTTTAGAATCACTGTTCTAGTTTGGAAAATGTTGAAAATATGTATAATCTCTTAGCTGCTCTGTAGCAACACTAAATGAAAATGAATATGGATACAGTTGTTTTTATTACTGGCACTTTCTAGATAGCCACTGTGAAGACTGATAGTGGGTCCTGTGGGCCTCTGGTCACAGCACTGTTAATAAGCTGTCCGCACATACTGTTATGTGTGCGTCTCTTAAGGACAACACATAGATAGCTGGCCGTGGGATCTCCTGTCCTTACAGCACCGGGATTGCTGAGGACAGGAGGATCAAGAATTTAAGGTCAGCCTTGTTAGCAAATCAGGGGCAGCCTGGATACATGGGAACCCGTCAACAAACAGACAGACCGTCTATTAAGTAGCTATCACCAGTTCCCGTAGTATAAGAATAACTTCATAAGTACAAATTGCCTGGCTCTTTCTCTGAAGGCACACCACAGCCTGCTTGCGCTTGGATCATTCTGCACAGCAGAGTTGACAGCAGACGCAGAAATGTGAACAGTGCTATGCAGCCTGTCAGGACAGTTGTTTAGAAGCTGCGGGAACTGAGGCAGGGGGCAGCTGCTGCTTTCTATGGCCTCAGCCAGGAAAGTGTGTTAGGTAACTTAAAACGCTTGCAGATGCATTGCTTTTGCTTCCTGTCACTGCCACTTTTCACACGTCAAATGAGGACAGACACACAGAGATATGGATTTTAGAGTACAGATAGTAGTGAATGAATTTGCAGTACAGGACTTGAAAAACCCTGTTTTTCTCTTGTTACCGCAGAACCATCTTCCTCTGTTTTGTTCTGTGTCTCTGGGTAGCTTACAGCCTTACAGAACTTGTGAAGGGTCTTGACTCAGGGTGTCCTTCTGGTTTAGACATAGCAGCTAACCTGACTTACATCTTCCTCTTGCTTGTTTTATTTGCAAACAGTTCTTAACCTTGAGGGACCATTGTCACCTAGTGGGTCCAAAGGAGTATTGCACAGTTGCTTTCTGATGGAACGGATAACTTAACACTCCTTTAAACCCGCGTCATCTCTCAGCTCTTGGTTCCTGGGAACTTTAGTCTGAGCTTATCCAGTTCTTAACTTAGTTTATTTTCCCATACTTTTGTTTTCACCGATAATTTTTACCTCCAACTCCACTCTGCAGTGATAGCAGAAATTTGCTGTTAATTAATATTCTGTAATTTCAATTTTAAATCAATTCAATTTATGACAGCTGCTTTCCCTGTCTCCTGTTCCTGTTCGTAGTATTTAGTGATGAGGTGATATTATGGTCTGGGCAGTAGCTGGCAGTCTTGAGATGTATACATCATCCACTTGGTTTCTGCTGCTAGCATCTGCTGAGAAATTCGCATCCCTGTCTTGTTCTCCGCAACACCCCCAGCATCACATCTTGAGCGCCTTTGGGACGACTACTACTTTCCTGATGACAGTCTAAGGCCAACAGTGTCTTGGGTCGTACAGGGCCTAGGCTGTATGCCCCCACTTGCTTGGTATATGATAGTCTTTGATTTGGAAGCTTACTGTCCATAATAAACAGGCTTTGCATGTTACACATATTCCTAAACATTCCTTTTGGAAGATAATTGAAAGTTACTAGAATGCTATAGTTGTATTCCATTTGTAACAAATCTTTTAATATATTTTTTACTTAATGTTACTTCAAGATTTTGTTTCAAATTGAAACTCTTATACATTGGTTCCCTTTTTGCTATGTAGGATTTAAGCAAAATATATGTAGAATTCTAATATTGCTTTTAATATATTACAGGGGTTAAGGAATAAACCAAAGAAAACAGCCTATGTGAAACCAGATCTCATAGATGTTGATCTTGTGAGAGGTGAGTCCTGGATAAGAAGATGTGTAACACAAGTAAACCCTGGTCCTGAAGAAACAACCAACATAGCTTAAATATGCACCTTTGTAGAAATAAAGGCAATTCTAGTGTAAATAAGGACAGGAATTCCTGCTTTTTTTTAAAAAAATGTAAAGCTTTAACTTGAACATCGAAAGCTTGTATACAGTAGAACAATTATCAAATAAAGATTACATTCACCATGTACTGAATTCCAATTCATTTATGTTTGACGAACTTAAAGAAAATACTCAACAATCTATCCTATCTTAGCAAATCCATTATTTTATACCTAACCTACTTCCATCCTACCTAAGGAAAACGGCTACTATAACTTTCTCATCTTCAACTCCATCAAAGACCCATAAGGATGTGCTATTATTTAAGTAAACTAAAAGTGCATTGTAAACAACTTCCCAAAGTTCTAGAAATGACAGAGACCTCTGACTACCTGGACAGTCACCCAAATTTCCTCTGCAATGTTGGAGAATTCATCTTCATCTTCAATCTACAGGCCCATAGCATCTGGCCGACTTTCCAGTAAAGCAGGAAATTTGCAAGACCATCCCGCCTATACTGACAATTTGTCAGTCACTTTCCTCCATGGTCTGCAGATTGCCTGGCCATTTCTTCTGTGAAGCAGGAACCCAGAAGGACCATTCTGTGGCAAAGTTCAGCGTTCACTTTCTTGTGGGCCCTGCACGTTCAGTTTGTACAACATACTGTCAAGCTGTTCCGACATGAGCAACTTCCTGCCTAACTGGCTAATTTTGCCACAAATAATAGCAGACTCCATATGGAGTTTCTCCAGTGCCCGCCATCTCTGAAGTAAATAAGTACTGCCAGGAACAGATGTATCTCATTGTCATGAACAACTTGAAATTAACAAAACATTTTAAATGCCATATTCTATTGGTCTTTGAAGTATTTGAAGACCATCTCTCTATCTAAAACTTTTCTCCGTGTGATCTGGAAAACATACCCAGCGTGTCTGCAAATTTGATAATCATAGATGACTGCTGACCTGTGTTTCTGTTATCCTAAATAGTTCATGATACTAGTTTTCAAAAACTAGAATTTTACCTTACATTTTTTTTTTTTTTTTTTTTTTATATTTTTTTTTAATATTTATTTATTATGTATATACAATATTCTGTCTGTGTGTATGTCTGCAGGCCAGAAGAGGGCACCAGACCTCATTCCAGATGGTTGTGAGCCACCATGTGGTTGCTGGGAATTGAACTCAGGACCTTTGGAAGAACAGGCAATGCTCTTAACCACTGAGCCATCTCTCCAGCCCCCTACCTTACATTTTTAAATGAATTGCCTAGGTACAATATTGTAAGCTAGAGCAAAAACATATATAGAATATGTTGTAACAAAAACAGCCTTAAATTGGTATCAATATGCAAAATCTTTTAAAGGAGCAGAAACATATACAGTGTGTGTGTTGTAACAAAAATTACCTTAAATTTGTAGCAATGTACAAAAGCCCTTTAAATAAGAGTAAAAACAAGTATACAGTGTAACAAGATTGACTTGGACTGTGTAGATCATGGCGGCCTTAAAGCCTCCAAGAGTGGGCCATCTCTGTGTCTGAAGCACTGGAAGTAAAGATACGTGTGTGTGAGAATAGAAGCTAAGGGTGACCCCTGGTGACTTCCTGAACTGACTCCCTTACACTAGAACAGTGCTTCTCAATCTCCCTAGTGCTGTGACCTTTGACACAGTTTCTTACGTTGTGGGGATCCCCAACCATAAAATTAGTTTCCTTGCTACTTTATAGCTGTGGTTTTGCTGCTGTTATGAATCGTAGTGTAAAGATCGGATGCAGGATGTCTGATCTGAGACCCTGTGAAAGGGTCATGGAGCCTCGATCTCAACTCGCAGGTTAAGAACTGCTGGCCCAGAACTCGCTGATTTGGCCCATTTGCTCCCAGGCTTCCCTGTGTCTGGCTTCAGAGTCCTGGGATTATAGGTTGGCCACTCACTTACAGGCTTCTATGTTGGTGCCAGTCCTCAGCTACTCCGTGAGCCATCTCTGCCATCTTATTATTTATAGTTCCTAATGAATAAAAAAAAAGCCCTGTTTTTATGAAATGTGTAGAGGAAGTCCTGTTATCTAGCTGATAATCTTCATCTTTTGAGTATGATAACGAGTAAGATTGCTTGTGAAAAGGACTGCTGTCCCATTTTAGATACTTTACTCATAGAAGAAAATTATATACCATTTGTTATTGTTCAAATGTTGAATTTATTTCTGTAGTGAAATTAAAGAATAGGTAGAGTCTGCCATTATATATATATATTTTTTTCCCTCAGGGTCTGCATTTGCTAAGGCAAAGCCCGAAAGTCCGTGGACTTCCCTGACTAGAAAAGGGATTGTTCGAGTTGTGTTTTTCCCGTTTTTCTTCCGGTGGTGGTTACAAGTGACATCGAAGGTCATCTTCTCCTGGCTTCTCGTCCTCTATCTTCTCCAAGGTATAATAATCAGTGGAAATGTGTGTGCTTTTACCTTTCAGGATGTTGTATTTTGATGATTATCAAAGCTTTGCTCTCAACATATACTGACTGTCACTGTGCACGTAGTGACTATTGCTGTTACCTACAAACTCCTTAGATACTAAAGATATGAGCGGCCCTGTGGAGCGGCCCAGCAGACTATACTGTTAGCTACAAACTCCTTAGATACTAAAGATATGAGCGGCCCTGTGGAGCGGCCCAGCAGACTATACTGTTAGCTACAAACTCCTTAGATACTAAAGATGTTCGCGGCCCTGTGGAAAGGCCCAGCAGACTATGCTGTTAGCTACAAACTCCTGTTAGCTACAAACTCCTTAGATACTAAAGATATGAGCGGCCCTGTGGAGTGGCCCAGCAGACTATGCTGTTAGCTACAAACTCCTTAGATACTAAAGATATGAGCGGCCCTGTGGAGCGGCCCAGCAGACTATGCTGTTAGCTACAAACTCCTTAGATACTAAAGATGTTTGCGGCCCTGTGGAGCTTGTTGACAACTTTGACAACCTGTTTCCCGAAGTAGCATGTCAGAGAGAGAGGGGACCAGCAACCAGAAGTTGTCTTTGACCCCGCATGCACTCTGTGTAAGGAGAGGGAAAATGGAGAAGGGGGGATTTTGAATAGATGAACACTTTTGCACCCACACATAGGTACACAATTGTCTTTGTGTAACTGATGCTGGCCTTAAACTATGGCTTTAGCTTCCCTAGTTAAGATTGCCACTGGAGGACATCATGAACATTTTTGCACCCACACATAGGTACATACTTGTCTTTGTGTAGCTGATGCTGGTCTTGAACTATGGCTTTAGCTTCCCTAGTTAAGATTGCCACTGGAGGACATCATGCCTATTAGTACATCCTTTTATATATTTATTTATTTTTAATAACACTTTTGCTAATTAATTTTTCTTGCATAAAGTGTGGTGTATTTTTCCATACCTTTACCACGGTGATCCGATGCATCCTTATTTTATATCAAAACTTGTGTTTATGCCATTAGCTCTTAACTTTTTCTCAGCTCCCTATTTAATGTCTTTAATAGCCCGACATCGTATAGCAAATCTGTTACTACGTCTACCTATGTAGACTTGGCACTTGAAAAACCTGAGGCTCTCAGACCTCACTTCTTCCATGAATAATGTCACAGAACATGTAGTCACCAGGAGTTCAAATACAAGCATTCGGACTCCGTGGCCACAGATCTGTTGTGTTGCCTCCCGGCCTCTGTTACAGAATCTTTCTGTGAAAATACATTGTATGGCATTTCTAAAACGTCACCAGGGATTATCTAGGCCTTTGATTCTTTTAAAAATGATTGTCGTTGTGTATCTGAATGATTCTCTTGCGTGTATTTGCACCACGTGAATGCCTGGGTGTTGGATCCTCTGGAACTGGAGTGTCCGTGTGGGTGCTGGGAATTGAGCGTGGTCTTTCGCATGGAATAGCAAGTGCCGCTAACTGCTGAACCCATCTCTCTAGCCCCATGTCTTAGGGTCTTGGTTAAGGATGATATTTTTGTTAAATTATGCACATCATGACATTTGCCCATGAATATAATATCTTTAAAGAAACAACAAAACTCCTATGCCCCGAGTTATTAATATTGTGGTAGCTTACAATCACATCTATGCATGAAATAAAAGAAATAAACCAGTTTCAGGGCGTAAATCTGAGTGCTGGGTCTAAAGGCGCTCTCCCCCACGTCTGACAACATGCAGTGACATTTTAAATTTAGGAGAAGGATTTGGGAAGAAGTGTTAAAGTGCCTACAGATGTCTAACTGGATACACTTTCTCTCTCCGTTTGCAGTTGCTGCAATAGTGTTATTCTGTTCCGCTCCGAGCCCACACAGCATACCTCTGACTGAAGTCGTTGGGCCCGTATGGCTGATGCTGCTCCTCGGGACTGTGCACTGCCAGATCGTTTCCACAAGAACACCCAAACCTCCTCTGAGCACGGGCGGGAAAAGAAGAAGGTACTGCATGTCAGAGTGCTCTTTGTGGATTCCATTTGTGTGCGTGCGTGCGTGCGTGCCTGCGTGTGCGTGTGCCCGCCCATGAATGCAGGTGTGCCCACAGAGACTAGAAAAGGCATCAGAATCCCCGGAGGTGAAGTTGTGGGTGGCTGGGAACTGCTGGATGTGGGTGCTGGGAACTGAGCCTAGGTCCTTTTCAAAGCCACAGTGCTCTTAACACTGAAACACCTCTCTAGCCCTTGGGATCGTTCTTAACTGCTCTTGACTTCATAGTGTTGCTTTACAAAGTTGCTCTTTCAGATGAAGCCTAAACTCCAGAGCCAGTTACCAGATGACTCAGTTTTCTGTGTGTGTTTCCAGGCCGCCTCAGGGCCACCTGTCTGTGGAGTTTGTTCTTATGGGATACATTAGTTTGTTTGTTTCTAGTCAGCAGTACCTATATAAGAAATAGATGTGAGGTGGTTTAATTAAATTCTGCTACTTAGAAAGACGTTCTGTTTCTTGGTAAAGACAGGGCTAGGAAAAAGGCTGTTTATTACATGTTATTTGAAGCCATTTGACAGTGCCTACTGGTGAGTAAATACCCAGTCTCCCCACTGGCACCTGAGCACACTTGCAGTTCTATTTTAAAAATACTTTGGGACAATACTTCTTTGAATATTATTGCTAAGACATTGCAATATTTGGAGTTTCGGGGTGTGGAGATTTAAGTCCATCTCCTTTTTGAAAGGTGTGATATCTACATTAGGTAAATAACTTGGCTTGTTAGTTAGGCTACAGTTCTCTCCACTCTGAAGTTCCCTCCATTCACAGAGAAGCAGCACCCCACACAGGGAAGGAATGCTCTCTAAGTGTCTTTGCAGTGCGACCGCCAATGTGAGGACGAGCGAGGAACTTGAAATATGATGCTTTAAATTTGGTGTATTTGCCTTTCCTTGTGCATTAATGAGCTCCTGTGTTCTGTAAGTCTTGGCATGTGCTACTCAGAAAATGATCATTTGTTTCTAACCCGCTTTCCGCTGTCGATCTTTTCTGCTGAAGGAAACTAAGAAAAGCCGCCCATTTGGAAGTCCATAGGGAAGGAGATGGATCCAGCACCACAGACAACACCCAGGAGGGGGTGGTCCCGAGCCACGGTGCAGGCTCCTCCTACGGTGTTGGCACGGTCTTCAGAGATCTCTGGCATGCTGCTTTCTTTTTATCAGGGTTTGTATTTACTCAAGGCTTTGTGACATAAAGACGCTCCACATTACACACTCTATTTTGATAGTCAGAGTGCTATAGTTTAAGGGGAAATTGGATAAAGTTTACTTGGGGTTATGTGTAAATGTGTTATTTCCATGGGAATGAGTATATACTAGCAAAGTGTAGTAAAGACTTCCTCTCTCCCTCCCTCCCTCCCTCTCTCCCTCCCTCCCTCCCTCCCTCCGTCTCTTTTTCTGTTTTGTTTTTACTTTTGTTTTTCAAAAGACAGGGTCTCTCTTGTGTCATCCTGGCTGTCCTGGAACTAGCTCTGTAGAGGCTGGCCTTGAACTCACAGAGATCCACCTACCCTTCCCTCCCAAGTGCTAGCATCCAAAGTGTGCGCGACTACTGTCCAGATAAATGCATTTTTTTCTTTCCTTTTCTTTTTTTTTCTTTTTTAATTTATTTATTTATTAAAGATTTCTGCCTCCTCCCCGCCACCGCCTCCCATTTCCCTCCCCCTCCCCCAATCAAGTCCCCCTCCCTCGTCAGCCCGAATAGCAATCGGGGTTCCTTGCCCTGTGGGAAGTCCAAGGGCCGCCCACCTCCATCCAGGTCTAGTAAGGTGAGCATCCAAACTGCCTAGGCTCCCCCAAAGCCAGTACATGCAGTAGGATCAGAAACCCATTGCCATTGTTCTTGAGTTCTCAGTAGTCTGCATTGTCCGCTATGTTCAGCGAGTCCGGTTTTATCCCAGGCTTTTTCAGACCCAGGCCAACTGGCCTTGGTGAGTTCCCGATAGAACATCCCCGTTGTCTCAGTGTGTGGGAGCACCCCTCGCGGTCCTGAGTTCCTTGCTCATGCTCTCTCTCCTTCTGCTCCTGATTTGAACCTTGAGATTTCAGTCCGGTGCTCCAATGTGGGTCTCTGTCTCTGTCTCCTTTCATCACCTGATGAAGGTTAATATCCAGGAGGATGCCTATATGTTTGTCTTTGGATTCACCTTCTTATTTAGCTTCTCTAGGATCGCGAATTATAAGCTCAATGTCCTTTATTTATGGCTAGACTTTTAAAGATTTCTTGACTTTTTTTTCTCAAGTATTGTTTTACTCTGTTAATTAGTTCATTGTTTTATCAGTATTGTAGGTAATACACCGTGTGACTTGTATTGCTTTTTACATCTACCTCAGTTTTCTAAACTCATGTGATATAAGCACTTTGAGTTAGTCAAGCTGTGCAGTACAGTCTAAAGTTCTTCGTTTCTTAATCCCTGGGTTTTTGTATCAATGAGTATTGACCAAATAGGAAAAAAAACTATTTATAGCAGACTTCAAAATTAAATTAAGCCTATCTCGATATTATATTATTAATACTTTGAACACTTAGTTTAGACAGTTAAGAGTTAGGCTGGTTTACATGTGGTGTAGCGTACATTAGAAAACTAGTCGAAAGGCTGTGGCTGTACCTGAAGGTGTTCAGTTGATAAATTGAGACAAGAGGTACTGCACATAGCTAATTCCTTTCTTAAGACAGCAACTTTGCTAATAACCTCCCCAGCTTTTGCTGTCTAATTCACAGGTTTGTCATCAGTTTGTATTTGTGGTTTTATGATAAAGTTTATCATGCATTAAGCAGTTGTAGCCTGTGTTTATTTTTGCTGTTCATGATTTTTTAGTAATGGTTTCCTAAATCATTTTGACAGCAGTAACATGGCCCTTGTTCCAATCATCTGTTCCCTTAAGGAGGGTTTGTTTTTTTTTTTTTTTATTATTTGTTTTTAACTTGGTCTCTATTCTTCTCATCTCTTGTTTTGTTTAACAGATTTTCATTCATGAGATGCAAGAGTTTAAAATCGGTTTCTTAAGTATGTCTCAAGACTTTCAGAGGAGCAATTATGAATAGCAGAACAGAGATAAAGAGTTCTCAGGGAATCTGTTCGCTGTTTTGACTCCTATAATTGATATTGTTATATTATGGACAGCATTTAGATTGGTCTCTTTAGAAGTTTACCTCGTTTTTCCTCTCAGATGAGACCAAGACTTCAGTTTTTCTTCTGCTGGTCCGTTGCATGAAGACGGACAGGACAGTCAGCCCCCGACACCACAGGGTCCAGCTCCCGTGGGCAGACTCTGTGTGGTTATTACTATTGTGCATCTAAGTGCTTTAAACGTGAGGCACTTTGCACTGTCTCTCTAGGGTCTGGTTTGCCCGCATAAGACACTCTAGGAGTCCTGTACTGAATCCTGAGATCCTGGGCCTGTGCTCTGAGCTTGGGAAGGGGCAGCAGGAATAATGCCGCCCTCGCATCTGAGACTGTCTCTCAGGTGACCGTGGACAAACTGGCTTTTCCACTTAGGTGTCTGAGTGAATGTGACCAGTGAAAGAAGGGATCGAAACAGCGCGGTTCATAGCTGTGACTGACATGGTTCTCTAGAGGCCAGAATGAAAAGTGATGTTTAAGTCTTACACTGTTGTGTCTGCATATGCCCCGTTCTTAAAGTAAAACTGCTTAAATCAGCCAAGTGTCAATTTAAAAATATAGACATTAACCTAGATTCTAAGTTTAGTACTTTAATTCATCGAATTGTTTTCATTAGGAATGTAGCTCCCATTGCAAAGATTAAACAGATTTGTGTTAGGTTTTGAGTTTGTATTTCTTCAACTCTATACCTATGTCAGAATTCTAATTAAATCCTCAGTTTTCTTTTATCACCTTTAAGATCTGTCATGCGACTGAAGAGCAGGCCACAAAAGGAATTATGCTCTGGTTTCTGAGTAGACAAACTAACTTTATACAATAGATTTAGTGAATTAAAAAGTTCCGAGAATCAGACGTGGATCACGTGTAAGCTAGCGCGCTGATGGACCTGCTCTTGGGACTTCTGTCTCGGGCTGTGATGTCGCTCAGTGCTGGAGCACTGCTTACTGGGACATGGGCAGGGGCCTGCTGGGGTGTCTAGCTCTGCAGGGGTGGGTGTGGAGAGAGTTGCACCTCTGTTCATTGTGTATAACACTAATGTGAGAGTCAGAGTTGATGCACTGATTTATTTACGGAATTAAATATGCTGCATTATATAAGTTCAGCCCCAACGGAAAATTTCAGTACAAGTATTAAAATTTAGCCTTTGGTGAGTATAGTTGTAGTTGAGTCGTTTACACTGTAAAGCAGGTACTTAGCTGTCTTCTGCAGACAAGAATAGAAACGGTTTGCCCGTCTCTCTCCTAGTTCCTTAGAACTGTTGAAGGGCACAGCTAGAAACTCATTAACCTTGTGAACACGCTAGATTTTAGACCGGGCTCATCTTAGGAGCAAGTTCTTTAAAAGTTGTACCAGCTTGTGGGCTAAAGTTTTCCATATGAAAAGTGTAATAGTTTTATCATTTATCTATAATATAATCACTATTTTTCAAAGGAAATAAGTGTATTAAACTAGTACATTTTTTTTTTTTTTTTTGGTTTTTCGAGACAGGGTTTCTCTGTGGCTTTGGAGCCTGTCCTGGAACTAGCTCCGTAGACCAGGCTGGTCTCGAACTCACAGAGATCCGCCTGCCTCTGCCTCCCGGGTGCTGAGATTAAAGGCGTGCGCCACCATCGCCCGGCTTTAAACTAGTACATTTTTAAGGTTCTTTTCCCCCTGAGTAGTTTTGACACAGGGCTTCTTCATCTTAAGTACCACACATAATGCATTGTAGGAAACTCTACAGCTGTCTCACCATCCAGAAATTAAAGAGGTAGGCCACAAAAGTGAGATCGTGCATTTTTATGCGTAGACGATTTTCTTCTTAAAAATCCAGTTCATAAAATAGCTGATTTTATTTCTTAATGAAAACCGTATGTATTAAGTACTACTCAGACTAGGCATTGTGCTACTTGCTGGTAACAAAACACTGAAGCTGGTGGCCTAGTAGAGGTGAGTTACAGATAATCCACCAAAGCAGCGGACTGTAAATAGAAAGAGGGCCCCAGGGTAGAGGCGGATACTAGAAGTGCCTTTGTCAAGGAGTGACCTCACTTCAGGGTGAGTCCTAAGTAACTGGATACAATTAGTTCTTGGAAAATGGGTAAGGTAATTTCTTTTAAGCTGTTTCAGTAATTAATATACAGAACCATATGAAATTAAGAAGTTTCTGGATAGCAAGGGAAGCTGCCAGAGCAAACAGGCACCCACAGGCCTGTCTAGAGTGCGTAAAGATCTACAGAAGTGAGCGCTCAAACTGACTGCCAGTCAGTTCTCAACGAAAGGAACAGACAACCAGGTATTCTTATTCTTAAATTCAACATCCTTAGCCTCTAGGGAAAGGCAACTTCAAACCACTGGAGTTCCCATCTCACCCTAGTCAGAATGGCCACCATCAAGACAATAAACAAGAACAAGTGCTTCCAGGTTTGTGGGGAGTGAGGGGCCCTTCTTTACGGTTGGCGAGACGTTAGCGAGTGCAGCCCTATGGAAATCAGTGTGGAGGTTCCGTGTGAAAACAGGAATAGATCCAGCTCTACCACTGCTGGGTGTGCTCCCGAAGGACGCAGCCTCATCTCTCCCTTTACAGCTGCATTAGGCATTAGTCCCAGGAGCAGAGAGGAGCCAGCCACGAGTCTGCCAACAGAAGACTGGACCATGAAAATGGGCCGTGTTCCATCATGGAACTTTGTTTGGCTGTTAAGAAGAAATATGGAGAAAAATGGGTGGAAATGCAGAGGGTTATATTAAGTGAAGTGGCCCAGTCTCAAAAGATAAAAATTACATATTCTGTCTCATGTGGGCTCTAACACTTGAAATGTATATGACTCTAAGTAAGAGGTTGTAAAGGGGGACATAGCCTATAAAACAAAGTAGGGGACCTCAAGAGGAGAAGGAAAAGCATTGAGGAATGGTAGCGGAGGAGAAAAGCCTACCTATGGCAGACAGTAATCTGTTATTGTACAGCATTCACTGTCTTGGCTGAGGAGCCTTTGATTTTTGTGTGAATGATGGTGTTCCTACATGGTTCTGTTCCCAGCTCCATCACCATACCCAGTGGGGGACCTCTGGGCAGTGTCCTTGACTTTTTAACAGCTCCTTCCTGTCATCTGAGCCAACACACCAGGATGTTCCTGGTTCAGCTTGTGCGTCCTCGACTCCAGTCCTGAAATCAGCCACTTCTTCAGGGAGAATGTGTTTAGAAACCAAAGTCTGGGTGCAGGATGCTAGTGGGGTGTTCAGAGTGGATAAAAGTATTTTAGAGATGTGTCGTTCAACTCTGTACCTATCAATCAAAGCATATCTGTTGCAATATATGAAGCAGGTATAGTTTTGTTCCTGCTTGCACGTGTGTGTGCTAGCTATGAATTTTCAGGATGACTCCAAGCCCCAGTACCACTCAGTGCATTCTTTTTCTTCTTTTTTTTCTTTTAATGTATATAGGTCTTTTATTTGCATGCTTGTCTGTGCACAGCTTGCATGCAGTGCCCATAGGGCTGGAAGAGGGCATTGAGTCCTCTGGAACTGGAGTCACAGTCAGCTGCCCTGCGAGTGTTGGGATCTAAACCCAGGTCCTCTGGAAGAGCATCAAAGGTTCTTAACCACTCAGCCATCTCGCCAGTCCATTCTTTTCTCTATTTCTGTATCTTCAGCAGCAGCAGCAGCAACCCTCACTGTGTTTACATACACATTGACTCTTCTGTGGGTAGCCTGTCTTCTGGTCTACCGGGATGCATATGGCCTTCTTCCTTCATATTGTTCCCATAGTTATCTGCCATCGACTGTTACCAGCCCCCTCTGCTGTCTGTTCTAGCCTTCCAAGGGTCACACTTTATCTGCATGGGAGGTGCTTACATTTAATATTTTCTTCTTGTCCTTACAGCTGGTTTAGTGATTTGTCTGCATTTGGTTAGTAAGAAAACTACTGTTCATGTCTCCTCAGTGTCCCAGTATTCTAGAGAAGCAGCTCAGAGATTGGAGAAGCATAAAGGCAGGGAGGTGTTGATGCATGCCTGGAAGGTCATGTGGCGTGTGTTCTGCCGGTGCTCATTCCCAGCTTACCCATCCATCTTGGGAAAAGGCGTTCCGTCTGGAGAGCATCACTAGGCTTCTTCCTTGCCTGCTGGCTTCCAGGCCTCTCTTCAGCGGCTCTGAGTCTCGCATCTACTTTCTAGTTGTCTTGCTCCATTATCTTCCCTTTCCCTTCTCAATCTACTTTGATTTCCATCAGCCTTCATGAAGACCTCGCCAGCGTACTGTGAGTTTATTTGAATTTCAAGGTACTTTGCTTTTTAAAATCAACGCCTGCGTTATTGATAGCATGATATTTTTCCCTGGGCTGAGAAGGTACCAAGGTACCTTTGTGCCCCTCCTTGAACTTGAATCCTGTTTTCCTAAGCCTCCTTTCCACATAACCCATTTTCTTTACGTTTAGTCTTGAGCTCACTTTCTCTTGGATTTCATGTCACACTGAGCTTGAGGTCGGGCTTTATTCTGCATGAGGCACACTTTCGGCTGTAGGATTTACATCTCTACTAAGGGTTTCCCTTGGGAGCTACATGTTAAGACTCCTAAAACATCTGCCTGCTAAAATGATTATTTCCTACATTGTAGTTTATAAATATTTTATTCCTACAAATCAATATCCTTAATTCTGGCCTTGTAGGTTCTAAAAACAACATGGTCATTATTTTTTCCAAGAGATTCTTTTGGTAAGGGAAAGAGGTTACTTCTTAATTTTATGTTCTCCACTTTTACTTTTGCCAGATTTATTTTAGATTAAGTGTTCCCTTTTCCTTATATTTTTATGCTACAGAAGGTTTTTTGTTTCTGTTGTACATTGAAAGGAACTTAACCAAAACTTACGAATACCAAAGGTAAAATATTTGGGATGTATTAAGTTACTATTATAACTTATCTAATGAATTTACAAAGATAATCATTTTAAAATAAAAGCTTAAAATACATTAACACTAACAAATTGGGCAAAATTTTCACTCTAGACATTGTCCAAACACCAAGCAAAGAATTCTTTGGTAAATTAGGACTTTTCCTTGTGAATTGCTATTTGTAAGACCTCAAAACCTCCATAAACTAAACTAGGATTTTAAGTTGAATTGCTATTTTATCTAATATTATTTTTCATTTACTGTACACAAAACAAAGATAGCCATTAAAATTCTGAAAAAGCCGGGCGATGGTGGCGCACGCCTTTAATCCCAGCACTCGGGAGGCAGAGGCAAGCGGATCTCTGTGAGTTCGAGACCAGCCTGGTCTACGGAGCTAGTTCCAGGACAGGCTCCAAAGCCACAGAGAAACCCTGTCTCGAAAAACCAAAAAAAAAAAAAAAATATATATCGCTCTCTCCTGGGCTGGAGAGATGGCTCAGTGGTTAAGAGCATTGCCTGCTCTCTTCCAAAGGTCCTGAGTTCAATTCCCGGCAACCACATGGTGGCTCACAACCATCTGGAGTGAGGTCTGGTGCCCTCTTCTGGCCTGCAGACATACACACAGACAGAATATTGTATACATAATAAATAAATAAATATTATGGGCTGGAGAGATGGCTCAGTGGTTAAGAGCATTGCCTGCTCTTCCAAAGGTCCTGAGTTCAATTCCTGGCAACCACATGGTGGCTCACAACCATCTGTAATGGAGTCTGGTGCCCTCTTCTGGTCTGCAGACATATACACAGACAGAATATTGAATACATAATAAATAAATAAATATTTAAAAAAAATAATAAAATTCTGAAAAATACTTTATATAATTAGTACCAGAGTTTAGTTTCTGTCAAACCATCCAGAATAAGCTCAGTACACATAAAATTTCTGTATCTATTTGTTTCTAGGTCAAAGAAAGCAAAGAATTCAATTGATAAGTCCACAGAGACTGACAACGGCTATGTGTCCCTCGATGGGAGAAGGGCTGTGAAAAGCGGTGAGGACGGAGCACAGGAGCCTCAGTGTGAAACCATTCGAGCCGAAGATGCAGCCTGGGCCGCCCGGACTCCAAGGAGCGTCCGTGCCAAAGTCAGTATCAGTGTGAGTTTGTGTGATTTTACGTCCACTAACATGAATTGCTCTCAAGTGAAATGTTTCCCCTGGAATTGATCTGGGAACTTTCGTAGATAACAGTGACGGCCTTGAAGTCAGGTAGGTGTGGTTATAACACGATTGGAAATGTAACCTGGTACATTCTGAGTTGATTGGCTTGAGTTTTCCGGAATGTTGAGGCAGCTTACAATCTACGGTCCGTGTTTATTAACCCTTACCTTCTCTCCCCGTTTCCATGTGTGTATGAGAGTGTGCACTGAACGGAAGAGCTCAGTTGTTCTCAGCGCTGATCCAGGCACTGACCCTTACTCTGTAAGAAAATGCCTTGCTTTCTCTATTAATTACTTTTGGTTTTATACATCTGTTTTAGCTTATGTATGACCTGAAAACAATTCTTTCAGTAGTTATTTATAGGGTACAGTGTACATATGATTAACTTATAGCCTGCCAGCTACAAGTGTTTATCAAATGTTGGTAACATCAGAAAACCCTTGGCACTTTCTGTTCTGAGATGTGCAGTAGTTTGTCAACCATTATTACAGAAGGTAAGTTATTCCTCCTATCATTTATACCTGTCTGTTCCTCAGACATTGTCTGTTCATCCTCCTGTGTGTGTGTGCTGTGTGTGCGTGTGTGCTGTGTGTGTGCACAACACACTGTGTAATAGTGACCCCTGTGTCAGCCCCACCCTGTGTGTGTGTGCACATCACACTGTGTAATAATGTACGGTCCGAGTCTTTCTTTGTCTGACTTATTCCCAGTTGTTTCTTTCTCTCAAAATGACAAAGTTTTGTTGTGTTTATGGACTGAACAATCACTCATCTCTCAGCAGCTATTTGAGGTTCCAGCAGTCCTAATGCATGTTATTGGTTCTTTTGTGTAAAGTCCGTTCTTTTTGTTCAAGATTGCTGCTCAGGATCTTTCATGGTTCCGCATAGATTTTGGGTGCTCTAGTGTTTTGGAACATGTGACTGGAATGAGACAAGGGTTCCCACTCCACTGTTATTCATTATAATGTTTCAAGTCTTCTCTACAGTAATAAGACAAGAGAAAGTTACAATGGGGATTATAATTGGAAGGAAAAAGTTAGATTTTTTTCTTATTTGCAGGTGCCATGAGTCTGTATTTAAAAGATACCCTGGACTCCAACCAGAAAACTTTTATATGTGATAAACACTTGCAGTAATTTGCAGGATGCAAAATTAATATACCAAACCCAGTAACTTTTGTATAGAATGGTAACAAACTTGCCGAGAAAGAAATTAGAAAGAATACCCCATTTATAATAGTTTCTACAGTGAGAACTTATGATACCATAAAAAGAATCTGAAGAACACTTGACAGTGGGAAGACCTGAATTGACAGCATTAAATACTGTGAAAATGGCTAGACTACCGGAATAATCTATATTTAATGAAATCCTCATTAAAATTCTAGGGAAATTCTTTATAGAACTGGGGGAGGGGCATAAATCCTAAAATTCATAGGGAGATACAAGACTGTGGATAACCAAGCCATTCCTAAGCAAAAGAACATGGCTAGAAGCATCATGTTACGTGGCCTCAAGCTGTACCACCCAGCCACAGTGTAAAAGCAGCATGCTGCTTCCATGGAGCATGGTAGAAAACCTAGAGAAACCCATGCAGCTGTAGCCACGTCATAAAACTGTGAAAAGATTTTACTCTTATGTGTACAATTAATTTTATGTGTATAATTTATATTATTTAATGTATAATTTATTTGCCTGTACACATGTATGTATGTGCGCACCATTTGTGTGCCTCGTGTCCGCAGAGGTCAGGAGAAGGCATCAGAGTCTCTGGAATGAACTAGAGTCACAGACGTTGTGAGCCACCGTGAGGGTTCAAGCCTTTAATCCCAGCACTCCAGAATATGAGCAAGAGCATTTTTGTGTTGAAGGAGGCAAAAAGATTTTCTGAGTTTTTCTAGGTGAATGTACTTCTATTTTGTAGTATCGTCTGTGAGTCATCGTGATTCTGTAGTTCAATCTAGCTGCAAGTTTTGATTACTCAGTGTTAGCTGTCTGGTAGTATGAGCATCCTGTGTATCATATGGCTCACATGGTTTCCAGTGCATGTTCAGCACATATTACCTGTGACGGTACCTGGAGGAGCATGGGCGGAGCTCAGGCTTCCTGAGTCTTTCCGTTTCAGACTGTCGAGAGTGTGAGTGTCTCTTACTGTTGATACGTCGGCCATGCACACTCTTCCGGCTGCTCGCTTCTCATCCCTATAACTTTTATTAAGTTAGTGATGGGCCTTTTAATTGATCAGGTAGTTTGATTAAATATGATTTTTTTTCTAAGGTCTTTCAGCGTCTTTCAAATGGCCTCTGTTATGTTTGTGTCTTTTTCATATTTCTGTAAAGTATTTCAGATCCTTTCCTGAACAAAAGTTACAGAATAATATTTGATAAATTACTTGAATAAGTTTTAAAGAAAATCTTCATTTAAGAGTATAATTGCTAACATGAGATTTTTTTTCTTCAGAAAATTATGTAGTCCTAATCAGTTTCTTGGTATTTGATGATATTTTGAAGGTATATGTGATATCTGTATTGTATAATTTGTAGAAATTGCTGTCTTGAAGCTCAGACATCATGGAATTACTTACAGTTCCCTTTGTCGGCTTCCACAGGATACCCAGAGGAAGACAGCAAATGTGTCTGACGAAGTCTCCAGCGAGGAAGGTCCTGAGGCGGGGTACTCACCGCGCTGCCATGTGGACAGAGCATCTGAAAGCAGTCTTCGAAATAGAAAGGCGCACCATTATAAAAAGCATTATGCAAATGAGGTACACAGTTTGACCTTACATAAATGCACATATATCTGTGTTATATTACTTTCAACGCTTGAGTAGTGTTATTGAAATATTTCCCACCATTACCAATACGTATTGTTTTACAATCTTTTTTTTTGAGAGGGGGGACAGGGTCTCACTGTGTTTCTCTGTTGACTGTCCCGGGACTTGCTGCATAGACCAGGCTAGCTCCAGTTCAGGTTCCTCTGCCTCAGCCTCCTGAGTGCTGACATTATAGGCGTGCCGCCACACCCGGCTCTGTCCTTACGATCTTGATGGATAGTGTAGCGTCCATCAGTAGGTGTCCGTGCACCCTCAAGTTTGTATGACTCCTCATACACTTAGCGGGTTGTTTACTGTTTGTTTGCTGGTTTGGGGGAGGGTGCCTCTGTTGTACATGTGGAGTTCAGAGAACAGCTCGTAGGAGTTGATTATCTGCCCACCAAGTGAGTCCCAGGGATCTGACCCAGGTCAGGTGTCTAGAGAGTGCCAGGCTCGGAGCCAAGCGCCTTTACCAGCGGAGACAGCTGTCCCGTATCAGTGTTTCCACAGTTCATTATACTGACATTCTTTTCCCAAGTTAATTTCTTTCATGTTGCCATTGCCAGTTACTAATTTACCCACACTACAACATTCAGCAGTTTTCCTCTTTGATTCGATCTTTTTTAATTTATTTATTTATTGGTTATCTCAAAACTTTACCCAACTTTCTGACATCTCTAGGACTTATTTAGGTAGAACAATAATTTCATTCCATTTAATGTTTACTTTCTTTCTATAAACAAGAAATTCCATTGCCTAGCTCCAAAGAAATACCCCTCTGATACTTTTTAGCCATTGCTACGCTGTAGTCTTTTCACAATATGCAGATACTTTTTCTGGATGATCTTGAGGTGAACTTATGGAGAAAATGAGGAGATGCTGTGTGTGGGTAGAGTGTGAGTAGGGAGACGGCCCTCTCGTCATGTCTGCTCGGGTGTCGTCTTCCTCTCAAGGGCTGCACTAGCAGACCCTAAGACTCGTGTACCCACTTATGTATGGCCTTATCACCCACAGCCTGCTTCAGGACAAATAACAGGAAGTCAGAATCTTATTCTGTGTAGTTAGAAGTTCATCGCTGACCCCTCTCCTGCGTAACTGGCCGTTTGACTCCCACGAGAGTCCTGCTCCTGGGGTCTGTGCTGTCTGCAGCTGCTTTACCTGTTGGGCTCTTGAAGAGCAGAGCCCTATTCTTCTAAATTAGATTTTTAAATAAATACCGCTTTGAAAACATTTCAACCTATTTCACGTTTATAGTTAATAAACGTTTTATAAGGCTGAGATGTAGTTTCATTTATAAAGACTTTAAAATAAATGGTGTTTCAGCAGTTGGGTTCAGCTCCCCCAGATAGGACCTTAGAAACAGCCGACTCTAAGGGACGTGTCTTACAGGAGAGCGAGCCTTTAGGACAGCAGTTCTCAGCCTGTGGGTCGCGACTCCTTTGGGCCTCGCGTCAGATATTCTGTGCTCTGTCCTTGTAATGTTTCGCTGTCTCTGCCACTGTCCTTGGACAGAACGAGTATGCTTGTTTTTGGAGAAGTAGCAGTGTACATTTCTGATAAAATCTTTTGAGTCAGAAAGGGCACACAGATTGTATTAATGTCAAAGACTGTCTCGATTTCAGGACACCCCTAAGTCGGGTACTAGTTGGGAAGGATACACAGATTGCATCAATGTCAAAAACTGTCTTGATTTTAGGACGCCCCTAAGTCGGGTACTAGTTGGGAAGGATACACAGATTGTATTAATGTCAAAGACTGTCTTGATTTCAGGACGCCCCTAAATCGGGTACTAGTTGGGAAGGATACACAGATTGTATTAATGTCAAAGACTGTCTCGATTTCAGGACGCCCCTAAGTCGGGTACTAGTTGGGAAGGATACACAGATTGTATTAATGTCAAAGACTGTCTTGATTTCAGGACGCCCCTAAGTCGGGTACTAGTTGGGAAGGATACACAGATTGTATTAATGTCAAAGACTGTCTTGATTTCAGGACGCCCCTAAGTCGGGTACTAGTTGCAGCTCTCGCTGTTCAAGTTCCAGACAGGACTCTGAGAGCACAAGGCCCGAATCTGAAACGGAAGATGTCTTGTGGGAAGACTTGTTGCATTGTGCAGAATGCCGTTCATCTTGTACCAGTGAGACAGATGTGGGGAATCCGCAGATTAACCCCTGTGTGAAAAAAGAATATAGAGACGACCCCTTCCACCAGGTTAGTTTACAGTGTCGGATTGCGCGGGGCTAATCAGACAAGCTCCTTTGAGCATATGTGCAAATCTTACAGAGGTGACAGACGTTCACATTCAGTTAAAGTAATACTCACGAGGTTGTTTTGTTGTTTTTATGTGGCCTGTGGTCTGGCTTCACTAGACTATAGTCTCGGTGTTTGTATTGTCGTTGTGTCTCTGTCTTTCCACATCTGTGATCCTGAGTTAGAAGATGGAGTTTGTGGGTCAGTCTGTGTTTGTCTTGTTCAAATTCACATACATCATGGCCTTAATTCTCCCTTAATATTATGATTCAAAATCTTTGTCAAATTTGAATGACTAAGCACCCATAGTCACAGTATCCAGTAGAAATACAGTCGTGTGTGCAAGTTTACATTTTCCATTACCCACAATAAAAGCAGTTCAAAAAGTGAAATTCCAATATGCATTATTTAGCCAAATATATTCAGCATATTATTCCTTTACTATATAATTAATGTGAAAATAAAAATGATATAGATGGCCTTTTCCATATTAAGCCTAGAAACTTGAGTCTGAATCCTTAGTATACATCTCATTTTGGATTAATCACATTTAAGGTGCTGAAAAGTACAATTGAGTCCGGTACTGTGTTGAATTCTTTTAATGTCCAGTGTCTCATGTTAGCGAAATCCCTCATCTTCCTTTATGAACTTTTTCTTTCTGTACTCAGAATCTTGGTGAAAGCTGGGCGGTGGTGGCGCACGCCTTTAATCCCAGCACTCGGGAGGCAGAGGCAGGCGGATCTCTGTGAGTTCGAGACCAGCCTGGTCTACAAGAGCTAGTTCCAGGACAGGCTCCAAAACCACAGAGAAACCCTGTCTCGAAAAACCAAAAAAAAAAAAAAAAAAGAATCTTGGTGAATGGCATCGCCATTCGTCACTCAGCAGTCCAGAAACCTGGATTTAAAAATCCTCACCCTGGCTTAGGAGATGGCTCAGTCAATACTCTTCTCGTGTAGCTTTGGTAGCTGGTGGGGCCAGGTTGGGGTGTCAGCATGGTCACTCTCTTGGTAAAAATCCCCCTGCTGTTTCCTTGCACTATAGATACCAAGCTCTGAGCCTGATTTCAGGATTCGTTTTTATGGAAAGCAGGTACCATGTGGAAATGTCCATTATCCTGTGTTTACTTTTGTTTTGACAGCCTTTTTGTTCATTAGTCTACCAGGTTTGGTTGGATTTGCACCAGTCAAAGAACATATTAAAGAAATGTTAGGGCTGGAGAGATGGCTCAGTGGTTAAGAGCATTGTCTGCTCTTCCAAAGGTCCTGAGTTCAATTCCCGGCAACCACATGGTGGCTCACAACCATCTGTAATGAGGTCTGGTGCCCTCTTCTGGCCTGCAGGCATACATGTAGACAGAATATTGTATACATAATAAATAAATAAATATTTTTTAAAAAAAAGAATGAAATGTTAAAAATAGCAAAAATGGTTGGGTGTGTTGACACATGTCTTTAAACCTTGCACTCTGGAGATGGAGGCAGTTGGGTATACAGGTTCCAGACCAGCCAGGGCTAACAAAACAAAACAAAAGCCAGGGCTGTTACACAGAGAAACCAACCAAACAAAACAGTTTCGGATAACAGTAGATGGACTTTCCCTACAGATACAAAGTTTTAGTTTAAATTAAGAATCGGGTAGTTTTATGTGGGTGCAGACATAGACAATGAAACAGTCAAGAAAAATACAGGAATAGACTGGTGTTCTTATGGATCCCTAATGTACGGTATGAATGCATCCATACTCAGTGAAGAAAGATAAGACCATAAGATGGTAGGCTAAGTGATCGTCGACACATTACAATGTATCGCACGCAGTTACTGAGTGTAAAGGGAAATGTCTAAAGCGTTTAGCAAGAGTATAGAGTAGTCACCTCCATTACTTCAGCTTACCAGAGCTTCCAAAAACAAGATGGGGGACTTAGGAATGTCTTCATTTTAAAAACTTGAGCTTTCAAATTACGCGATAAAGACAGTCCTCCAAAGATGTTTGTAACATCTTAGCTGTCAGTATTGCTGTACAGAGCTAAAGCAGAGGATTAGCTCAACAGACAGTGCTGGCTGTGGTGTGTGCTTTCAACACCAGCGCTCACTCCAGCGGAGGGCCAGTACCTCTCTGTGGGTTGGAAACCAGCCAGGGGGTTACCTGGGGAGATAATGTCTCAGAAAAGGCTTAGGGAGAGAGCGAAGGGGAGGGAGAGAAGCAAAGGTGGGGGGGGGGACTTAATAGAAAAATAAACAAAAAGATCTGAAGCAGTAAGTTATGACAGGTGTGCGAGAGAGCAGGTGAGCACTGTGTGAGTGTGGCCGGTTCTGTGCGTGGTCAGGGTGAGGACAGGTATACGAGAGAGCAGGTGAGCACTGTGTGAGTGTGGCCGGTTCTGTGCATGGTCTGGCAGATGAACTTTAGAGCAATGAGACACTGTTTTTTACTGATCAGATTTCAAAAAAAATTTAAGAGATCAGGCATAGCACTTGGGGGGGCAGAGGCAGGCAGATCCCTGTGGGTTCCCAGGCCAACCTGGGCTACCCAGAGAAACACTGGGGGTGGGGGAGAATAAGCTAGCATAGCTGTGATGGTTATTCTTCAATGTCCCTAGCTGGATCTGGAATCCCCCTAGAATCCACCTTGGGTGTGCTTGGGTGCAGACTCATCTGGGGGGAAGATAGGTGGTACCATCCCTTAGCTAAGATCCCAGACTGAATACAAAGAAAAACAAAGCCAGGCAGGTCTTGGCATTTCTCCTTTTCTGTTTCCTCATTGGTACCATCGACCTCAAGCAAGACGCCCCTAGAACCACGTCTTTCCTACCGTGACACACTGTGCTGCAGCTGAACTGGGAGCCGTGGAGGCTTGCGTACTTTTTGCTAGGTTTCGTTGCAGGGATGGACAGCACAGCAGGAGTAAGGCCAGCAGGCAAGCCTTGTAATAAAGCAGTTTATAGCTACGAAGTGTCAGCACCAGGAAGTTTTATGAACATAAATTCTCAATTACAAATTGAAGTATGAATTTTTTGAGTGAAAGCAATTTGAATAACTGTGTGGTATACCATTTATATAAAATTTTAAAGCATTCAGAAAGTGTATTTATGAATTAAAGCATGTGCAGTTGGCATATAAAAAACATGCCAGGGAATAATAAGCATGAAATTTAGACATGTGAAACTTGGTGATTAGCCAGAGAAGTATACAAAGTAATTTCCAAGTTTACCTGAAATGTATCACTTGAGCAGAGTGAGAAGAAAGGTCAATTAGGTCAGGTCACCTCTTGAGTAGCTGAATGATAAGGTTTCACTTTAAAAATATACCCACTGGTTTTGGCTTCAGGCCCATTGCAAAATGACAGGGGAAAGCAAGCTCCTTATGAGATGTTCAGAGTCTGAATCGGGTGTTTACAAAGCACAGCATAGAACACAGGCAGGAGATAAAGAGCTTAGGTGAGAAATTGAGGAGTGGAGAGCATGGTTTTTAGGATGTGAGATACTGAGCATATTTACATGAGAAGAAGCTGGTACAGAGAAATCCAAAGAGCTCTAACAGAAGGTAATGCCTGGCTTTCACAAGGGTAAGCACACGCTCTGGGTAGCAGAAAGGCGTGCATAGAATGGGCACGGCAGTGGAGACCCAGGAGGCTGGGGTCCTCTAAGGAGGAAAAAGAGCCAAGAGAGGGGGTCTGAAGTAATGTTTCTGTGGGAGTCCAGAGGGCAGCTTAGCCAGGAAAGGACTGATAAATTGAAGGATAATGATGTTTCAGAGACGGGGTCAGATGGGAGGTTGCTACTACTGACTCATTTTGGAGGTGAGGCAGTTTCTGCTGTGGCCAGGGGAATAGCTAAGGGTCCCCGGATCTGAGCGACCCAGTAGTGACTAATCCGCAAGACTACGTGGTGTTGGCTGAGGAGCATGTAAATATTCATCTGGGCCACTTGAGTGTAGGGAATGGATTGGCAGTAGCAAGAAATATCCGAGCTATTTTCCCTGTGATTCCTGAAATTAATAATTTGGCCCTGTATGTTTGCTTCATCCTTCTGTTTTTCTATGAGATTAAAAAAACCCACTTGACACTCTATTCTGCATATCTGATTGGTATCCTACACTAATATTAGTTAGTATTGGTTTTGGAATAAGGGCTCTTTTTTTTTCTGTACAATTTCATATTTCCAGGCTTACGGAAGGCTCACACTTTTCAGTCTTACTAGTTGTCAGGCAGTAGACTTTAGCTTCCTTTAATGAAAAAGCTACCAAGTTGTTTTCTTGTCTGGCTGTAGGTCTGCGCTAGGTTTGCAAGACTGTTTTATGTCTCCCAGGAAGATGGAATGTCTCCTTGGGAAGAAACACTGAGCATTCGGATGGGCATGTTCTCAGAATATTGCCAGGACATAGTTTCCTGATATTTATAAATAGTAACAAACGTTTCATAGGAGAAAAATTTCCTTTGCTATTTATGGCTGGGTATATAATGAAACACAAAGCCATGTTCAAGTGATAATATTTTCCGGTAGGTACGGCTGGATTCTAATGACTGTGTTCCCATACTTGGAAACACCACATAAAGCCGTTGTCTTAGTGGATTTATTTGAAACAAAACATAACATCATTGCAATTCAAGGTTTCCGTTTTGAATGAAGATAAAAGGAAAGCACCGGAGATCTGGGGTGAAGCTGAAAAAATAATAATGAAAAGAATCCCAACTGTTAGCTCGAAAACCTAAATTCTTCAGCGTGTAGCCTTCACAGGTCACATGCGACCCACGGCAGCTGCGGCCGCTCTCAGCACACCCTCCAAGGCAGTGCCATGGGGCAGAGGTAGAAGATGACGTTCTGAACTGTGATCCTTTGCTCTTAGGAGCCCTTTAGCGTAGGTTCTTGTACGGTGATGCTCTCTTCACACTGTCTGTCTGTCTAGAACCCTGTGTACGGTGATGCTCTCTCTCCACGCTGTCTCTAGAAGTCTGTGTACAGTGATGCTCTCTCCACGCTGTCTCTAGAACCCTGTATACAGTGATGCTCTCTCCACACTATCTGTCTAAAGAAGCCTGTTTTTTAGCATGTATTTGACAAAAGCACACCCACGTTGAGGGTTCTTTCGAATAACTCGAAGTTGACCGGTTCTCATGTCCATCTTTTCTCTTGCCTTTTGACTGGAAGAAAATGAAGCCAAGTGTTGGTAAAAAAAAAAAAAAAAAAAAAAGTGCCTGGGGAGAAGTGCTTTGAGGACAGCGGAGATGCTGATATCTTCCTTCTCCTGTTCCTAGATGGACCTCCATTGTACTAACATAATCTTTGTGTAATTGAGCAGACCTGTGATTTCTGTTATCCAGTGAGACTCTGTTATTACTTGGTTAAAATCTGTTACGTCCTTGGCTCACCTAACTCTGTGCAGGTTAGTGTTACTGACAGCCTGACAGGGTCTGGAGTCTGAGGAGAAGCACACTGTGAGGGATTGCGTGCCTTAGTTAAGTCTCGGGACACGCCTGTGCTCAGCTTGTCATTCCAGTTTTCATACATTTTGTGCCCAAAGTCCCTCCCTGCTTCCAGAGTGCCAGGGAATGAACACGGCGAGCCCTCTCACATCCTAGAGAACACTCTACCTGTAAGCCACACCTCCAGCCCTTTTCTAGAGTAGTTCAGAATCTATTAAGTTTTCAGAGAAAATCTGATGCATATTTTGATACAGAATTACTTCTCTTCTAAACTGGCATATATTGTTTGTCACAAGTTATGAAACATAACTTGTAAGGTAACAAGTTAACAGTAATATTTCAACGCTTATAAACCCCTCAAGTACTGAAATATATAAAGACCATGAAAGTATTTAGAAAAGATAAAAATGTTTAGAAGAGATAAAAAAATCCCTTTTCTTTTTTTAATATATTATTGATTTTTTTAGACAATTTCAGTTGAAGTTTATCGATGCACCTTTATCTCCCTTGTATGAAAAATTACATTTCTTAAATTCATGGAAATATTTTACAATAGTAGAATGTCAACAATTTGTTGATCATATTTCTCAGGTTACTGTGAGTGCCAAGCATATTCTTTATATAAAATGTGGGAAATATATCAATCCTTGAGATGTATGTGAGCTAGCGATACTGTGACGTGAACAGGTGAGGCCCGCTCCAGCGCAGGCCTTAGGCGATGTGCCGTGGCATTGTGTGTTGTGGCATAGCGTGTTGCTGTGAGAGGTTTGTGTTTGTTGCTACCTGCAGCCCAGCTATCCCATTACCTACTACACACCTCTACTGTACGTCCAAAACAGATGACCACGCTTTGCAAGTTTGTAACTGTTATTATTTCTTGAAACATTGGGAAATAAAATATTCTATTTCAGAAAATATTTGTAATTCTTAATGTTTCTTCTTAAAGTGTTTGCTAAAACACTTTGAAAAAAAGGCTTAATTGATCCTTTCCAGAAATGCTGTTTTAGAATGCCACAAAAGTAACAAAATCAGTTAATATTTGGCATCCATGTTTTTTAGCCTTAAATAGGTTGGATGACAGCTAAGTACTTTTGCTCACATATTTTGTTGCATATTTGTTAAGGTTCTACATTTTTATAACTGCAGTTTCTTATGTGATCTGTTTAGTGTATGACTAATTTTGATTGAAGTTGTAATGTAGCTAAAATTGTATGTGCATAGATATAGCTACAGATATTAATAGAGATTAATATGCTCCACTTGCAAGTTTACCAGTTTTTATTTAGTGTAGTCGTGATTTTACTCCACATACAGCTATGTATCATTTTGTAGACACTTTTATCTGTGAATGTGATAAGTGTGTTTCTCCTTTTTTTGTAGACCCATTTGCCTTGGTTTCATAGCTCCCACCCGGGCTTAGAGAAAGTCAGTGCCATCGTGTGGGAAGGCAATGACTGTAAGAAAGCAGACCTGTCTGTGCTTGAGATCAGCGGGATGATAATGAACAGAGTGAGTTCTGAACTTGTGTCCTTTAGGGAAAGGGTGAAAGTTAAGGATTTATTGAATAGTTACTTTTTTCTCCTCTTTGGGGGATTAGTCGGTACAGGGTTTCTCTGTGTAATCCTGGCTGTTCTGAAACTCTGTAGACCGGGCTCTGGCCTCGAACTCAGAGAGAGACCTGCCTCTGCCTCCTGAGTGCTGGGATTAAAGACGTGCACCACTACCACCGGCACCTTTTTTTTTTTTTAATTACATTTTTGTTTAAATTACATTTAAACATTTAAATTCCATTTATTGTTTTGGGGGCTAGAATGCATGTGGAAGTCAGAGGACCCTTTCAGAAGCGGTTTTCTCCTCTATGTGTGGGTCCTAGGGATGGCACTCAGTTGTCAGGGCTGATGACAGGTGTCTCCATCTGCTGTGCCGTCTCATTGGCGCCTCAACTTTTCCTTCAGCAAATTGGGTTGAATGTAGTATTGATCTCAACACTCTAATATTTGTAAATATTTCTAATTTAAAATAATAACTTGCATAGTTTTCTCTGAGATTGAGCTTCCTTTTATCTACTTATCAATTAAAGATCTTGTGATTACTGTGTAACAGGCTCTTTCATAATGTATTAAATTAAAAAAAATTTAAATCCTATTATAAAAAAGTAAAGTTTCATTAGAATTCATTTTACCTTAAATTTGATTTATGTCCACTTTCTTTTCTTCTTCCCCTCTACCCCTACTTCCTTAAGGTGAACAGCCATGTACCAGGTATAGGATACCAGATATTTGGAAATGCTGTTTCCCTAATCCTGGGCTTAACTCCATTTGTTTTCCGACTGTCCCAAGCAACAGACTTGGAGCAACTCACAGCCCATTCCGCCTCAGAACTTTGTGTGATCGCTGTTGGTTCTAACGAAGATTTCATGGTCCTCTCTATGGTCCTCATAAGCTTTGTGGTTCGAGTATCTCTTGTCTGGATCTTCTTTTTTTTGCTGTGTGTAGCAGAACGAACATATAAACAAGTGAGTCTGAAGAATATTAGTTTACCCTTTCGTAGCCCTCAGAGTGTACCTTAGGTGTGTTCGTAGCTCACGGACACTGTGACGTAATTGTTTGTTTGCTTTTATACTAAGTCATAACAATTCATATTTCATATAATAATTATATAAGTTATGCAATATTTTAAACAGTAATCTTCACCTTAATCTTTTTTAGCGACTGCTTTTTGCAAAACTCTTTGGACACTTGACATCTGCAAGGAGAGCTCGGAAATCTGAGGTTCCTCATTTCCGGTTGAAGAAAGTGCAAAATATAAAAATGTGGCTGTCTCTCCGTTCCTATCTCAAGGTAGAATGCTAGTGATACATGCGCTCTTAATATATATTTTTCCCAGCCGTTACCACGTCTTGTCTGTAGGTGTGGGGGTTGTTAATAGAGCCAACAATTTCTCATCCAAAGGCTGGATTAAGGATTTCTGTTTTTTCCCTAGAATAGTCCTCACGAACCAGCAGAGGGAGCCCCCTACTTATAAACCAGTCTTGGGGACTCTAACCAGTGTTCCTCTAAGTCACTGTGTAAAGCTGTCCCTACGTGCTGCTCCGTCTTCGATGGCTTAAATAATATTGATGTTTGTGGACGCGGTGTGAACACGCTAGACCCTAGAAAATAGACCCGGGGTTGATTTTAATAATACCATTTTTCCTGGGGATTCTTTTTATAGTAAATAACAGTGAGGTTTACTATTTATGGAGTATGCAGACATGTTCAAGGATGTTTTATGCAAACAGTGAATGATAAAGTTGTCCCAAAGACTAAGAATCCACTGAACTAGATCTTTAAAGCTTTTTCTTCTGAAGTAACAAAGAAATAGAAAAAATTATTTGCTTTTACATTTTAAAATTTCATTGTTCTCTTTATCAGTTTGGTTTTTTTAAATTTAACTCAGTGTATATTAGGAAATGCTACAAATTGACAGTTTTTCCCTCGTTGTTACATTTATGTTTCATGAAGGATGAATATGATTTTCTTGCTTGGTTTAGTTTAAAATTCCGAACCCTAAGTAGGTGCTATATTCTTTTATAAATTGTTGATTCTATTCTGAAAAATTCGCTTAATGTTAACCATGTTCCATTCGCTCTTAATTAGAACTAAATTACCCTTGCAGCTTCTGTCCTGGTCTCCGGCATTCAGTCCTTTCTGCTCCCAGAATACGTCTTGAATCTGTTCCCAATCCTTGTTTCCGTGTCCATGGCCCTATTGCGACCCTTGTCATCTGTTTCTCAGCTGCTTCTCTGGCGTTAGCATTCCTTCCCTCCGTTACTGTCTTCAGCCTGCCAGAATCATACAGTTTTCTCGCCTCTCTGGAAGTCTCGGATAAGGAACAGAGCCTTAGTATGTTCTGGCTGCTGTTCGTGGTCTGAGCCTTGCTCTCCTATCTGTCTCCTGCCTCTCTGGAAACCATCTTCCTCTCCTAGGACAGTGCTATATGTCATCTTGTTCTGGATATGATGTAAAATGCCACTTTCTTAGGAACACTCACCAGGCAGATAGACACTCCTGACCCACAAATCTGAATTAATCTCCCTGACTTTGACCTCTGAGCACCCAGTGGATACCTTTCCTCCATAGTTCAGTACACAGATATCAGATGTGTCTGTGAGTGTGAGTTTAGTGTGAGCATCATGGCTCAGCTGTCCATGTATCTCTGAGTGAGTTTAGCGTGAAAAACAGTCACACTAAGGGATCTCTGCTGTGTAGATACCACCCTTACAGTTGTAAAATTATAAGGGAATAACCACACAGTACAAAACAGTTCGTCTGGCACCTTAACTTTAAAGTGTTTTCCCCTTTCCCCTAGCGTCGAGGTCCTCAGAGGTCAGTGGATGTCATTGTTTCGTCTGCCTTCTTGCTGACAATCTCAGTTGTCTTTATTTGCTGTGCTCAGGTGAGTTAACTTCTTACATCCATCCCTACATAAATATTCAGTTCCTAAACAGAATTTTTAATATTTCTCAGTTACTTTAGAGGGTGTTAGATACCGTTATCTTGTTTTTGAACGAGTGTGTTTTCATAGATGCTTCTCCCCCGCAGCCTACAACAGTGAGCGTCTCTTGTAAACACACACACCCCACCCCACCCCACCCCCCCGCACGTTCCAGTCTCTTTCGTCTGTTCACGTCTCGGGTGTCTTTGTTGCCACTTCTCGTTCTTCCTAATTGCTTACTATTCTGTCTCGATCTCCTATTGTTTTAGGTTTTACACACATAATACACATGCTTACAGTGCAGGCTTTGAACCACATGAGAACACGTAAAGGGAAAACTTGGAGTTAACGTATTCTCTTAGATATAAAATCCTTCAACAGAATGTTTCAGAGGGAAAGCCTGAACTATCACAGCTGTGAGCCACGACTAAGGTGGTTTATCCCTGTAGTGGAGGGATTTTCAATTTCAGAAAGTCCACTGATGGAATTTCATACCTATGATTTGCTAAAGGAAAACATTACAGGTATCTTAATAAATGAAGAAAACAAATTATGATTCTCAGCAGAGAATTAGTATTTATTCTACAAAATAATGGGTTTCACCATGACACCTCAGACATATATATGTATGCTGACTGTCTTCAGAGAATGGTTGGATCGCAGCCACATGCACTTAAACAGAATGCTGGTTTTTTGCTTTTTAACTTCAGTGAGCTTCCTAGAGTTCATCGGGAAGCAACAGTCCAGAGCTTTGAGCAACATGTTGCCTGAGCAGAGATATGGACTGACTTCTGCGGTACAGGGAGACGGTGCTGTTGATAGAGAAGTGGAATGTTCAGTGGATGAAACAGTCCTGCAAACCGTGCAGATTATACGATCCAGTGCCGTCATAAACCAACCCAGGAAGGCTGACGTGATGGGAGTGAAATAAGACTAGAGTGAATCAGAAGTACTTCATACCGGAAAATAAATCCTAGACAGATGGAGATTTAAACATAACGAAATTTTAAATCCAAAATCAAATGTATGGACTACAAAGGGCACCATCCGTGACCAGATAAGATCTGGGAAAACAAGACTTCAGTGGGAATGTGTTTACAATCTGTCCTCACAAGTCAATAAGAAAATCATCCTAACAGAAAAAAAGTAATAAGAAACATGGCTGAGTATACAGTGGTACCACTGTTTAGAGATAAATCAATATGCACCACCTTATAGAGTTGAAGATGTGACTGCCCATGAACTAATAGCTTTATCCCTACATATTAATACCTAACAGAAGTCTTGCATATGTGGCCAAGGAAACACAAGACCATTGCTGCGTTGTTGGTAACAAAGAAATTGACAACACCGTAAATGCTAATTGTTGGAGCAGACCGAAATCATTATAGTTGATTCTTTTACTATAATTAATAGGGCTTAAAATGAACTAATTTAAAGCTGAATGTTTCAACATGGGTAAATCTTAGAAACAAGGTTCAGCGGAATAAAAAAAAAAAAAAAAAACCTGGAGCTGGCCAGACGGCCCAGAGGGCAAAGGTGCTTTTTTTCTAAGCCTGTTTGGTTATCTGAGCTCAGTTCCCAGAACCAATATGGTGGTTGTTGAGAACTGATTTCCTGAGGGTTGTCCTGACCATCACACATGCATGCATTATGGCGTGTGCATGGGACTGCTGGCCTCCCTTGGGGAGAGCGGGGATGTGAGAAAGGAAGTACATGGGTATGTGTTGGGTGGTGTGGTAACACTGACGTAAAAGTCGAGAGATGGATGGGTGTTGAAGGTTAGGCATACGGCGCCATGATAGAGTGGGAAACCACTCGCCCGGCCTGCACAAAGCCCTGGCCGTGTCCCCGGTACTAGGAAAGGAAAAATAAAGCCACAGGATGAATAGGGGTTTGTTTGTTTTTTATAAATTATTAAAAACCTGCATGGAAAAGATAAAACACAAATTTTACCTTGGGGTAGAGTTGTGTTGGTTCAGAAAGCAGGAACAAAGAAAATGTAAAGGTTTTAACTAAATTTGAACTATTGTTTCAATCTGAAGTAAATACTGTAAAATATTAATATTTTAAAAGTACAACTGTCAGAACCTGTAACTATTGGTTATGTTATTCTCTGTACTTCTGATGTGCAGCAGTATTTCATGATAACTGTCCTAAAAAACACACTGCTCCGTTCACGAGCAGTCCTGTAAAGTGGCGTTTTGTTCTGAAGCGAGGCGAGCCGCTCACACTGCTGCTCTGTGCTCTCCAGCTGCTGCACGTGCACGAGATCTTCCTCAACTGTCACTACAACTGGGAGCTGGTGATCTGGTGCATCTCCTTAACACTGTTCCTCCTGAGGTTCGTGACTCTCGGGTCAGAGACAAGCAAGAAATACAGCAATACCTCAATATTACTTACAGAACAGGTGAGTTCATTCTGTTATCAGTGAGGCTCTGTCGTCCACAGTCCAATTGTGTGTGTGTGAGAGACAGAGAGAGAGAGAGAGAGAGAGAGAGAGAGAGAGAGAGAGAGAGGACAACAACTTGCCATCATCAGTTCTGTCCTATAATGTATAGTCCAGGGATCCACCTCAGGCTGTCAGTCCTGGCAGAAAACCTTTCCCTGTGAGACATCTGACCAGCCCATGTGCACACAAATTACAATATTTTTGCTTATTTCCTATTTCAGGAGCATATTTTTTTATTTGATTAAGGTCATTTATGCTTTGAAGCTAAAGTTAAATTTTGATAGTATGCAAACCTTTCTTTGATATTTCTGCCTTGATCCAAATCTCAAATCTAACCTGCAGTTTTACGTCCCATTTTCATTCGGCAGGAAGAGAATAGTGTTTGTAAAATGATAGACTTTAAATCATTAGTGGGACATGATCGCTTTGCATTGTAACAAAACCATGTTAGAGAAAATTTAAATTTTTATTCAATAAAAAGAGCAAAGCATAATAATTTGGATAATTGATTTAATTTTATATGAATTTGCTAAGTATTTCTTCTTGCTATTCCATAAGAGTTGTACACATGTTTGCCAATGACCTTGTTTGAATATTTGTTAGGAAGAGCTTGTATTTTAAATACTCAGTAGATAAATAGGCTCAATTAGATGGAAGAGGAAAGTTACCACAAAGATAATCGTCTCTAACAGTCACTGGGTCTCATGGTCAGCCACTTCCTCATGGCTTCCCATTCACCTCCTCCTGCACCTCCTGTCCTGTTCCCCTGTGGACTCCCGACCCTGTGCTGGCTTACGTGATTTGGGTTGCCGAATTATGATTTCTACTGACGTTACCAGCTGTCCAGGTCATAGCACCTAGAACCTCGACCAGATCATTGTTAGTCCATGGTTGGGCTGTGGCTGCCTGAGTAAAGAGGGAAGATGGATCAAGTGAGTGAGCACAGTGTATGAGCGGTCTAGAGCTAGAGCCTTTCCAGACAGGGTAACTAAGCTGGGCAGCACCCCAAAAATATCAGAGATGGGTAATAAAGATAGCGAATATTTGCATTGCTTTCAGAATAAAAAAAATCATGAGCCAGTTTGTTGAGTTTATTCTGTTTCTATTTATTTTCTAAGTTAAGTTGATCTGGCCCTGAGAATACAATGTTTACCTTTTTAAGTTTTCTTATTATTAAATAAGTTCATTATAAGATTTGAAATATGTAATGTATAAACATTAAAAATCATTTGTAATGTAATACCCAGAGACGCACTATTAATATTGTGGTGACTGCCTTTTAGATCTGTTTAAGAATGTATTTGTGGGGGTCATGAGAGGAGAACCCACAGAGACAGCTGACCTGAGCTCATGGGAGCTCATGGACGCTGGACCAACAGCTAGGGAGCCTTTCTGGGACCCACCGAGGCCCTCTGCATGTGTGTGACATTTGTTTAGCTTGGTTTTTTTGTAAGGCTCCTAAGCTGGGCGGTGGTGGGGCACGCCTTTAATCCCAGCACTGGGGGGGGGGGGGCAGAGGCAGGCGGATCTCTGTGAGTTCAAGGCCAGCCTGGTCTACAAAGGGAGTTCCAGGACAGGCTCCAAAGCTACAGAGAAACCCTGTCTTGACCCCCCCCCCCAAAAAAAAAATGCTCCTAGCAGTAAGATCAGGACCTGTTCCTGGTGCTTAGCTGGCCTTTGGGAGCCTGTTCCCCTTGCTGGACTACCTTGCCCAGCCTTGGTGGAGGGGAGGAGCTCTGTCCTCCCTCAACTTGATGTGCCCTGCCTTGCGGGAGCTCACGAGAGGCCAGTCCCTTTCTGATGGAGATGGAGGAGAAGGGGTTGGGGAACTGTGTTTGGTATGTAAAATAAATGGGAAAAAATGTTACCTAAATAATTTTCTATTCAAAAAACAATGTATTTGTGGTCTGGGGGTATAACTCATTGGTAAAATGATTGGGTAGCATGCATGAGGCCCTAGGCTCAGTCCCCAGCACCGCAAAAGAAAAGCATGTATGTTATGATTTTAAATTATTTTGCCTATGGGGCTCTTTTATATAAAGATAAACCTCTACTTGAAGATGGAGAAGAAACCGAGCAAAAAGGAGGAGCTGACACTCGTGAACAATGTTTTGAAGCTGGCTACTAAACTCCTGAAGGTGAGCGCAGAGCTGGGATGGTGAGGGTGTGCACTTCTGATGGTGAACCTGGTCTTCGTAGATCTGCCTTGGCTCTAGATGTCAGCATGAGATTACATCTGAGCACATTCGTATGTCAAGGCGTTTTCTAATGTTGTATTATAGTGCTGTTTTTGCTGTGTGTGTGTTTAGTCAGTTTTATCTAGAATACTAGGAAATGTTTCACAAAAGATGGGACGTTAACTCAGAAGTTGATTGTTTTATTATATTTCATTGTCTCAGTATTAACTATGTTGCCCAGGGTGACTTCTGACTCAGTCTCCCAAGTGCTGGGATCACAGGTGTCCCACCAGGCCTGGCTCTCCATGCTTTCCTTTGTCGAAACTAAAGTCTATTTAAGGATATTAATTTCTATAACTAATTGAGCATCCTACAAGAATTTCGAGTCTTCAGAGACTGGCATGAAATGAGTTTTGACACAGTGATAGGGTTAGGTCCTCTGTCAACTAAGGTATTGATTGAGTGTAGACTGTGACTCGTGGGAAATTGGGCATCAAAAATACTCAGAGGAGGTTGGTAGAGGGTAACGAGATAGGGAATTGTTGATTGCATTTAATCCAAGGCAGAGCACGGGATGCTCTGATTCAGGCCAGGACATAGGCCTGGATGTGTTCACCAGCCAAGCACTCACAAGGCCGAGATTCGGGGCGCGTGCCCTCTGGCCTCTCCCCTTCTTCTATCAGTACCATCCTGAACCTAAAGCACCCCCTGCTTCTGTTACTGCTCTTAATCTCCACATCATCAGCCCCGAGCCCCTCCTCCCTGGCCGTGCTGCCATGTCACACACACACACACACACACACACACGCACACACACACCCCCACACACACACCCCACACACCCCCCACACACACACCACACACACACACACCACACACACACACACACACACACCCCACACACACACCCCACACACACATGCACGCACGCGCGCACACACACGCACACACACCCCCCACACCCCTATACACACCCCCCACACACGCACACACACACCCCACACACACATGCACACCCCCCCACACACACACGCACCCCCACACACGCACACACACACACACCCCACACACATGCACACCCCCCCACACACACACCCCCACCCACCCACACACACACCCACACACACACGCGCACACACACACACACACACACACACCCCGACTTCAGTTCCTTTAGTGCTGGGCCAAGTCTGGCTGAGGAGGTCCCAACCCTCTAAGTCAGTGTGCTCCCTCATTTGGGGGGGGGGGGCTCAGCAGTGCTCAGCAGCCTGCAGCCGTTCTCCAGCCCTGGCCCCCACAAGCCTGCTCTTCGGAGGACCTCACTTGACTCTGCATGCTCGCTGAACTATAAAGTCCTTCTGTGCTAGGACTGAGCTTGCCTTCCCAGAGCCCAGCCCGGTGCCTGTGTAACAGACCTTTCAATATTCGAATCATCAGTATTTGTGCATTTGAAGATGAATGGACTCAGGTGAGAGGGAGCAATGCTCCCTTAGCTTCTGGTCCAGCTTGTGTCCCAAAGTGTGTTCTCTAATCTATGGCTATTAGACCAAGACTTCACTAGGCGTCCATTGGTAACAAGAATTGAAGTAAACAATTTATAAAATTATTTTCTTATTCCAAATTTAGGTAAGTTTGTATTTTCTAAAATTATTCATAATTTATAATTTTTCGAATAGTGATTTATTTTTAGCTCTCTTTTACCTATGGGAGTTTTGTTTAACTGGAGTTGCTGCAGGACCTGGGCTAACAACACTGTGTCTGCCCCCAGGAGCTGGACAGCCCCTTCAGGCTGTACGGACTCACAATGAACCCGCTGCTCTACAACATCACCCAGGTCGTCATCCTGTCCGCTGTCTCTGGCGTCATCAGTGACCTGCTTGGGTTCAACTTAAAGGTAAGAGCCTGCAAGCCTTGTGTCATCTTCTTTAACCCCGTTTCCCTTTTGAGATTTCACACGCATTGTGGGGCTGTCTTAACAAGTTTGTACAGTTATTAGCAGTGGTTACACATTGAACTTCAGGGACTTACTTATAGGCATGGATTCTCATCTTGATAGAACTTCTAATCTGGAACAGAATTCATTATTATAGGACTCTTCTATATATAAAAGGAAGGATTTGCTTTTCCTCATTAATTGAAATTGATTCTAATGATTCAACAGAAAGAGCCATATTCTCCCCTGGGCCCAAAGCTGTATTATTTGTGTAGCAATGGGTATATTCTGTGATACATGTATAGTGTTAGTAAGGGTTAGAAAGAACATAGTAAACAAATATTGGGTGTATGTTGACATTTCCCAGTAAAAGCCAACAAGAGCGACCTGATGTCCACGCGTCTTTAAAGGAGGTGATGGAGGAAACTCTGCACGCCGCACCTGGGAGTGGAGTTTAAGGGTAGTGTGTGGTAAGACCTAAGCTTCCATGTTAATGACTATCATGACTTGCACGTTTTTCCGTAGCTATGGAAGATTAAGTCCTGACGTTGAGACGTGAAGAGGTGGCCCGTGTTCCAGAGCGTGAGTGCTGAGGAAGCTGTCCGGAAGCAGTCGCTGCCTCTGCCCCGGAGTCTGCTGGGAACCAAGTGTTTACATCAGACTGCATAGTGCAATTCTTTTATTTATTTTGCTTGTTTACTGTTTTTGTTGTTGTGTGTCTGTGTGTGTATTTCTTTCATTCTTTTTTTTTTTTTTTACATTGGTTTTAGTCTGTTTAAAGCATTGAAGTTATTAGCTGTTGAAAGGGTGACAAAACCGACCCAGAAACCTGAGGTCCTGGTAATCGTCCATAAATAATCGACACATCGGGAAACTCAAAGCCATCGCTAAGCACTGTTTCTGCATCAACGCCGTGAACTTGCCTTACTTGAGGAAAACTTCAACTCCGAAATAGTGCATCGGACGCAGCTAAACACACAGAACATTTACCTTGGTGAACCAGGATCCACTTGGGGTCGCTCTTGAAATCTCTCAGAACAGTGCTGAGATGTAAGCCGATGAAGCTGCAGCTGAAACACCCTTCAGTATTACTATATGGTATTATGTCACAGGTCAACAAGTGCTCTTTGATAATAAAACCCTATGGAGCAATAATTGTAAATGGTTACCATACTGTAAAATATTTTGATAAAAATTAGTGATAAATGTATTTATTTGAAACACTGAGCTGTTTGCACAGCTCCAGCTGTGCACGCTCAGTGCGTGCACTTTTTAAGATTGTTACTTTTAGTGTATTATCTTTATGTGGGATGCATTACAGCGTACTAGGGCAGAATACGGTATACTTTTGAGTGAGGTCTGCCTCGTCTCATAAGTGAAGTGCCTACCGCTTTTACTAAAGTATGCTACGTTGCTCAAAAGAATTTCCCATGGTACACTAGAGCTTATGCTGTTCCTACCACACTTAAGCTAAGAACCAACAAAATACTTATCTGATTGCTAGTTATAAAATTTCCATATCTTCTGAAACGACAGCTTCGTTCTACCACTCCTAACCTCTGAATTTAATCTGGTGCACCCCTCCTCCTGCTCCATTATCTAAGGGCTATTTTTAGATGCTTTTAACTCAGAAAGCTAGCTTCTCTCCCTTCAGTAACTTGTCAAGTGTCCCGAGGGAGCTTATCATGTTTCCTGATAGATAAATAGGGCAGATACAATAGTCCCCTGCATCTGGCCTTGATCCTAAGTTGTTATATCCGTACAATCAGTAGAGTTTTAAGAAATACGTGAAGCAAAATATTTTTTGCGATTGCTTTGTTTGAGCCAAGCATTTGGTTTCTAAAACAAAGAACGTATTTGAAACAGTCTAGAATTTTCTTGGTGCAAAGTCACATTGAATATATTCATACTTTAGTGTATTTTAAGGGGTTCAAATAATTAACTGTAAATAATTTATTTGATTGGTGCAGTTCTCATTCCCGAATCACTCTTAATATCAGGAATGTGCAGAGGACGGAACCACGTGACGCCATGTTGCTCTTCCTGTTCCTCTGACTAGCCTGAGGTCAGCCTCATGGTAGAGTGCTCTTTGTGCAGGAAACGGCGCACAGCGTTGTGTTCCATTTGCCTGTGTTCTATCTGTCGATAATGACCAAAGTGCATTCTTAGTATTTTCAAGGAATGTATGCCTGAGCTTTAAGAACATGCTTAGTTTCTCACGTGACGAATTAGGCTTTGTCTGACATGTTTCCTTCTCTATTGTCTAATGTTGAGGTTGTTTTTAGGCGCTATATTTTATAAACTTTTTCAAAATAAGGTACATACGTATACAGAACTTGACATTTTGCACAGATTATATCAAATATATTTTGAGGGAAAAAAAGTACAGCATGAGTTCTATTAGTAATAAAAAGATGAAATTATTGTATCTTACACAAACCTATTTCAGAATGGAAATATTTTTGAGAAAAGTAGCTGAGTATACGGATTTAGGAAAATGCTTGCTGTAGGTCGCAGTTGTGTTTGACATAGAGTCGGGAGTTGGTGGTACAGATACCTGTCAGCATTGTGACACATTGTTGTGCCGTTGGTGTGGGCAACCGTAGAATACTGAAAGGAAGATGTTTTAAGCAGTTGACAATGTTAACGGAACCGTTTCAAAGTAGTTGACGTCTCTGCCTTTAAGGATACTGTAACTGTAAGAAGTTGAGACTGTAACCTAACGCATCACAGAGAAGAAGCAGTTCAGAGGCAGAGGTATGGCAGGTGCTGTGTGCAGTTTCTTCGCTGCGTGCTGTTTTTAAAATAAAACATCCTATGACTGACCATCGTGTGTGTTGTTTTCAGTTTCATGTCAGGGGTAATTGTGTGTTTGCTGCAGCATCAGCCCCCGTCACACCCTTTAGACAAGGGGTGATGGGAATAAAGTTTTCAGTTTCTTGACCTTCGGATAGGATAGCGGCGCACACACCAGGGTGCTTGTGCGTGGGTCATAGCGGTGCCTTTGTACGGGAACGGAGAAAACTGACTGTGGCCTCGGGTGCAGTAATGGGACAGTGATACTTTAAGTACAGTTTTGAGGCATAAATCACACCAACAAGGAAGTTAAATATTGAAATCTGTTTCCTAATTGATAGAGGTGCACGTGGTACTCAGATTATTCCGGAAGTCACGTGCGCCTTCAGACCGACCTTAAGCTCAGAACTGGCTCTTTAGTGAGCGAAGTCCCCACAGAATCCACCTTCAGCAGCAGCAGTATGGCTCCCCCTTCTTTTGTTCGGGCCATTAAAGTCTCAGCTCTCCCCTGCCGCACTGCCCACGTGGGGGGTGGGGGGGAGCCAGGAGGCTGCTGGGAGCAAGCAAGCCCACAGCATAGCGCCCCACACATTCGCTATCAGACACCAGCCAAGAGTGTCAGTAACTCAGTCCAACACTCCGTCCCAAATAGCATGAGATTCCACAGGTTCCTGTCATTCAGAGCCGAGCCAAGCTAAGTAGTGGGCTGTCTGCTTCTGAGAACCGGGCTCCGTAACGCTTTCCTTCGGTTTATACTTAGTTTGCTTAAGCGGTTCCTAGAATTCGGGAAAAGTTTTCCAAAAAGAATATTAGAAAGAGTGGAGACAACGGGAGGGGGGTACCAAAGGCAAGGAGCAGTGGCCCTCTCTGGGGTCCACCCACCCTCCTGGACCCTCTTCTGCTTTGGAAACAGGATATTCTCTGAATCCTGCCGATAGAATCTTTATGGGAGCAATATCACGTGACTCCTCCATTAGCACCTCTCTGGCTCCTCTGTAGAACATGAGGTGGCATTGGGAGCTCTGAGCTTATTTATGATGGTGGCTTGAGCTGTCTAAGGAGTAATGAATGACCTTGAGTCCAAGGCCCTTATATTCTACCTCCTGCAAAGGCCCCAGTAGACAGATAGACCACAAAATCAGTGTAGCTTGTCCAAGGCTGCATAGGTAATGACAGAGCTCACCATCCCAGGTTCCCACTGCAGGCGTCATGTGTGATGGTGTCTAACACTGCTCCCTTCTTAACTAAACAAAAATACTTCACCCTAAGAAAATACTCTGGGATAAGCAAACTAAAAAATCACCAGCCTGTATTTCTTGCCAGCTTGTGTATAAACTAACCAGCCTCAGCAGGAAAAGGGTCATAATTTACTTTGTCGTGGCTTCTCTCCTTGATGTCATTGTGCCCTGCTGAAAGAACAAACATTGTTTCACGGTCTTCAGCCTCTTGTCCTTGATTTTCTTTTCCTCCTTCCCTCCCTCCCTCCCTTCTTCCCTTCCCTTCCCTTCCCTCCCTCCCTCCCTCCCTCCCTCCCTCCTTCCCTCCCTCCCTCCCTCCCTCCCTCCCTCCCTCCCTCTTTCCTTTTGGACACAGGGTTTCTCTGTGGAGCCTTGGTTGTCCTGGTCGTTCTGCACCCCGGGCTGGCCTCAGACTCACAGAGATCTGCCATTATGGCATCTTCCTACTTCCGTGTCTCATACTTGAGTTCACCCTTCCTGCCGCTACATTCCCCAAGCTCTGGTTCTCTCGGCTGTAAGCTGGCGGTGGGGACACCTGTCCTTGGTGCTGTGGGAAGAGTTTGTGAGGACACAGAAGCTGATAAAATGGCCGCGTAGACATGCTTCCTCACCCTGTACTCTTTCTCAACAAGACAAGTAGTGGTCTGGGCCAGTTAACACAGCCTCAAGATGAACCATTTGTGTTAAAACGTCAAGTGCCCCCTGCCAGTTAAATGCTGTGCCTCCACCTCGTCTAAATGATAGGGATGAGGTCTTTTACAGGGAACCAGGATTTGATTACTCTTCTTTCTAAGGATGGGTCTTGATGTTAAGCAAAATAACTCAGAAATTGCATGCTTTCTCTCATGTGAAATTTGGGGTTGAATACATGTAGTTTTTACATTTAATATACATTCTAGGACATGGAAGTAAAAAGGACACTAAGAATGTATGAGAAAGTCAAAAGCAGGGAGATTACAGCTCTGGGGAGCAGAGCAGAAACTGGGAGAGAGATAGCAGGAGGGGCCGGTGGATGGCGGTGAGGAGTTAAGTTGAAGTCCCTTCTTTTATTTAACTTGGAAGCCAAGATAGAGCACGCACTGAAATGAATGGCAGAATCATTTGGGATATCTGCTACTGGAGGAGACTCGATTGAATGGGTCTCTCCAGCCACCATTTCTAAGAGTTGGCTGCATGGTTCTAGTCTATGACTCTCCCCTCTGAGGGTCATGTTGCCTTTGGGGGAGCCAGGCTAAAAGGAGAAGTGCAATCCCTGAAGACATCACCACGGGCAAGGATCAGTCTGGGAGTCTGGCAGACTGGATATTTTCTTTGCATTCCCACCCCAGTAGCCACCCTTAGTATCCACAGCACTGACTTGTGTTATCCGTCGGCTTTTTGTAGCAAGCGCCAGCGTGATTGCTTCTGCAGTTTGTGTTCTGCTCTTGGGTTGGTGCTAGAGATCAGCTTTGCCCTGTTCACAACAGCTTCACAAGTGCCCGGGAATATGCACAATTTCACAGCCCTGAAGATAGCAGAAGCCCCAACACCCGCGAAATTAATAGTCTGCTAGACGGTGACTACCAAAAACTACCTGTGGTCTTTTGCACACTCTCCAGAATCCCGTTTTGGAAAGTTTGAAAAGTCCTAAAACTCATGCGGAAGCTCAGAAGAGTTCAAGCAGCCCAAACAGTCACGTGCAAAAAGAACAGTGCTGGGCTTTGCTGCAACCTGACCGCAAGCTTTACTGAGAGCCGTAGTAACAAAGCAGCGTGGCCCCGCACAAGACGGTCAAAGACGGGAGGGATGGGTGGAGGACCAGAGATGTGGTCACACAGCTGCACCACTAGAGTTGGACAAAGTAGTCAAGCGCATATGTTGGAGAAAAGACACATCAGTAATCTGTATGATGTGAAAATAAAAATTAGTTTTGGGGGAAGACGGGCTCATGAGGAATAAGGACGGTGAACATGACCACATGCGTGTGACAGACATGAATGAAAATGTCTTAGTAAAACTCACTTTGTACAATGAAAAATTTTGGACGCCAATGAAAATAGTTAAAACAATAGAAAATAAGGCTTTAGGCAGAATCACTTGGATTGGCTATTATAGAAAATAGCTATTTAAATGTACGTCTCCATTTGTGTTTAATCCCACAACAGCTAACAGCCACAGTGCCTGGGGGGTTTTCAGGGCTGAAGAATCCACAGCCTCGCCTAGCACAGTGTATCTACCAGTTCTTTATCATCTTTGATGCTCAGCTAACCACCATCCCTAGGTGCGCTGCCCCTGGTGCGAATGCTTCCTGGAAGCTGTCGCAGGGTTTTCTGGTGGCAAAACAGCACCTCAAACAGCCCTCCTGACTAGAGGGAGCACTCTGGGGGCGGGCCATCTAGAATGGATGCTCTCTCCTCTCCACAGTTCACCACGTTAGAAAGTTAGGCTTCACAACCGGCTGGTCCCAGTGAGCTACATCTGCTCACACTTTTAGAGAGAACCTGGCTGTCCACATGGCGCTCTTCAGCTCAGGTTTCCATAGTTCCCCGAAGTCAGTCTGTCTTTGCTCGCCGTCTGTCCTGGGCATCTCGTTAGTGGGTCCCTATTTAAGACTGTCCCCCATTGCTCTACACAAGCCTTAAAGCAGAACTCTCCTGGTTGTCTCTGAATAGCTCGCAGGCTTGCCTCCTTGGCAGCAAACCCCAAGGCTGGCTGAGGGAATCCCGGGCTGCTTGCCCCTCATCCTTCCTGCTGGGTTCCAGTCCCAGGCAGTGACAACAGTTCTGCACTTGACTGTTTGTAGATTCTTTCATATGACCCTTTGTTTCTGACTTACTTAAACATCTTGCAAGACTCTGGGTCTGTTTGTAATTTAAATTCACACCCGTGCTCTCTCTAATCGTATGGAGCTAGGTCACAAGCCACTGTTTGTGTCAGCCCGGGTCTGTGTGCACCGAGGCATACAGTGGGGGTATTTAACAAAGATGCCCAGTAGAGGGTAGATAACAGAAACCAAAATCTGTTTTGGTAGAGCATGACCTCTTTGTGATGGACGACTCTAAGCCTGTTTGCAAGAATGACCCAGAAACTTTAAAACCACCCACCGACACCTGCTGTGTCCTTCACGTGGCTCCAGGGACTTGGACCCGATGGGTTGTGCTGGGAATGAAGAAGTGTGACACACAGAAAGCTGGGGTCGGGTGGGCCCTCTGCTGGAGAAAAACCCCAGCACCCTAGAAGCTCACTGCTTATTCTACAGAGCTGAACAGAGACAGGGTTATTACATACAGACAAGTAAGGAGCAAGGTTTGTGGTCCACAGCTGGACCAAGGAGGCAAATGTGGTCACTTCAGCAGGAGCCACCTCTGCAGGGAGCAGTCTGTAAGCGGCAAATATTCTGGGGGTGAACGGATGGACATTTTCTTGGTTTACACAGGCAAACTCTCTGTCAAGAATTCAGAATGATGATCATTTTTGAATGTTCCATCAACGCTGACTTGTAAAAGTTCTTGGTAGGTCAAATATGCCCAGGAAAGTTATACTTCCTAAATGGGACTAGCTAATTAGCAGGGACCGCCTTGGCTTGGAGCAGTTGTGGGTATTCAAACTCTGTTCCTGTAGGGTGGTTTGTGCCTGGATGCTCTGTGGCTCTGAAGAGGAGCCCAGGGGGCATTCCGGAGTTTTAAGTTTAGCTCTCTGATTTCCAAAGGTTTAGAATGGATCGGTTTAGAATGGATCCAAATGAAGTCTCTCTCCCAACTTCTGGGAGTGAGGGAGAGCCATATCCTGTGAGCGATATGGGAGAGACAGCCACAAACTCACTGTCCTTCTAGGCCCCTGACTTGGAAGTCAGCTCTTTATCCCCAAACCCCACCTCGACTGCATTCACCAGGGCCAACAGAACTCACTGAGCTGCAGACTCAGACGACAGATTTAGATGGGGGTCCACGAAGAGGAAGGTGGTGCCTGTGAGAATGGGGCTGGCTCGGGCCCTGGGAGCCGCTGTTTATGATTCAAGGCCCTTCCTAGTCTAGAACGGTTATCAGTAGAAACCTGCTAAAAGTTCCTCTCACCCACGCTGGCTTCAGAGCCCTGAACTCTTGACGGAAGTCACTCTTCTGCCCCAAGATTTCGCTTTCTCATAGCATTAAAGTGAGGCACTTATTAGAAGACTCATAAAATATTAAATGTGGGTATGTGGAAGTTTGCCTGTAGATTTTGCTTCATGAATGCCAGTTATTATAATTATGGCCTAAATCATGTGATCAGCTGTCACATAATGTCAGTACTATCAGTAACGAGCCACCTGTGAATATGACCCATGTGATACTAATGTTTTGCTTTTGGGTCTCACTGCATAGCTCACACTGGCCGCAAACTCCTCAGCCTGTCATCTAAGCCTTCTAAGTGCTAGAATCACAGATACACGCCACCACGCCCAGCTCTCATGGGCTGTTGTAATTTGTGTAAGCCCTTGGTTATTTCTGACAAAGACAAAATAGTCCTGTGACCTGGTTTCAGAATATGTCCCATCATTAAGTGACCCATGACATGTATAAAGTAAGTTTAATCTTCAGAGATATTTGTATGAGACTCAGAACCTGTTTGTGAGGTCCCCGTTGGGCCTGTGACTAACTGGTAGCTCTTGTTCACCCCAGAACATTGAAGGGATAGCGTGCAAGCTAAAGCCAACTGGTACCAGCATCTCATGATGACGCCATCACCTTGCGAAACTTAAACGCACTTAGTCATAGGAAGTGCTAAAAAATGGTACATCAGCATCTGATGTTCAGATGTTCCCGGGTGCTTCTCCTAGAGACGGAGAGAGGGCTCTACAGAACCTAGCAGTTCTATAGTGTGAATTCTCTTAGGAGTTTGACTGGTGGTCTTACAGTCACTTCCTGTTTCTCTACTAAACCACGTGTTTGAGAAAACAGAAGCCTCCGTACACTTGAGGTTATCAGAAATGAACGTACATCAGGCCACCAGGAAAATTAAGTCCTCGTATTTTTTAATTACATCATGAACATGAATAATCTCCCCATTTCCACAGCAGTGATTGAACCCAGGATCTCCAGCGTGCCAGCCAAGTGGTCTGCCTCTCAGCCTTACCCTGCAAAATTAAAATAAGTAAATAGGTACAGTTTATTCTACCCTTCAGTCAGAAATCATACTTCATACGAACAGGCAGCTTACAGCTTGGTCTTTGATCGCATCTGAAATGCCATCATTATAAATTATCATGGAATAATTTCATTATTATTGTTGTCTTTGTTGAATGTTATTGTTGTTGTTATTGCTGTTGAATGTCCTGAGAAAGAGCATTGCTGTTGACTGAGAGATGGTGTGCTTGCGGCAGAGTGTGGTCGTCAGGGGAGGATGGGAAGATCAGGGGCCACAAGTCTCACCCATTCTGCAGACCAAGCAAGGCCTTAGCAGGTGGATCCACCTTGCCTTACAGCCATCAAAGGATGGGAAGATCGGGGGCCACAAGTCTCACCCATTCTGCAGACCAAGCAAGGCCTTAGCAGGTGGATCCACTTTGCCTTACAGCCATCAAAGGATGGGAAGATCAGGGGCCACTTTCTTCTGCCCCTTCCTTTTTGAGCTCTTGTTCCTGACAAACCTGAGAGATGACATGGGATTTGTCTTACGATTTATTTAGAGCTCCTTACAGAAGGGTTCTGCATTTAAACTAATCCTTACCTGCTCCCCTCAGGCAGTTATGGAATATTCTTCAGGAGTCTAACAGGCAGAGTTGTTTTTAGCAAAAATCCTTTCCCAGCAGAAGCTAAGGGAAACCCGTGGCAAGGAGAATAGCAGACAGAAACTGCCAGAATAGCTGGGTTTCTATTTTAAGCATAAGAGCGCCATTATGTTTAATGTATCACGTTCCCATGGATTCACAGCCAGTGACCTGCAAGTAGAAGCCCGAGGCTATAGCATCCCTCTGAAAGAGTCTGATTTGCCTTCCTTTGTCAGGCATCACGGGGTGGGGGGGGGGTAGCTTGATCTTAGGAAGCCTGCTTCCTTCGTTCGAGGGGCAATGGCAGTGCCCGACCAAGAGATCACAGCTGCTGCGCCACAAGGGTAGCCTGTGGAGGAAGTGTAGACTAGAAATGGGTCACAGTACCAAGAGTTTCTGTCTTCAGACTGGCACGAGACCTAAGCCTAAAGCCCTGGGCTTTGCAGAGTGGTACTGGGGTTACTTGGGCTGTTGGTGCTGTTGGGTCAATTGGAAGGGGGAAGATGTCCATAGTGGCCTTATCACATCTGATGGTCCAGAAGGCGCTCCGAAAGGAGCCCTGCTTTCTGATGGATAGCCCGCATTCTCTAAGGTAGACAGACCCACCTTCCTCAGTCACTCTGCCTCCCATCTGCCTGCGAGTCGTTTCTGATGCTTCTCACAAGTCAAATCCTATCTGCGTGCTGTTTACTCCACAGAAGCGCAGGAAACTCTTGGCCACACAATTGTTAATTACTAATCTAAACTTGGTAGGAGGTAACCAGAAAGTTTTAAGAGATCTGGAGGAGGCTCTCTTAGTAGCCTGCCCTTCTTAGGGGCTTTGGTCCTTAATCTCAAGAGTCAGTGAGATTCCCCTCAGGACCCTGATAGGGAACGTCCTTCAGCCAATGGCCTTTGAGAGGCTGGACGAGGTGGGGCATTTTTGGTCTCTTTTTTGGAATAAATTTTAAACATTAATTGAGGTCCATCATTCAGGACTGCTGAGACTAACTAAATCCAGCCATGTGGGGTGGCTTTAATGCTAGAAGACCACGACTTTATCATCTCCTTAACAAATGTGGAATGCAAGCCATAGGTTACAACAGCTTGCTTAATTTTTTTTATTTCTATAGGTATCCATCTATCTTCTTTGGATCCTTTTGGGCCTTTAGAACTTGTCAGAGTAGATTACAGGGTAGGAAGCTAAAACCCTGGGTAAGTCATCTCTGACAGATACTGGCAGTGTTGAATCCTGTCCTTGTGCCTTTTTTTGTTTTTTAGAAATACAATTTCTTTTTTTATTATTTATTTATTTATTATGAATACAATACTCTGCCTGCATGTGTACCTGCACCCCTGAAGAGGGCACCAGATCTCATTACAGATGGTTGTGAACCACCATGTTGTTGCTGGGAATTGAACTCAGTACCTCTGGAAGAAGAGTCAGTGCTCTTAACCTCTGAGCCATCTCTCCAGCCCTCCTTGTGCCTTTTTTTCCTGTTTATCAGCTCCAATAATTTCTCAATTATTTTAAATCTTTTTATTATTGTATTTAGTAAAGCCTGATTCTCTTGGACTGTATATTTATATATTTAGTGATTTTATTGAGGCACCTAGCCTCTGGTCCTCATTTTGCACATGTGATTTTAAGGTCTGAAGTTTTTTTCTTTAAAGATAACATCTCATCCTTGGACATTATTTGAATAGTCAACCATTAGTGTGTAGATTGCCATCCTGGAGAGATAGTCTTTTTGCTAACATCATAACCTTTTAACAAATTTTGATTGTCAAATTTAACAGTATGAATTAGATAACTTCTTAGTAACCTTAGATATAGATTTAATTTTGTCTATAAAATTAATGCTATTCTTTTTTAATAGTATTAATTTTTTAGGCAACTTTTGATTTTTGATGGCATTAATCCTTTCAACTAGCTGTTTATTATTAGTCTGTAAAGATTGTATCATTCCTAAAAGTGCCATATTCTTTCTTAATGTTAGAATATGGAGAAGAAAATTGAATCCCAATACCCAGTAAATTGAAGTATCACACTAACCATAGAAGCCTCACATAATACAATTCATAGTATTAGCAAAAAAGTTACTAAAAGTTGCAATATGAATGAAGTCTGCCACATCGATTTATTAGTTACCTGTTATGTGATCCGGTAAACTGTAATCTTTATTGTCCGGTAGATGTCGTGGTTGCAGAGTTGCGACTAGAAGCAATACAACAGGAATGGTCCTGGGCTGCTTTAGTGTTTTCCGCCTTGGTACTGGTTAAATACTGAGAAATATGCTTTGCTTCACAAATTAAAAGCAATTAAATCAATTCCATACGGGGAGCAAGAAAATTTTATAGGCTCAGGGATCGCTTTGAAAAAAAAGGGGGGGGATTGAATGGGATAATAGATTAGTGTGAGCTTACTCACACTAATAATAATAGTGATAGAGTGAATACTTGTGAGTTACTATTTTTTTATTTATTTATTAAAGATTTCTGTCTCTTCCCCGCCACCGCCTCCCATTTCCCTCCCCCTCCCACAATCAAGTCTCCCTCCTTCGTCAGCTCAAAGAGCAATCAGGGTTCCCTGCCCTGTGGGAAGTCCAAGGACCACCCACCTCCATCCAGGTCTAGTTAGGTGAGCATCCAAACTGCCTAAGCTCCCACAAAGTCAGTACATGCAGTAGGATCAAAAACCCATTGCCATTGTTCTTGAGTTCTCAGTAGTCCTCATTGTCTGCTATGTTCAGTGAGTCCAGTTTTATCCCATGCTTTTTCAGACCCAGGTCAACTGGCCTTGGTGAGTTCCCGATAGAACATCCCCATTGTCTCAGTGTGTGGGTGCACCCCTCGCGGTCCTGAGTTCCTTTCTCGTGCTCTCTCTCCTTCTGCTCCTGATTTGGACCTTGAGATTTCTGTCCGGTGCTCCAATGTGGGTCTCTGTCTCTGTCTCCTTTCATCGCCTGATGAAGGTTAATATTCAGGAGTGATGGAGGTGGGTGTTGTATCTTATCTGTTGCTTTCATTGGTTAAGTAATAAAGAAGACTGCTTGGCTCTCTGATAGGGTAAAATTTAGGTAGGCGGAGTAAACAGAACAGAATTCTGGGAGAAAGAAGCTGAGTTAGGAGTCACCATGATTCTCCCATTCCAGGCAGACGCAGGTTAAGATCCTTCCTGGTAAGCGAGCTCGTAGCGCTACACAGATTAATAGAAATGGGTTAGATCGATACGTAAGAGCTAGCCAGTAAGAGGCCAAGCAGTATTTAAATGAATACAGTTTGTGTGTAATTATTTCTGATAAAGCTAGCCGGTGGCGGCCAGGGTGCTGGGGACGCAGCCCCGCTGCTCTTGATACAACAGAATGGCACCCAACGTGATGGGCTAAATCCACTTAAAAACCTGAGAGAGCTTAATTTTAAACAGAGAAAAAACAGAGTTTAACGCAGAGTTTTGCTCTTTGTTGGTGGCGTGCCTTAAAGAGATTTCCTGATTCGGCATCAGCAGCAGCAGAAAAAACGCTGCGTCATTTTAAAGCACGGCTTCTTGGGGCTGTGCTGCCAGCGTGAACTCTGGCTTTAAAGCATTTCAATGGATTTTATGGGATTGGATGTTTCTGTTCCAGCTTGGGATAGGAAGGAGAGGGCTCTGAGACCATGCCAATGGCTCAGAGCTCCCCGCCTGCACCTGGGCAGAAGGCAGAATCAGGCTTAGGCAGACGGAAGAGCATGGCGGTTTCCTGCCGCCATACAGAGACGTGTTTTCAGACTGCGCAGTGCTCTGCATGTCAGATTTTGCTGTAACTTGGATGAAAAGAGTTTCTGTGCTGCACGCTCAGTCTCAGAATTAAACTGCTGACTGCGGCGCCAATATGGACTTGCTGTGTACCTGGAACTGTGCTCGGCTAAGGGGCACCGAATGGATCTGAGGCAGGAGCGACTGCTCCATGCTGAACTATTCTGACCTCAGGCAGGAACTACCGTAATTACCATAATAACAGCGCAGTTAAGGTTTAGACTTGGCAGTAAACAGGCAGTACCATATTACCTGTACATGGTGCAACTTAGGTTTTTAAGAACTGCTTAACATTTTAAAAAATGCTCCTGGATAGTAAAAAAAATGTTACAGATTCACAATAAAACAGATTCAGACATAAAAGACCACACTGTTGGATGAATGTATGTAGGCTTGGGAGAGAGAAGAAAAACAATATAGAGAATAAAGTTAATGGTTAAAAAAGGTAAAGTCTTTAAAGAGACAGAGTACAGATAGTTATAGAATAAGAGAAATAAAATAAAAATAAGCCACGTAAAAATGGAAAATTCACAGAGAGTCTGGATTATGTACATTGTGTTTTCTTTGAAATTTTTGACTGTGAAGGAGCTAAGTACAGAGAGACATTTCATTACATGGACTGCCAAACTAAACCAGAATGGATATAAGGGTATTATGATTTCAAAATTTGGGTCTAAGGATATGATGCTTTGGAGAGGGTCTTCTTTTGTTTTCTCAGAGGACCAGACCGTGTGGATTTCTTCTATTCCCATTTGGTATGATAGACCTCGCCCTCCTGAAAGGTTGCTGTGATCACCCTCAAAAAATTACTTCACTCAACTGCCAACTGAGATGACCCTGGCACACAGGTTACACCCTAAATGATCTAATTAACGACGCCCCCATTCAGCAGGAAGCAGTTTGGAGAGAAAAAACTGCGCCCATGTTCCCAAATACTGTTTACAAATGTTCTTTTACATTTAAAGGGGGAAATGATATAGGTATGAATAATTTGCATTGGTGTGGATTTTAAGGTCAATTTTTCTATATGTATATGTATTTCTGCTCTTGATTAAGGTATTGTGATTGTGTAGTTCATTTTTAAAGTATAATGTATAATTAGAAAATATAGGTTGTTAATGGATAATCATCAATAATAATAAAGCTTGTAGTCATGTTAGTTAGATTTTCTAGATATATAGAGATGTATTTCAGTTAGATAGACATTCTTCATATCTTTCAAAGACTGCAGAATATGGCATTTAAAATATTTTAATAACTTAGGACTTTTCATGACCATGAGACACGTCTGCTCCTGGCAGCACCAATCTACTTCGAGAGGAAGATGGGCATCGAAGTGGATCCTTATGGAGTTTGAAAGCCATTTGGGCAAGAAACTGCTCTTGCCTGGACTGTTGCATGAACTGGACACAAAGAACCCGCAGAGAAAGGACTGCTGAACTTGCCTAAAGGTGAGATGGTCTTTTGGGGTTCCTGACTCATGAAAGAGTCTGCGAGACATTCTGCAGGACAAGCAGAAAGTGACTGAACTGTCTTTGGAATTTCCTGCTTGATGAAAATGTCTGCTGGAAACTATAGGCCTGAAGGCTGAAGATGGATGCCCCAACGGTACAGAGGAACTTTGGGTGACTGTCCAGGCAGTGAGATGTCTTTGTCATTTCTAGAGTTTGAAGTTTCTTAGTACTTGTTTACTTAGGTAATATTATATCCTTCTGGAGTCTTTGATGGAGTTGAAGAATGGTTAGTTATAGTTTTCCATAGTTATGATAAAAGATAAAGTAGATATAAATATTGTAACTGTAATTCTTGCTTTATAAATGTTTTGCTATATGTAATTTTACTATGTTAAAATGAAAGCCTTCTTTTTTGTTTAAACAGAAAAAGGGGAAATGATGGAGGTGGGTGTTGTATCTTATCTGTTGCTTTCATTGGTTAAGTAATAAAGAAGACTGCTTGGCTCTCTGATAGGGTAAAATTTAGGTAGGCGGAGTAAACAGAACAGAATTCTGGGAGAAAGAAGCTGAGTTAGGAGTCACCATGATTCTCCCATTCCAGGCAGACGCAGGTTAAGATCCTTCCTGGTAAGCGAGCTCGTAGCGCTACACAGATTAATAGAAATGGGTTAGATCGATACGTAAGAGCTAGCCAGTAAGAGGCCAAGCAGTATTTAAATGAATACAGTTTGTGTGTAATTATTTCTGATAAAGCTAGCCGGTGGCGGCCAGGGTGCTGGGGACGCAGCCCCGCCGCTCTTGTTACAACATTCAGGAGGATGCCTATATGTTTTTCTTTGGGTTCTCCTTCTTATTTAGCTTCTCTAGGATCACTAATTATAGACTCAATGTCCTTTATTTATGGCTAAAAACCAAATATGAGTGAGTACATCCCATGTTCCTCTTTTTGAGTCTGGCTTACCTCACTCAGGATAGATGAAAATATTTCCATCCATTTGTATGCAAAATTCAAGAAGTCCTTGTTTTTTACTGCTGAGTAATACTCTAATATGTATATATTCCATACTTTCTTCATCCATTCTTCCATTGAAGGGCATCTAGGTTGTTTCCAGGTTCTGGCTATTGTGAGTTATTATTTATAGACAACTACATTGGTATAGATTCTTGTATATTGACACAAAGTTAAATTACATTGAATATTGTACTCATGCATGCTTCTATCTCTGCTTAAAACATTTTATATATTGATATATTTATCATATTGTAATACTTATACATTGTTTACATTTTTTTTTTTTTTTGGTTTTTCGAGACAGGGTTTCTCTGTGGTTTTGGAGCCTGTCCTGGAACTAGCTCTGTAGACCAGGCTGGTCTCGAACTCACAGAGATCCGCCTGCCTCTGCCTCCCGAGTGCTGGGATTAAAGGCGTGCGCCACCACCGCCCGGCTTTTTTTTGGTTTTTCGAGACAGGGTTTCTCTGTGGCTTTGGAGCCTGTCCTGGAACTAGCTCTTGTAGACCAGGCTGGTCTCGAACTCACAGAAATCCACCTGCTTCTGCCTCCTGAGTGCTGGGATTAAAGGCGTGCACCACCACCACCCGGCCATTGTTTACATTTTGAGTTCATTGTCCTCATTTGTTGTATAGTTGTTTATTATATAATATTCTAATGTAAAGTCTTAGTCTTTAAGTTGTATAGGTATTAAGAATTATCTCAAGTGAAACAAAGCACGAGATGGGTTGAATAAATTGGAACAGAAGGACAGAGAGGAAGGCTGAGCCAGGTGAATGTGGTTTTTCTTGGTACCAAAAAGCCCATGGGAGTGCCTGTTTGGCCTCTTCCCACTCACCACACCTGGATGTTGGATCTCCTTCCTATTTCCTCGTTGTGATGGTGAGTTTTCCTTTTAAATAAAGACCACTTTAGTATACCCTATTCTGAGCTAGCATGGGATTCCTTTATTCACAGTCTCTCATCTGACACATTCTGCTTCAGGACCCATCACCAACAATGTCCTGCATCGCAGGGTTGGGATAAAATGGATTTCCTTCTTTTCAAAACATCACATTATTTGGGCCCTGGGACTCCCAGTCCCAAGTCCATGGCCATAGGTTCAGAATTGGCCATTTCCTCTGCTACCAGGACTTGAGGCTGAAACAAGATCTTTTCCAAGATAAACCTGCTTTCTGGGATTTATATTTCATCCCTCACCCCATCCCTGACTCCTACGGAGTGATCACTCAGACTAATTCTCACACAGCAGTCTGAAGAAAATGAAGTTCACACACATACACACACGCATGCCCACTCGCACGTGCATGCCTGCACACACACACACACACACACACACACATACACACACACGCCCTTTAGTGGAACTTCAGACCTAACATATACAAAGGGCTATTTCTGGAAGGAATGATAACCAGGAGGCACAAGAAAGCCCTGAAATAAAATCTCCTTTGAATTATGTATGAGAAACTGAATTAATGTAATCCAACTGCACTTTAAAAACGGAATTTGCCAGTTGCTGGGCTGGGCCTTATTTCATCATTGAAAAGAAAAGGAGGACGAGGAGAAGCAAAGAAGTGGTTGCATTCAGAGTGGAGGGCAAATTTACTTTGCACTTTTGATGTCCTCCTCTAGTCGGTCAGCATCACCCAGGAGGCCTCGCCTAGGCTACTGTTGTCATGGAGACATACCTTTAGCCAGGTGTAGTAAAGTTTATCTGTAATTCAAGCACTCTGAAGCCTCAGGCTGAAGGGTGAAGAGTTTGAGGTCATTCTGGGCTGCTTAGCAAGAGCTTGTCTCAGTGAAGCACAGAGATATTTCTTTCCAAACATTACTCTATCTGTGTGCTCACCATTGGTGTGAGGGTGTACCACGACAAGGATGTGGAGGGCAGAGGACAACTCTAAGGGTCATCAGAGCCGTGGACAAGCCCTTTTACCTGCCACGCCATCACATTACCTCCAAAGAGACGTCTTTCACTAAAGAGCTTTGTAGTCTTTCAGGCTAAGAAGATGGGATGTGCAGGTCCAGCTTTCCTTTGTTCATTCCTGTGTTTGCATTTGTTACGGACGCTCATTTCTCTGTGCTAGGAATGGAGAGGGCTCTTAGGAGTGTTAGTTTTTTTTTTTTTTTTTTTTTTTTTTTGTGCCTGACCATGGTTCAGCACCTTCTCCAGCAGGTGAGGATCCACTTGATGGCTCTCCCTCCTTAAATGATCAGGAAAGGTTGTAAGCTTTTGATCTGGGTCTCAAAATGAAACACTGTTTCCTGTTGGGATGAGGAGGACCTTGAGCAGTGCTGTGCCTGGGGCCTCAAGGGTGAAGAGAATAGGGGTGCTATTTAGAAAGAAAAAATTACTTGGGAAGGGGAATTAAAGAGGAAGGAAGGGGAGAGAGAGTGTGCTGTAAATATCATTTTAAGATGTGGTACATTTATTTGTGCTGCAGAACATTTATTTAATGATGCAAAGGTGTGTTGCATTTTTTAATGTTGCATTTGTTTCACTTCATGAAGCTGTGTTACTTTGCCTGTCCAAAACTCCGGATTGATCTAATAAAGAGCTGAACGGACAGCAGGAAGGCAGAGGAAAGGATTAGGCAGGCAGAGTAAGAAGTAAAGAAAGGTCTGTAGAATAGAGAAATATAAAAGCCCTGCAAAAGGTAGAAAAGCTGGCTAGAAATAAGTCAAGCTAAGACTGGGCATTCATAAGTAATAATAAGTCTCTGTGTATTTATTTGGGAGCTGGTTGAAGGGCCCCCCAAAGAGTAAAAAATACAACTAAAAGAGAGAAAGAGGGAGGGAGGGAGAGGGAGAGAGAGAGAGAGAGAGAGAGAGAGACTAATGGAGAGCCACACGGTGGAGACCCTTGAGTCGAAAACAGTCTTTGTTTATTTGTATTTGTTTTTGTTTTTGAAATGTGAAGTTCTAGGCAGGGAAACCCTGGTATCCTTTCTGTCCTTGAATATGAGTGTGTTCTGCTCCTGAAGACAGACCTGGCTTAGGAGCAATGGATGGGTTTCCTATTAAGTTCACCCTCCCTGCCTCCTCTGTCCCCTCTAGGGACTCACATTATGATAACCCTGCCCCCTGGGGAGTCTGAGGATCCAGGGGGTCCTCAAGCACAGGCTGTTGACACTATCTGCATAGCTGTCCTTTAATATGGAAGACGTTGTGATGCAGAAAGATGCACGGACCAAGGGTTGATGATAGCCCAACCGTGCCAAAAAAGGAAGAAGGTGGATTTACACATCTTTGAGGTGCCTTTGTGTGATACTTTAATCAACCCTACCTCTGCCATTGTGATAGGGAGCCCCCATCAAACAAGTCAACCCCAACTCATTTGACATGTTTATGGGTCAGCCAATAACCATTTCCTGAGTTCCCCTTGCTCACGGGGAAAATCACATCCTTTTCTTTTCCTTTGGATTGCCTGATCTTTAAAAGTCTGAGCAGTTGTTTAAATAGCCAGGTTTAAAGTCTCAAATCATTTCAGAGGCCATAATTCTCCTGCTGTTTCAGCTCCCTCACCTCGTTCATGACTCTGATCATCACGTCTCGTGGTACTCCTGCATGATTAAAGGCGGTTGGCACGGGGGAAGGCTGACAGAGTGACATTTGAAAGGCTCTATTAGCTCGAGTAGGTCAAGGAAGGTCATACACAAGAGGCTACTAAAGCTCCAAATGCCGGTACTCTGTGCTGGTGTGCACGCTCCCTCAGTCTGTGCTGGTGTGCACGCTCCCTCAGTCTGTGCTGGTGTGCACGCTCCGTCAGTCTAAAGCTGGAACTCTGTGCTGGTGTGCACGCTCCCTCAGTCTGTGCTGGTGTGCACGCTCCGTCAGTTCCCGCTGCCCTTCAGAAGCCTTCACATTGTGATTCCACGTGAATGACGTACAAAGGGCAATGGGCAGGCAACTTTTAGCAGCATTTTAAGTTAACCCATCAACATCTGCCAGTTCACTTCCCAACCAGTGACCCTGAAAAAAATTAAGCTATAGATGAGGGAGTACGTCAATCAGGAAATTGTCCTGAACCAGAACCTTTACAGTCATGTCCCAAGGAAAACGCTGGAGAACTCTGAGCTTGCTTGGTGTCCAAGAGTTAAATTTTCCTGGACCAAATCTGCTGAAATTGTTTTATTTCTGAAGGTTTAGCTCACTTGCTGCCTCTCGGCAAGGGGGTACCCAGGCGGGGCTGTGGATGAGGAGGAATGGGCAGAGGGAAGATGCTAATCTTTTTCTGTCGGGATTTCATGTCATGAAATTTAGACAATTCTTCGAATCTCTTTTCTTTGAGACAATCTCCCCAGGCAGGGGTTGTAGCATACTGCAGTCCAGGCATGACGAGGCTTTGCCATCCTGAAATTCGAGCAACTGTGAAAACACTTAGATGATTCCCTTACAGGAGCAGGCCTGTTATCAACTCACTCATAGGCGAGCAGGGGAGGGAGGGGAAGAGAGCCTCACCTGAGATTCCAGCACAGTGAGGAATTGGGACTGGAGCCTCTAAACAGAGAATGTGAGCCCTGTGTGTGTGAGAGAGAGAGGGGGGAAGAGGGAGAGAGAGAGGAAGGAAGAGAGAGAGGGGGGAAGAGGGAGAGAGAGAGGAAAGGAGAGAGAGAGGGGGAGAGGGCACAGGATCCCTAGTTAAGAAGGCGTGCTATGTAGTTCTATATCAGCTTGACACAAGCTATGGGCACGGGAAAGGAGAGAACCTCAATCCTATGCCTCTATAACATTAGGCTGTAAGTAAAGTTGTTTTCCTATTTAGTGATTGTTGAGGGAGGGCCCAGGCCATGCTGGGTGGCGTCATCCCTGGACTGGTTCTATAAGAAAACAGGTTGAGCAAGTCATGAGGAGCAAGCCAGTAGGCAGCACCCTCCATGGTCTCTGCATTAGCTTCTGCCTCCAGATCCTATTCTGTGTGCTTCTGTTGTGACTTCCTTCAGTGATGCACTGCAGTGTGGAAATGTGAGCCAAATAAGCCCCCCCCCCCCACACACTGCCCCCTGAGTTGCTTTGGTCATGGTGTTTCATTGTGGAAACAGTAACTCTAATTAGGACAGATGCATTCTTAGGTACTTAGAGGAGGTAGCCAGAAGAGTCCTCCATCTGCCGAACAACATCGGTTAACTGGTCTATGAGCGACAGTGTGGTAGATTCTGTCACTCAGCAGTCACAGACACTAAGTGCTGATCATACAACACTTGCAGCGAAGACGTGGAAATACAAAAAGAAAAACGCAGCTTCTGGGTAGTGAGCTGAAAGAGCACTTTGTCCTTCTGAGGAGTGTGTGAACACGGTTTATGAATGATTACACCAAGGACAGGGCCTTCATCTTCACACTAGAGAATATGACTTTAGATGGCTTTTCTCCTGTGGCCTCAGAATATTTTCTCATTGTTAGCTGTTTATTGGCAGAACCAAATCAGCTGGTTTCTTATGCGTTAACCCAATGTCTCCTCCCCATGCTGCCTCCCCGCTTTCATTTTCATGACTGTTTAGATGATGTTCCACATGCTTGCAGCGTGTTTTGATCATATGCACCCTTCCAGTACCAACTCTTCTCAATTTCATCCTCCAACTCTGCCACCCTATCCCAGCTCCGTCTCCTCTTCTGAGTTGTTTGTGTTTCTCATAACTCACCGAGGCCAGTTTGTGCTGTCCTCATCCTCATAGGTGTGTGTGTGTGGCTGTCAACTGGAGCATGGTTGTTCTGCCAGGGGTCACGTCCTTAAAGAAAACCGATTCTCCTTCCACCCTGAAGCTTTCAACTGCCAATAGTTCCTTAAATTTAATGAGTTCTGCTCATTAAATTAGTGTCTCTGTACCCTTAGATTAGCGGAGTGCTCGTGATCCCCACCTCCACTCTGGAATGTGGACCGGTCTGATCTTGTGCAGGTCTTGTGCAGATAGTCATAGCTGTTATAAGTTCATGAATACAGTATATTCATCATGACCAGAAGACATTGCTTCATCCCCAACCTCTGAACCTCTGCCTCCCAGGAGCTTTCTGCTCCCTCTTTCTGTGGTATTCCCTGAGCTGTGTGGGTGACGGTCTGATATAGTTGTATCTGTCATGGCTGAGCGCTCCACAGATATTTATTTTCTTCACTTGAACTGGTTTCCTGCACTGATTACCACCCACTGCGCAGAGAAAACCCCCTGATGAGGTCTGAGCTTACACTAATCTGAGGGTACAGAGACACTAACGTAACGAGCTGTTCTGTGCTGTGTTCGTCTAGCACAGTGATAGTACTGAGCTCACCCCAGGCACCTCCGAGCTCCCTAGCCATGGCTTTAGCGTCTATAGTCCAGGCATGTGTCTCCTCCTATGGAGCGGGCATTAAATCCAATCAGAAAGAGGATGCTTACCCCCTGTAACATTCATGCCACCCCTACTTTTTACTTCCTCCCGTGCCGGCCCCCTAATGCTGGCCCCATTTTCTGCTGCCATGTGGCAGTAATGCTGGCCAGGCTTCTTAGCTACAGACGAAAGAATTCATATTAATTACTTCATGCACAAAAACAAAAACATTTAAGGGGCCGGGCGGTGGTGGCACACGCCTTTAATCCCAGCACTTGGGAGGCAGAGGCAGGTGGATCTCTGTGAGTTCGAGACCAGCCTGGTCTACATGGGCTAGTTCCAGGACAGGCTCTGTTCAAGGGAAGTAGTTAAATAATTTAGGAAAATTTGAAGAGACGGGCTTTAAGTCAGGCTTCAGGCTTCTAGGGATACCCTCTGGGCCACATAGAGAATGGGGCTTCTGGGAGAGCTGTTGTCTTTGTCACAAGCAAAAGCTTCAGATCGCTCTGGTTCCAGAATAGCCTGCCTCTGTCATGCTGGGCACATGCAGATAGATGTCTCGTGTCCTGCCTTATTCCCACAAAACTCAGATCCTTGGTCTGAAGACAGACTTTTCTGCCCCACCAGCCTGCTCCCAAATAACCACACAGAGTTATTATAAATGCTCGGGCAATAGTTTAGGTTTCTTTCTTTCTTTTTTTTTTTTATTTAATTTTTAGAGACAGGGTTTCTCTGTAGCTTTTGGTTCCTGTCCTGGAACTAGCTGTTCTCGGCCTTGTACCCACAGCAGTTCCAGTTATACTGATGTTTGGGGTGCAGAGGTCCAGCGGTTTGTAGCCGATTATGAAAGATGCTGGTGGCCAGCAGTTAAAAACTCTGCACACATGTTCAAGAAGTGAGGTGCCAGGCGGGTCTAGAAAAGACATCCAGGAAGTGGACTAGGTAGCAGGTGTCCTGGTCTTGGACTTCAGGAATCAAAGCATCTTCTTGGCCACTGTGCCCCACGTGGCTAAGGACTGGGGAAGAACTGGGAAGCCGGTCAGCAAGAGATTGGTGCTGGATCTCGACTGCTGAAACAGGGGACTGAGTTTGTGTGTGAGAAGCAATAAAGAGAATGAGTGGAAGCATTGGGGTGCCTTCTGCATGAAAGTGATGTCAAGAGGACACTGTGCACGGGAATTCACCAGCACATACTAGGGCACAGACCCGTGGAAGTTGCGTATGGACAGTTAGGGCAGTACTGGGCAGTCAGTCACATCCCAAACATCCCTTCGATCAGGTAGAATTGTGGTGACAGTACCATTTAATTTGGCTGCTAAAAGGTCATTTGGGCTCTTACTAGTGTACTTTCAGTAGGGGTTGGCTTCTAAATCCAGACAGATAAAGGTCTTCTTGGTCCCCACAATAGAGGTCATAAGATCTGAGCCAACTCATAGGCCCCAAACACCCAAACTCATTGGACCAAGGCAAGAGGGCTAAACCCCAAGCCAAGAACAGAGGGCCTTACTTTTTTTTTTCCCCTTCAAGATCTGGCCATATGAGAGGTTTTAGGAGGTACTAGAGGAATCCAAGGCTATGAGAGGGGATATTGCTGCTGTAATTTGTAAGCAAATGAACAGATTGTACATGCAGCAAGTTATTGTGCTCACAAGAGCAGAGGTGACTATTACCAGAAAATACAGCTCACCACCGAATCAGCTGATGCATATTTCATGAAAAGCAAATTAAGGGATATTAGGGCTATAAAGACAATTACCTGGCTAAACCTTCTCACTTGCACAGATGAGCAAAACAAACGCGGGGCTGAGCCCCAAGTTCCTGCAGCTTCTGTCATCTGGCTGTCTGCCTGTGCCCACGCTGCACAGTTGGGGCTGCAGGAACCGTCCCCGCCCACACGCGTCAATCTCATGATCCTAATCAAAGATATCAAAGCCCTTGGGGTGAAAGAGGGAATGGACCGAGCCAAGTTGTCAGGAGGCCCTGACAATCCATGGGTTAGGAACCTGTAGAGCAGACTCTCCTTTCTCAGAAGTGACCTGAACTCGGCTGGTGGCCGGCCCACCCGACTGCCCATCTGAGCTGCGGGCAGCTTAAGGGTGCTTGGGGTGGGTAGGTATAAATCTAGGGGGAGTCAGATGCTCCTCCTTTGGATACCCCAAAAGTCTCCACCAAATGTCATGTTAACTTCTGGTTCCTTAGGCTCTGTCTTGCTATCTGCTTCCACAGTGATCCATGAGCCTTAGCTACAGAGATTGTGTTGTTGTGTTGGGAAGGGACTTCCCAACACTGCGATTTGATCAGCCGTGGTTTTCCGTGATTCTCTGTGGTCTCCATCTGTTGCAAAGAGAAGTTTCTGTGATGAGGGGTGAGGACTGCGCTTATCCTGTAGGAATAAGGACAATGAGTAAAGTGATGGCTGTAGGTTCTTCTCCAGGACCCATGGCTGTTATCAGCCACCAGGGGTGGGCTAAATTTACAGTGCCAGACATAGGCTGTAAGAGCCATAGGAAAAGAAGTTTACTGTGAGATTGTGTCTTCTACAGATGTCAGAGACGCTATACCTGTGAAGTCTCGCTAACATGGCTGTCTAAACACGACCTAAACAAACATGACGCCGACAGACATATTAACATGGAAGGTGAAAGCTCACGAGGCTTTGACCCTAAACAAGGAACTCCAGGCAACTGAGGGATGCTGGGGGCAGAAGCAGGCTTCCCCAGGGAGGCGTGCACCAACGGGTTGTCTGATACCATGTGGTCAGCCCTGAAATCATACAAGTAAGATCAGATGGACTGAGGAGCTTATAATTACATCTTTAGGGATGCACACACGTAACCTTTAAAGAAAAGAAATTCATGAATTTGAAAGAGAGCAGGGGTGGACACATGGCAGGGGATAGAGGAAGGAAAAGGAAGGAGGAAAATTTATTTTATTATATATATAATTTTAAAAAGTCATGTTACATTTATCCCCACTGTGTGGTGGGGCTAGGTGAGGCCTTTAAGACATGATGAGGTTGGATAAGGAAAGATTGAGGTCTGTGCTGGATTTGTTATGGCATGATGATCCCAAGGATACCAAGGAGGGGTTTGTCTTCTGACCCAGACCAGCAGGACAGTCTTCAGAGAGAAGACCAGGAGAGCGGAAAGTAAGAAGATGAACAGAGAAGACAAAGTTTGGGATCAGAAGGTCTTGCACAAGCTGCCTTACACCAAGCAAGCTTATTACCAAGTGCGGCAGCTTATATAGTATTCCCAGGAGGCCATGTGGCAGGGTAAGCAACTCACACAATGGGACAATCAGCAAGAAGCTAATCAAGCAATGTTGCCAAGGGAACTGAGGGTTTCTCTAGAGCGTCGCAGACTGAGCACACAGCAGCCTTGGGACCGATACCGCCAGTCTCTTCTGGAAGGAAAGCCAAGTTCCCAGCAACCAAAACCTTAACTCCTTCTTGTCTCAGTCCCAGACTGGCCTTGCCAAGTCCACTTCTGAGCAAGGACCCAGAACTGAGTTCCTTTTCTCCCTTCACAGCTCAAACAAACTTCCTTTCTTTATAAATCCTTCACTCTGTAATACCCATTTGTAGCACCAGAAAGTCCACCCAGAAAAGCCTGCCTCTGGGAAGCTTGTCTTATCCTACATTTAAACCCAGCTTCTTCCCTGCTCTTCATCACCAGCTCTTCCTCTTTCTCCCCCCATGTGTGTGCACACACGCACATGTGTGTAGGTGTTTTTGCACACATGTGCACATGCGAATGGAGCCCAGAAGTCAACTTTAAGTGTCTGTCTTTTACTTGACACCTTATTATTTTTGGGGCTAGGGCATTTTTCTGGACTTAGAGTGTCTGGTCAGCCTGTCTCCACCCTTCTCTGCCCATTGATGGGGTCACAGGTACTTGTGATAACATCCAGCTTTCCTATGTGGATGACAGACATCAAACACCATACAGCAAGCCCTCTGCTGAGTGAGCCACCCATCTCTCCAGCCTCCTATCTTTCTGATCTTGTAATAAATTCTATTGTTTGTTCTTTTAAATGTGCTTTTTACTGACAGATGAAAAATACTCCGATAAAGTTATTTTACTGATAGATAAAATTATTAAACTGATTTTTCCTGATTACAAGAATGATTCTCACTGATGTGAACCTTAAGCATGTTCATAGGGTACCATGTAAAGTTTTCCTGCATTGTGTCCTATTCCGTCAGGGTAAAGCAAACATGTCTCCTCAAGGCCATTTCATTATCATCCCACACACCTTCAGCTTTTCCAAATACACGTGGCATTGTGCCAGGCTTTTCCTTTTAGGCCTTCAACCAGCTGTGTCATGACACAGAGACTTATTGTTAGTTGTGAATGTTCAGCCTAGTCTAGCTCTTTTAACTCAAATTAACCTGTTTCTCTTTATCTGCCTTTTGCCTCAGGGCTTCTTACCTTTCTCCTGTAGATCTTACTTTCACCGCCTCTCTGTGTCTGGCTGGCTGGTTTCTGCCAGCTTCTTGCCCTGGGTGTGTCCCTCCTTCTCCTATCCCTCTCTTGTTCCTTTCTTCTCTTTTCTCAAGCCCAGATTTCTCCTCCTATTTATTCTCTCCGCCTGCCAGCCCTGCCTATCCTTTCTCCTGCCTAGCTAAAGACCATTCGGCTCTTTATCAGATGTCTTAGGCAGGCAAGGTGAAACAGCTGCAACACGTCTTTACATAATTAGACACACATCCTTGTATCATTAGAGAGGCGCAGCACAAACAAAAGTAACCCACCCACCTTTACACAGTGTAATAGCCTGCAGCCTAAACAAGCACAACACACCTTCACCTAGTTAAAATTATATCCTACAACACGACAGAATCAGGAACAGTCAGGAGACTGTGCAAGAGCAGCCGAGAGCCTTTCCCCATCTAGCGCTAGCCTAGTCCCCACCGGGCACCCTCCACCAGTCTCTGCCACCATACTTCTTGTCTCTGTGCTTCTGTCTCTCCGTCTGTGCGTGTCTCCACCCGTGAGAACATGCAGGACTTGTCTTGGGGGTCTTGGTTTATCTCATTTCACATAGTTCTCTCCAGCTGTACACTTGTTGCAGTGTATGATAGGATTCCAACCCATTGATAATGGCAAATTTCGTAATGTACCATATTTTCTCTATCTCATCAGCTAGTGTGATAGGCAGAGTTTGCCTGTTTCCACTGCCCGGTCCCAAAAAACCAACTCAGAGGTTGAATATGAATTATAAATGATCAGCTGATAGCTCAGGCTTGTTACTAGTTAGCTCTTACACTTAAATTAACACATATTTCTATTTCTGCTTTTTTTTTTAATATTTATTTATTATGTATGCAATATTCTGTCTGTGTGTATGCCTAATGGCCAGAAGAGGGCACCAGACCCCATTACAGATGGTTGTGAGCCACCATGTGGTTGCTGGGAATTGAACTCAGGACCTTTGGAAGAACAGGCAATGCTCTTAACCTCTGAGCCATCTCTCCAGCCCCTCTATTTCTGCTTTTCCACGTGTCTCAAGGCTCGTTCCCTCATTTTTACACGTCCTGCTTGCTTGGCAGCCCGGCCAGTGCCTCTCCTCACTCCACCCTTTGTCTTCCCACCATTCTGTTTGGCTTTCCTGCCTAATTTTTTGGCAAGCAAATGGCCTGCCAGCTTTTTATTAACCAATGAGAGCAATACATATTCATAGTGCAGAAAAGCACTATGTGGCTGTGTGCTGGCTAGTTCTTCTCATCTTGACACACACTAGAGTCACCTGGGAACAAAGGCACCTCGGTTGATTAACCACCTCCATCAGACTGGACTGAGGGCATGTCTGTGGGGGCATTTTACTGGTTAGTGGTTGCCATGGGAAGACCCAGCTAACTGTGGGTGGTGCTACCCCTGGACAGGTGGCCATGCTTGTATAAGGAAGGCGGATGAGCAAACCATGAAAAGTTAAATGAGTGATCATCGTTTCTCCGTGGTCTCTTAGCTCCTGCCTCCAGGTTCTGGCATTGAGCTCCCGTGCTGGCTTCCCTAAACAAAGGACTCTAACCCATGATCAAAATAAATCCTCTCCTGCCCAGTGTTAGTTTGGGCCAGTATTTAATCATAGCAACAGAGAAACAGACTAGAGCAGAAACCGTCACCAGGGATGTAAGATCTTGCTGTGATGTACCTGACCATGTGTTTTTAGACCTTGGAATAGCCTGGGGAAGGATGTGGAGGATTTTGAAGCTTTGTGTGCTTAAGGCCTAAGGGACCGTTGTGGGAACTTCAAATATAATGGCAAAAGCAATGCAGACAGACAGTGGAGGCCTGGCTTGCAAAGTCTCTGAGGGAAGTTTGAGAGTCCCTTGACGACTTTTGGGACCATTGGAGTGTATTTCGAGTAAAAATAACTATGGTTTCTGGGCAGCTGGGTCTGAAACCAACAGCCCTGAATTAAAACCTGTGCTTAACCATGACAATAAACGTTAGCTGGTTGGGCTGAAACCCAGCTGTGATTAATAAGAGACCAGCGTCATAGAGGTTTTCCTGGGAAGTGTTTCCTCAGGGTCGGCATGCAGAAACTGTGGTCCAGAGAGGGCCATAGCTTCTTCTCAAGCTGGAAGCCAGCCACGGTAATAAGAGCCTCTTGCATAACAGTGGTTTTGAAGGATTGAAGGGATCATGAGGGGCAGCTTGAGTTTGGCACTCTAAGGGACCAGGAGAGGCCATTCGCTAATACGCCATGGAGATCACAGTATATTAGAGATGCCAGAACCAGTGGCAGGGTGCATGGCACTCTCTTAGCTTTGGAGGGGTGGGGGGAGGGTCTTTGGAGGGAGAGGGAGGGGATTGAGAGGAGGGGAGAGAGTGGGAATTTGGATTGGTATTTATTTTTTAATAATAAAAAAGTAATAAAAAAAAAGGAAAAAAAAAGGCCAGGCTACCTTCCCCCAGCAGTTGAATCTAAGCAGAAACACTAAACCCAGCCCCACCCCGCTCCTTACAGTAAGCTCAGCACCTCCCGCATCCTTGCAACTAGCCTATAGCTTCACCTAGTGCCTGGCTCTAAGACTCCCTGGACCTCCATGTGAGGGCGCTCCCTAGTCAAAGAACACTTGCTCAGAGCTGGGACTGTTCCATCAATCCCAAGGAACAACCAAGGCCGGAAAAGGAAGGCCAGGGCCAGGCTAAATCACTCCGTGTGGAACTTCCAGCCACCCCTCTGGAAACTTCACAAATTGGCGTTGTTCAGGAGATCTGAAGGCTGGTTCGTTCTGCAGGTGCCGGTCCTAACGCAGGTGCTTGCAGGATCTGAAGGCCTGCCCCGCTTCAGATGCGCTAGGCAGATAGATACACCTTAGTTTCTGCTGGCAGACGGAATCTGACGAAAGTGTTTCTTATCTCTTTCATTTTATCACAGTGTCCCTGCCCTTAGGCCAGTAGTTCAGTAGCGTTTCCTACTTGGTAATGTTTCTGTGCCTCCCACGCGGTGACTGGACGCTGCGGCCTTAGCAGAAAAACACTGGAGGCAGACAGCCGACCAGAGGGGCACGGGGTGAGAGGCCTTAACAGAAGCAAAGAGGAGAGGTTATCCGACCAAGGAAGAGACTAGAAAGGAACTGAATCTCCGTGAAAGATGAAACTGGGTGAACAACATGCAGCCGAGAGTCAAACACGCAGGAGAAAATAGTGCAAACCTCCATACACTTCTGGCTTCTTTTTCTTTCAGGACCCCAGCGTCTTAGCTCTGGGTAAGGCCGACCTGGAGCAAGGCTCCAGACCCTGGAGACTTGAGAGGCCCTAACAAGTGCTCCCTAACCTCCTGCTTAACGAAGAGGCAGCAGCACCTCGGACCGCGCTGGCGCCGAAGGCACAGCATCCTCCTCTCTACCATCTTAGGAGGCGTCCAAATAAACAGAAAACGATTTGCAGAGCAATCAGACCCAAATTCCCCTGCAGGCGGCACTTTATGCCGCATGTTAATGGTGCTTGTCAACATCAGCTTGTCTGAGCTCTCTGATTAGTTCGCACGCTGAGAAACTGCTTTGCCATACTTTTTCATTAGCGTCGCAAGTTATGTCATTTGGAGCCACATAAGGTGGCTAATGTCTTTTTTTTTTTTAAAAAAAAAACAAACACTTTATGCGCAGAGATTTAAGGACCAAATCCTGGTGACTCAGAGACATGGCCATGATTAACGATTAGTTGTAATGAGTCTTAGGAGCGCGTCTGCACAGCGATGACGAAAGGCCTCACGCCTCGGCGCTCTGCACTGCAGAGCAGGTCACTGGCTCTTTGAGCTGGCTCACTGCCCCAGCTTGTAGCTGCTAAGGCAGGCGGTTCTGCTTTTTGCGTGACTCAGAGGAGGTAGGACAGCAGATTCGCCGGGAAGAACAATGTCAAATCCACAGTCCTCTGACCTGGGAGAAGCTCACATGCTGAGAGGCTCGGTATTCATGGGAAGCAAAGGGGTGTTTTCTTGATCTGAACGAGGGTCCTGGACAGATTTGGAAACTGAGGTGCTACCGTGGGAAGCAGGTGTTTATTAAAGAATAAGCAGACTATTGGGGAGATATTGTCTCCGTCGTGTGTGTGGCTGTGTGTATTCATGGCAGGAAATGTGTTTTTAAAATGCTAGTCAAGGGGATAGTGAGGTGTCTCCATGGTTAAGAGTATCCACTGATCGTGCAGAATACATGGGTTCAGTTCCAAGTGCCCATGTGGTGCACGCACCACCTGGAACCCCAGTTCCCGGGGCTCTGTCCCCTTTTCCGGGCCTCAGCATACACATGGTACACGCAAACTCATGCGCACGCTCATGCGCTTATACATAATGAAAGGGAACTTTAAAGCGTGAGTCAAGGCAGAGGCCCTGCAGAACGTCACTCCGAGTGACAGCCATTTGCCCTCAGAATACAGCAGACGTCTAAGAAGCCAGACGCGGGCAGACTGCAGTGGCTCGTAACCAGTGCCTAAGCAGTCCTGCTACGGCAAGCTGGCAAAACTCAGCGCTTCCCTTTGTGACATCTTACCTCCCCGAGAGATGTGAGCAGAGCAAATTCCTCCTCTGAAGAAACGGAGTTAGCAGTATGCCTCCGTTCCTTGACACGGCAGCTGTCTATCTAGACCTTTGAAGGCGCTGGGGATGATATTTGGGGGGAAAGACGAAAGCCCCTTCCTTGGTGGAGATTTTCTTTGGGAGTTATGTTTCCTGAGCCTGGTTTCCAGGACATGGTGGAAAGAGAGAATTGATTTTTGCAAGTAGTCCTCTGACCTACACACACACACACACACACACACACACACACACGCACACGCACACGCACACACATATACACACACACATGAGAGAGAGAGAGAGAGAGAGAGAAAACATAAAAGGAAATAAAAATTTAAAACAGAAAATGTGGGGCTGGAGAGATGGCTCAGTGGTTAAGAGCATTGCGTGCTCTTCCAAAGGTCCTGAGTTCAATTCCCAGCATCCACATGGTGGCTCACAACCATCTATAATGATGTATGGTGCCCTCTTCTGGCCTGTAGGCATACATGCAGAAAGAATAATGTATACATAATAAATAAATAAATATTTTTTAAAAAAACAGAAAATGTAATGGTTGTAAGTGCTAAGGAAATTAATTAGAAAATGAACTGGGCATGGTGATATACACCTATAACTCCAGCATTCAGGAAGGCGAGGCAGGAGGATTGCTGGTTTAAGTTCAGCCTGAGTATGTATGTATGTATGTATGTATATATATATATATATATATATATATATATATATATATATGAGATCCTGTATATAGTGTTATCTCAAAGAGCAAGGGAAAGAACGGAATAATGGTGTATCCTTTGAGAGCAAGGGGCGTATCAGTGTTCTGTTTCCTTATAATAAGTGACTACACACTTGGCAAGTTAAACTATCAAGTGCATTTACTATCTCATGGGCCTATGGGGCCAGGAGTTTAGACCCAGTTCATCTCTGCCCCGACTCAGGTCCTCACAGGATGTAGGCAAAGCGTTTGCCCACAACATCCTCACTTGGAGACCAGTGCGGAGTTACCCTCTTCCAAGAGCACCCCCTGCTGGCAGTTTCGTTCCTATGGCTGTGTGACTAAGGATCTTTTGGGAAGTTGTCCCCTGTGAAGACTACTCTCCGATCTGATCAGTCTCCCGGGTCCACTGACCCTCTCACACATGGCCACCTACAGCAAGGATAGGTCATGCTCTGGTCACCAGAACAGTCTCACACCATGCAGCATCATTTCGAGAGTGTCACTGTCTGGCCATAAAATGTAGCCCATCAAGAAAATAACATGCTGTTGTCTCTGACACTTTTTATTGTAAGGGACAAGAGACATGATGATCACTGCTCTAGTTGGCAGCCTGAACAGGAGAGTGGAGCCTAAAGATGAGGCGGACAAAAGTCTCATGCGATAGCCAACTTTATTCAGAGCATCGAACGATTTATACTCTGAGGGTTAAAGAAGAGTCATCTGAGTAAGGTGTTCAATCGAGCCACACGTGGCCAAAAACACGTTTCTTTCCATAGAGACACGTGAATAACAACAGCTGAAGCACCCTCACTCAGAGAAACACACTCGAAGAACTGGTCTGTGCTTTGAAGAAACTGCGGTCACAGACTCTTGTCTGTTTTCTCGGCATTTTCTCACAAGTGCTCAGAATTCTCTCATGACTCCATTCTTGGACTGTGTTCTCACATCTGTCCCCGCCCCCTTTTAATTTTTAAGAGCACGGTATCCAGAGTGGTTTTGATTTGAGAGGTAGATAAGTCTAATTGTCATCTGTTGCATGAGTATCTTATGAGCAAGCAAGTTATAATATTAAAATGGTGGAATCACTGTGTGTAATACTCTGTCACCAAGAACAGACATCCAGACTATGTCCCAGATATTTGTTGCATCTTACATGGATCAGAAAAATCTAGAGAATAGCTTGAAAAGAGACCCATATGGCTAGTAGTTCTCATATCTTGTAGAACCTAAGCCCATGTTTCCCTTTAATACGAATACAAATGTTATGATGTCCTATGCAAATGGGAAGCTGCTTAAATCCCAAGGAAAGACAAAATGCAATCCCTTCTTCAGGTGGATGAATGAGTTTATTAAGGTCCCAAGTTCCATTTATAAACACAGTCATCAGTGAAGTAACTTTTCCCTTGGTGCACAGGGCCTGAACTTGGACCAGGTGGGCAGCCTTGACTTGTGATGATATGATCACTATCTCCTTTTGCCCTCTAGCTGAAGGTTTGCTATCTTTCTGGTGATTTCCACTGGACCCTTGTCCTTGGCAGATGTCGTTGATAACCTGGGGCTGGAGGAGTGCACAGTGTCTCAGTGGATCCATCTGTAAGGACAGACCTTCCCGATTTTCTTCTGGAGAAGTAAAATTGAGTCAGGTTAATTCATCAGCTGCCAGACAGTCGCCTGACTGGAATACGGTGTCAAGACTCCCCCAAGGTCTTATTCAGTCCCGTGACTCATTTCCAGTGGCGTGTGAACGTCAGTGATCTGTAACTTGCAGGCTGGGACACCATCCTCTTTGGCTGTCTGGAGGCCGTGGACTCAGTTCTAGGGCACTGTTTCCCAAGGCTTTGGGGATTTCAGTCACTGGCCTGGGGAGTCTCTCAAGATGCAGCTCTGATCTACCAGGTGTGGATGGGAGCCCTCACTCCTAACAAGCTCCTAGGGGGTGGCAGGGTTGCTGGTGTTATAGAATATTATTTTAATATCGTTACATTTGTTTATGTGTTTATGCTGTGGAACGTTTGTTCAATGATGCAAAGGTGTGTTGCATTCTTTTATGTTGCATTTGTTTAACTCTGTGAAGCTGGGTTATTTTGCCTGCCTAAAACACCTGATGGCCTAAGAAAGAGCTGAACAGCCAATAGCAGAAGAAAAGATAGGCGGGGCTGGCAGGCAGAGGAGCATTCTGGGAAGAGAGGAGAAGGAGCTAGAAAAGGAGGAGGGCGTCTAGAGCCAGTCACCCAGCTACACAGCCAGATGCAGAATAAGAAGCGAAGAAAAGACACACAGAAACAGAGAAAGGTAAAAGCCCAGAGTCAAAAAGTAGATCGGTTCATTTAAGAAATGCTTACAAGAAACAAGCCAAGCTAAGGCCGGACATTCATAAGTAAAATACGCCTGCAGGTATTTATTTGGGAGCTGGGGGGGCAGGTGCCCCAAAACTCAAGAGAGTCAAAGAGTGAAAATAACTACATGCTGGTGCTAAGGCTTCTTGTTCTTCCAGAAGAAGAGGGGGCGCCAGAGAAGGAAGGGGACGCGAGGCTCTCACTCACCAGAGGGAGGAACCTGGGTGGGAAGGAGGCTTGAGAGGCAGGAGGTGGGTGGGACTCACATCATCAGAGAATCATTCAGATGCCTCACTTCTTAAGCATCATGGCCAGGTGACTAAAGACAGAGTAATCCCCCAGGGTCCCTCCACCCCTTCCTGTGTGCCTGCATCCTGGGTCACGGCTTTATGTTTTAAAAGACCTGAAGCTGATTATACCCCAAACCTCACCCAGCCTTTACCCCACATTCCTTGATGATGGCACTGCTCAGGGGAAAACAGTCCTCTCTCTCTCTCTCTCTCTAATTTGTTGATTCAAGATTAAAACAAAGGGCTGAGGAGATGGCTCAACAGTTAGGAACATTGGCTAGGTCATCGTAACAGCAGGGTTTGGAGCCCAGCGTCCAGGTATCAAGGTGGGCATCTCTTGCGGTCTCCTAACCCCAGAGCTGAGTGCTGCAGAGGTCCTGGCTGCTTCCCAGCCTAGTTGAGAAAACATGGGCTCTAGATTCCAGGTGGGAGAGAGGAGGGAGGACCTTTGGTGTCCTCTCTTGGCCTCTGTGAATGCACAGAAGTGCACGCACAGACACAACGCACACACTTTTAAAAAAAAAAAACTAAAGACGGGGCCACACTTTGTAGCCCTGGCTGGCCTGAAACTCACTGTGTAAACCAGGCTGACCTTGAACTTGCAGAGACCCACCTGCCTCTACTTCTTAAGTTTTGGGATTAAGGGCATGTGCTACCATATCATCCACGAATCTTTTAAAAAAGGTATTTAACAAGAGTAGCAAAAAAGATTTAAAATAGTGAATTCACATCCAAAGACTGAGTCTTGAGTAACACGTTTCTTCTGACGGGAGGGTCAGGAGAGAACAGACCATGAAGGACTTGAGTCTTGAAGTCATACATGAAACCTGAGTCACTCAGCCAAAGTGTCGAGTTTCAGGCTTTGGCGTAGGCTGCAGGACTGGAGCTGGCTAGAATGGCTCGCTCTAAAGTGTTTACATTCCAAGGCTGTTGATACGAGTTGCAAGAACACGGGCAGGAAACCAAATGACAGGGGAATGCATGTATGTGTGTGGTGTTCATGTGGGCACACGCATGTGTATGTGGCGTGTGTGGTGGTGCGTGTGTGCATTTATGTATATGTGTGGTGTGTGGGTGGGGGTTCATATGTGTGCATTTGTGTATGTTTGGGGTACCTGTGTTGCAACGGAGAAGCAGAGGGAATCTGGACCACTTAGGCTATGAATTGGCAAGAAACCATTGCACACTTGCAGCAAACACTCACAGGGAGCTGGCCAAGCTCAGCTAAGGATCCTGACCAGCTGGATCCAATGTGCTAGAATTTAGCCAAGGGTATTAGTGGGAAGTCTCTTTCTCTGGAGTTTGAACAAGGAAGGCTAGAATAAAGCCTGCTACCATCACCCTGGTCCTGACTTTTGTCTTCCTGAAACAGAGTTGAGATCAAGTCTGCTTGGCTCCTCCTGGCTCCAAGGATGAGTCCAAGCCTGCACATAAGCAAGAAACATCCAGGGGAGATAACTCCGGGGTTTGCTTTGGAAGAGGCACCTGGATGAGCCCCAGGAACTAGCTTTCATCTCAAGTGGTGCTCAGAGAACAGCAGGCCCCTGTGCCAGGGTTTTGTAGACACAGCTGCGAACTGGAGAAAGAATGACATTCCGCCACTCTCACCAGTGAGAGCAGCTAGCAATACCCAGGGGCAACTGCATTGGATTTGGAGCAGAGTCCAATTATAAAAGCATCCAGTCTTCAACAAATATTCACGAAGCATTGGCAATTCCAGAAACACACAACTCATCACTTCTTGTCTTGGAGCAGAGGGTCAATAACCTACCAAGTAAGAATCAGCACTTGGCTAAGAGAGTTTATGCTCCTGTGTGAAACATGGAGAGTCCATCTGAACCTCTCTCGAAAGGCTGTGCCCAGGACCAGGGCTCTGAGTTCTGTTGGGCAGCAGAGGGCAGAGGCTGGAGAAGCAGAGGAGGGATTGAGGCTGAAGAAGGGCCGGCAGTAGGAATCGACGTCACATATTCGCCTCTGCCGCCCTCTTGGCGGCTGGAATATTATTTACAAGAATCTTATTACTAATCACGTTAGGGCTTTCTGCCTAATTAAAACCTATCAGTGAGACTGGCTGTGGTGGCATCCACCTGCATTCTCAGAGCCTGGAAAGCAGAGACCAGCAGGTCCCTGGGGATCCCTGGCCAGCCAGTGTCTGACATTCTGTTACCTTCTTATCTCCTTTAGTGCATATGTACGTACACATACACACACACACACGCATGGATACATGTATAGATGGACACACATGCACACACGTGCACACAGACACCCATGTATACAGATGTATGCATACATGGACACACAGAGATCATGCACATGCTTGGATACATATATAAATGGACATTTATACACACATGCACACAGAAACTCATATACACAGATGTATGCACACATGGACACACATGCATACATGCACACACATGTGTGAACACAGACACACACACGCACACACACACCCCTCATACATCAGCAGCTTCTTGCAGCCTTCTGAATGTTAGCCCGAATCTTGGACAAGGCCTGTTACTCCCTGTGTGATCTATGCTCTGGCTCTTGACCTCATGCCCGTGCACACTCTCTGGTCCTTCGCATCCTGGGTGACTGGCTGCTCTCAGGACCTCTCAGCTGTGCTTCCCAGGCTCTCTGGTCTTTCTAGACGGGACCACTACATCGCTTTGCCTGGTTGGGAAGGTTTGCCAGACTGTAGTATTCAGCTTTAAACCTGAACGTTTCATTTTAAAGTCTTTAAGAGTCTTTGGTAACCCTGGCTTCAGGTCTGGACTCTGCAGGCCTTTCTACTATGGGGGTGCTGTGGAACTCAGTGACATTCCCCACTTTCAGCAGAGGCCCAAGTTCCCTCTTGAGGCGCTTTCCCCTGCCTGACACCTTTCCCCACCTGGTGCCCGCCCCAATGTGACTTGTCTTCAGTCTCTTGGCACACTATGCCCGTGAAACCCACACCCTGTTGACGTAGCTCACTGCTGGAGTCCCAGACCCCCTGGGTGTCCCTGCCTGGAAACATGGCGTTCCTGGCTGCTGCTGCTCGCATTCATACGCTTTCCCATTAGCAGCGCGGGTATCTGTGACGACACGGAAGGGGTGGGGGGTCCTTTACTCCATCAGATTCCGCTAACTTATCCTCGACTGTTCTCGGTCTCAGAGATGGCTGTGTGTGCCTCTGCTTTCAAAGCGAGGAAATGGAGTATTTCGTGTTCTTTGGGCGTAGCTGCTAGCTAGTCACCAATAGTAAAAGTGGAGTCCCCGGATGCGTGATACTGACCTGCATGTCTGCTCACGCGCGTCTCTCTTGCGTGCGCCATGTGATAACCTGTTTGCATGTTCTCAGCCTTGTCTTACAGCAGCTTCATTTGCTCAGTCGCTTCAGGGCACTTTAAGGGCGTCTTGGGGTTGGAGTACAGTTGCAGAAGCAAGGACTGCAGTATTTTTCCTTCTCTTGGTGTAGCCCTGGTTGTCCTGGAATGCCCTCTGTAGACCAGACTGGCCTTGAACTCAGAGAATACCTACTGTGTTGGGATTAAAGGTGTGCGCCACCGCCTAGTGCCTGGAGAATTTATTTATTTATTTATTTATTTATTTATTTATTTATTTATTTAAGATTTCTGCCTCCTCCCCACCACCGCCTCCCATTTCCTCCCCCTCCCCCGATCAAGTCCCCCTCCCTCATCAGCTCGAAGAGTAATCAGGGTTCCCTGACCTGTGGGAAGTCCAATAACCGCCCACCTCCATCCAGGTCTAGTTAGTAAGGTGAGCATCCAAACTGCCTAGGCTCCCCCAAAGTCAGTACGTGCAGTAGGGTCAAAAACCCATTGCCATTGTTCTTGAGTTCTCAGTAGTCCTCATTGTCTGCTATGTTCAGCAAGTCTGGTTTTATCCCAGGCTTTTTCGGACCCAGGAGTAACTCAGACGCAGTGAGAAATAGACCCCGAGTCTTACTTTCCTTTGCCTTTGAAAAGGGTGGTTGGATGCCTGTGGCATACAGTGGTCTCTCTTTTGACGCACGCTTTCTTTCTGTTATGGATATGTTTCTATTCAGATCCTTCAGTTTAAGAACATGCCACCGTTTGAATATCTTGTTACAGGCTGGGAAAATGACTTGGCTCTTTTATTTTTCTTCCTGATAGCGCCAATGTTTTAGGCAGCCACATCTTTCCCCAAACTTTGCTGCCTTTTGCGATGTGCTCATGACAATCTTTAGTGCTGTCTGATTTCCTTAATTCCCTTCCTTCTTCAGCTAAGAGCCATTTTTATCAAGTGACTTCAGAAGGGCCTCACATCGGAACTGTACCCCCTGGGGACCCTCTGGCGGTGTTCCCTTCTCAGTGGAGTTTCTGTGAGTTCCCACAACCCACCCACACCCCTTCCTCAGGTTCTTATCTTCAGTCCCTGGCCCTCCCTTCCTGCTCAGAGGCCCAGAGCTCAGGCCTCTCTCTCCATTGGCCTTTCTTCTTCTCGGCTTCAGACCTGGAAGCTGTGTGGTGTTGGGATTCTTTGTAGGTGTGTGACCTTGGTTCGTCTCGTGGAACACAGCCTTTTTAGTCTAAGAACATATCCTATTCCCATCTCACATGGTGTGAAGACCAAATGGAAACAGTCACAAGGTCCTGTTGGAAGGGTTCCGTCGCTGTGAATGCAGTCATCCTATTGCCATGTAAGCCCTCCTTTCACATGCTTGGCCTTAGGGCCACCAGTGCTGCGGTACTGGATCAGGTCTGCACAGGTGCCCCTGAGTGGTGAGGAGCCGTCCCAGGGGCACCTGGGAGCGTATCTCCAGCTTCTGACACCGTACAGGTAAACAGTGACTTTAAGTCGCTGTTTGCTGCTCACATGATGGTATTTCCAAAGATCATCTACTCACTGGCTCTATAGAGAGCATTTAGACAATGCTCTACGGCTGCTGTGGGTTGATGGCGAAGGTTTTAGTCCCATAGTCTCTACCTGCTTCACCCCTGCTTCTGCTCGCTCCCATACTCTACCTGCTTCACCCCTGCTTCTGCTCGCTCCTATGTCTCTACCTGCTTCATCCCTGCTTTGGCTCGCTCCCACACTCTCTACCTGCTTCATCCCTGCTTTGGCTCGCTCCCACACTCTCTCAAAGTATCTACTTTATATTTCTCCAACATTCCTTTAAATTTCCTAACTCTGTGACTTTAGTTAAGCTGCTCTTATACCTTTCTGCCTCTTAAAGTCCTAGGTATTCCTAAAAAAGGCCAGTTATCCAGGACCTCTTCTAATTATGTAAACATTGGGTAGAAGTCTGCGTTCTGGGTTCTCTTTGCCTGTAATGTTTCAACAGCCTAAGCAGTCTTTGATGAACTAAATGAAGGAGGTTTATCTATGAGTGCTTTTTTATCGGCATGTAGTCGTGAAGTAATTCTAGATCAGATTTCATTTTTGATTTAGCGTCTGTAGCTCTCTGAAAGGTTCCATGTAGCCTAGGCTGGCCCCAGCATCACTTTAGCACCGACAGGCTTTATGCATACAAGGTAAGCACCCCCCATGTGGCTGGGCTACAGCCCCAGACCGATATATGCATTCTCTTTTTAAAACTCTACTTGTTAATTTTATATTGCATGGGGAACCTGTTAGAAGGTCAGGAAACAACCGGTGTTCCAAAGCCAGGACTCTTCATTTAAGCAGGGGAATCAAATTCAGGTCTTCAGTTTGGGGGCAAGCCACTCTACCTACTAAGTCATGTAACCAGCCCTTTCTCGAGTTTCTTAACCAAAATTTCAGTGTTGCATGGACGCTTTAAATAGAGCTCATTTTAAATTTCTACTTGCATGTTTGAAACCTCCTATTTATGGGAAAAATTCTCCCATATAATTGTCGATTAAAGCCCATGCTTCAGTCAACAGAAAGACCCTGTTTTAGCCAAATTACACACACAATATAAAGTCTGACTTGATTTTAGAATTCACATAAATGTGTTTGCTAATTCTTAACCTGGAAGATTGAGTCCAGGATGAAGGAAGACGCATTCCCCACTGCTCTAGGTGGCTTCCTTCAGCCGTCTATTCACAGTGCTCGAGAAGTGCTCCAACTACGCTGTGACACCGAGGTTTGGAATGCAGGTTGTGCCAGATCTAACTTGTGCCAGCAAGTAGGGGCAGAGAGTGCAGAAGAGCAGAGCCATCTCGGGGGAGATAGACTCTGAGTTCCTTCTGCCCGGGGCCCTGTGTGCAAGCTTTGTACCCCCCAGATATGTGTTTCATGGTGTGAAGCCAGCTTAGCAAGGATGAAATTGTAAAGATGCCTTTCAGTCCTTCTATGTGGTTGAACATCCTTTGTTAGGGTTTGGAGAAAATCATTAAACTTTATTATGATTTTTATTATTGTGTGTATATGATATATGTATGTGAATTAAGGTTTGTGGGTGCCACAGGACCTTGGGTGCCCCAGGAGCGTGGGCGCCACAGGATCACGGGTGCCCCAGGAGCACGGGGTGCCCCAGGAGCACACGTGGAGCCTGACTTTCTGGAGTTGGTTCTCTCCTTTCCCTGGAAGTTCCAGGGTTGCCAGGCTCCTAAGGTACTTCCACCCACTGAACCATCCTACCTACTCGGTTTTAGGACCTCTACCTCGCATTTTTGGGATGTCAAAAGTCCTTTTGTGGCCTTCCATAGTCTCAGGTATTTCCGGGTGAAGTCACTTTCTAAGAGGTCGTTTCTCCAGGAAAAAACGAAACAACACTCCATCAAACTCTATGCGACCCTCTGTGGAACTGCCTGCTAACCTTCCGCAGCTGTGCTCGGGGCGGACTTGAGCATCCGCAGAGTCCCTGATGGATAAGACTCATGGGTAACACGTTCCAGAAGGCCCAGCAAGAGTTCTGTGTAATTCTAGGGTGTTACTCTACTGTTTATCCACAAATGCTTACAACCACAGCTATTATTACGAATAATAATCATAATCACTACATATTTAATTGGGCCCTGCACGAGCTCAGTGTGATTCTGAACCTATGGTTGGACAGAGTGTCTTCATTTTAAGATTTGGAGCGCATCCTTGAGGTTTTACCGGCAGCGGGTCTGGGACTGCACCGTCTGATCTATCTAGAATCCTGCAGTCGAGATGCCATTTGATTGTTTTTGCTGTTTACCTCCCCCCCCTCCACCTCCCCCCAAAACCAAAACACCAAAAACAAGGGTGGAAAAGATGCACATTGGGATAGGAGCTTACACAACCGGGGCAAACTTACTAAGAATATAAAGTTCCAAACAATTATCAGATCCACCACAAGCCTTAGTCAACTGGCTCTCAGCAAACCCGTCCTATGGCGAGGATGCCGGGCTTGTTGCTGGCGGAGAGCCCTTGTGCTGAGCAAAGACTCCGGAAGCTGTTCCAGGTGAGCCACAGGCTTCTCTGCTTGGGGTCTACACCGTCCATTGCTTCCAGCCAAGCCAGGGCTTCTCTGCCTCTCAGGTGCGCCCCATGTTCCAAGAAGGCAGTTGCCAACTGGCCGACTGGAGGCCAGCTGTGGCCTGGAATGGAGGAAGTGTTGTCAGGGTCACGTTTTCATCTTCTTGTTTACTGGTTTTTAAAACTGTAAAGTAACCTTGTCAACCATGAGAACAAGACAAAATTGCAGGTTTTCAATCGCTTGTCCTTCTCTTGAGAAACCGAACGACTCTTCTATAGAGAAAGTGTGTATTTATTCTGCGCTGGCCGCTGCCTTGCAGGCTTCCCTGTCTGGACTCAGAGGCCCTTAGCTGAGTCTCTCTGTGGGCTGGGGCAGCTGCTCTCTCACCCTCTGCTGGCTGGTGCCTGCTGCTCTCACCCACGTTTTTTGCCTCCAGCTTTCCTTCTCTCTGGGCTATGATTTGATATCTGTTGTTTTCACTATGTGTTATTGGTGTCTGCACTACATTTTGGTAACTACATTATTTCACAGATCTCCTGCCTTTTCTGCAAAAACTGGAACATTCTTGCATTTTCCTATAACAAGCTCTGAGTTAATTTGGTTTGTTTGTTTCTTTATAACCACTTTAACTTTGGTTTGAGTTCATACTTCCTGCCCCTCTTTTCTGAAAGTGTGGCAGGTTTAGATTTTAGGTCTCCTACTGATGTAACTGGGAAAAGTCCCTGGAAAGTCCCCGAAGCAGTAGGTGAGACCTGTTCCCTTGGATCACAAATCCCAGGACCGACCCTCATCCAGAACTTTCTTTCCTCACACAAGGCAAAAGCCATGATCGTAATCAGCCGCTGGTTTGGGATGTAAACACTGCTGCTGTGTATGGTGACTTTTGTATGAACTAGAGAATTGAAAGGAAACAATATGACGATATCTACTGATGACCGACACTGTCATTTTTTCCAGTAAAGGATTTAGGGGATCAATGTAGCAAGCAGCAAAAACAATTGCCAGCTCTTATGAGATAGAAAAGGAAAGCCTGTTCTAACTGGATTCTCTTAGTCTACTTGAGTTCAAAGAGTCTTTTCCACCTGTTGCCACTGAATCCATATGAGGTCTCAAAAGAACTTTGATTTGGGGAATTAACATTTTTATACTTCAGAAATCTAGGGGAAAAATGCAGCTTTAAAAAGAGAAAAAAAGGAGGGGAGGATGCTGGTACATATTTTGAATCCCAGCACTTGGGAAGTAGATGCCGGCGGGTCTCTGAGTTTGAGGCCAGAACAACAGAGAACCCCTATTTTGAAAAGCCAAAACAGACAAATAAAACCTTTGGTCCTTACTGAATTAAAATTAACACACAGTTTATATAGTTGGAAAAAGAAAAGTTTTTTTTTTGATATATATTTTATTTGACAGTGTTTTAGAATATCATACAGTAAACAAGATTTCTGTAAAAGTTAATTTATCCATAGTGGTGCGTTTCATAAAAATAGTTGCTCACTTACAGTCTTTCTGTGACTATTAATACATGGAATTATATTTATAGAGATACAGCTGTACAGGGTAAACTCACAGCTGACACTACACAGAAGGATTATTGGAAAGGAGATTTAGATGGTGTGCTGTCTTCACAGGTTAAGCATTACAGCCGCATAAAGCGATTGCTGCACAAGTCGTAGCTGTGAACTGTGCGAATCAGAGTCTATGCAAGCGTAACCTCCGTTGTTTTTCCTTTTGTGACGTGGAAAATAAAGGTCAGAAGATACAGTACCAGGACGTGCAGCTACACTACAGAAGCATTGTTCGAAACCAGATTCAATAAATTAATGGCAAACCATACTGGGGTTTCTAGGCCAGGGGAGAAAGACGAATTGAGATTAAACCCGAAGTAGAAACCACTACATGTGTTTGTGCTTTTGTTGATGATGAATGGGTTTAATTTGGGACATTACTTTTACAGGCTGCAAGACCCTTCACACGAGGCTTTTGACCTTACTAGCTTGTCAAACACCATCCCTCTGTCTGGGGGGAATTAAACTCGGTGGTGCTCAGATGGCAAAGAGAGGGGAGACTCACTCACCTGGGACAGCTTTCCTGGGTGACCAGGTGGGATGGATCTGAGTTCCCCTTTTACCTACTTGACTACCAGTACAGAGGGACGAGGAGTCTTATTGGCTTTGGAACTTGTGAAAGGGGCAGACTATGGGAAGGGTTGAAGCCTCACTCAAACAAAGCACATTCTGCCTCTTAATACGCACAGCTACAATAAGGGCCAATGGATAACTAACGTTTGAGGGTTTTACTGCGGGGGCACCAGGGAACATGAAGGATCGTCCAGGGCTGTTAGTGCAGTAGAAAATGTTATACAAGGCGAAAGCAAACCAAATGCAAGCAAAAGGGAGAGGAAACAAGGAAAGATGAACGGAAAGGAATGCCAAAGGACTCATGTTCTTTAATGAAAATAAATTAGTTATCATAACGCTTTTAATATTAGAGGTTCATTCTAATTTGAGAAATATAGGACAAATGCTTTGCCAAAAGTGCCAAGGAAGTAATGATAGAAGTCTTAAAATAAGACAATAAAGTAGGTAAAATAGAACATTGCTAACAAAGCAGCTACCTATCTCTCTGCGTCCGGCATGACAGGAAAGCCTTTTCAGGAAGGAAATGCAGCGTTGCCAATCTCGAAGAAACAGATCGTGGTCTTCTGCTTAGAAAACTCATATTTTAGAGGAAAACCAATTAAGATCTACGAGCTAACCTGCAAAATTCTGACTTACGGCAAACTGTTCCCTAGGATACAATTTTTAAAACCTTTTTTTCTCCCTACCACTGAAAATGTACAGAAATGCGACTTGATCACAGAAATGGCAGTAAAAACGGCATCCAACCAGGGAATTCACTAGGTATCTAACATCCCGCAGTAGGCAGGGAACGGTGCTAATACCGTTGGTAGATGCCGGGGGTGAGCCATGGAAACGTCATGGGCGGAACAGTTCTGAATGTTTCAAAGAAACCCTTTAACCCCTGTCTAGATATGTCAAGAACGACTTATTTACAACACTTTAGATCAATTAAAAGATATAATCTTGTCTCAGTTTCCACTTGCTCCGTGCAGTTTGATTATTTTTTTAAGGCGATATTCCAGTTTGTGATTGCTCTGAACTTGTCCAGTTTCTTGATATAGTTTGGATGACATCCGAAACCTTCATGCAGTGGGGGGGACTTCTTTTTCTCTTTTGAAACTAAAGCTACACCGCACTGTCTCTCTGTGATGTTTGCGTGATTTTGGTTCTTCCATAGCTGCCAAAGCTCCCACCATGGAACCGGGGGGCTTTAGGATCAGTTTAGGTCTGCGCGCACCCCTCGCCGTGCCGCCCACGCGCGTCGCACGGCCCACCGATGCTCCCGGGCCTCGGCGTCTCGCGTGGATCTCTGCGTGTGACAGTGAAAATAAATTAAAACGCCGTGAGACGGAAGCCGGGAAGAGTGGCCTGCGTGGAGGCACCTGGGGGCCCCCTCATCTGCCCGCGGCCGAGGCGCCTGGCAGCTTATCCGAGCCTGGCACCTTCCAGGGCCCCGGCGCCACCGCCGCCGCCTTACGCGTCGGGCCGCCCGTCGGGGGCCGTGGTGCGGGGCGGGAGCCCGGGCGCACGCCCCCCTTGGCCTCGGCCCCGGGGCCCTCGCGCCGGCTCCGCAGCGCCTCCTTCCCGTCGGCCGCCTCCGAGGCGGGCCTGCCGGCCTCGGGCCTCCCCTGGCCGCCGGGCGCCTCCTCCAGCCTCGGGCGCGCGCTGCTGCGCTGCGGGCTCGCCGAGCGCTCCCTCTGCTCCCCCAGGCGCTGCTTCTTCTGGCCGCCGGCCGCAAGCTCCTTTGGTTTCCTAATGTCGCGTTCCCTTTGGCTATCCCAAGTCGGGTCTGGGCCTCTCTGGGGGGAAGGGTCGGAGGGTGGGGCTGGATGTGATGGAGAGAATGGAGAGAGGACGTCTTCGAGGGAGACGCCTACTTCCGGCAGGCCTGGGGCGGCGGCAGCGGCAGCGCTCCAGGCGTGGGGTTCGTCTGCGGACACGAAGCACAGCGTTAGGGCGCGCCACGGCTCCTGCTCCAGCTCCCCACCCTCCCTGTCCGAGACCCGGACTGGCAGCCTGGAGGCTGTTCTCAGGGGCTCCCCCGCTAGCACCCATCACTGCCAAGGGGGCAGCCAACCGCGCCCAGGGATTCTGCTCCCCACCCGACCCTGGCCTGCATAGGTGCACAGGGCTCAAGGCACAGCTCGGGCCTAATCCCTTCGCCTCGGTCTGGGCTAATTCGGTGTCAAGTCTAGCAGGGACACCGACTTGACAATAACCAATGGCTCTCAGCTCCATGGTGGTTATGAAACTACACATCGCCCAGTGGCCTTGGCCAGCAGCGGCGAAGCGGCTTCTTTTGTTTTTAGCAGCACCCAGGGATTCTAAGGGAGATGGTTAAAAGCCAGGATTTAAGAGTCTGGCGAGTGATTTTTCTCCACCGTTAGGTGTCGCTCAAATCATAGTTCTTAGCTATTGCCTGATAATTTTGGGATTTTGGATTGATTCATCTGAAAACTATCATTACTCTTTTGCCTGAAAAAGAAAATCATTGTCTTTGATTTTTCCTTCCTTCCTTCCTTCCTTCCTTCCTTCCTTCCTTCCTTCCTTCCTTCCTTCCTTCCTTCCTTCCTTCCTGCCTGCCTGCCTGCCTGCCTGCCTGCCTGCCTGCCTGCCTGCCTTCCTTCCTTCCTTCTTCCTTCCTTCCTTCCTCCTTCCTTGTAGTTTTAAGATGGATAACTCCTAGACTAAGATAAACGGAACTGTTTCTAGAAAGCCTAGTTTCAACATCTATTGAGGATTTATTGTGCTTACTTCCAGAAAGGATTTAAAACAACTTAAATATATATATATATATATATATATGAAATGACTTAGAACACTGGCCAGAAGCCAAGTAGGGAACAGATGCGTGAGAAATCAAAGATGAGTTAGTTATGACCACGAACAATATAACATTACCCCGAACTTCTTTACCCTAAGGCAAAAACAATGCAGGGAAATCCAATACAGGAACCTTGATATTTGTGAGCGATATGCCTCATGACCTTTGAAAAGCCTTAAGTTTTGCAGTACCGTTCTGGGATGTAATTTTCTCCAAGGAATTGATATATGAATGGAGGAACATAGAAGCGACATTCATACTGAATTCTGAGTAGCCGGTGACCCCTGAGTAGCTGGTGACCCCTGAGTAGCTGGTGACCCCTGAGTAGCTGGTGACCCCTGAGTAGCTGGGGTCAGAGGTGACCTTGTGTGTATCCAGTCCACATATACCAGGATTCTGCTTTGTTTGAAAAGTTGAGAATTTTTACAGAGCAGTTCTAACAGCGACTTAGATGAGGAGGAAAAATGCTATTTTCCCCAACACTTCTGGCCACCTTTAGAATACGAAATTAGCTGTCAAATGTTTCTCCTCTGATGTGAAATCTGAATAGGTTATTTTGGGCACAGTGTCATCTTCCTTCACTTCATATTTTTACACCGCAGATCATGGATGTGTCAGTGAAAACAGGAGCATGTCCAGCTGCGGGCTAGCATTAAAAATCCAAGTAATATATGATAGAGAGTGGTCATTTGTCAATATGGGAAAATATTGCCGTAAGCAGCTAAACACACCACTTAAAGACCTTCGTGGTTTGTGAATAACCCTTTCTGACCACGACTATGGCAGTGACGGTTTGTATGTTAGCAGCTCTTTCCCCACCATTGAATCACATCGATTAGCTGGCCTTGAATTTCTCCTGAGGCCCAGGGAGAGGGCCAACATTACTTATACCATTTCCTGAAGATGGAATTGAAGCAGAAAGAAAGGTTAAGAAGCATGGCCAAATTTATAGAATTATAGAATGGCTACCATTTTGGGTTTCTTTACCCTTTTTACTGACTGAGAAGAGTGCCAGACTGAACAGGAGGGTTCTCTTCAGACCGTGAAAAGTATTAGTGGGTCTGGAATCGTTTCTGAAGCCTTAGTCTTTCTCCTCCTCCTCTTTCCTGTCTCCAGTAACTCTCCCTATGAAAAGCTAAGGATGGGTTTATCTACAAATACAAATCTTACTATAAAAAGATTTTTCAAGAAATGTTATTAAGTGATTAAAAACTGAAGGAGAATGCTTAGTTTTTGTGTCCTAAGCTACTACTTATCAAGAATATTAATCAGAAATTAAAATTAACTGCGTATAAAGTAAAATATTCAGAAGCTTTAATCTTTATATGTGCATATCTTTTTATTTTTAAATGAAGGAACGCTATAGTTCAGTTCTGGATACGCAGTGCCCACACAGGCATGAGCTTGTGGGGCTCCATAAGGCACCTCAGTACGGGGAGAGGGTTTGGGACAGGGAGACCCCTTCTCTAATCTTTCAAAGTCTAAAGCTCGTGACATCGTGATGTACAGTGAAAGAATTACTCAAATTTAGTAATTTGATTCCTAATTTCTGATTCCCTGGACTGATTCCTTTAGGTCATGTGTTTTTGCTTTCCCAACTTCATTCTTTTTTTTTTTCTTGTATCTAGGAACAGGTTAAGGTGCGTGATCATGGACCTGGGCACAGGCTAAGGTGTGTGGTCCTGAGACCAGCACAGGCAAAAGTGCGTGATCACGGACCTGAAAACTGTTTGAAATGTGTGATCAAGGACCCAAGAACATGCTAGGGTGCGTGATCATGGGCCCGGCACAGGTTAGGGTGCGCGATCATGGGCCGGGCACAGGTTAGGGTGCAGGGTGATAGGCCCAGCACAGGTTAGGGTGCGCGGTGATGGGCCCGGCACAGGTTAGGGTGCGCGATCTTGCACATGTATCAAGTGGTTGAGGAAGATGCTCCTCAGCATCTTCTCTGAGGTGTTCTAACAGGAGCTGTAACATCCTGCAAAGATGAAACCTGGCCTGCTGGGATTTTTGCAGCTGCTCTGTCCAGACAATGTCCCAGGTGCAGTGGCTAGAATCAAATTTGCTTTATTCTTGTTTCCTCTCATACCCTGTCCAACTCAGTGATACTTTTGTGTCAAATCCAGAGGACACCTCTGTGTATCCACCCTCCTATACTACATTCTCACACAGACAAGTATTTCCATAAGCAAACTGAACTCGTAACTTCATGACACCCTAGTCTCTTGCTTCTCACCTGAATCCTCTTTTCCACGAACTTATTAGGGCTTTAGTCTTAGGTAGTTTTCCCCCACCACAGTCTCTCTGGGGCACTCTCTTCTATTTGTAAAGCTTGTATACAAAGTTACTGCTGGAATGTATTCTATCCAATGACTCCGTGCTGTGTAATCCATCTGCCTTCTTGATAGCTCTCCTTGAAAAGTGTATTGCCATCTGCAATAACTAAAAAACTGGAAACCTTCCCTCCACCGTCTCTCCACGGTAGACGGTGGATGTCACGCTGGATCGCTTCCTTTTTCTAATCTCACAAATCCAATACATCTGTTTTATTAGTCCCATCTTCATATACTAATAGGCTCTAGCAACTTCAACATTTCTTTTACTAATGTAATTTAAGATAAGGGGCGGTGTCTAGAAGGATGCAGCTAATGTAGGATGATCAAAACAGTCACATTTAAAAGGAGGCTACCAGTGGCCATATTCCCTTGGGGGAGACTATAGAAGCTCTACATTCTAGGGCCAGGCTATGGTGGTGCACACTTTTAATCCCAGCACTCGGGAGGCAGAGGCAGGTGGATCTCTGTAAGTTCAAGGCCAGCCTGGTCTACAAGAGCTACTTCCAGAATTTCAGCCCTGTTCAGAGACATGTTATAAATGGTGAGCTACCACCAATCACCACCAGTCTGTGCAAAGCACTGGCTTGCTTTGAGGAAGCCATTTGGTTCCAGGCCTTGAGCAGGGAACACTTTTAGACAAAGGAACTGCAGAAATTCACATCACCTGAGTGTTGTGGGAACTCCTGCAGCTAATGGCCTTTAAGCTACCGGCCCACTTTGGGAGTGGTCTCAGGCACTCTAAGTGCAGAAGAAAAACGTGTGCAGCCCCTTTTTTTCTGCTGGATTTGGTTCCCGGTTCCCAAACCAACAGAGGTAGCAGATCACTACCCTGACTGTGAGTTTATTCCCAAATAAATAAACCTTTTCTACACTCCATTCCAGGCTATTGTGAAACTCTTTGATACAACTATAATTTGGCACCCTACGTTGGGCACTGTTATGTAAATGCTTTTTCGTTTTCCATCTGCTGGGACCCAAATAATCTCACAGAAAGTATATTAATTACAACACTGTTTGGCCTATTAACTTGGTATTCTTATTAACTAACCCTTACATCTTAAAGTAACCCATTTCTATTATTTTACATTTTTACCACGAGGCTTGTGGTTTACTGGTAAGGCTCTGGCCTATTTCTCCTTTGGCAGTGACATGCATCTGCCTGACTCTGCCTTCTTTCCTCCTCTATCTCTGTTTAGATTTCCTGCCTTGCTCTATTCTGCCCTGCCATAGGCCAAAGCGGCTTCCTTATTAACCAATGGCAATAAGGCATATTTACAGCATACAGAGGGGAGTCCTACACCCTCTGGGCCATTGCCACAGCCACTCTTCTCTTTGTTTCTATGCTTGAGCAACGCCACTGACTCTCCATGTAACATCAGTGACAGCGACTTTGATAAACAAGTTGGATCATGCCAATTCTTGCTGCTCTTAGAGTAAAACTCATAATAACTAGCATAATCTGTAAAAGCCTGCAGGATCTACGTCCCGACAGTTTCCACAGTCTCATCCCTATTCACCCACCGACCCAAACAAAATACCCTCTGCTTAGTTCCTCAAATGCAGTTAGCTCATTTGGGGGTTGCTCTTGTCAGCTGCCCGGCCTGCTGTAGAAGGCTCTCCTCCGAGCTGCTTGGCTGGAGGGTTCTCCTCTACCCTTCAGGGTGCTCTTGAGTGTTATCCCAGAGAGCTCCAATGTATATAGTAAGCATGCCTCTTCAACAGCATCCGGTTTTATAGTCTCACAGTACTTATCTACGTTTGCTATTTACTTGATTGACGTCAGTCTCAAATACTAGTTACACGTTTTGTGAAGACATTGACCGCATCGACCTCGTTAGTCACCGTGGACTTAAAAACCAGCACGGTGCTTGACCCCAATAATGAGTGCTTGATGAATATTTGGTAAGTGAATGAAAGAGAAATAGACGGCCTGAAACCAAATACTAATCCTACTTGAAGAAACTCTTTAGGGCAAAAGGGCCACGTTTAAAATATACGCTGTCAAGGGTGCGTTTGCGTCTGTGACTTGTACCTGTTTTGAGAGTGAAGATGGTGGAGAATTGGTAATGTCAGAGAAAAAATAGGTCTGGGGGAGAGAGAGAGTGGTGAGCGACGAGGGAGCAGACCACAGAGAGCTGGGGAAAGTTCTCCCTCTCATGGCGGCTGCCTAAGGAGCAGGCAGGCAGAAGCTCTGGTTCCCAGGGCAGAGTGCATTCCCTTGAGATTTTAGAAATGTTCTTTTCTGTTAATCTTCCCAACTGCTTGACAGGCTCTGTCCCTGCAGCCACTGACCACTGTGCTATGGAGTGTCCTAAAGAGTCACAGATAAAACAGCAGACCCCAAATGCGTGTCTCTACGTGGCGAGAGAAACAGGTCCTCTTCTTAAGCTAGGATCACATTCCTCTCCCTTCCTGCTTTTATCTCCATCGAGTTCCCATCTCTCGTAGAACACAAACCGATCGATATCTAAGTATATATTTTATATACGGCACAGATTATGCACACATGGTTATTTCTGAGTTGAGAGATATATAATCTCTTGATTATCTTGCAGGAGCTCAGCAATATTAAGAAATTAAGTTTCACTTTATGTGCTGACATTAAGAAAAAAATCTCCACGGGCTGGCAAGGTGACCAGACAGGGAAAGGCATTTGGAGCTGTGTAGACCCGGACGCCTGAGTTCGATGCTTAGAAATGTAAAGAACCAACTTCACAAAGCTGTCTTGTGATCTTCATAGGAAGGCATGCATGCGCACACACAAAAACCCCCTTGTAAACCTCTTGTACATGGGAACTGGTATTTCAACATCTTGTTTAATGAAACACCACCCCAACTGCAGTAGCCCAGGATCTGATCTGCTCGGAATACACTGCCTGTTGTAGTAAACCAGCATCTGTTTGCCTAGACGGCTCTCATCTGCAGTGAAATAGCTCTACAGTTGAGGAGCACACAAGATGCATGAAGGAAGAGAGCTGGAGCTGTGTCTCTGTGGTGGAGAATTTGACTACAAGTCGAGGAAGAGCTGACAGGAAACTTTGCTGAGACCTGAGGTGGGGGGGGACTCTCAGAAGGGACTCGGAGGCTGAGGTAGGAGAAAGAGAGCCCGTCATCTACGCAACCATAGATATAGCCTCGGAGCTTCCAGCTTGGCCTCAGGGTCAGCCAGCCTCTGAATGGCTGCATCCCTAGGTTGCTATTTGGTACCCAGCTCAGACGCAGAGCTTGCCTTTTAGCTCAGGATATTAAGGAGAGAATATCAGCACGGCTGCTGTTGGTACTACTCCTAACATCTATCTACAGGAGCTCTGGCGGAGGCACACTAACTGAGCGCCAGGCACCATGAGCTGAACTCACAGCACACGTACAAACAGACACGGACTACAGGGAAGGAGACTGAGAAATGAAGGCTAACAGGCTTGCTGAAGGCTGCACAGCCGTGGGTAATGGAGAAGGATGCCGAATGGCTTCCTGCCCATTAACCACGGCTGCTCGATGCCTTTGCTCTCTCTCGTTCTTACTGAGAAATGGGGACCCGTCTGTGCTTCTGGAGCGATGAACGGACTTCGTCTGAAGTGGCCGTCAGAAGCAGATCTATTGCTTTTCCTAATGGGGACTCTGAAATGTCATCTATCTGAACATTGGACTCAGACAGTCGTTAGGGTTGGAGCTTTGAGCTGTGGAATTGCTGGGAATATGGGGGAGGGCTCAACAGACAATAACAGATCTTTTAGAGGCGGGGATAATGCTATATGTTTAAAAATATTCTTACTGCCGGGCGGTGGTGGTGCACGCCTTTAATCCCAGCACTCGGGAGGCAGAGGCAGGCGGATCTCTGTGAGTTCGAGACCAGCCTGGTCTACAGAGCTAGTTCCAGGACAGGCTCCAAAGCCACAGAGAAACCCTGTCTCAAAAAAACCTATATATATATATTCTTACTGCTACTTCTTGGGCTAGGATTGAGTTGAAAATACTCACATTTGATATTAGAAACACTGAATTTGACCCACACATTCTTTTACTGGCTAAAATTGTCCTGCAGAGTGATGCGCGAATTTGGTACTACGTCTTGCTCTACTCTACAGGCGGTTAGCGCTAGAGAACAGATGTGGCTATACTGGAATCCATTTGCTTCTAATTTAGACTATTGGAGAAAAATAGGAATATAATTAAGATCAGCAATGCAAAGTCATTTGGTCAAGAAAAGCTTTGCAAGCATGGTGCTTAAACCATGCAGGTTGATTTGGGTCCATTAAACCATCACTTTTTGTAACAAAATATAAATAGGAAATCTCTGAACAAATAAATTATTCTGTTGTTTTTCAACTCTTTCTAAGGCACTGTTTCCGATCTGGAGCTGTTGTTAAGGCCTTCACTACGGGGGGTGTGAACTGGGTGTTGTAACATTTTTACTTCTGAAGTGGCTACACTTGCTTCACCCAGGCACCAGGTGAGCCCCTGGGTACCACATGAGCTCCTCCGGAACAGAAAGGCAGTCCTCAGGGTGGGGCCGGGGAACTTAAGGATGGAGCTACTGCCCAGCAGATGCTTTCTAGGAGTTGGTACTTGGCTGAGGGCCTCATGGATGTTACCTTGCAATCCTCACGTTAGCTCTGAGAACTATGGTGCTGCTTTCCCCACCCACTGGTTAGAGAACCAAAGCTTAAATCAATGAAGAAATTTGCCAGGACCACCAAGCTAGTAAGTGAGAATGGAGCAAAGGACTCTATAACCCAGAGCCCACAGCCAAACCCTTCCACTCTAATCTTCCGAAACAGCAAAAACAGTTCAGGAAGAGATACTGGCTTCCAATGCTGCTTAAACTGCAAAAGCAAGCAAACCAACCCACCACTATCTCCAAATAAACAAAGAAATCGAACCCTAGTCACCTGGTGGAGCGGCTTATGTCACTTAGGGCTTGGGAGGCTGAGGCGGAAAGACTGCAGTAAGTTTGAATCCAGTTCTTCACCAGCATAGAGCACAAAGAAAGACTCTGTCTTAAAAAAGCCTCTGAGGTAGTAGAAAAGCCAGGGGGACCGTTGGTTAATAGACCGCCTCCTAAGCACTTACTGGCAGCTGGGCCCCCGGAGAAGGCAGGTGAAGCATGGGTCAGACCCGCTGGAGCTGGGAGTTAGTTGGGAAAGCAGCCATATGGCAGGGAAGGTAGAGAGGAGTTAAGTCAGCAACTGTGGAGAGTGTGAACTTGGAAGCCTTGCTTCTGGCTCCAGTACTGCCTCCTGGTGTGAACTTGGCAAGCCACCTAACTATTCTCAGCCTCCTTTTCTCTGGGCAACATGAACTGAAACCTATTTTACTTCCCTCCCAGATTGTGAGGATCAAATGGAGTGAGGCCTATGGACCGGGAGGCTCACGCGCACATGGACCGCGAGGCTCATGCGCACATGGACCATGAGGCTCACACGCACATGGACCGTGATGCTCACGCACACATGGACCGTGTGTATGCTGTGTATGCTCACACGCACATGGACCATGAGGCTCACAGACACATGGATTGTGATGCTCACACGCACACAGATTGTGATGCTCACACGCACATGATGCTCACACGCACATGGACAGTGACACTCACACGCACGTGATGCTCACATGTATGGATGCTCACACGCACATGGACCGTGATGCTCACACGCACATGGACCGTGTATATGCTCACGTGCACATGAACTTGCTATCAGATTGATAGTTCAAACCTAGTTTTTCAAAGTGAGGAAAAGGTAAGAATTGACCCCGCACCAAGATGCTATATGGGTAGCAGATGAGCACATGAAAATGGCCAGTGCCATTCAGTTGGGACTTTATGGAGAGGTGCTTGTGTCCCAACCTTATGGCTAGAACTAAGCAACAGTACTGGTGACTGAGACCACGGCTGCTCAACCTTTCCTGTGCTGTGTATGAAAATGAATAGCTACTTAAGAAAGCAGTTTGTCGGTTTCCTAAAAAGTTAAACACTTGTTTGTCATCCAACGGACTTGTCTCAGTATGCTAAGAACTTACATTCGCATAAATGCCTTTGTGTGGGTTTTTATGGAGACTTATGTTTTTATGGTGAGTTTTTACCCCCAGTGAAACAGCCCAGATGTCCATCAAGTGGGAATGGATAAACACGGTGGGCTGTTACTCAGCTATGAAACGAAGCACATTAGCCATATACCCCAAACACAAGCGGATCTCAGATGCTTTATGTTCAACGAAAAAGAGCGCCTGATTCAGAAGGTGACAGAGTATATAACTGACATTTATTTGACATTCTCAAACCGGCAAACTCAGTGACAGTTCCCTGGAGCTTAGCTATGGGGCCAGGGTGACGTTAGTACAGAACAGTTACATTTCCTCCCCATCCTTTCCTCCCCTTCTCACTTCCATCAACCCCTCCTCCCATCCCGCCCCACCCTCATTTACGATGTTTGGTTTTCTCTGTTCAATCTAAACAGGAGGACCTGTGTGATCACTGCCTGAGGACTAGCCCTTAGAGTCCAGTGGGGTCACCGGTGGATACAATGTGAAGTCAATGACCTCCCTTTCCCCCGAATCTGTCAGTAGGAAATACCTCAGCAGTTGGGCAGGGCTCCCTAGTCCTCCCCGACCCAAGCCTGACACTGTTGGTGGGTCCATTCTTTGCAGACTCGGTACAGTCATCCACGGTAGCTGAGTGTTCATGATTGCAATGGCTGTTTATTGCTTACTGTTGTTTCTGAGGTAAGTCTCAGATAACTCAGTGTGTCCTTGAACTTGCCATAACTCAGGAAGACACTGCTTCTGTCTCCTAAGTGCTGGGGTTACAGTTGTGATATATATATAATTTTGAAAAAATGCCTTACAGATAGGCATGAAAATAGTCAATTTTTTAATATGTGGATTCACCTCAATTTTTAAAAATGGGAAAAACAACAGCACTGAAAACCTGTATGAAGTCAGGCGAAGGACTCAGGTCACACCTTAGCCAAAGTTTCTCCCACTCCTTCCGGGTTGTTCACCACAGACCAAGGTAAGTTTCAGCCCACTGAAACTGATGATACATTCTGAGTTTGCAGAGTTAGAAGACTCTGAATTAAAGAGGTTTTACTTCTGTCTCTGAAAGGTACTTTTAATCTCAAAACCTTTCAAGTATCATGTTCTCTACCACAGAAATATAGTCCCATCTGAAGTGACAGAGAGCTGAAAATTATTAGCTACAGGTGCCTGGCTTTGGGGTACAAGGACTGATGGAAACCAATCATTGCAGCATCTTGCCAAAGAAGGGAGTGGAAGTGAGTCACTCACAAAACATACACCCACCTCTGACTAAATTTACACCCACCTTCAGGGTTCCTCAAATACTCTGCCTTACGAGGCTTTCGGCTCCTCAGTGAATGGCTCATGGATAGAATTCAGGAGCAAGACTAAGTAACTTCTAGGGGCAACGGGTGATTCTCTGTCAGTATGACTACAGAAGACCAAGAGCGTGCCCTCTTTTAAATATTGTTGGCATGTTTAGAGCGGAAGACAGGCAGCGGAAGCCAAGCCTTTCGTCTAGAGCCGGATTGTGAAGCCGCAATACCATATCTTAGCACGGTTGTCCTGAAACAATGTGTGTTTCTATAGCCAACCTTGTTACTTATCCGCTTTTCCCTTCTCTTTTCTTTTTATGTGGATGCATGTTTTACCTGCACGTGTGTTTGTGTAATGTGTACATGTAGTGCCTAAGGAAGCCTGAAGGGGGCAACTGGTTACCCGGAACCAGATTGACAGGCAGTTGCACACCTCCACGGAAATGCCAGGAATGGAACCCGGGCTTTCTGGACGGGCAGCACCGTCTCTCCAGCCCTGCCAGTGTTCCTTTCGAAAAGCCTCTTTTTTCTTCCCCACCCCTTGACCCAATTCCCAGCTTCTCTTTCACTTCACTTTTTAAATTCGACAAATTCAGCCTCTACCTTCTGTGTTCCGTAGCTCTGTACGCTGAAAATGGACTCCTGAAATGGTGGCATTTCTATCTTCACGGGCCCTCCCACCATAGTGCAAAAGGTAGAAAATTGATATGCAAGTAGGGACTGATAGGAGTCTGATATGAATCGGGACAAAGAAGAAAAATAAAGTTTAGGCAGTGGAGTGTGGCTGCCCATCTAGATGGGGGCAGAGGTAGGGAAGGTGGCAACAAGCAGGTACTTGAATACAGACATGAAAGTAGAAAGCATGACCATAGAGCATAAAGTGGTCTAAAGAAGGGCAAGTGGGAGACAAGACTGAGTAATGGGGGAAGAAAGACAAATTTTGTATTTTTTTCTCTTATGCAGAATCAATCGATCGATCGATCAATCAATCAATCAGTCTATCTATCATATATCTGTCTAATCTATTTATGTATTTTACAGAAAAGCAAAAGAGAGACTTATTTGGGAAGAGGAAGGGCATAGGTTTGGAGTTCAAGGGAGGACAGTGGATGGAAGCAAATATGATCAAGATACAACGCTATCCATGCTTGTATAAGCCTAATGAAAGCCGCTGTGTTGCACACCTGCCGAAAACAAAAAGAGGAGGCCAATGTGGCTGCTGCATGCAGAATAGATTGCCCATGAAATTGAATCTCATCAGGAAGTGGCTGTGGAGTGAGTTCCAGAACAGCCAGGTCTACACAGAGAAACCCTGTCTCGAGAAACCAAAGCAAACAAATATACAAACAGACAGACCAAAAATACCACCAACATCAACGAAAAAATGAGAAAGTTGAGGCTTCTCTTGCTAAGTTTCATTTCTAAGCCCCAAAGAAAGCATGTTGTTTACTTAGGGGGCTTCTAAACTCAACGTAACTCCTGCTCTGTGGTCAGCAGAACAAAGAAGATCACTCAGATGGTGCGTTCAGAGCATCGCTCAGGGTGATGGAATCCAGGCCCACGCTATCTCAGCTAGCACTGGTGACAGGGTCTCCCTTCCACTTATACATACAGTGCGCCACACCCACACCTCCGCCCACACACAAAACAACTGACCAAAGAGTTAAAACAACAACCCTCGCCCCCAACCACCAACGTCAGGTCCTAAACTGCAGAAGTTATTAGTAATGGGAAAAGTAAGTAGTTGTATCTCTCAAGCATGACTCAGTTCAAAAACCATTTATCCAGCCCCTAAAGTGCCTTGTGGAGGCTCAGTGCGGGACAGAAGATGAAAATGCCCGACTCCCGCCTTCTGCGCTTTTACGGAGCCGTGACAAATGGCTTCCCGAGTTTGTGAAAGCCAGGAGTCCCCTCTCTTTAATCACACTGCTGTGTTCTAGGTCAGCTGAAGGACCAGCCACAATAAAAGAATTCTGTTCTTTGTCAACTGGAAAATTAAACCTCCTTCTCTAGCTGTCCTTAGCCGCTGACCCTCCGCAGCTCGGATGATCTTTCCCTTCCTCCCAGCGGTTGCTGTTATTCTGAGGCCCCCCCCAGAGCAGAAAGGAAAAGCGTTTTCAAGGCGTGTCTTCTGTCTAAGGTAACCCTGCATGTTGGTGCTGAACAGGCAATAAATCATAATAAATGGAAGTGGTAGCCCGTGGCACGATCTGATTGAGTCATTTAAGTGAGCACTTTGAGTTGACAACAGGTGCGGTGATTAAGCCCGAGGCATTCAGAGGCGCAGAAAACAAAGGAGCCAGAGAAACAGCTAGACCAAAGTGGCCGCTTCCCAAGGGCAACGCCTCTGTTCATGGCTGCTCAGCCTCAAGGCCTGCAGGACCCAGTGGGTGAGTAACCAAGGCACTGCGAATTCTCCCACCTACTCTGTAGAGGGCTCTACAAGCTCACGGCTTGGCTGCCACTTCAGACTTGCCTTCTAAGTCTGTGGTTCTGAGGGCTGAGGTTCTAAGTGATCTGCGGATACTATGCCAGGCACTGACAGACTAATCCTCACATTAGTGTCTGGGTGGAGTCGTTCAGAGGGAAGCTTCCAGCACTGCTGCTGCTCTGATCTAGACTTGACCAGGGAAGTCATTATCAGTAATAATAATGGATGCAGTAATGATAATAATATCAAATGTCTAGAGACATATTGTGACACCCCACTGCAGCTGGCGGATGGGGACTGTTTTTGTATATATTTTCCAAAAGACCTCGATGGGAGGACATGTGACTTACTGCTGGGTCACGTTTGTAAGTAAGCAGGAATGAACTAGAAAGTGGCTGAGTGACCCCCAGAGACTTCCAATCACACAGCTGTCCTTCACTTTGCCTGGGTCGGCTAGGTCACCTCACTGGGTTGTCTTGGTGGGCCCAGATTGGCAAAAGACCCCCAGCCTGCATCATGCTTATATAAAAGAGGCCAACTGGAGGAGGAGGAGTTGGAGATCTTTTGCTAATTGTCTGTGCAGGGGTATGAGGTAATTTCCAAGGCCGGAATAAGCTGTCGCCACTCTGCACATAGAAGGTGGACCACAGGCAGTTTGCAGAAGGCTCACTGTGCTCCTTGTCCTTACGCCACAGATGGGTCCGTTGGCTGCAGGGATGAGTGCTGGGAGCCATGAAGGGGGAGGAGAGAGAGGTGACTCAGAGACCACGTGCTTCTCGTCTGCAGCCCTGTGCACTGAAGAAAGTTCGGATGGAAAGACAAACCGCCAAGATTGCTGCCACAGGGACTCACTGGACAGGCAGCAGAGCCAAAGAGGCTGCTTCTGCCTGACTTGTGGTAAGCTTGCTCATCGTGGTCCTTATCAAACCAGGAGGCTAGCCCTTTGAGAGGCAGCTGGTGGGCTGAGATCAGAGCCTACAGCCCCCATCGCCTGCTGGTCCTTGGGAGAGCTCCTTTAATAAATTTTCTGTAAGTAAGCATTCCTGTCTCTCCTTCAGCTTCTGCTCAGAGAGCTTCCTGGGGGCAAAGCAGGGTCAGGTATAGAGAAAACAACAGCTGTGAGATTCAAGATTCCCATAGGCCAGGGTCTCTAGGATATTGGGGGCCAGAGAAAAATGAAGGCCTAGTGAGACTGATCTTCTTACTAGGGGCATCTCCTTCTCTTTCTAAAACATGGCCCCACAAAGCCCAAGCTGGCCTTGTACTTGCTATGCAACCAAAGGTGATCCTGAACTCCTGGTCTTCCTGCCTCTACCTCCAAAGTGCTGGGCTCACAGGTGAGCATCGCCTCCTCCAGTTCATGAGTGGGCTATTTCCGAAGGCCAAAGATGGTTCAGTGAAAACACCTGTGAGCGTTGGAGACACGGGTTCCAAAGTTCTCCTTCTGACCTCTGAGAGTATAATTGTTTTCTTTATTCTTTCTTCCTCTCTCACAGGAAGGTTGAACAGTAAGCATCAGAAGGGCTTGTCTTTGGTTTCAGGTGGTTGGGGACTCTGCTGTTTGTCTCTACTCCCAGGTCTGATGAATTATCCAGAGGAACAATGCGATCATTTTAAAGAGCCAAGAGGACATCTCTTTTCAGACCTGTCTTACCTTGGAGGCAGGCCCAGAGCCAAGGCAAGTTCGTTATCGCTCTGCAAGTCAACGTTCTCTGGAATGGCCCATAGTGTGCTTGACTTCTGTACCCCTGCTAGGAAGGCGTGGGCCGACTGTGGTCGTGCAGGGTTTAAATGTTTGGACCGTGAATCCACAAGGCACAGATTGTGCTCCCTGACCATCTTCCCCAACAGGGAATGTCACCAAAACTTCCAGGCCTTTCTCACAAGGGGAAAGGCAGATAGTTGCCACCCCTTTGAATCCTGGGAGATCTGAAGGAACTCAGCAAGTGATGGTGTCGTGTGGAGCGCATTCACGAAGCCAGTGCACAGTTAAGTCAAGGCCCTTGTCATTGGTGTCTGTCCGCAAAAGGACCGGCTCCCTGGAGGCCTCAGCTGGACTAAACCTCATGGAATTACCCACACGAGTCAGCTCCGTACAGATGCAAAGTACAGAGACAGGAAATGTCTGTTAGTGCACAGGGGAGCTGTCTGACAAAGTGGCCAGAATCTGAGAGCCAGGGCTTCAGCAATACCTCAGCAGAGGCACCACGCTGGGACACCAGCATCCCCTGAAGCCAACCCAGGAAAGCTTTGGCATCAGGCCAGCAGGACACAATGAGGTGGAAAAAAACAGCATCCTTGGAGGCCAGAAGTTGGGTTCGGATACATTGTCTCTTGCTTACTTCCTGGGAGACCTTGTAGCGAAGCATTCCTCTCTCTGGGCTTTCGTTTCCTAACTGCTAAATGTTAGCCAGTTCCACTCCCTCCCTTGTAAAACTGTCCTGTAGGGAACGCTCAGAGAAAGCTTTACCCAAACACAGAGGGAGGGCTTTCTCCAGCTCTATCACTTGCTGAGAAAAGGCTTGACTATTAAAACGATCACTTTGGCGATGTTTCAAAACTGAAATCGCTATAAAGGCTGGAGACTATCTCAGGGCTCAGTGGTCTGTTCCGTGTGGAATTCGGCCTGGGAAGTCAGCGGCACAATGCGGTGAGCTCTTTGGAACTGCATCCTGACCTCAGCGGGGAAGAGAAGGTTCCACGGGATTGTTTTAAGGTTAGAAGTACAGCTGGCCTCTTGCTCTCTGGAGGTGGAGACGTTGAACACTGTTTTTGTTTATATCCGCTTGAAATGAATGACAAAGCTGGAAGCTGGGTCCAGGCTGCCTCGGAGGATGGGCTGTCAGTGCCTTCCTCCTTTTCCGCATTTAAGCTCGAATGACTCCATCAAGTCAGAAGGTTTTTAACGGCCGCGTGGCCAATGTCTTCACGGTCAAGCGTTTCTCATTGTCGTCCGCTCAGGATGAGTGAAGACCAATCCATCTTTTATTTTTGGCAACATCTTTCCCCGGGACATGGGAAATGTGTCCGTAGCATGCCAAGAGGAAATAGTTATGAACGTTAGGAGGGGCAAGTCTGAGCCTCAAAAAAGTTAGGAGAATGCACTTTTGATGTATTTACTCAGCTTATTCGTAACTGAAAGCAAACGCAGAAACCAGTGACTACAGCAGGCCAGTTTACTTGTGTGGAAGTCTTAGCCCGTTCAAGTTCAAGTTCATTCTTCTAATTCTTTCATCTTGCCAGGGTGGCTTGGTTGAAGGTAAATGGGAGAAGGTATGGTTTTTAATATAATGCATCTCTCTTCGAGGATCTCTATTCACTTATTTTATGGGAAACTTCCATCAAAATAATGTAATTTTCTTGCCCCCCCCCACTTTACAATTCTATTATCTCTAAGTGGAAACATTGCTGCTCTTAGTAGCGTGTGTGAGTACAGAGGTGTGTGTGTGTGTGTGTGTGTGTGTGTGTGTGTGTGAGAAGCAGATTGCAGACAGGAACTCCTACTGAAATAACCACTGACTCCACGGCAATGACAAGGTGACTAGACAAAGGACCTTAGTGTCATGTGATACAGGTGGGAATTCAGGCCAATCGTGAATGGAAAAGGCTCGGGTATTTCATGTGGCAGATGAATCTCAACTGAAAAGCCAAAGGTATGTAAGAGGGAAACATCCTTATAATGACTGGCGGCCCCTGTTTTATTTATTTATTCCCTCTTTATTCAAACGATGAATAATTATTCCCATCCTCGAGGCAGGGTGATATGCCGGCCACCGGGAACAGAAATAGAACCTTCTCTCTCTCTCTCTCTCTCTCTCTCTCTCTCTCTCTCTCTCTTTCAAGACAGTGTTTCTCTGTAGCTTTGGGACCTGTCCTGGAACTCCCTCTGTAGACCAGACTGGCCTCGAACTCACAGAGATCCACCTGCCTCTGCCTCCCGAGTGCTGGGATTAAAGATGTGCACTGCCACCGCCCGGCTGAACCTTCTCTTTTTGACCTTGTAGAGTTGGTGTTCTAGGGAAAGAGGACATCTAAAGAGATAGACACGGCGCATTTTGTTGGGCTCTTTAGTAGACGTACACACTGAGTGATAGATATAAAGATACAGGAGAATTTCTTAGGAATATATTTTTGTGCTAATGTACCTGAGTAATGTTGCTGTTCTCCAGAGCCTGCTGTGTCCCTGTCACCAAGTCTGTGTCTGTGCACACACGCGGGATCGGCCCTCTTTGCCTCCCTCTGAGACCTGAAGATTCAGCTACCCAGAGCTGAACTTGTATTTCATTTACAACCATGCAGTTCCCTTGACAAAGAGCGAGGAAGCAAATCAAAGTGCCTTAGCCTTTAATTTGATAAGCGCCAGGTGAATAAACTCCTCAAGGTGCCTCGACCTTCCTGTTGGTCATTTCTTTGACTGTCTTAAGGCACGGACGGTACGGAAAAGAAAAGAGCCTGGTATTGATGTCCATACTCATCTGAAACTCGCTTCCTGCTATTCTCAACATATCAGGCAGCAGGAGGGGGAAATCCTCCGGGGCTCCCTCGGCAGCTGCACAGTCAGCCACCTCTGGCTGCCGCTCTGGCTGCCGCCGGTTTGTTTGTTTTTTATCCTTTTCCATTGGGATCAACAGCTTCTGTGACCGGAACCGGAGCTAGGTTAAGTACACTTTGTCTATACTTTGACTTCACCGTGAAATACGCTGGCTTTTCCTGTCATCAAAGGTGTTTAGTGACTATGGCAACAGGCTGATTAGCTCCCAAGGTCTGGGAGTGTTTTGTTCATCTGCTGGTGAGCTGGAGCTGCCTTCTGAGGGGGTGCTGAGGGGTCTCGGAAGCCTCATTCCACACGAACAACCAGTTGGGTGGGAGACATGATGTTCCATCTCCTCTGTCCTATACTGCGTTCCTATGTCCCCAAGCCTCACGATGCTCACACGGCTGGACACTCGGCAGCTCTGAATCTTTCCTATCAATGCCAAGGTCAAGAAGCAGATGGTGTCTGGTGCCCCAGACCTGGCAGACTGGAAGCTATAGAAACTGAAAAATGAACCCACAGTTGAGCAATGGTGCAGCTAGGAACGTAATGTCAAAGCTGGGCAGTTCCAGAAAGAACCAGAGAGAATCACGTGCCCAGTGTCAGGCTCGGGAGACCAGCAGAGGTCTCCTGGGACACAGCAGAGGAGGATGCTCGGCTATCTAGTTTAAGGTGTCTTCGATAGGCGTTATCGAGGCTACACACTGTGATCAGGAGACAGGATTAGCAAAATGGCTTCATTTGGGGCTAAATATCGTCACTGATTTCTGATAGGATTAATTTGGGCCAAATCATGGGGCCGCATGGGGAGTTCTGGGGAGGTTATTTTTAATCAGCCTTTCCCACCAGGTACTTTATAAAAGTGTTAATAATAATGAAGAACAATATTAGCTTTGGACCAATGGCATAATGGCGCCGGCCATTTTCCGGCTTGGAGAGCAGGAGCTTTCTAAATCAAAATCTGTAATTAAAAGGGATAATGACTTCTAAATTAGTTTTTTATTAATAGAATTAAGCCATATTAGGTCTTAGATGATATCATAAATTTGACATTAGAATGTTCACCCTTAATGAAAACATATAAGGACTGAATGATTTAAAGGTCTGATACTGTGTGTTGATTGATAACATTAAGTATGTTATAGCATCAATATGACACCGCTTAAAGACCCTGTGTCACCAGCGAAGGGTTTAGGTGGTTGCTTGCAGATCTAGGTCACATACAGAGAGGAAAGCCAGAGTTGCAGGCTGCCCTCCACGGCTGTGTGTTCTGCGTGTCTCATTGTAATAAAGGGCTGATCAGTTGGGATGTTGGGTTGTCCCACAAATAACCAAGGGAGGCTATAAGAATGGGACATGGGACCTCCTTCCCTGGATATATGTGTCTGGCTCTGCTGTCTTGGGCAGGGAGCTGCCAGGAAGGAAATGAGAAGGAATGCCTCTCAGTGGATGGCAGCAGCTTTGGCAAGGCTGTGTAGGCTGCCTGTCCAAGGCTACTGGACTTTCCTGAATTGTCTAATGATGGCCTCGCCATCTGCTCTGCTGTTTGCACCTCGGCTCCCCGGTTCCTCTGACTAATCAATCACCAGGGAAGTCAAGGGCGGGGTCTCCGGTTTTCCCTTTTCAGGTATTGGGGAGATTCTGTCTCTGCTGGCCTTTCTAATCCTCCCTAGGGGACTGCTAGTATTTCTCACTACTCAGAAAAGACACAATTTTGGTGTCTTCTGGTTCCCAGTACTAATGCATTGAGCTCGTACAGCCCAGGGGTAGTAGGCTTCGCTGAATTTGGTGTAGATGAACGGTGTGTCTCAGTCTCCATCCATTTAAGGACGAAGCCTGAAAATAAATATCTGTCCTTGGTCTTAAATCATTCCAGGGGCGTTCCCAATAAACACTGGAAACTCTGGGGTGCTAATACCAAATGAAAGAACTAGCAAAGGCTTCAAGGTTTTGCGTCCAGACCTGTAATGGACGTGCCAGGACACACACAGAAAGACCCGTGAGGTAAAAAAGATAAAAGAAGTCACCTCGTAATGACCCCTGAATTCCTAACTTGATCAACACCGAGCTTCTCCTGAGGAGGGACCATTGCAAATAAGAGACAGGTGCGGAGACAAGACCAGGAGAGCAGGTTCAGTCCATTCTGGCTCAGAGCATGAAGGGCCGAGGCCTCTCTGTTTCTGCTGCCTGCTCACCGCTCCGACCTGGCTAGCTCTGGCTCTTCTTGCCAGAATCCCTCTCTGATAGGGTCTTCCACTGTAAATCCATGCTTGTTCTCCCTGCCACAAATGGTTGCAGAGAGAACTGCAGTTCCACGATGTTGCGGTGGCCGCGGGGCAGCACCAACAATCTTTAAAGCCATTTCTCCACCCCTGTTTGTGGGTGGGGTGGGGACACCTATTTGAACTCGACTAAGGAAACGCACCGGTTCCAAGGATGCTGTATGTCTTGCTGTACCAGATGATGTCCTCTAAGAATAGACCCGGAAGAGCAAAACCATCCCTGCGCTACTTCTCACGCATTACAAGGATGTCTCCATGTTTTCTTATTTAGTTCTGAAGGGGAAAATGAGACCTCCAAGTAGCCAGGATCTCATTGAACACCGCCGCACTTCAGAATTTATACCTGTAATTTTCCACACACTCGTGCTCCTGGCAATGAGATGCTCACACTAAGATCGTATGACCCTTTTGGTTTATGAAATACGCCACTATTTCTCTCTTCAAATACCGTTTCCTACTTTGGGACTGACAATGAAAGCTGTATGATACTCAAGCAAAAGGTCAATAAATCTTTCACAACAGAGCAATTCACCAGGTAGAAGATGTCCGCATCTTCCAGTTTTCCTACTTAAAGACATTTTCCCAACCCACACTGCTAGCACTTACGTATTTATTAAGTGTCACAACTGTATTTGTAGAACACATTTTCATACTCGACTTTGCCCCTGAATAGATTACCCTTAGCTATAAAGCTATCTGAGCCTTAAGGATGCCCTATTCAAATTGCCTTGCTTTAGACCAATGTTTTTAAACTGGCATTCCAATTCATTTAGGTAGTCTTTATTTTCCACATGAAAGATTCTTCAAATTAAGTCAGTGTTTTAAAAAAAAAAATGGGAAGAAGAAAGAAATGGCTCCTGAAAGAACGGGTTGAATATGAAGGAATCTTCTCTGCTTGGCCAAGGTGGTCGTGAAGACCAGGCACAGCACTTTCTCCACGAGTCTGTTCCAACTTTAAACACAAGGGATCTCCCAGAGGCGGCTGCCTCCTGGTGGGCAGAATCGTGGCACAGTTAGGCAGAGACAAAGACTCGCAAGGTTTGTTCCTCCCCCACTTTTCAGGAGAGAGAGTCAGAAATTCCTTTTGTGTCTTCCATTTTTCAACTACACACAACCACCCTCCTCCTGGGGACTGCGGTGTCTTGGGTGGGTTTGAAGGGTTCCTGGAGTCCTTGCTTGGCTGGGCTGCTAACAGGAGGAGGGCTAACTCATCAGCAAGATTCACTCATTTCCTTGAATGGAAACACCACAGGAGTCTGCTCTGCCAACCCAGGCCTCTGAAGTCAGTCTCTGGGTGCTGGGGACTCCTTCCTGAACATCAGCCTGCTCTGGTTTTAGGAATGTGTCCATTCTGCCATGGGCAAACGAAACCCTCTGGCCTTGTTCTCAGTGGTGTCTGAAACGCTCCTGAGGCCCATAGGATTTTGGAAGAGCCGCTTAACCCCAGAAGTGGCTTGGGTTTCTTCGAGACTAATTGTGCTTCCCCCAAATAAATAAAACACACAGATGTAACCGGGTCCTGAGTTACTGGAAGGCCTAGGAGTTTTAAAACTGCCAAAGAAGCGTGCTATGGGATTGTATGGTCCGCTGTTTCTTTGAGAAATAGCATAGTGCAGCTTAAAAACAAACCTGAGAGACGCGGAAGGAGGCATAGAACACAGACATAATGTGTTGCGCTATTGGATCACACGCTCTTCTCCAGTTCCAAAGGTGGTCCTGTGTCAGTGAGGCTTAGACACGGACACACAACCATCTCTCTGGGTGAAATGCACCTGAGCCCAGGAGCTCTGTGGGATTGGGGCAACCTACTATACAGACATGTGGTCAGAACTGTTCATTATGACATAGAGCGTCTGCCGGAGTTTGGTTAATGGAAAGGTACTTAATGAAAAATATTCTCCATCACCAAAGAGTGGCACCACATTACAACAGGGTGTGATTGCCTGACTTCCCCTGTCTTCACCAAGAATATACTTATTCTTTATCTGAAGGTTTTATTTTTCAGTTGTCTTAAATAGAAATCAAGGTTATACAGGGATATATGACCTCAATGGATTTTGTCTTGTGAAATTTAGATATAATAGAAAATAAGCAAACAAAATTTTAGTTCAATAGACTTAGTATTTATAAAATAAAATACTAAGCAGTCATTAAATATGATCTATAGCCGGGCAGTGGTGGCAAAAGCCCTTAATCCCTGTACTGAGAAGGCAAAGGCAGGGGGATCTCTGAGTTTGACACCAGCCTGGTCTACCAGGGTGAGTTCCAGGAGAGCCAGAGCTAAATAGAGAAATCCTGTCTAGAAAAACCAAAAAGAAAGAAAAAAAAATCTATAGAAGTATATTTAACATCATGGAATAATAATATAAACATCAGAGAAGAATCCAAAAACCAAAATGGTTATATTTTTAAAAGAAAATTCATTTTTGAATTTTGATTATCTTTAGTTTTGAAATAGTCTATAATTAATATGTAGTATGTTGTTAAAATAAGTAAAGGTTATCAAAAAGGAGTGCTGTTTATTTTTTTCCAAAAGCAATCTACTGACCAGGAATTACAGAAAACGGCCGTGCTCCCCTGGATTTTCTCCTCTGGAGCCCCTAGCCATCTTCTTCCATCCTAGACTTCCTACCCGCGGGGGGGGGGGGGGGTCCTTACCTTGCTGCCTGGTAGATGCTGATTTTCTGTTTTGGGTAGACCAAAGTAAAGATGAAAGACTACAAAAAGCTTAACGAGGCAAAATGTGTCAACTGAAGATCATTAGCATTGCTCAGATTCGGAGGTGGAAGCTGTCAGGTCCAAAGAAAAGTCCCAACTCCAGAAAGCCGCCAGATATCCAGAAATGGACTCAACCTGGACTTACTTACAGGAGGGTTTCTGGCAGTTAGATAAAAGCCTTCATTCTTCAGGAAGTTGGGAACCCAGGTTCCCTCAGCCAAAAGAAGTCATTTCCCTTACCTCTGGCAGAAAGGACCTCTGACTACCTGTGGTGCCTATTAGCATATCAAAGCACATGCTGGCGACCAGGCTTCTCAGGCACAAGTACCTGTAACAGCCCCCCCCCCATAAGCCTCCCAGCCTTCTCACCTCCTCCCCAGCCCTAAACTCACTCCAGCTCAAAATCACCTCAGCTCATTCTCCTTACACCGCCACTGTTTGAGGTGCTCTCTGTGTCTCCTCCTCCTTCTCCCCCACACCCACCCACCCACCTTGCTCCTGGCCAGGTGCAAGCTGTTAGCCATGTTCAGCCTGCTTTCTCTCTCTGCTGCGAGATTCCCTTCTAATAGCCCCTGCTCTTATTCTTCCAGACCCCACGAAACCTTACTGTCTCTATATATGGATGAGAGGTCAGGAGTGGCCACTGGAGTTCTAACCCAACAGACTGGGCCTTCGATTCAGGCTGTTGTGTTTTAATTCAAACAGCTGGACCTCATCATCTGTGGGTGGCAACCATGCCTTGAAAGACCCTCTGGACACTCCCCCCTCAGAACCCGCAGCTTGCCTGCTCCCATGAGAACATCCTGTTCGCTTGAGACCCTCAGGACCCTCTCAGGACCTGCAGCTAGCCGGCTCTCATGAGAACATCCCGTTTGCTTAGGGAAATAGTATGCCTATAGTCAGCAGATGTGCCCAACTTAGAATATCAGCAATTCACAAAAGAAACAATTCCCCCTATGAAAGATCCCAGCTTAGCTACGGTAATGTCATTTCACAAGGCTTTTGACGAACAAATTAAGTGCAGAGTGAGGTCAGGGTCCCTGGCTGCAAAGCAGGATATAAGATAGGACATCTATATGACAGGATGTCTGTTGCCATACATCTGTGCTGGGAAAGGAAAAACCACTTATGCCCCTTGCCCCATTCCAACCGACCACTAACCACGCATTTGCTTCTGTAATCTGCTTCTGCTGCCCTCTTTCCTATAAAAAGACCTTCCCCCAGTCTGCAGGCGCGTGAGTCCTCCGAAAGACTTTGCTGCCAGCACAGCACGTACCTGTGTTTACTCAATAAACCTCTTGCTAGTTGCATCCTGTGGTCTGGACTCGGAGTGTCCTGGTTCTGGGGACTTCATTGGAGGAAAAGGTCCTCTCTGAGGGTCTTTCAGCCCGAGAGCCCTGGCAGCAGCAGCTGAACTCACTTGGGAGGCTCTCAAGAACACCTTGTCCAGGCCAATCAAGGTATATTCTACGCACCGCCTCTCAGGCCTTCTGAGACACCCCCCCCACACACACACACACCTCTTTCTCTCTCTCTTTCGGCCTTCACGAGTCCAGACTTTTCATTTACTGTTTCTAGAAAATCCTCAAATTACTTTGGCCTCCAGTCCTGCCCTGAACCTCACAACTCTCCTTCCTGCTCCCTCCCCCTCTGGTACCTCCTCTCACTCTTGCCCAGAGGCTGTAGAGGCTTTAACTTCACCTCCACAGGGTCTTCTAGACCAGTCACAGATTCCTCACTCACCCTGTTTGCTGATGGAAGTTCCCTTAGAGATAAATCAGGCAACCACCAAGCTTCATATGCAGTGACCCGCTTGCCAATGGGAACTTCCTCACAAAAGGCTGAATTAATTGCCTTGACCAGGCCACTCCAAATAGCCAAGGGCTAACAGGCTAATATCTACACTGACTCTAAATATGCCTTCTTGATAGGCCACACTCAATCTGTACTCTGGAAGGAAAGGGGCTTCCTCACTACCAAGGGCACCCTCATAGTTAACAGACGCCATATAGCCAACCTCTTGGAGGCCCTCCAGCTCCCTGCAGAAGTAACCATTACTTCACTGGGGGGGACACCAGTCCTCCAAGGACCCAGTGGTCTTAGGCAATGCCAAAGATGACTCAGTGACCCGGGGGCCTTGCCTCCAGCTCCTTGGATTCCACAGAAGTAACTCCCTCCTATCAGCCCTGTTATCAATCAAAAGAGAGAGACAGCTCATAAAAGGGGGGGGGCACAAAAACAAAGGATGGATGGTTCTATTTAAATAACCATGTCATCCTTCCTCAAGACCAGGCATTGTCAATCATTTCAGACATCCACCAGACCTTACACGTAGGCCCCAAAGCTTTGTTCCGCTTCCTGGAGCCCCTCTTTGACCCCACCCATATCTGAGATTGTATTTCACAGGTTCACTCCTCCTGCCAGACATATGCCCAGGCCAACCCACAGGGGGCTGTCCACATACGTCAGTGTCTACATCAGCTTCGTGGACACCGACCGGGTGAAGATTGGCAGGTTGATTTCACCCATATGCCTACTCATAAAAAACTCTGTTATCTCGTAACACTTGTGGGCACTTTTACAGGACAGATAGAAGCGATTCTGGCCTCCAGGGAAATGGCAGATGTGGTGGATCAGGTTTGACGACCCATGGACCATCCAGATGGACAATGGGTCAGCTTTAACTTCCAGGGTCATGGAGCTTGTGTCTGAAGCTCTCAACATCTCCTGGAAATTCCACATCCCCCTATCATCCACTCCCTTCCTCCAATCCTCCAATCATTACCGACTTCCTGCCATTGCTACGCCACGTAGACCCTACGTCCATGACGCTGTCTCTGGGAGAGCCCAGCCCCATTCCTGGGCCTCTCTTTTCTTCCCAGACCTCCCTATTTCCAGGTTTTACTCCCCGTGGGCTGGACTCGGCACCTTATTTCAGGATTGCCTCCTGTAAGTGTCTATCAGACGCCCTAAACACGAGTCCCAAACAGACCAGTCAGCTGCCCTCTGACCCTCTCCCTCATATCTGTAGCTCATCTGTTTTCACCGTTTGCCTCAGTGAACTATCAAGGCGTCTACCAACTCCAGTCTCAGCATGCAGCTCCCATACTGCTAGATCCCCACGTCAGGACCTCCCCTAACCTTTGTCTCTGCCGCGGCTGTTGCTGTAACATTTTAGCTGCTTCCATTTCCTATATAAAATCCACCTTAAATAGTGCCCAGCTACCTTTATCTTTCCATAGGAGCTCTGAATCCTTTGTATACACGTTTCTTTTTGAATTGGTAATTGAACCATGGCCTTGTTCAGAGTGGGCACACACTTCCCTCAGCGCCACTGCCCAGCCCTGGAAGGCCTTTTAATTAGAACCAATCCTTCACTGTCTCCGCCTGCTTTGCCATTTAGCCCATGAGGCCCTATGAACACATTTTCCTGACTTTGTATTAGCTCTTTCTTATCCAGCTTCATACTGTCTGACATCTTTTCCACTCAGGCGGAACTGCGCTTGTTGCTAAAGGCCCAAGGAAGATGTCCCACCTCAGGAAGAATGCCCTGGAACTCTTCTAGGCTACCCACTTGGATTTCCCATCATCCTCTGCTAAGAATAAGTTTGCCTCAGTCCCCATCTTCCCTCGCTCTCCCCTACCACGTTGGGACTTCACATGTCCCTGGTTATCTCCTCATCCCTAGCCATGAGTGTGATGCCTGGGATGTAGGAGGTACGTCACAGAGCTGTGGATACAAACTGAGACCACAGAGAGCTTCCCCCTCCCCAGTCGGGCCTTGAACCCATGGCAAACATTCAGCCGCTCTGTGGCCCCAACCCTCCTCCTTTCTAGGTCCCTCATTTCCGTGGTTTATGCCCTGCCTTTGATTTCCCCCCGGTGAACAAGTGATTCAGGCAAGACGGACACTTCACAGACGTGACGATATATCGAAAACTTTTCTTCCTGGCAGACATCTCCAAGGAATGACCGTGGCAGGGCACGTGTGTGTAGAGATAGTTCTATCCGTACAAATCACTAGTAGGTCAATTGTATAATCAGTGACTATCCTCATCTTCCGTGTTAAGTCTGAGTCATTCCTGGATGACAATCAGATCGTTAAGAACTGGGAATTCTGTTTCAGAAAAAAAAAAAAAATAGAGGACTAGCTTCAAAGAATGTGCTGGTGAGATGCTTAGCCAGGCCTGCAGCAGTGTGAACGGGGCCGAGTCAAACCATGGCTGAGACATGGTTCCGCGTGGGTCATACTTCTACGGCCAGCAGTGGAGAGCAAGCGTGAGCCCCAGTTGCTGCTAACAAGTCAAACCGACGCTTTAAAGTCCCACCCAGACCAGTAAGCGCGAGGCGGCAGTCTCAGCCCTGTAGGACTTGCCGGGAGGAACACTGACGGGTCTAGGCGAGGATTTATTGCCTGGCCCACAGTTACGAGGCTGCCACCGACATCTCCCTTATTTCTGTGGAGCACACTTTTTCTGTCCCTAAGAGCGTTCCCCAAATGGTAGCCCTGAGGATATTCATTTAGAAACTGGAGTGCTGTCTGAATGCAATCCCACAACTGTCTCATAAATAACCACAAGGAGGTGTTTTAAGACAAGTGTTTCCCATTAAACATGGCACATCACAGAGTAGGAAGAAAGGAAGATCAGAAGATCTGGATAGGCCTAACTGCCACGAAGCAGGCTTGGGGATACCTATGACTCCAGGTGGAGTCCTTAGGGCCAGAGGGTAACAGTGGCTCTTTCTGTCTAATACAGAATTAGTATTAATTTGCATGTGGCTTAAGAAGAGCGAAACAGATAACCAGGAGGCAGAAATCAGCTAGCACAGACTCTTTGGGTGCTCCTGCATATATTTCTTCCTATGAGGGGCACACTAGACTGGGCCCCCTAGAATGTAAAGTGTCTTAGAGTCTCGTGAACCCTTAAACTGTAGCCTTGTTACTTCCAAGGTCTCAATTACAAATGCCCCCCAGAGTTCTAGCAGCGATTAGACAGGCTACTAGGGAAGAATGCATTATATATACATCAGTTAAAAAAAAAACAACATATGCAAACCAAGGATCATTAGCAAAAGATAATAGTCATGCAGATTTTACAAACCGTGTCTTTAGGGTGGCCCAATAAGTAGAAATATGGGGACCCATGCTTGTCACTTTTCATGCACATGGAGAGACTGGAAGGTACCATTCCTAAAGGAAGGGGAGGAACAGCCTGGGACCAATCATTAGAATTAACAGACCAGTGACAAAGACATTACTGTTAGAGTCAAGATTGCTTAGTATGTTTAGAACAGCTGAATAAAAATTATCTAGGCAGCAAGAATAAAAACTTTAGGTACAGCTAATCCTATCAGGCATGCAGCAAGTGAAATTAGTGAAACACTGAGCCATATGTATATTTCAAAAGTAGACTTTTTTTTTTAAATCAAAATATTGAGAGCATCCTGAGGTGCTTTTAGGGAGGCACAGATATGAATAAAGATTTGAACTGGCAATGCCAGAAATCTTAGAATGTTGTTTTCTCATAATCACGGATGTCTTAGTGATAGAAGCTGTCATTTGAGAATCAGTCAGAGTCACAGTTTCTAGACTTTAAGAAATTCGAAGCTACAGACAATGGAGTCTTCGTGTTCACATTTTTATTTTCTCTAGTGTTCTCATAAATTCGTGTAGTTCTCGCCTATAACATTCTGCCTAGGAATATTCAGAGATCACAAGTTGACTTGCTGGATATATAAAAAAAAAAGAGTAAAGCAGGAAAAAACCCAAAAAAAAAACAAAAAACGCAGCAGCACTTTGCCCATTCTGCCCCGCTGCCAGCCTGCCTGCCCGCCTGCTATGGCTGCTTCCCGGCTTTGCCCGTTCTGCCCGCTGCGTGCCGGCTACGGCTGCTGTCAGCCAGTCTTGAGGATCAGTAGACTCAACCTACAACCTTAGTCTATGCCCACCCACAGGCGATGGGCTGTAGTTCTCTGCCTACACAATCACGGGCACAAAAAGTTCTGTAATCTTCTGGTCAATAATCCCCAAGGTACAAGTGGCCAGGGGAGGCCCTGCCATGCCGGCTGCTGTGTCTGTGCTGAGACAGCGTGAGAGATGGCTACGGGCTCACTGTGGGTTAATCATGGAACGCAGACCCGCTCTTCTCCTCTTTGCCAGAGGGCACTGACAGCATCCCCTGCTCACGCTCAGCTTGCTCCGGACACGGGATCCAGCTTGTCTGCACAGAATGAAGCAGGACCCCACAGAGGTCTTAGGTGGTGTGATGCGGGTGTTTTGTCAAGCATGTTGTGCTCAGGGAAGAAGAGAGAGCGCAGCACGAGACTTCCCTAACACAGGGGTCCTGAGCAGAGAAGACCCTCCCTGTGGTCAGGAAGTCAGAGCTCGACGATGAACGCCGCAGCGGAAATTAAATTTCAGGATTTACTGATTGAGTTTACCATTTAGGCCTGCCAAGAAGCGAGCAATTTTCGTGTGGAAATGATCAAGCTGCTTCAGTGTCACACAGAGAGAGAAGGTTCTCCCCGGGTTTCAAACGCGGACTTTAGTCACTCGGCTTGCAGACATATGTGGAGACTAGGAAACTGCAGGCCCGGACGGTGAGACAAAAGGTCCACGCATGCGTGGAAACCACTGTGCAGGGTGGGGCGGAAACCCAGTGAGAGCTGAGCAGAGCTGGGCTAGGAATCTTACCGCGTGCTCAGAATGGGGTGTGCCCAGCTCTAAAACCTACCGCCCTGATGAGCCCAGTGTCACCATGAGTGACAGGGTGTGCCCCCCCCACCCCCCCCCCCCCCCCGCCGAAAGGCTGGGGAGTTTTCTAGAAACATAAAAGCAGCTAAGCAAGGCCCGCACCATCAAACAGTTACAAGCTGTGGTCCGGTGTTGAGACTGTGTGTTTGTCCTGTTGATTTCTTTGAGTCTAAGATGCACATTGAAAAATTCGTGACTCTCAGAGTGTAGAAATTTTCTTACAGTTAGACCATATGATTTAAGCCCAGAGTAAGGCATTATGTGATTTTTATCTTTGATCCCCGCTGAAGGAGTTCAGTTCAAAAGAAACGTTGGGAAGTTTTTTTTATCAGGACAAGACACTGGAGCAATGGTGAAGGCTAACAAAAACCTAGCCCTTGGTGACCATGAGAAGGCAGTGCCTGGAGAAGTCGTTCCCAGGGGTCCGAAGAGGGGAGTGGATGCTGCGGTGGGGGGCAGATGCCCATTTGTTCCATCCCAGAGAAATTACAGCACTCAGGGTGAACTCTAAAGCCAACAGTGAGCTTTGGGGGGTGGTGTGTAGATTCAGAGCTTGTAAAAGAGCCACTGTGACAGGCCATGTTGATGGGGGGTGGGTGCCTCGGCGGGGTCAGGACGTATGTGGGAAGTATCTGTACCTTCCTTTTAAACTGACTGTGTGCTTAAATGAACCTGAAACATAATTTAAGGTCAGGGGTGCAGCTCAGTTGGTGGAGTTATCTAGCATCCGTAAAGTGGGGTTGACCCCCAAAACTACAAAAGAAGGGTGAGGTGGTACACACTTGAAAACTCAGCCTTTGGGAGGTGAAGGCAGAAAGATTAGAAGTTCAAGGTCCTCCTCACCTTTGTAGTGAGTGAGTTAAGGGGCAGTCTGGGACATATGAGACCCTGAATCAAGAACAAAAACATTACAAGATTGAGTCTAGGGGCTGGAGAGAGATGCCAGCGGTAACAGCATTCGCTTCGCAGGCTTGGAGACCTGAGCTTGGACCAGGCAGAAAACTGGGCGTGGCTCTGTGGCACCTGCAACCCCAGCACTGTGTGGGGCAGAGGCAGGAGGATTTCCGGGGCTTGTTGGCAGCCAGCCTGGAGTGAAGTAGAGGAGAAACCTGTCTCAAAAGAGTAAGGTGGATCAGGACGCTGGATGGTCTTTTCTGCACATGTACACACACACACACACACACACACACACACACACACACATGCTCTTAGCTCTCTCACACCCATGTGTGTTTAACACACACACACACACACACACACACACACGGGCTGGGACTCACAGTCTTCTGGTTTAAGAGTGGCCTCTGGCAGGTCTCTGGCTTGGGGAAACTAGTACGCATGCCTTTGAAGCGCTACTGAGATGCGGGGTTGCTGGCTGTGCAGCTGCTAGACCTACCATGAAGGTGTCATGGGCACCGACTTCGCTTTGAGCACAGGAAAGCAGCGCTTTGTTGGCAGATCCTCTATAAAGAGCAAAACCTTTTCTCTGCTATCTCAACATCTCCGATATTTCCGGACCGTGGAAAACCAGAGAGCAATCAAAAGAGCTTTGGCGTGTGGATCCAACTTCTTGCCCTGTGGAGCTCAGGGGCTGGCAACTCATTTGGACTCAACACTGCTAGGCTGCCCAGCTACCTACGCCAGAGTTCACAGCAGAGTGGAGACCACGCTCAGACTGACGAGGAGGCAGGAGACAGAAAACACGGAGAGTCCCTTTTCATGTCTGTTTCCACAGCCGGATCTAAGAATGGGGAGGGGCCTCGATGGGACAGAGTGTGATGTATGCAGGCTCCTCCTTCACAGTGGAGCTGGGAAACAGACACCTAGCAATCTCCAGGACGTGAAGGCCTCTTATATGCTGGGACACACTTAACAATACAGTGTGTGGGCTCGTAAAATTGCTCCCTGGGTAGAGGGACTTTTTGCCAAGCCTGGTAAGCCGAGCCCTATCCCCACAGCCACAAGTTGTCCTCCAACCTCTACGCCTGCACTGAGACACACAAACATGTACGCATACACAGAGGTAATAAATACTGAAACATATCAGAGCCAATGGACTCCTTCAGAATCTCCAGAGGGTTTATGAGGCATGGAAGGGAGAGAAGAGGCACTGTGGATTTCAAGGCCGAGCCAGTGTGTGTGTGTGTGTGTGTGTACATGTGTGCACGTGTATGTGTGCGTGCGTGTGTGTGTGCACGTGTATGTGTGCGTGCGCGTGTGTGTGCATGTGTGTGTGTGTGTGTGTGGTGCTGGGGGGTGAACCCAAGACCTCACACATGCCATGCAGGTGCCCTCCCACAGCACTACAACCCTAGACGTTTCTTCCCACTTTTCATACTGAGACAGGGTCTCCCGGAATCGCTCACTCTGGGCTTGTGCTTGCTTGAGAGCCTACTGGGCCTTGAACTTGTGATTCTGCTGTCTCGGCCTCCAGAGTAGCTGAGATTACAGGCCAGTACCTCCAGGCCCACGATTACTCTTGCTATCTTTCCCTCTTATCAATAAGCATTGAGTTTCCTAGACCCCCAATTTCCCTTCCATGTAGAAAACACTGTCTAGATCTGGGGACTTCCCTGAGGTCCAGCTGCTTCTCCCAGTATCTAGGAGTGTTTCCCCTGAGCTAGCTGTCTTTGCTCTTGGACTTCTGCGGTCAGGCTCAGCTTTGTGTAATGGGCTGGATGCTGGACAGGAGGAATTTTTAGCTTTTCTTAGACACCCGAGGGGATTCTTCTCAATGCGGCTTGAGAAACATACCTCATTGGCTCACTGACCTTTCAAAATGGATGGATTTGGGTCTGGCTTAAGGGAGGATGGACCTTTACTTGTTTGTTGTTTTTTGCAGTATATGTAGTCTAACAGGTGGGGGACTTGCGGTGGTGTTGGCATGTGTCAGTGTTAGTATATACCAGGGTCACCTGAAGGTGCAGCGTGGTGGCCTTCAGGTGCTTCATCATGTCCTGTACTCAGCACAGGTGTTTCTGAGTGATCTGTGGAGGTGCCCGTGGACAAGATAGATGCGCTCAGCCATGGATGCCAGAAGATGAGATTAGATTTCAGAATTTATTACTGAGGCAAGCCACCCTTTGCCCTATCGAAAAGGCAGACAAATAGTGCCAGGGCAATGGAGCCACTCCTGGCTCCCGGAAGCATCGTCTTGGGTTGGGAAGGAAAGCAGAAGCGTCTCCTTTTTTGCCCTTCATCAGGGGCAGACAAGCGACTTGAGCCTCAGCACTTGGTGACCTCAGCACTGGGTGACCTCAGCACTTGGTGACAGTTCTGTGGGCTCCTGACCGGGCTGACAGCCACACAGCCATGAATAGTAAATGTGTCAGAGCTACTCTGGCTTGCTAGTCTGAAATCCGGAATTCAGATCAGGTTTTGGAGGAGGCTCACCCAGACTCAGCAAGGCCTTCCTTCAGAGAAAGTACAAGTTATTAGCAGGACCGTTACAAAGGAAACGCTTAACAGACCAAAGAGGCCAAGTACTCTCCGAGAATTGCTAATGCTCTAGAAGTGCTTATTAAATTCTATGAATAATTAATGAGCATACTCTAATTTTTTTCTTGACAGCAGATTCTTGAGGGCCTCTTCTTCAGTCGCCACACTGTTAGAAACCGCCCTTACTTGTGGTCCTCATGGCTTGACTGTCAGCTCCCTGAGGGAAGTCCCGAGTCTCACCTTCAGTGCTGTGCACATAGTAGGTCCTCAGTGAATCTTGAATTAGTTGAGGAGTGATTGTCCCATATACAGTATTTGGTAAAGACACATTTCCTGGAGCTTGTCTTTGGTTAGGGAGTGAAATGAACCCTGGACAAATGATTACCGACAAGAATATGAAGGTTTGCTCACGATTACTGAGGAGAATACGAAGGTTTGCTTGTGATTACTGAGGAGAATACCAAGGTTTGCTTGTGATTACCGAGGAGAATACCAAGGTTTGCTTGTGATTACCGAGGAGAATACCAAGGTTTGCTCTTGATATTCATCAGTGCGTGTCCTGGAGAAGAATGAGCAGAGGAGCAGCCGAAGGAGGACCGGTTCTGCCCACAGGGTGTTCTGATATGATTGTCTTACGACATTATAATTATTGTGTAGAGGGAGACTTTAGCTTCACAACTATTTAGTCCATTCTTTCCTCCAGGGGCAGCTACTGACCCAAGAGGCATCTACCCTCTCCTTAGAACAGTTTCATCTCACCTATAAAACGACACAATTTCATCTCCCAAAGGCCTGTAATCGAGTCAATACCTCCAGAGACACAGTTCACTTGGAAAGCGTAGGTGGGAGCATAATTCAGACACTCGACTGTCTTTCCCTCTGCGTGGACATCGGGTGCTGCTGGCTGCTGGGTGCTCATGGCGGAGAGCCCTGCTCCATCCTTTCTTGCATCGCCTCCTCAGATCACCGGGTCTCCCACTGGCATCTGGATGCACCTTAGACTTCTCCACATAAAGAGCTAAAGAGCTGCCCCATTGTTCTCTGGGAGAGCCAGCGCGGCAGAGTGCCACAAATTCTGTGAAGTGTGTTTGCTTCATTCGCAACAGCAAATAGACCCGAGGGACTTTGGTGTGAAAGTCTGGGATTCTCTTTCTTTCTCTCTCTCTCTCTCTCTCTCTCTCTCTCTCCCTCCCTCCCTCCCTCCCTCCCTCCCTTCCTCCCTTCCTCCCTTCCTCCCTTCCTCCCTTCCTCCCTTCCTCCCTTCCTCCCTCCCTTCCTTCCTTCCTTCCTTCCTTCCTTCCTTCCTTCCTTCCTCTTCTTTCTCCTCCTCCTCCTCTTCTTCCTCCTCTTCTCCTTCTCCTTCTTCTTGTAAATCCAAGGACACTTACAGGGACCTGGGCTCTGGCTGGGTGGTTTAGTTTGCAAATCAAGCGTGTGTCCATTTTGCGCACGGGCCTTGACTGCTAATGACGGACACCTGCACTTCAAAGCAGGGAGCTAATTTGGATAATTTATTCCTGGGCAGTTTTACCGCCAGGATGCTACTTCCCCTGGCCCTAACCTCTTTAGGTTTAGTTTGAACAGCAGCTACCTGTGCCAGGAGCACACGCCTGGGGAGCTCACCTCTCCGCTCTCAGCGGGGTGGAGGAAGCGTCTTTATTCCCGCCAGTGGCTGAGAGGCACGTCGGGGGCTGGAGCACTCCCACTTGCCGCTCAGTTGATAATCAACAAATTCTCATCCCGAGGGCTACGCTTGAAGTGCCTGTCTCCCGAGTTCCTCTTTCAAGGGCTTGACTGTAAAAGCCTCTCTTCAAAGTCCTTATCATTTTTCCAGCACCCTCCGCAGCCGCTCCACCGCTGGTGCTGAGCCGTGACCTGTGCGGTGGCACTTGCGGTTTCTGCCTCCGAGTTGGCTGCCGCGACACCTGGCGGTCAGCTTTATGGGAATTACTTAAGGCTGGCTTATTGGCAGCGTGTTTATTCCCGTCCTCAGCTCACTTGGAGTCACACCGATTTTGGTAATCAATGATCTGACAGATTGCTTTTGCTGATTTTTTTTTTCTTTTCAGTTGTACCTGTGTTTATCTGTCTGTCACAGATCACCCTAAGCATCTGAGCTCTGCTCCATACTTCTCTTGCCGGGGATCAGCTTTCTTTGACAAGGTCCCCAAGTCCAGATAAGGGTTCCATTTCAAAACTGCTCTGAATTTCGAGTTCCATAAGTAGCGGAGGGAACACGGGTGGAATGGCTTAAAACCTGGCATCCCCAGTTCCCCAGTCTCCCCATCCTCCGTTAGTCTTTCCTAGGCCAGCTTAAGCCCCGAGGGTCTCTGGGAGGTTAAACATGCCTCCTTTGGACCCTGATAACTCCCTTCAATGCTCTCTTAAGGAGTGGGCCAAGGTTAGGATCTTGAAAGGCAAACAAAGGAAACACACAGGCTTAAAGCAACACTTGACAAGAAAAATGTCATTTTCCCGTGATTAGGCTGTTGCTCTACCAAGTAGATTATATTCTTGATTTTTCTCTTGGTCAATGCGAGTGTTTTCTTGTGTTGTTATTTACAGCCGCTATCCTGTTCTTGGGGGCATTTTATTAAAATGCATCCTGGTTTATCTGGTTTCATGATGTGGTTTATTCCATACTGATGCTGGAGGACCTCTTTCTTGGCCGTGGACACTGTGTATGCCACAAATGTAGTCTCGTCTTTGGTCTGCTCCTGATGCAGAGCAGGGTTAACACAGCAGGCCAGGGACCACTCTGCTCCGAAATGCCGGCTCATGACGGTGGCTCTGTGCTGGGAACACGGCTGTCAAGCTGCTATGCTGCTAAGGAGCCTTGTGCTGAATGCTGAGTGCGGACGCTGAGCGCGCCTCATTTCCGGTAACCGTAACCGGTGGATACAAATGATGCGATTGCACTCCACATCTGCTTTCCTCCCGGGGGTCTAGAGTTTTGGGATGTTCTAGGCAGGGGATGCCTGCATGACCAACCCTGGTGAAAATCGTGTGCACTGAGTTGCTAATGGACTCCCTGTTTCCAGAGCTCTATTTTTGTTGCTTGGAGCGAGGTATCGTCTGGGTTCCTTAGCGGGAGAGCCAGTGTGAGCACAAGAGGAAGTCTGTACGACTGACCCGATCTCGCGGGAGCTCATGGACTCTGAACCGACCTAGGCCCTCTGCATGTGTGTGACAGTTGTATGGCTTGGTCTGTTTGTGAGGCTCCTCGCGGTGAGATCAGGACCTGTTTCTGGCACTTAGCAGGCGTTTGGTAACCTGTGCCTGCTGGATTACCTGGCCCCGCCCCATAAGGGGAGGAGCTCGGTCCTGCCTCAACTTGACGTGTCGGGCTTAAACCCAAGGGAGGCTTGTTTCTTTCTGAATGGAGTTGGAGGAGGAGTGGATGGGAGGGGGTAGATAGGAGGTGGGAAGGGGAACGGGAGGAGAGGATGGAGGGGAAACCGTGGTCAGTATGTAAAATAAATGAGAAAAAAAGTTAACAAGTAAAAGAAAAAGAAAAAGAGGAAGCCTGTATGCTGATGCCTCCAGAGATTGCCTGAATTTTCTCTCTGTCCCACACGACTCTGTTATGATTCTGTATAGCTATAGCCTATGCCCCAGAAGCTCTTTTGGCAAATCTCTGGGCGAAGGAGTCACCCGGGAACTTTTGAGCCCTGCCATTAGTTATGAAATTCCAGCAAACCATTTGATGGCGTTATCATCCAAGACGTGGAACCAACCCTGGATCTTTGTCACGGCTTACACATCACACTGCCCACTGTTCAGCTTAAGTGTCCCGAAGAGCTGAGGGTCTGCTTAGTTTGTGTCTGCTCTCTCACTTCCCTAATGGGCACCACTCCACTCTAATTTCCTTCTCTTGTTTCATCACCTCTAAGTTAATTTTACAAAGTCCACACCTTAGAAGGGCAGTTGGGAAGTGCCAAGATCATCGGCAAGTGTAACTGGGTGTTTAAGAAAAGCATACATTCAAGGTGAGATCTGTAATATCACAGTAGCTAATCATATCGGTACGGACACCCTCGAAAGTGTGCCCGTGCATTTAAAAGATTCTCCGTGTGGTTAATTTGAGATTCTAACTGAACTGGCTGATTTGGATGATGTGAAGGATGAAGCGATGCTGGCAGGGTCTTGGGTTTTGTCTTGCTCCAAAGCTATGTGCTCATGTTTTCCTCAAGTAGACAGGGTATGAGGCATGGGTCTGAAGCAGGCTTGTTTCACCCTCTCATGGTAGACAAGCAGCTGGTGCGACAGATGTGGAAAGTATGGACCAGGGATTAGAAAAGGAACAGGAAACCGAGGGCAGTGAAGCTGAATGAGCAACTTTGTAGCGATTCACTTGTTAGACTATTAAGGGCGGTAGTAACTTTGTAGCGATCCACTTGTTAGGGTATAAGGGCGGTAGTAACTTTGTAGCGATCCACTTGTTATGTTGTTAAGGGCGGTAGTAACTTTGTAGCGATCCACTTGTTATGTATTTAGGGCGGTAGTAACTTTGTAGTGATTCACTTGTTAGGGTATTAAGGGCGGTAGTAACTTTGAAATCCCTCACTAGATAATAGCTATGTCTCAGCATGGAGTGAAACACACCTTCAAAATGAGGTGTGTTCAGAAGTGGCAGAATTTTCCAGGTCTCTTTGGTGTTGCCGATGCTTTTAGATACACAAAGTCATTCTAGTCTAGCAGTTCAAATCTTCACAAAGGGATTAGTGTTGGTGCCATTTACCAAGCCTATGCTTATTGCCGCTGTCAATATTTAAAAATAGTTTATTAGAGCCAAGCATTGTATGTGGGAACATGGAATAAAGTGTTTTCTTTATTATATTATATTAATTTTTATTATATTATAAAAACTTCTCAGGAAAGCTTGGGTTGTGAAGCTCTTTGTGTGAGGATCGCCATCTCTACCGTCTACACTGTGAGTGATGCCTGCGACAGGTTTCTAGGCAATAACAACTTTAAAGACTACTGGAAGCAACAATGGTTTAGAATGTACTTTAAAGCCTTTGCCCACCCACAGCTGAGGATGTAGCCCTCAGATACTGCTCCAGGGCCATGCTACCATGCCCTTGCTATGCTACCCCCGGCCCATGATGATAACGGACTAGCCCTTTGAAACTGTAAGCAAGCCCCCAACTAAATACTTTGTTTTATTTTTTTAAAAAAATAAAAAACCTTCCGCAAAAGCATATGAAAACAGCATCGGAATGAAATTTTTTGAATAACCCCCAAATGCCAGGCAAATGCAGCCACGGAATGAGCTGAAGTTAGCATTTCAAATATCACACCCTGAAGGTTGGCTCTGGCTCATCCCTGGCCCAATTTAGTAATCCCATAGGATTGTCTCAAGCATGCGATGTTTTAGAGAGAAACTGGGAAATGACTGCAGACTCAAATGAGCAGAGAACTATCAGTCTCATTAGAAAGGCTCCCACGCACATGTGGTGCCGGCTCTCCCTGCACACTCAGACGTGCCCTGTGAGCTCACACATTCGCCACGTTACACGTTTCCTAGCTTCACGAGCTAAAGAAGGGGTTCGCACACAAACATCTGGGGCTTAAGTCGACATGTGTGCTTATCCGTCTACCGACAGTAAATACCTATTCGGGCGCAGTAGAGGACAGATGTGGTTTTATATTAAAAAACCCTAACGTCTGCATGTTTGCAACACACAGGAAAAGCAAAACACAGGGGAGGGGAAGTGCGGGACGCACCGTACTCTGGGACTTGTCCGGTTCCCCGCTTCAGCAACAGCCTCGCTCGTCTTCCTCCGGATTTGATCAGCTCTATCGCTCTGGCGTGCGTCATGTCCCTTGTGCTTTCCCCATTGATCTCAATGATCTGATCTCCTACCTGCCAATCAAAGAGAAATAAAGTCAGGCAAAGATGGTGTGCTTTCACAACTGTCCAAGTATCACCCCCTTCCTAAAGAGCACCTGTGCCCACCCGTGGCAGCACCCCAGATCTGAGTAACTGTATTGAGACTGGGTCACCCATGATTAGTTAGGATGACAGGGGCCTCAGTTATAAAATACTGGGCATTAAAAATTAGAGAATAGGTCTGATATTACAATTCAAAATATCTTGGCAGCTTGTTTGACTTGAGAAATACATTCTACAGCTTTTCTATTGAACACATTACCAGCCTTCGGCTTTGTACTGCATCTGTTTAACACATTGGGAGGAATGACCAGTTTTTGTGCTTTTCGGAGAATATTTGCCATGCATCATTTTGCATCATTTAAGCTTCTCTGGTTGCGATTGCGACACTGCCTTCACAGCAAGCGGCAGTTAGTGGGTATCCCAGTTTGGTGATGAGTTCTCTAACACTGCCCCTGGAATTAGAATTCGGCCCCCTATTCTCTACACGTGAGGAAAGCTCTTGTGAAAGCTTTGCCACGTTCGTGCCCGGTTTCCAGAAGCTGTGTGGTGAAAAGTCACTCCCTCTGGAACTGTTAAAGATGCCTGTGCTCCATGAGCAGTTCCCCATTTATCTATCGGTGAATAGATATCAGAGTACGAAGAGCTTCAGCCGCGAACATATCATGTAACTCTCAGAGGACCACTGTTGTCGCGGCCTCTGAATTAAAATGTATTGAATTTCAGGGCACGCTACTTAAAGACAAATAAGTCTTTAAGGGGAAAACACAATGAGTTGCTCTCTAAAAATTAATTGCAGATGGTTTCGTAAACAAAGAAGATCTCATCACCATTAATATCTATAAAGTAGAGAGAACCAAGAAACTATAGTCAAGTCGATTGGGAAGACAGAGGAACAGGTAGTCGCCATCACCATGGAAACAGGGCACTGTAGCTGTCAAAAGAGGATTGGTCTAGAGGCCCAGACCCTTTCCAATAGAACGGCAATAAGGATTTCCCTGCGTGTGTTTGGTAGCCTCGAAAGGCATGGGTTTGGGGCAGTGGAAGAGAAAAGTATTATTTCTGTGGCATTCATTTTACACAGGATGACTCAGAAGACAGACTAAAAGTTAATGTCACTGTCCTGGCTAGTTTTATGTCAGCTTGACACAAGCTAGAGTTATCTAAAAGGAGGGAACCTCATCTGAGAAAATGCCTCCATGAGATCCAGCTGTAAGGCATTTTCTTCATTAGTGATGGATGGGGGAGGAGTGTGGGTGGGGCCATCCTGGAGCTGCTGATGGATGGGGGAGGACTGTGGGTGGTGCCATCCTGGGGCTGCTGGTCCTGAGTTCTATAAGAAAGCAGGCTGAGCAAGCCAGAGGAGCAAGCCAGTAAACAGCACCCTCCATGGCCTCTACATCAGTTCCTGCTTCCAGGTTTCTGCCCCGTTTCAATTCCTGTCCTGACTTTCTTCGATGAATGATAAACCAAATAAACCCTTTTTTCCCTAAGTTGCTTTGGTCATGGTGTTCTTTACACTTATAGTAACTGTTAGTCTCTTCATGTTTCCTTAACTGTCACTGTTCCTAAGGGGGAAGAGCTATGTCCTGGAGTCAAGTGGCTTCGTGAGGGCTGTTTGGGTGAAGGCCTTGCTCCTTTATCCTTCAGCCCTTGGCGTCCAAATATCCAAAGAGTCTGGAATGTTCGGATGGAAGCTCTACCCCAAGCTCCCTTCCCTGGAGCTGCCTCAGTCCAGACTCCACCCTGGAGAAAGCCTACCAAATGATGACTCCTCCCCTGAGATGCTCAAAACCACTCCCACGGGGTATTTCAACTGCTTTTCTCCCCAGGGGGGGAAAACACGCGTGGTTTTCTGGTCTTCCTTTTCCATCTCCTCTGGGGGTCTAGAAAGCCACCCGGGAGAGTTTGTATCCATTAAACCTGAGCTTTTTCTAATTTGGTTGGATTTGGTCTGATTTGGATTGCTGCATCAGGGGAGAGGCTTACTGGGGTGCAGGAACTTTTCAAGGGCTATGCATCTACATGACCAATAAAAGTGAGAACATTTAATCCCACCTCAAGGAGTCTTCACCCACAATGGACACCTCAAGGTGTAGTATTAAATTATGGAAAACTAAGGGCTAAGTCACAAAAAGCATGTCTCCTGTTTCTCTCTCCCTCACTTCTCAACTCAAGTCCAGCTGGTTCCTGGATACCTTCACCTGGATGTCCACCAGAAATCTCAACAGCAGGTGGATGAGTCCACCAACTTCCCCCAATGCAGATTCTGTCTTAGTTTCTAACTGTTAGGGATGAGGACTCCCCTATCCTTAGGCAGGACAGGAAATTATGGGGACATAGGAAGAAAAATGGACCCTGGAGTCTGGCTGAAGCCTTTTACCAGCTGGAAAAGAAGGATCCTAACACAGGTAAGTTTTGCACAAGGCCCCCCTTTCCTCCCAGCTATGAACCTACACTTTGCTGCGAATCTCTCCCGGAGGCCCGTTTACAGTAAAGCATACCCCCGAATGCCCTGTGCTGCTCAGGGGGCTCCTGGTTTTACCTTATCAGATTGTAGCCCCCTCCAACGCACACCAGAAGTCACTTGTCAAAAGAGAAAAGAAGAAAGGACGTTTCTTGGAAGTCCTTTGAGATGTATGCATGAGAGTCACCAAAATGGTGTATTTCAACTGCTGAGACACGTGAGTGAGACTCTCCCTCGAGAACACCATACCCAGGCTTTAGTCTGTTTCATCTTTTCCTCGAGCATCTTCCTCTCAATCCCCTTGCTTAAAATCTATGCCCAAAATGCCTTTTAATAACTGGCCATTCTTCTCAAGAAGCGTACCCACACTCTCTGGTATGCTTCATGCGTCCCCTGTCTGGTTTTAAACCCCAACTCTGTTTCATAGTGGCTCCTTCTGAAATTCTTTTCTGAAGCCAAGAACCCTGGGCTGGCTCGAGTCAAGGTTCTTAAAGAGTTGGGCGGGAACTGGCAGCGGCAGTGAGGAGCTACGCTTCTGCCTTTGCCACCATTGTTCATGAAAGCCACAAGCATGGGGTCACGCTGCGCTCCTTAAAGGTAAAGGTTCATTACTATTTATTTTGGATATATGTGCGTGCCACGTGTCTGTGGGAGCCAGAAGAAAGCAATGGATTCTCTGGACCTACAGGATGTTGTGAGAGCCTGGCATGGTCTTCTGCTAAGGCTCTTAGCCAGCCTTCTGACCCAGCTCGCCTTTTACATTGAATGACAGTTTTTATGATAGACTTTTGTTAGATGTTCTGTTACTGTTGTCATTCCAAAGTGCTAGAAGCGCAGAGCCCAGGGCCTGGTGCATTCTAGGGCCCTGAGCTCTGAGCTGCATCTCCAGCCCTGTTGGTAACCACTTGCAGCGAGCATGTTTTTCCAGGGCTCCACCAAGTGTTTTTCTTAACCACCTCACTCCCCTCATCAGAGTGTGATTGAATTAGACAGGACCTGGCAGCCCAACACATAGCTTGGCTCTTGTTCCGTGCCGGGACAGGAGCCCATCAAGTCGGCGCGGTCTTCCACGGAGAAAACTCGGAACCCGGCAGGAAACGGAAATGAATGCTTGCGAGGGTTCACGCTGTGAATTTTATTTGCTTCGAATTCATTTCCATGTTGAAAATTCAGTTTCTTTCTGACCTTGCATTATGCCCCTGGTAGAGTAGCCATTTAAAAGAGAAACTTTCCAATATTTCTCAAGAAAATTCATCCCACGAGAAATGTGAACTGACCCTGCAGATATGCGGAGCCCTTAATCAAGGCTAAGCTTGAGCGCGCACCAGCCTAGGAGGACACGGGAGTGAAGACGGCCAGTGACTTGAAGGAGCTACAGGCCGCTGCATGATTCTGAGAGCTGCTATGAGCTGAGGGTGGCGTAACATCTTCTGTGCTTTTACGATGTGATGTTTACCCTTTAAAAAGACGCAATCACTGTTTAAGAGACGTCAGTCTTTGACTGGAGCACACAGATCCTCAGTGGAACTTTGCCCGGGCAGACTGCCCTTGGCAGCGACTCAGGAATGGTCTCTGCTCAGAAGCCTCCATTCCTCATTCAAGTTTTAAAAAGCCTCTAAATTGAAACGTGGAAAAATTGCGAAATTCGCAGATCATTCAGTATCCCGATTGTAGAAGCAGCCAGCCTTTAAATGACGACTCGGTCTTTGCCATCAAAGCTTGCGTTTTCTCAGGGCAAACGCTGCGGACTCCAAACGGTGCACAGAGCGAGTTTTGTGAACTCTCCTTAGTCCCCCAGAACTCTCTCTTGTGGTTGCTGCCTCCTTCTGAAGCACCCTTTCTGTCTTTGTGCATGTTCTTGGGTCACCTCTTCCAGGCATTCTGAGGATCCGAGAGCGCTTCTCTCCTCTGTCACTTTTGAAGATGTGGTTTCATTGGTCTGCCTGGATGTTCTCCTCCTTCATTTCAAACAGGTGCATCTTACTCATCCCTTAAGGCCAACGTCAGCTACCAGATCATCCAAGAGGAGCCTGGGATCCCCGCAGCCTTGGGATGTCCTTTCCTGTGCATATCTTCAGAAGAATTTCCTTTTCCTGTCTAATACTGTAAGCTTCCCAGCAGCGGGAGCCCGGCCACAGGGAAATGTCTGTGTGTCTTGTTCAACAGAAGCGTGCATGAGCAATTGAAGGGAGGACCTTTTTTTTTTAGATATTTCATTTGGTTCTGTGCTCCCTTCTTGCTTAGTTAAGATTTATAATAAGAATTTACCTTGGTTTCATAGTATATCTTACCTGTTTTGACCCAGATTGAATAACACACATAGCTTATGACCTATAAAGTGATCTGTAAATACAAGCTATTGCTAATTATAGGAATCACTTGCTTCTTCATCAGCATCATGATAGAAGAGAGGAAAGGAACACAGGAGGAAGCCTTGCACAATGAACCTAGGAGAGGGGCAGCTGACTGATTGAGAGGGAAGTGGGGAGTGGGGCAAATGTTGCTTCTATGGAAATAATGCAGAGAGGGAGAAGACTCTCCTTGAGTTGTTAAGTAAAGCCTTGCAGGCATTCTTACAGGACAGCGTTGCTGTTTGGATTTTGTGATTCAAGATGAAATCTTCAGGAAGAGACTCTCATTGAATTCTTGGCAGGTAATTTAAACTCCAGCTAATACAAAGAAATCACCACGAGTGTGGCAGCAGCAGACATGAATGCTAAGACAGAGTTTAAAATAAAGGCAAGCTTGCTGAAGCAGAAATAGTTTCTACAAAGGAGGAAAACACAAACAGCCCCTTTCCGGTTTTCAGACGCTGTTTAACTGTTCAGGCAAGAAGAGCCTGGGTAATATCTCAAAATCATTTGCCCGAGCAGGAATGGAGGCTCCCATCGGCAGCCCAGCTGAGCTTCTGCTGCTGCTCAGAAATCACTTACGTTAGGTCATGAAGTCTGTCTGCCTAGTTGATAGAAAAATAAACAGAAAGAAAACCAGAGGGAACTTCAACTGCAGGCGGTGTGTAGGCTACCTTCTCCCTTCCCTGCATGCAGCTGAAAGGCAAAGAAGAGCATTACTCTGCACACTTGCCTAACCAGACATACTATGCCCCAGAAGTGATCCCCAGCTGGACTCTGAGCAATGTTGCTCTTTTGTCCAGGATAGTAATTTCTGCTTTGCCGACGCTGACTGTCTTTCTGCATTTCCGTGCGGACTCTCTGTGAGCGTGAGGACTCTGGACCTGATGTGGGGGCCATGCAGGTTAAAATGTGAATGCTTTATCAAGATGCGTGGCAGCCATGCATAGCGGCCAGGTACAATCTTGAGAGCAATGTAACGAAGGCATTAATTTACAGCTGTGGAAACGGGCTGTGGAGGCACCAGCGTGTAAACAGAGCGACCCTGTTGCCACCTGTAGCCTGAAAGACCCGAGGAAGGAAAGAGAGGTTACTGGGATCAAGAAAGAGAAGCATGCAAGAGAGGCTGCCTGCTTGGAGTTAGAGCTGTAGAGAGAAAAAGTTCTGCTAGGCCCGGAGCACAGCTTCAGGGAGGAGCAACACAAGAAAAACAGTCATCGCAGTGCAGAGAGAACACTGAATCATGGCACTTCCTGCCCCATAGACTAAGCTTCCAAATTCCTGGAAGCTGGGATTATGTTACTTTATATGGAAAAAGGACATTCTATCTATCTTTCTGTCTATCATCTATCTATCTATTTATCTATCTATCTATCTATCTATCTATCTATCTATCTATCTATCTACCTTACCTATTATCTATCTATCTATCAATCATCCATCTATTATCTATCATCTATCTATCTATCTATCTATCTATCTATCTATCTATCATCTATCTACCTACCTATCATCTATCTATCTATCTATCTATCTATCTATCTATCTACCTACCTATCATCTATCTATCTATCTATCTATCTATCTATCTATCTATCTATCTACCTACCTACCTAGGGCTAGGGATGAGATGTGAGGCCCTGTGCTCTACCCCACTCTTTTCTGTCCCAGGGACTGAACGCAATGTGTCACACATATCAGAAGAGAGCTCTTCCTCTGAGCTACCTGAACTTCACCCCAACCCAACATTAAGGTTCATGAGATGAGCTATCCTGGAGTATCTGGCTGGGTTCAATGAAGTCCTAAGAGTCAAAATCTAAAGGAGATGAAAGGAAAGAAGCAGAGGTCGGGGAGGGGAGAATACACTAAGCTGCAGGCGCTGAGGACTGAGGCCTGGGCTAGAAGTCAAGGCAGGCAGATGGCACTGGAGAAGGTGACATTTTTCTCTGGACGCCTGTTGCAGAAGCCAGTGCTGCCAACTTGATGCCTCCCTTTCAACCCAGTGAAACAACTTGGACTTTTGACCTCTAGGATTGTGAGATAGTCAGTGTGCGTTGTCCCAGCCACGAAATCCATGGGCATTTATTGTAACATGAATACAACACTAACGTATATAGTCTCTTTCTGTTGATATTTCTCAGTGGCCAAATCTAACATACACCGGAGGCCAGGAGCCTTTCGGCAATCCAAACACATTACCCCAAGGACGCCGCATGGGGCAGGGACGGAAAGGGACAGACGTGGACGAGAAGGTGGACTAGAGGAAGAACTGACATTGGTTGATGCAGGGAAGAACGGACATACCAAGTGGTGTGACAGATGCGGGGGTTGAGAACAATTCACGGGCGAGACGTCCGAGTTGAATGCTGTTGGCTTTGCTCAAAGTAAACGGTGGCAAGGTGGTCTTGGGAACCTGGCTGTACTGTGATATTTAGTTTCAACCATGGACGTCCCTTGAAAGCCCCTTTGTAGGAAAGTCAGCAGGATCAGTGGTGCTCAGAGATACCCTTAGCCATGTTCCCTCAGCGAGAGCGAGAGCGACTCCCTCCTTCCCTCCAGCCTCTGCTCCACTTCCACGGCCCCCTTCTTCCCCTCCTCTCTCGCTGGGACCCCTCCCACGAAGTCACTACTGTCATGTCAGGCAGCCCAGCCTCTCCTCTCCCAGCACCTGCCCTAATCCTCATGGTCTCTGTGCCATGTGGCTCCTTACGAATCTCTAATACTCTAGTATGTTTCTACCCGTCTCCTGCATTCAGCCTGGCCCACTTTGTACCCAGGTCCTGGGTCTCCTGTTTTGTTTTGTCTCCCCCCCCCCCCGGCCCTTGAACCTCATCTATGGCCACTGAAAGGTTCTACTCAGATTCTCCATGCAGCCATCACTGGCCATTGCAGGGACAATTCCTCTTCCTTTCTCTCTGGTCCCAATACACTACAGCTTGCCTGTCTTACGGCGCTCAGGGCATCGAAGCCTCTAGAGCTGATATATACACTTTATTCCTCCTATCTTTCAATTAACAAAATTATCGATTTTTGGGAAGTGGGACTATGTCTTTGTAATACTTCCTGGTGGTAGTACTGTATTGCTTAGGAATAATAAAGAGTAGAATCTCCTTATAAAAGGGGCGAAGATTAGTCCCATTCCTGCTGGTGGAAGGGGGAGACACTGAAGAGAGATGGGGTGGGCGTGAGAGAGGAGACTATGCGTCTTTGGGCTCCCACGCTCAGAGCCATGAGGCAGGATGTGCCTTTGTGTTTTGCTGCTGCTGATAAAGATGCTTGGAATGAGACAAAAGCTTCATGAGTAGTTTGTAAAAGAATCACATACCTACTTGACTTTGGGCTAAGCTAAAGTTCGATTTCTGTGGAAACAAGGCCTCAGACATTTTTAATACTTACAATATTAAGAAGGTAGAAAAAGTTATACAAGGGAAGCCCTCCCTGTCTTCTTCAGCTTTCAGAGAGAGGTAACCCTGTAATGCTTTGCCGACAAGTCCCGGAATGGGATAGCCACAGGCAGAAGCAACCCTTTGCTGTTTGCGTTGCTACGTCAACTCACATAACTGGCTAAAAGCAGACAGCGATTGTTCCCATCAGAAGCCCTGGGAAATAAACTCCTATGGAACTTCTAATTATACCCCAGAGAATAGCTGGCGAGCAAAGAGCATGCTATGTTTTTATAGTGCTGCTTGTAGCATTTAATGTGTGTGTGTCTGTGTGTCTGTGTGCATGTAAATGCAGGCAAGTGAGCAACGTGGCTTTTTAATAAATACGGGGGGGGATAAATGAGGAGAGGGGACAGCTGACGATAGTCATTATTCTCTACTCGCTACTATGGTCTGGGATGAGTTCCCCAAATTCGAGTGAGGGAAACCTGGTTCCTTGCACATCAGTGTTAGGGCCAGGGCCTTTGGGGAGGTGTTCCGGTCTTGAGAGCTCCTTCCTGAGGAGTGGATGGATAAAGAGGGCCATGGGAGTGGGTTGGCCCTTCTGTGCTTTTGCCTCCTGCCCTGCCGACACAGAAAAGGGCCCATGCTGGATCCTGGCACCTTCATCTTGAACTTTTGAGACCACAAAATGGAAACAAACACATTGCTGGTCTTCATAAGCGGTTCTCAGACACTCTGCCGTAGCAATGGGAAGACACCCACAAATCACACACAACAGGAGAGGGCAAGGAGCCCACTTGTTTCCTCTGGGTTTTATTTCCCTCACTTTAAGTGGGTATTCTGAGCTTTAGAGAAAAGTGGGGAGCTATGGCAGACACACAGTTTGTAGGGGTACAAGGCTAACTGTAGGTTCTCTGACTCTACGACTGAGGATACTTTAGCACCCCGGGAAGGGAGAGAGACACGGGGGTACTCCTTTCTCGAATGAGATAGGATAGAGGTGCTTACGGTTCTTCGCCTTTGGGGTTGTACTAACCGATTGTGTGTCTACTTGACAGAAGCTAGGATCGTCAAAGAGGAAGGAGCCTCATTTGAGGAAATGTCTCTGTGATCTCCAGCCGAGAGATATTTGGGCTGGTGGTGCCGGGTTCTATAAGAAAACAGGCTGAGCAAGCCATGGGAAGCAAGCCAGTAGGCAACTCCCTTCCATGGCCTCTGCATCAGCTCCTGCCTCCAGATCCTGCCCTGTGTGAGCTCCTGTCCTGACTTCCTTCCATGACAGACACGATATGGGGGTGTGAGCCACATAAACCCTTCCTCCCCAAGTTTATTTGGTCACAGTGTCCATCACAGTAACAGCAGCTTGAAGACAGGGGCATTGCCTACGAATAACAAGGCGTGATGAGGGCGAACACACTCAGAGTATGTGTTTGAAAACGTCATAACGAAACCCATTATTTTGTATGCTCAAAATAGGCACAATCACATGTTCCAAGCCACTCTAACACCCAGGCCACGCCCCAAGGGAGAATTCGGCAGATGTGGTGACAGCCAGAATCGTGACTAAGCCTTCTCAGCAGGGCATGGCTTTGAACGTCCCTGATCAACTTAACCTTTCTCTTCAGATGACTGTGCAAACTACAAGGCATCTCAGACCAGCAGCACCATGCATGTCCTCATGCAGCCTTGCAAGTGTACACAAAGTGTAACATAGGCAGGGACAATCACCGTGACAGCAGGCACTGGGGTCTGCTGCCGTGGCCGTAATGGACGTGCGGTCTTCCATCAAGGGGTTTAATTTCAAGGCAGCTCCCCAGAGAGCCTTTACTCATCACCATGGGATTTGGTGTTAGCGGCAATGAGTGCTGATTATAATAATTTTCTAGAGAAGTACTAACGCTAAATAAATAGCCAGAGGAGCATCGTTGTACCATCATTATGGCACACAAAATAAACATTATCCATTTATCTTCCTTTACTAGTTAAAGTCACATATTAATTACTTGAATTTTGCAGTAGGGATGTAGCCGAGTGTCTGAAAATCTTGTTTCTGTTCGAGTTCATTCAGATTGTCTATCCATGCATGAGAACAGCTGAGCTATGAAATTGGGCAACATGTTTTCTGGCAATAATGAGCTGATAATATTCCTTAGGAGTATTTAAGGGACAGCACTATCGATAGGCTAATTGGAAATAAAAAGGCAAAGGTTTCGTAAATGACGAGACTAAAAAGCCCCTGGGTTAGGGTGGCTTTGCGGTGTGTGTCTGGAGCTCTCCCAGTTTGCTGTCTAGGATAAGAACTCTCTGATGAATGCAATGGTGATGCTTCAGGATGCCCCGGCAGGTCGCCGTTTCCAAAGGGGGCTTTCCCACCCGTAACTTGGCTCAAGCGTGCTGTTCTCTCTCTTCAGTTTTGAAAACTGACTCCTGTGTCTAATAAAATGCATAGGATGTTGGGTGGAGAGCAGAAACACAGTCTGATGTAGGGATACGAGAGCTCACCCTAGTTGGAATGTTCAGAGCCCAGAGTACCGCTTGCTTGTATGTAACAGTTAGGAGGTGAGAGGCAGTGAAGACGATAATACTCTATCCCGCATGACAGCGAATAATTCAGGTTCCAGTAATTCTAGGTTCTCTACAGTGAACATCTGCTCTTACACGACCAGAGTTTTGTCTCCACGTAAAACCCTCAGTCAACTAAGAGGTTTTATGCGGTGTGAGCCTCCCCCGATGAGAAACACTGGCCCTTTACAACGCATTCCATGTACCCAGCACAGTTTTGGGCCAGATTCTGTTAGAAACATGATCACATTTAATTCTGAAATGAACAGAGGCAAGTCTTCCCTGGGAGAGAACAGACGGAGAATTTAGAATCAAATCTGGAAAGGAGCCTTTGCTGCTGCTCCATAGGGAGCTGTGATCAATGAAGGACACAGGAAGAGGACCGGTACGGAGAGATCAAGTTAATTTTCTGTGTCATTATTTAATTTGAACCACCCATGGTGTGGGAAGTCCTTCTGTATAAGTGTTGCTTTTATTGGCTAATGAATAAAGAAACTCCTTTGGTCTGTGATAGGGCAGAGTAGAGCTAGGCGGGGGGGGGGGGGAACTAAACTGAATGCTGGGAGAAAGAAGGCGGAGTCAAGGAGAAGCAAAGACAGATGCTGAACGCAACAACACACCCATGCTACTTTTGTTTACATTTCTCTCTCTCTCTCTTTGTAATATATATATATATATATATTTATACATCTTAACTTAGTCTAACCTCCTTAGCTCTTTGTGAGCATTTGAGGGTCATTTTGAGCCCCTTCACGAATCCTTCCCCTTTCTTTTTGGGACTTCAGGTTTTTATCTTGGATTATTGCTCCAATTATCACTTCCATTGTCTCTTGAGCTTTTGTGTAACCATTGGGGATGGCTCCTCAGACTTGCCTGAGTTCACCGCTGGTCCCTGCATCATCAGCACAGTCCTGTGTTACCAGTGATGTCTGTGATCCTGTAGCGACATCTTGGAAAGTGGTCTCTTCATTACCAAGAGGGCGGAAGACACATATGTAAACAGAAATCACAAGCTCCGTTGCTCTTCCTCGAAAAACAATCCTGTAGGCTTTTCTGAGGGAGAATCCTTATTTTCTAACCACCTTTGTTTTCTGAGAGCAGCGCCCTGTTAATGTAAGTGGTTTGATTGAACTGTCTCTGGCCACTGAGGCGTAAATACAAAATTGATTAATTTGTCCGATAACCGCTAGCAGCTGTGCCCTGTCGGTCCCGTCCCTCCCCTGCTGCGTAGCCGTTCAATTCCACTGTTTTTCAACATTTTAAGTCATTAAAATGTATAACGCAGCATCACACGGGAACCTTCCCCCACACTTCCCCCTTTGGATGCAGATTAGATGGAAGGGTTGAGTTACTTAAATGATGAAAGGTTTTATTCTCCCATAGTCTGCTCCCTCTCCCCCTCTCTCTCATTTCCTCAGTCTTCCGGAGAGTCTCTGTGGAAGGCTTCACTCCCACGAGCCATCCAGCCTTGCTGGTGGCAAGCGGCCCGCCTTCTTCTCTGTAATCGATGTCTGCCTCTCTTTTTCATGTCTTTAGGCACACATGGCATGTGTGTACCATGAAGCGATGCTGGGATGTTTTATATAAGCAGTATCACCCCACATGGATGATACTGTAACTTCCTTTTCAAAGCCAATATTCTGTTGTTGAAATGCATCTAAGTAGGAAATATACTTCCCCCATTTAAACTACTATATAATACTGTATTATATACACGGCTTGCTATTTATTTTTCCATTCTATTGATATCCATCTGGGACTCTTCCCCTACACTCAGTACTTACAATGAAAACTCACGTTACAGTAAATATTGCTCTCTGGTGTATATGAGCAAAACCACCATATAAACACCACGGTGGAGTTGCTGACTTGTAGGTAAATGTGTATATCCAATTTGTTGGGTGTTGCCAATTTTTTCTCCAGAGACAAAAATTCATGCTATCATCACTGACAAACAAGAGCGCCTCTTCCCTCATGTTATTCCCATTTTTTTTTAGAAATGCCAGTTTCTTATTTTTAGCTTTTTAGCTCACTACTTTGGTTCTTTAATTTGTATTTTCATGATGATGAGCATCTTTTCAGATTTTTAAAGTCATTTGGGTTTCTCTTTTTAAAAATAAAACTTACCCTTCTGTGCTTTTCTCAGTGTTTCTTTTTGGGTTGTAATTCTTGTAATTCATAGAAGTTTTTTTATTATTTATATGTCCTGAATAGCATTCATTTATCCCCATTTCAAATGCAAATTCATTTTCAAATATGAGTGGTTTTCAAAATCTTTAGGTTATACCAGTAAAAAGTGATCAGAATCCAGGCTCAGGAACAATGCCTTCACCTCTTTTCCCCTGCACTTGTGAGGTATGCATTAAGTAACAACTACTAACTCAGACATCTTAATTTCAGTTTACAGACAAAGGTTTTACTGGGAGCTATTCCACAGTTTTATAAGGCGCTCTTTTAAAAAAATAAAAATTTTATTTCAAAGAAATTAGTCATGTAAATTAAACTGAGTTGCAAAGAAACGAGACTTTCACGTTGCATTGTGTGTCTTGCAGCAGGGGCCCACGTCATATCCCACGGATTGTCCAGAAGTGGGTCTCACCCAGGAATAAACATCAGAATTATGTGGGGACCATTTAAAAGCCACCCATCTTCTTTAAAATTAAGATCTTCTTAACACACGCATGAGAGCACCATACGCCATGGGAGAGGTAGGGCTTCGTCTCTCTAAGAAAACTCTGATGCCATTTATATGACAGAGCTATGCATGAAATAAAAAAGGCTTTCCCAGGCTCGTATTCAGAAAGGTCCCTTGCAGCACTAACAGGTAACCGCCTGTGTTGGCGCAGGAAGGCCTGCCAGGCTCTCTGCCCAACTGCTGCTATGCTCTCGTGGACATTTCCAACGCATTTCCATTTTCTAGTCTATCTTTTCTTAGAGTAAGAGTCGCTGTCACATAGATATCTGGGAGATAACTGGAAGGTTTACATGTGTTGACCATCTATACTCCCTTTACTTTTGCTAATATTTGACTTATTTAAGTACTCTGTTATCAGGTGCCTTTATATTCATAATTGTTCTATCTTCTTGATGGGTTGACCACGCTTCATCCATATCTCTTTTCACGATGATTTTGCCTCCTGTTGCAGTTTTGACTGTTTTTTTTTTCTGGTGCACATATAACTTGTATCAGATGCATATATCCTGACTCTTTCCACTTAAACGGGATATCTTTTTCCATCATTCCACGATCATTCTACTTCTGCCCTGAAATCTTCTCAGTGGCCTTGAATATACTACATAGCCGAGGATGGCCTTGAACTCTTGATCTTCCTGACTCCACTTTCAGAGTGCTGGTATCCATATCTGGGCTATGAAGTGCCAGGGATTAAACCCAAGGCTTCATGCATGGTAGGCAAGTGTGAACTGAGCCATACTGCCAGTGTCTAGGAAGCCCACGCTTGTCACCCAGATCAACATAATGATAGAAGTCTTACACAGACCAAGCAAGGATATATAATAAAAGACATGGAAGATGGAAATGAAGAATTATGTGGCATGATTTTTAAGCAGCAAACATAGGAGCTACCAAAAAATCCGTAAGAACTAACAAATGCATTTAGTATAGTTGCAAGGTAGACAATCCTCATCTAAAAATAATTGTGATTCTGTACATTAAAAGTTAGCTAGCAGAGAAATAAATGAAGGAAAAAACATAATAGCTTCAAAAATATTAAGGAACCATTAAACCAATGAGTGAAAGATATAATATACCTAAAAGATTTGTGTTTCATAGTATTATTTTTCATAATGATTAATAAAAATAAATCGAAGAAGAGGCAAATAAGATGAAATATATATATTTAGGTGAGAGGAAGAATTAGTATTGTTAAAATGTCTATACTATCCAAAGAGATCTATAGAATCAATGTTGTTGCTATGAAAATTCCAATGACAACTTTCACAAAAATAGAAAAAAAAATCAGCTCTGGAATTTACCCAGGACCTCAGAAGATTCCAGATAGCTAAAGCAATCTTGAGAATGAGGATTATGACTGGAGACATTACACAGCGATTTAAAACCTAATTACAAAGCTAGTATAGCTAAAACACTACGGTACGATATAGAAATAGACTTACAGACATAATAAAACATATTATCAAGCTATGTTTGTGCAGATATAGATAACTAATCTTCACCAAGGTACAAAGACTATGCCATGAACGGAGTTAGAAAAACAAGGTATCTCCACGGATAGGAAAACGATTGGACCTTTATACCATATAAAAGTATATATAAAAAAAACTCTAAATGAATTAAAGACTAAAGACTAAAGTAGAGGATTCGAAGCTGTGAAATGCCTGAAGGAAACCATGCAACGAGCTTCTTGACCATTGTTTTGCCACTATTCTCTGTGTATGACACAAAACCAAAGCTAACAAGGCAGATACAGAAAAGGTAGGACTACCTCAAGCGGAAGAGGTTCTGCAGGGCAAACAGCAGCCAAAGAGAGGAAAGCCAGCCTATGAGTGGGAAGGCACGCCTGGCAACTGTTTATCTGAGAAGATCTTAGTATCCAAAGTATGTCAGGGGATCATGAAACCCCACAGTCAATATTAATAACCCAACTGCAAAGCGGAGAAGAGGGATTCAAAAAACATTGCCTCAAAGAAAGTTTATGGATGGGCAAGAGGTACAGGAAAAGATGCTCAGCTTCATGAGTCACTGGTGGGGGGGTGGGGGGATGAACTTAAAATACATTTTTTTCCCTTGGTGTTTTCCCTGCATGTATGCCTGTGTGAGAGTGTCAGATCTTGGAGTTACAGACAGTTGTGAGCTGCCATGCGGGTGCTGGGAATTGAACTCGGGTCCTCTGGAAGAGCAGCAGGTGCACCTCACAGCTGAGCCATCTCTCCAGCCTTTTCTTCCTTCCCCCACATAAGATTTACTTCTTTTTATTTTATGTGTATGTGTTTTGCCTGTCTGTCTGTATGTGCACCACACAAGTGCAGTACCCGTGGCGGCCAGAAGGGGGGCATCACATTCCCTGGAACTAGAGTCACTGATGCTTTTGATACGATAGTCAGTGCTGGGAACTGAACCTGGGTCCTCTACAAGAGCAGCAAGTGCTCTGAACCACTGAGCCATCCATCTCTCCAACCCGGTAAATCAGTGTTTCACTTTTATTAGGATGGCTACTGTTGAAAAGAGAAAACGAATAGAAGCAAGAATGTGGACTGCCGCACATCCCCCCCCCCCCCCCCCCCCGCCGCCCCCATCTGCGCTCTATGCGCTAGAATTCAGTTCGCGAGCTTCGGGCAAGGGGCTGGAGGCTGAGGAAACACACGCAGAGACAGATCAACACACGGACCTTCAATCGCTGGTACAAAAGCCCTTCTTTAATAGCACCATAGAGGCTTAAATACCTTGCAGTCAATGGCCAACAGGTGAAAATCCCATCCTCTGATCCTCTAGGCTAGGCACAGCTTCTAGTAACTTTAATTAGAAGGCTCTAGACAGGGAAGAGGAGCTGAAGGCCGGGACTCAATTAGTCCCAACAGTGGGGAAGGGAAAGCCTTGTCTATAGTTGGCAGAAATGTAAGCACCCTGGCATGACTGTGGTGGGAAGCAGTATGGAGGTCCCTTAAAAATAAAAATTAACAGCCGGGCGGTGGTGGCGCACGCCTTTAATCCCAGCACTGGGGAGGCATAGTTAGATGGATCTCTGGGAGTTCGAGGCCAGCCTGGTCTACAAGAGCTAGTTCCAGGACAGGCTCCAAAGCTACAGAGAAACCCTGCCTTGAAAAACTAACTAACTAACTAAATAAAAATTAACAGCAACAACAAAACCAAGCCCAGATACTTAGTAGAGATGCCAGATACAGAAAAACCAATACTCTAAGGAATCCCTTTTCTGGGGACATCTGTAAAAGGGAGACCCCAGAAACACACGAAAACAAGATGAGTAAAACAGTGGTTGCTAAAGGCTAAGGAGAGAGGAAAGGGAGATCTGGGCAAAGGGGCACAGAACATTGGTACAACACATATGTTCTAGAGACTAACACACACTTCTGTAACTACATGGATATATATATATATATGTATGTATATATATACACATACATATATTTCAATTGCTAAGAGAGTAAGTCTTACGTGTAATCAACTCCCTCCATGTAACTTTGTTTTCTGATGGATATGCTAATTAGATTATACAAATCAAAGTGTGCACTGTACTGATATGGAAAACAACACGTTGAGAATCTCAAGTATACGTAATACTTTGTCAGTTATACCTCAATACAATTGGAAAAAATTTCAAGACTAGTATAAATGGAGCAAAAATTATCACAGGGTCAGAAGGAGATTGGGCAACCACCACCTTCGTAAACCAGCAAGCATAGTTCCCAACTACAACTCCATTCTACATATTTCTTCTTATGCCCACAGATAAGTGTAGTTTGTCAAACCTCATCAAAGAGACATCTCCTTTCAGCAGACAGAGAGCATCACAGACAACCACAGTCAAACTGCTGAGAACAAGGGACCATATTGTGCCCAGTCCCGGCGATAGACGTACAACACAGTTGACGCACCCGAGGCTCAGCAATCATGGCGGGTATAGGAAGGTACAGGAGCCAGGGGAACAGGAAGTTTTACTGCGAGAACGTGTCTCCTAGAAATGGCAGTGGTTACACCTATGAAGTCTCATCAGCATGGCTGCCTAAACAAGACCCGAACAGCGACACCACCAATAGCCGTGTCAACGTGGAAGGGGGAAGCTCCTGAGGACAATCCAACCCGAGACAAGAACTTGGAGGATGCTGGAGAGGGAAAGAAATGGTACTCTCTAGAAAGGGACCCCACGATTGGCTCTCAGAAACCCCGTGATCACCCCCGAGACAATAGACGGACAGGTAGTATTATCTAAATGGAGCAGGTTGCATTTATGTGACGAGAAATGGTGTGTGTGTGTGTGTGTGTGTGTGTGTGTGTGTATGTGTGCGTGCACGCTTAAGACAACAATGTAAGGAAAAGGAGCCATGGATTTGAGAGCCAGGGGCATTTATGGGAGAGGGTGGAATGAGCTGGGAAGTGATGCAATCACATTAAAACTCCAAACATGTGGAAAAATTTACAAACTAGCTTGGGTATAGAAATCAAGGCGAGGACTAAATGGTGCTACAAGGGACGTTGTACCAGAGAAAGACCACAGGAGAGACCTGAGAGCCGAACTTCTTTGAAGCAGTGACGTGGAGGTGTGGTGGCCCTCAGGTTATTGCTCCTTACCCCATTTTTTTTTAAATGAATTAACTAACTAAATGGGTGTGTATGCATGTATGCCTGGTATGTGCACACGCGTGTGTCAGACAGTGTGTGTAGGAGTCAGCATTGCTTGCTTTCCTCCTTTTACCACGTACTCCTGGGGGCTGACCTCTGGTCAATTAGAGTCCGTGGCCACTCCTCGGGCCACTTCCCTGGCCTTCTGTCCTGTCACCCTGCTTCCCAGGGAGTCTCTGGGGTGCTAGAACCGTTGGTTGGGATTCTCTGTGTCTTTTCCGTGTGAAGAGAAGGCGTCTGGCACATACGATCACATCTTGTGCTTGGCTGCTCCTGCTCCCAGAGCTTTGTCTTCTCTCTCATGTCCAGGGGTGAAGTTCCGCCAAGGCCCCACTTAACCCCCCCCCCCAGTAAGGTGTCTCTCCAGGACACAAGTCCCCTTCCCTATTGCAGAGGGAATGTTTCTGACAGGGAGGTTCTAGGAGCTTCTGCAGGCTAGGCGAGTGCTCTACCACTGATGCACACCCCGGCCTAGCGAATTCCCCCTTTTTATAGGAATATAACATAAGCACACAGCTCTGTTGTTCTTATAACAGAATTGGCTTACCCCTGAGTCTCTTGGCCCCTTCTCCTCTTTTCCTCCAGTTCCAAACACATGAGTCTCGTTAAGGGCCAGCACTCTCTAGATTGGGTTCAGCTCTCGGACATCCCTGAGTTCTCTTCCTGTGGTTTCAGCCTTTGTGGGGACCGTAGGCTTAGTGTGCCCACCACAACCACTCTCTTTAGTGGGGACCGTAGGCTTAGTGTGCCCACCACAACCACTCTCTTTAGTGGGGACCGTAGGCTTAGTGTGCCCACCGTAACCACTCTCTTTAGTGGGGACCGTAGGCTTAGTGTGCCCACCGTAACCACTCTCTTTAGTGGGGACCGTAGACTTAGTGTGCCCACCGTAACCACTCTCTTTAGTGGGGACCGTAGGCTTAGTGTGCCCACCATAACCACTCTCTTTAGTGGGGACCGTAGGCTTAGTGTGCCCACCATAACCACTCTCTTTAGTGGGGACCATAGGCTTAGTGTGCCCACCATAACCACTCTCTTTAGTGGGGACCGTAGGCTTAGTGTGCCCACCATAACCACTCTCTTTAGTGGGGACCGTAGGCTTAGTGTGCCCACCATAACCACTCTCTTTAGTGCTGTTTTCTTTGGGCATACAGACGGTCCTTCCCCATCGCGTACTGTGTCATTTTGTGGGGTCTGTGTTTGCCACATGTCTTAGGAATATTTACCTTATAGAATGCCATCTAGAGAGAAAGTATTTTTTTTTTAAATTGATTTTATTGAGAGGAAGTCTAATTTTTGACAGTAGATTTAAATCCCCTCTTGAGCGTATTCAATTGCCAGGCTGTATTTCAATGACTGGTCTAGAAATAGCAATGACACTCACACCCCTCATGGCAGTCAGCCTTGCTTGTGTGTTACCGCTCCCCGTAAGATCCACACCTCCGAGGCGCAGGGGCTGAGTCAGTTCAGCAGCCAGCCCTTGTTTCCCTCCCTTCCTCCTCATTACAAGCCATCATTATCTTTAACTGATTAATTGATGAATGGCTTAGAAGGCACAAGGCAGTGATTTAACATTACCGTCACCACGTTTAATTAGCATAAAGACTCGGCAAGGTGCATGCGCTGTGATCCACCCTGGGGTGACAGGTCTCGCGCTTACCCAGTTCTTAATCGCTAAGCCGCAGTCGTGACACTTAGGCTATTTTGTGATCCTCAGTGATTTGCAGTGTTTATCTGCATCTTTAGAAATGTTTACTCTGGTTAAAAAAAAAATGAGTAAATCCATGTTCAATCGCTTAGATTAAAAAAGCATGAAAAAATCATGCACGGGTCTGTCTAGGCTCCTAAGGGGAAGATTTCTCTCTCACACCGGCATGATTCTGAAAAGAACCTTGCGCTTGCTGTGTTTAGTGCTGCCTTAGCTCACACGGGGAGTTAAAAAGCAGAGAGAAGCCACTGGCAGTTTCATTTTATTGGTGGTCTGCGGGGAAGTGAACGGGCAGCTGAAGCCATGAGACATATTTCTTTTTTTTCTTTTTCTTTTTTTTTTTTTTTTTTTTTTGGTTTTTTGAGACAGGGTTTCTCTGTAGCTTTGGTGTCTGTCCCGGAACTAGCTCTTGTAGACCAGGCTGGCCTCGAACTCCTAGAGATCCGCCTGCCTCTGCCTCCCGAGTGCTGGGAGACGTATTTCTTAAAGATGCTTTTGTTCAGTGTTGGGAAGGGAAGCCAGGGCCCCGTGTGCAGTAGACAGGTGCTCTACTAAGGGAGCCACCTCCCTCCCCACTTCCTGCTTCGTGATCTTTGAGGTTGTGGTGGATGGAGGTGGGCACAAAAGAGACAGGGGACACTGTCATTGCATCTTCCAAAGCTGGCTTGTGGCTACACAGGTATGCTGTGGGATAATCTTTTTGTATACTGTGAAGATGGGTCTCTGCCCAGGTACCTTCTGATTGACTTAATAAGGAGCTGAGCAGCTGGCAGCTAGGCAGAAGAGGATAGGCAGGACTTCTGGGCAGAGATAGGAACTCTGGGAAGAAGAAAGGTGGCCTTTGTCGGCCAGACATGGAAGTGGGACATGTACGGAGGAGCAGTAATGAGCCATGCGGCGGTATACATAGATTAGTATAAGCGGGTTAATTTAAGTTTTAAGAGCAAGTTGGGAACAAGCTAAGCTAAGGCAGAGCTTTCATACTTAGTAAGAAAGCTCCATGTCATTATTTGGGGGCTAATAGCCCAAAGAAAGTCCAACTGCACAGGCACTTGTCCTATTATTGTTGTTTAGACTGCTCAAATATCTTCTCTTTTCTACACTATTGCAGAACAATGGTGTAGCTAAACTGGTGCCACTGAGGGCCGCTGAGAACGTGGGAGAATTTCCTCCATGTGGAGGTGGAGGTGCCAGGCAGGAACTTGTCCACAACATAGTTAGAACGGATCTTTGAAAGACAAAAGGGTTGTAAGGAGAGAAACAGACAGAAAGCTGCCTTGGGGAAGAGCAGGAGGAAAGAAATAACTGTGTGAAATGGCGCTGTGTGTCCTTAGACAAACATGACTGGAGTGTGAACAGGGATTAGGGTGGCAGAGAGGAGTGGGGTTTTGTTCAAGGAAAATAGGGATGGCCTTCCTTCCCGTCCTTCCTTCCAAACTTGGGAACATACTTGGATCGCAACCTTCAGGTAAAGACAACTTGTTAAAGAATTCTGGGGAAACAAAAAACTCAATACTCTGTGATTTAGAAATACAATTTTGGTAGTTGTCTGAAGCATGAACGGGAGAAATTAAAGGCAGATGGGATCCGTCTGGTCACAGGAATAGTTCAGGGTTACGAAGATGAGGGTCTACTATGGTGGAGGCAACGGAATGAAAGGGGTAGGGCGTGGTTTGGGAGCTCACCCAGGTTCCCATACATATGTCCATTTCCAGGAAGGCATCAGCCTAAGAAAGACATCTCGGGTTCCTTCAGACTGGCTTCTGTTCAAAACTGAGCATACTCCTGAGCTTGACAGCTAGTTCTGGGGATTGCTCAGAGGATTTTTCTCAGTCCACTTTAACACAGTGTATGCCTGTTTTTTTACGGCCCTCTTTGGAACTAGGGAATCATGTTTGAAATGATCTCTCTCCAAAGTTTATTAATCCATTTTGCTTACTTACACCTGACCTTAGCTTCTCTCTCTCGGAGCTGTCATTTTCTCAAGGTCTTAGGCAGAATCAATGTCAGCACGAACAAATCAAGGAGTATCTTCTCTTTCGCAAGAAGCTGAAGCTGCCGACAGTGGCCCAGAGACGAGTGGGGAATTCATCCTCTTGGCAGATAATCACACAAAGATTCCAGACTCTGGCGTGTACAGTAAGAGCTGGTGGTCGGTTTTGAATGGAAGATAAGTACCTTGAACACCCAACAGGCTGTTGGAACTTCAGGTTAGGCAGTTAGGAGGAGTGTCAAATAGTCCTGCATCTCCCAGCCTCTAAGCGACTGTACTGTGAGATTCTGGATCAAACAGAGGAGATGAATCCCAATATAAAGAAGAGCTCATTGGAAATCATGCATCAAAGTCGGATACAGGGACGGCCTTTTCATCCTGGAGGTGCCACTCCAGTACGATAGGGCACAGGAGGATATAGTCACAGGATCAGAAGGGGGCTGAATCTGTGGGTGGTGGCTGCCAGCAAGAGCTGTGCACCTGGGGTACAGCAGCAGAGGAGAAAGGGGCCCGAGAGGAATCTGAGACTAGAGCACCCAGCTTCAACTGCTGGAGGACAAATGCCATTACTTATGGAATCCACAAAAGTCACTTCCTGGAAGCAGAGGGTAGGAAAGGCAGGAACCAGAAGCTGAGGGAGCGGGAGAAGGGGAGACGCTGCGGAGGGTACGGAAGTAGAAACAGAGGACAGGAGGAATATGTTCAAGAGGCTGCAGCTAACGACAATATTTTCTTTTAAAATATGCAAGCGGGAGGTGAGCAGCATTCTCATAAAGCTGTCTGCCACGGAAGGTAATGTTGATTAGCTGTGTTGAATTACTATTCAATGTGTATATATCTAAAATGTCATGGTGCCTATGATAAATGGGAGATTCAACGCCAGCCACCAAGTTGAACTAAAAGTTCGATAAACAGACCCTCTTCTCACTGTCTTTTGAAGCGCTCTGCCGGACAGACTGAATCACGCTAGGACTAGGAGCAAGGGATGCCTAACATTCATTTTCTGACTTGAAAAGCAGAATAGGTGAGGCGGGCAAACTGAGAGGCCACCAGAAGAGCTCTGGGTGGGGAGAAGACAGAGAACTCCAGGAGCAGATGGCTCACCTGCTCAAATGCTACCCTGGGAACAGAAACGGGGACGGTTCTCATGTTCTCATGTAGAGATGATGGCTCGGTATGAAAGAGGAAAAAACACCCACAAGTCTCACCCACTGGAGAGGAAGCAAATGTGTCCTCAGATCACAGCCTTGTAAACTTCTCCCCTCGTCTGTAGGCATGCCCTCCTAACCCCATGAATAATTACACTCTCCCCACATCCAATTTATCCAGTTACCCCTCTGTCTCTCCACAGCACAACACAACCCTAGTGCTATCCCTTTGATTCCTTACCAAACCCTTAACTCATCCCCCCTGTGAAGCTGCTGTTGAAAAGGCTCAAGGTTGGGCACCCAGCAGAAGAAACAGAGCAGAGAGATGGAGGCCTGCTTGTGAGGATAATGAGGCTGAATGAGGAACAAGGTAGTCTAATGTCAAGCCAGCTTGCCTCTAATCCCTGCTGCCAGTCTCTAATCAAGCTCCTCAAAGGAGCTCATGCAACTCATTTAGCACCTAGTGTTCGCAGGTCGCACCCTGAACAGGGAAGGGGTGCAGATTCATCTCAGACATTTTCCTTCATAAAAGGCCCAAGTAGAGCCTGGAGGATAAAGGAGCCATCCCTCATTTGCAGACTACCTGGAGGATGATCCAGGAGGGAGCCGAGGGCCCAGCCAGGCATCAGGATGAGTGGGCTATGATGACAGGAAGAGGGCACATGCGCTGGAGAGGACCTCGCCGGGTTTACTGAGTCCCAGCATCCATAGGTGATGAAACCCTGCATCCCACATCCCTGGCATGCTGTGCCTCAGCCTGTGGGTTTCCTCACTTCTGCAGTGAGGCCGCTTTATTCCCTTTTAAGTAGCGGGTTCTCTCTCTGCTGAGGGCTTAGCGTCATCAACCTCAGCTTGTTTATCTGCCCTGACCTGGAAGGACTTGGCGCTGCAGAATGTTCGGCTAAGCTCTGGTCTTCCCATCAGACCTGCCGAGCGGCTTTTCTGGGCGTCTTTCCTAATGGCCCCAGCGTACCCTGCTATCGAATCAGTTCTGTCAAGTTTTGCAAAGACCCACTTTTGATGTTTTTCATTATTTTGACCTTACTTTGTTTTCTTTCTTCCTCTGTCATCCACACTTGGTGACGGGCAGTTTACATGAGAAGAGAACAGGTCCTGAAATGTCTCAAAGCTGAAGATTAACGAGACTGAGAAAGCACACTAGAGTTTTACAAATTCTACTTCACAGACACTGCGTAACTTGTAATAAAATAAGTGTATCCCCGAAGGCAACGTGTTTACCTTAGGGCATATTATTTTAAAACAGTAAGAGGCGACTGTGAGCTAGTTGAATGTTATCTTTGCTCATCACCGATGGAGACAGCATCTGTCTGGTTTATTCGCCTCGGTGGCCTCCACTTAGAAGGCACAGCTCGTCAGCTTCCAGAGGAAAGGAACCTGAGTGCTCTGCCCGTCGAAGGCTCCTGTGTACACACGACTTGGTATGGATGAGCACCACCATAGGTAGTGTGGGCACCGGGTTACAGGGCACACATCCAGAGCAGCGTGACTTCTGCTGTCCCGAGGCCCGCACGCTCGACAGACTGCCTTCCTACACAATCACACAGGGAGTGTGAATGAGGACTGTGACAGATGCTACAGAGATGTGACTGAAAGAGCCGTGAGCGCCAAAGCCAGTGGATGCGACCAGATCGGAAGTAGAGAGAAACCAGAAGTTAACCAAGTGAGGGGAGGAGATGGCATCGGATAGAAACACCGCCCTGGAGCCCACTGGGGCTCCCTGTGTCAGCAACCGGCAGAGAGGTGACTGAGCCAAGTGAAGCGTGGGAGGGAGGGGGCCGGGCAAGCTCGTCATCAGGACTGATCTTTACCCTGAAATAAGTGGGGTGCCCCTGAGGGGTTGTGAACAGTGGGCAGGTGGTTTGGCGCAGTGCTGGAAAAGGGAGCCAATAAATCTAGGAGGTGCAGGAGATGGAAATCCCAGTTGCTTACATTTGAAAACATAGAGCCTCTCGACACACACCACACACACACACCACACACACACACCACACACACACCACACACCACACACACACGTACACCACACACACACACACCACACACACACACCACACACACACCACACACACACACACCACACACACACACCACACACACACACACCACACACATACACACCACACACATACACACATGGGTCTTTAATAGAATTATACTAGTAATAAAGAGAGACTAGGGAGAGAAAGGAAAATGGACTCTGTTGAAGAATTGTATGATATGAGGATGCTGCCAGTCCACAAATTGCTACTGTTTCGGTGACATCCTGCTGGGCAAACATTTCTTCCTGTCTCTCAGATCCCTATAGGACCCCCATGGAGTTTATAGACTCTCAAAACTGCCCAGAGGAAGGGCATGGGGTGAAGATTATTGTGGCTGTGAGCCCTGTGTCCAAGATCGTGTGTGTGTGTGTGTGTGTGTGTGTGTGTGTGTGTGTGTGTGTAGATTGCAATTAGAACTGTACACAAGCTAGGCAGTGCTTTGCTGCGCTACGGCCTCAAGTCTTTAGCTCACTGTTTCTACCCAGTTCTTTCCCACTGGACGATTCTATGTGTGTGACAGCCTCTTGTTGTCGGGGCAGCCAGTCTTACCAACAAACCTAAAGGCATGTTACTCCAAGTTTGTGTGCTAGACCATTCAAGATGGTTTCTCTCCCAGTTTAGGCAAGGTCCCCAGCTAGGCAGGCCTGCCTATCCGTGTTCCTGACATGCAACCTGGGTGCCGGAGAAGACCGAAGAGAATTCCTCTGAGTGATTGCTAGGAATCTGTTTGCTACTAAATGTCCCTTCTCTCAAAGCCAGTTCTTCTCAGACACCACAGGGCTTGACAAATACCAAGTAATTCAGACCACCAGGGCATCCTACGCGTGAAAGCCACCATCTTTAAATTCCATACACGCCAGTGACATATACGAGCCACATTTATACATATTTTTGTCAGTAGACATATTTGCCGAAGTCTTCCAGCTTTCCTGAGTTAGCGTATTGTTCCGAAGGTATGTAAGACCCTAGGGCGGTGCCAGGGCCCACAGCGGGTTTCTGTAGAAGCCGCTTTACCCGCTTCCCATAGCTGCCCTCTGTTCCCCTCGCCCTGACATCTGTCTACAGGACCATGATGACTGCAATTCTCACGTTGCCTACAGACACTCCTTTTGTTTGACCTGCGTAGCTTTTCATATGAAATATTTTCAAGTGTAGCGAACTCTTAAAAACAAAACAACACAGCTTTCAGCTTGCAAAAATCAAAGATTTAGGACAAGGAAGCCACGGTCTAAAGGCTTTCGAGGCCTCGCTCACACACGCCCTGCAGGGCTGCTGCTGGCACCTGAGTGAATCAGAACCAGGGTCCCCAGTGCCGCTGCGGGGCAGAGGAGGAGAAAATGTAGCAGCTCCTTCGTTCTCCCGAAGACCAGCCGGGGGGGCTCTCCCAGGGCTGCAGAGACCTTGCACAGATGCACAGACATTGCACTGGCAAAGACGCACTGGCAAAGGTGGCTCTGTGGGCAGGAGCCGCACCCAGCTGCGGACTGGAGGGACAGAGGAATGAGGGGGAGCATATTATGGAACGAGCATGGGACCCCATGAGGGCGGTCTGCAGGGCCTCTGGGTGGCATTCCAGGAGGGTGGAAGCGTTGTTACAGGTAAGAGCTGCTCTCAGTTTTGTTTCTAGTCACCTCATTGTGCTGACCAGCGGAGTCCGCTGATGCCAAGCCAAGTGGAAGACAGGACGCTAGAGGCCAGCACACGCACCTCCTCCAGCTGTTGGCTCGGGGGACGCTAGAGGCCAGCACACGCACCTCCTCCAGCTGTTGGCTCGGGGGACGCTGGAGGCCAGCACACACACCTCATCCAGCTGTTGGCTCGGGGGACGCTGGAGGCCAGCACACACATCTCCTCCAGCTGTTGGCTCAGGGGATGCTAGCTTCCGTTCTCTGAGCCGCCAAGTTTCCAGAACAGATCCGAGCAAGCAGGAAACACCTGCTTTTGTCTAGAACACACGAGGTTCCATTTTGATGACTTCTTGGCAGCAATGACAGACATTACACGTAGGGACAGAAGTGGGATGTCTAATAGGAGACCTGAATGTGAACTGGGACCCCAGAGGCCTGTCCAAAGGAAGGCAATAAAGGAAAATGTCAAAGAATGTGACAGAGGCAGACCAATAGGAAAGGGAGAAAATGAAGTGGCGGGATTAAATAAACTATCAGCACACAAATCAGTGCACATTGACTAATGTGAGCTTGGGGAAATAGATTATTTAAAATTGAAAACTTAGACTTTTGAACAAGCATATCAAATATAAAGAAACAGAAAAGCTGAACACATAAAAGAGATGACCCGAAAGACTAGCTTTCTTGTATGAGTCTGCATCTCGGTCTGCTTCCTGCCTGAGGCTGCACAGTGGCTTTAACTCCTGCTGTAACTCCCTGTGGTGACAGACTGTGCCCTTCATTGGTGGGGGACAGAAACCCTTCTCTTGTGGCAGCCATGAGACAGGTGAGCAACACAAGAGCTCACCGTGGAATAGGTTTAACTCACCTAGAAAACCAAACGGACACCTTCCTATCGAACTGCACGGCGCCAAAACACACAAGTAGAAGTCAACCGCCCCTCAAAGGAAACTTTGCAGGATAAATAGCCTGGCATGTGATACGTGTAATAGATGGAATTACAGTGTAGAATGGACGGATAGGGCGGCAGCGGGGGCTTCACCCCATGCACACGCCACGGCACTTCCTCATCCACTCCCGGTGCGCCTACTCTTCACAACACATGGCTCCCACACAAAGATCTCAACACATGAGGCGAAAGGGTGAGCTGCAATGAAGTTGAGAGACTGAAATGGTATGCAATATATTATCTGAAGACAATGGAATCGTGCTAAAAATCAAGAATATATAAGTTTAACCAGGACAGTCCCATCCATAGAAAGGCTTCTAAATGATGTACGAGTTAAAGTGATCATCCCAGAAAGAGACAATCATAATGAAAATTGCAGTATATTTAGGTTGTGAAACAGTGATTATGCGTCACCATCAGAACTGTAAGCTTTCAATTTAAACATTAGTGCTGGAAACGAAGCCCGAGAATTTGAGCATGAGTCAGAACATGTATCATGCCAGAAACCAGAATGCACCCCAGAGCACATGAAGGTAGAGAAACGCACACACTGTAGATAGCAAAGCATTCTCAGAGCAGAAAGCCTCAGTGTTACAGACATGAACACCCAAGTCCCGAGCAAGAACACGAAGTCCAGGATGAAGCCAAGGCAAAGGGATGGGATAAAAGGAAATACCAAACATGAAAGCAAACGAGGGAGGGGATGAATGTGAGCTAGTCCTTTAACAAGGCTACAGGGAGACTGGAAAACCTTGGGCATGGTTGCTAGAACTAGAAGGATTGAGAAAATAAACATAACAGTTGAAAGACAGACACAGAAACGTGTTCTGCGTGAACCTGCACCCAACTACCATATTAACTAACACACCGGAGAACGATCACGTGAGACCTTTTATGGAAATACAAGAAGTAGCTGAGATCCAACATCTCTTCCTAACAGGCCTTCCCGGCAAATTAGTAGCAGCGGCAGGAAGCGGTCCTGATGCTGCACAGATGAAGGTTATCTGTGAGAACCGGTTAAACACCATGCTTAACAGAGAGTCAAGAGCACTCCTGCCGAGATTAGGGGGAAACACAAGTGTCTGCCTCAAGGGCTTCTGTTCTGCTTCATGCAGGAAGCCAAAGAAATAGAGAAAAGGGAGAGGAGATAGAGGACTTAAAAGGAGTGATAAAAAACAAATCAACTTTGTTTTTAGAAAATGTGGTTATTACAGAGAAAAATCTAAATGCTGTTTATAAGAACAGTGAGAGAGTTTAGTGGGTTGTTTTTTTAAACGATGTAATTGATCACTGTATAAAAAATAATTGTCAGGCTAGAGAGATACATAAAATTGCTAGCTGAGCAGGCCTAGATGACCGAAGTTCCAGCCACCAAAACCCATGTAACCCATGGCCTCTGTTGTCCCAGTAGTCCTATGGCAAGATGGGCAGTGGGGGCAGGAGCACTGGCCGGAAGCCCCAGGCTAGTCACAGAGAAGAGCTGCCTGCAGGAGAGACAGTCAGAGGACTGAGCCAGTGACCAGGAAAATTTGCTCCTGGGGAAAGGGAACAGGCTAGGGATGTCCAGAGGTGTGCTGGCTTAGGAACAGACCTAGATAACGTAGCCAACCGACTTGATTATCGATTAATTGCAATACTGGGGGGCCCAGCCTTGGGCCTTCTGCGCTGAGCTACATGGCCAGCTCTCGGTTTTTGAGACAGGGCCTTGTTAAGCGGTACAGTCATAAAAATTTTGACATCTGTCCAGTGTAACAAAGATGTAAACTTTCTACTTCTTTTTTTTACACTAAGCACAAGATGGAGCTTTATTAATAAATAAATAATTAATAAAGATGTTTAGACATCTATTGAAATAGCACCTCTGTCTCATTTTCCTTTATTCTTTCTGTTTCTCTTTTTTAATATTATGTCTTATTAATTCTTTGAGAAACTTAAAGAGGAAACTCTGGAAAAGAACTTAAGAACACTCCCGAAAGTTGAGTTGTATATTTGGGAAATTCAACACTTCTTGAAAGATAAATGTCCTGCCATGATGCAGACAAACAGGCCGGCATAACTTAGCCTATTCTTTTATGCTTGCTTGAGAAATCATTTCTGAAGTCTTAAGAATTTTCTAGAGCTCCTAAGATATTATAAAAATATGCTGGCAATTGCATTACATATTTATTATAAAACATTTCCTATATATATATAGAGTTATCCTTACAGCTAGGGAGAAGGGGGATCATAGGGCGACGCTGTGACCTGAGGTCATACATAAAGAAATACGGAAGCCGAATTCCCATCTCCTAGGACAGGTGCAGATCAGTGTATTTCAGAGTTGGAGAGATATAAAAAGCCTCTCATAGTTGCACCTCCTGTGCCCCTGGCACTGGTGGGGATGTGTGCAGAGGAGGAGGAGTTGCCGGGGCAGCTGGCTAGTCATATTAGCCAAAAGAGTCCAGCCAGTTCCAGATTCAGTGAGATACTCAGTGTCCTTATCTGGCCTCTGCATGCATGCACCTGCATTCACACAGGTGCATACACATCCGTCACACAGACACACACACAGACACACACACAGACATACACATCCATCACACACACACACACAGACACACACACAGACATACACATCCATCACACACACACACACACACACAGATACACACACTGGGGGAAGGAGAGAGAGAGAGAGAGAGAGAGAGAGAGAGAGAGAGAGAGAGAGAGAGAGAGAGAGAGAGAGAGAGAGAGAGAGAGAGAGAGAGAGAGAGAGAGAGAGAGAGAGAGAATATATGTTGGGAAATGATTCAGTGAGATACTTAGTGTCCTTATCTTTTGAGCTATGCTCAAAAGCGGAAGATTATGAATGAAAAGGTTAAGAAGTTACATTAATATCAAGAAGGTCTCTCTATCAAAAAGCTTCAGGAAGAAAGAGAAGAACAAAGCTGGAATAAGAGATTTGCACCACACTATCTAAGGACAAATATTTAACATTAAATGAAGAAGAGATACATTTTTGTCAAGAGGGGATGCTCAGACATAGCAAACAATAATGAATATCGTGTGGAATCAAGTCATACAAATTCCTCCACATTCACTGGCCAGCAAGTCTCACTGAATCAGTACAGAGAATCTCTCAAAAGAAAAAAAATGTGGAGAGGACCCATGAAATAGCTCAGAGGGCAGAGTGATTGCCACCATGCCTGATGCCTTGGGGTCAATCCTCAGAACACATGGTGAAAGGAGAGAAGAGACTTCCACAGGCTGTCTTCTGACCCCGACACATGCACTGTGTAAATGCTTATCTTAAAAAAGTAACTAAATGTGCTGAAAAATTTAAAACAAAAACAAAACCAGGTAGAGAGCAATAGAGGAAGACAAACAATGTCGACCTCAAGCCTGCTCCTGCACACTCATACAGGTGCACCTGTATGCTCACACAGGCGCACCTGCACACACTCACTCAGGTGTACCTGTGCCTGCACACTCACACAGGTGTACTTGCACACTCACCCAGGTGCACCTGTGCCTATACGCTCACCCAGGTGCACCTGTGCCTATACGCTCACCCAGGTGTACCTGTGCCTGTACACACTCACACAGGTGCACCTGCACACTCACACAGGTCCACCTGCACCTGCACACTCACTCAGGTGCACATAGAGACATGCAAACTCATACCCAGATAATATGTCATTTCCATTTATGAGAGCGAGAATTTAGAAGAAGGAAACACAGATCTGCAAGTATGAACACTTATCAACATTATTGGTACATGTATAATACTACTTGGTAACCTCAGTTAAAATCTTTGTGCTCTTAGCTAAGTAAATATGTATCTGTCTGGCAATACACTGACCTAGAGACAGTCTTGCATGTATGGGACTGGAGAAACTTCAAGGATTGTACTGGTTATAACCTAGGTCCATTGACAAGGGAAATGTCAAATGCCACAGAACAGGGAAACACACAGCTACATAGACTAGAGGGTATTAGCCCAAATGGAAGATTCACAACAGTCAAAATAAATTCATCAACTTGGATGAATCTCATGAAAATAATTTATGAAAAAGGAACCCCAGGGAAGAAGATGTATATCATGAGTCATTTAGATAACGTTCACCAAGTGTGCAGAATGAAATCTGTAAATGTGGGGGCGGCAGCCAGAAGGGCAAGTACTTCTTTATTTGTGGTGGTGGCTCTTTTTGTCTAGGGTGGCAAGGTGGGAGGGAGTGGAGACATGAGCGATTAGTAATGTCTCCCCCCTTTTATAAAGCTGGGATAAAAGCTCACGGGCATTTGAAGTATCATTAGTATTTATTACTGCCTCATGCATTAGAAACAGTTTTGCAAGTGGTTCTGTGTTCAACAGTAACAAAATATAAAATAGAGTAGACTTCATTTCAACACTCATTCTGTAGTTTCAAACTAGATGCATCGGGACTAGGAATAAAACTGACACATTCAAACGATGTTTAAATCAGTCGATTATACTTTTCATTAAGACAACAGGAAAGATGGGTAAGAGCCGTCTTTCTAGTCCACTGCTTGGCCAGCTAAGGTTTTGGGTCATTCTGAAGCCTACTGCAGGCAGACTCTAGAGTGAACCATTAGCCCAGGAGCTGTTAGTAGGCAAACAACACATAGCTACCGTTGACATTATGAATGACATTCTTTTTATCCTAAAAAAGCAATTTCACAAATATGCTCTTATGAGAGCAAAAAGCATTTTATCTTCTTCCTCTGGGGATCTAAGAGTGCACTTCAGCGTGGACCCCACCCTCCATGTGTGGGGACCTTAGCGTGCCCTTCAGTGCGGACCTCACCCTTCATGTGTGGGGACCCCACCCTCCACGTGTGGGGACCTCAGCATGCACTTCAATGCGGACCCCACCCTCCATGTGTGGGGACCTCAGCGTGCACTTAAGCGCGGACCCCACCCTCCATGTGTGGGGACCTCAGCGTGCCCTTCAATGCGGACCCCCACCCTCCACGTGTGGGGACCTCAGTGTGCCCTTCAGCACGGACCCCATGCTCCATGTGTGGGGATCTCAGCGTGCACCTCAGCACGGACCCCACACTTCATGTGTGGGGACCTCAGCGTGCCCTTCAGCGCAGACCCCACCCTACACGTGTGTGCACCTCATTGTGCCCTTCAGCACGGACCCCACGCTCCATGTGTGGGAATCTCAGCGTGCCCTTCAGCGTGGACCACGCTAGTCCGCCTCTCACAGAGCCATCTTGTTCTCCTTTTAGCTTCTCTCGCGTTTCGTCTGTGGGATTTTTATTAAGCACCCGGAACTATTATTTCCCCCCTCCAAATGCCTCACATTTATCTCTAGATTTCCTCCGCTCTCCGCTTCACCGAGCTTCACCAGAAAGCTATTTTAGAGCTCAGCTTTCTACTTAGTCTCAGTTTTTTAATGAGGTTATATTTCTAAGAGCTTTGTCCAAGAGACTTACTCATTAGTTATGAAGATTTTACCCCTCTTAACTTTGCTGGAGCTAATTTCTCTAATAGCCTAATTTGCTGAAGTTCTCTGCTAGGACAATCCTCACCGCTGCAGGCAGCCACAATGAACGGGTGAGGACTGCCCTCCGATTCTCTGTCTGCCTTTCCTCCCCTGTCCCATGAGGGTCATTGTTGTCTGTCTTGGTAACCCTTGGATGCTAGAGACAACCTAAAAATAAAGGACGGGCATCCCAGAGTCCCAGCATCCTCAGTAGAATGATTCCCTTACTTTTGTGTTGGCACGTCCCTCGGGTTTCTCTGGGTCCCTACCTAAATTCTGTATCACCACTCTCCTACAACCAGACCAACACAAATGAAGGAAAAGAAGCCTCAAATACAGTGGTTCAAATTCAGTGCAATACAAATGCCTAAAATCCATAATATCCGCGTCCCAAACCTATGGACACAGCAACTAGCTACTGTTCGGAATCACCAGGTCCTTGGTCATGATCTGGATTTGAACAATTTTACTGTGCCAAATCTAGGTCTCTAGTAGACCACTCCATGGACCTTCTTTTTATGTTCTTGATGGTGAAAGTGACGAAAATACATGCTATCTACCAAATGAGTTTGATCGAGTGTGTGTGTGTGTGTGTGTGTGTGTGTGTGAGTGAGTGTGTGCACAGAGAGGTCACACATGGAAACTGGAGGTGATGAAATCATGTTAGTGGCAGAGAAGTGTGCTACAGGAGGTCAGAGGCTGGAAAGAACTTCATACCAGCCCCTCTTTCTGAACAGTTTTCAGTTATCGTGATCCTGAGTGCCTAGCTCACCTGGCTGTTGCAGGAGGCTTGAAAATTTACCAACCAAGTCCATCGTACACGTAAGGTTGACAAGATCTTGTAACACTTTACTGACACGGATTTTTTTTTTTTTTTGTTTTTTTGAGATAGGGTTTCTCTATGGTTTTGGAGCCTGTCCTGGAACTAGCTCTTATAGACCAGGCTGGTCTCAAACTCACAGAGATCCGTCTGCCTCTGCCTCCCAAGTGCTGGGATCAAAGGCGTGCGCCACCACCGCCCGGCTGACACGGATACTTTTAAGCTCCATAGGCACCTGGACACTAACACCAAGGTGGGAACTTAATGGAGAACAGGGTCCCTGAGTAACTTTATGACTGATTTTCCTAACCAGTAGCCTATGTGTTATCCGGTTAGCACATTAGCTACAAATAATCAAGCCATAAGTCTTGGCAACTATTGCTCGATCCTGGTCCTGGATGAAGCATTTTAAATGCACCTGTGAATTATGACGTAGGTGCTGTGAGCAAGCACAGCTGTGCCCGGTAGCTCCACCGATCCACAAGGCTGACAAATCCCGAGACTAGCTGCCACACCCTGCACTGAAAACTGCCACTAGGGTTGAGGTTCTGTGAAAATATTACCTTCGATTTGGGCTTCTGCGCCTTAGGTGTGCTGTAGATAGCCAGCAGTGGGCCACTTAGACTTGTTTAGAGATGTGGCAACCGCTAAAGTCGTGGGGCAGTCGCAGGGGCTGGGCCTCCTCATTACTTCACCAGGCTCTGGAAAGTTCACACCTGCTCTCTCTACTATGCTGACTGTACCTGCATTGCATGGGTTAATTTTATTTTATTTAACCACTCATGAGCTGACGTGGCAGTACCATTCTGGACTAGGCAGGTGGCTCGGGGGTAAAGGTACTTACGGCCAACAATGCCTCACGCCACACATAGTGGAAGGAGAGAGCCCAACTCCACAGATTGTCCTCTGACCTCCCTCCATGAGCCTGCCTCCGCCATCAATAAATAAACATAATTGTATAAAAAGAGTTCCATTCTAGTTTGGAGGGGAACTCTAGAGGCAAAAAGCCACATGGAGACGGCTCCCGCCGATACCCCAGAGAGGGAGGCATTAGGGTAGTACTGGATCAGGACAGTGACTGTCTATATCGGGTGCCACTCCTGTCTGGGGTAAGAGTCCCCCTCCACAATCTCCCGGTCGTCAGAGGCTTGCAGAGGATGGACAGAACGTGATCTGTGTTCTTCCCACTTTTGCACTTTTGATCATGCCTTGCTTTTGGAGAGAGAATGGTGGAAGATTGCCGTGGTGGTGAGAGTAACAGATGTGTTTCCCCAAAACAATTGGTTGGCAAAGCTTAGCAGACCCCAGACCTCAGAACCTCCAAGTCACAGCTTTTTTTTTTCCTTTCTGTTTGAACTCAGAAGGCAGGGAAGGGGGCAAGGATGACTTCTAGATGTACAAGAAGAATTAAACCTAGTTAGATAGTGGCTGGTGCTGTCTGAGACAGGACGACTGTGTCTACCGCTAAGTTATTGTTTAGTTTTGTACCTGTGATGCAGAATGGGTTAGTCCGTCACTCATCTGGCTGAGCTTGACCGTTACTTTAAGAATCCCTCCCTCCGTCCCTCGCACTCAAACTGAAGCGTCTAAATTGCTCCAACTTTTCAGGACAACCTGTGTGTTGGAAGCCGAATCCTCTTTCTCCTATTGTGCCTGGCTGCTCGATATCAAAGCCCAAAGGCCAGCCAATAAGAAGGAAACATTTCCAGAGAGATATTAGGGCCATTTGATTAATGTATGTAGAGGGGAGGGACATGAAAGGGAAAATAAATTTTGAAAGCTTCAACCTCAGTGGAAATGGAATCACTGAACCACAGAAGAATAATGGAGTCTCTCTCCATTTCAAGCAATTTCTTAAATTTCCTTCCTTTGTCCTCTTTCTTTCATTCCCTCTTGAGGAAAACACCAGTATGCTGAGGTTTATCCATCTGTAGACATTTATAAATGTAGTCTTTTATCTTTTTTTTTGAAAGTGTGAGTCACACTATACTGCCCAGGATAGCCTCCAAGTTACTGTGGCCTTAATTGAATCATCCTCCTGCCTCAACCTCCCCAGTGCCGGCATTACAGCCGTGCACCACCACACCTGGCTCGATGCTGTAAGTCTTTGTGTTTGACCAAGCCTTTAAGAACCAGGCTATGGAACAGAAAGAGTAAAACCTGCTGGTCTGAGAGCATTGCCTCCACACATTCCTGACACCCCAGTGGGGCTCTCCTTAGGGCCAAGGAGCTCTGCCATCTTGAGGCATCTTACCCTCATCCGGCCGTTCCGTATGGCTGGTCCGTCCTCTGCCAATCTCAACACGTACAGATCCATTTTGTATTCTCTTCCACCACGGATGCTGAATCCAAATCCTTTGGCTCCTTTCTCCATATCCACAGTGAAATAATCAAAATCCTGTAGGAGTGGGGAAGAAATGGAAGATGGGATCGCTTAGCATTAGAGGGACTTGGACAACCAATTTCCCTGCTACTCTCTCTCACAGTTAACGTCTTCAAAGGACATGGAGTTAGAAGACGCCACTTGACTTTACAAGTACTGAACATGCAAGACCTGGCTCCAAAGACTCAATTAGTTAATGCTGTTAAAGCAAACAGCACAGCTTAAGCTGGCTTTTCTTGATCAACTTGCACTTAATGTGTGACATTCATTGATGTTGGCGCCATAAGTAAGTCTGTACAGACCACTGGACATCAACTCAGAGGACACAAGGTCAGTGTGTCCTCTAAATGCAGCGTGTCCCAGACTTCCTGACCATCAGCACTCTTAAACTCTGTGGGGGTAAAGCTGGTCCTTAATTTAATAATGGGACACAATGCGATTGAATAGAGTGAAAACACATACTTAATTTCTATCTCGGTATCTCATTCCTGGGTGATACACTGGTCTTTCACAGAGGTTTACCATTTACCATGGCCTATTAGGAAGAGCCACCCTTGAGAAAATGGAAGCTCAGAGAGGCCAGGGAAGTCTTAGGAGGAACGTCCAATGCCAACCAAGAATGGGACAGCCAGACCCTTAGTTGTGTACACGGGGACTTTTTGAGGATTGCAGTGGCTGCAGGGTGGGTTGTAAAGCCAAGCTTGGCTTTGCCATCTGCATAGAGGCTTGGCTATTTACCACAGAGTGGGAGGCAGGTGGTCATTTAGAAACAATGGCTCTGGAAGACCCCAGTGGCTGGAATATGTCAAATTTTCTACATTAGTAGTATTCTGAAGGTCTAGCAGGAACTTAAGAACAATGACTGAAATGGGGGGATAGGAGGAGGTAGATATTTTTAATAAATAAATAAATTAATTAATTAAAAAAGAAAAAGAAAAAAAAAAGAACAATGGCTGTTTTTGAGGCTATGTTCTTGGAGTTAGCTTGTTAACTATCATCAAGATTAGTTCATCCATGACTACCACTGACTCCCGGTTGGTTGTGGATCTGTCCTGCTTCATCTAGAGCAGACTGATCTATGCACTGACGTTCTGGAGATGCAGGTGTTAGCCCTGATACTGAGGCTAAGAACAGAGGCCTGGCTGTCTGCTCCCACAGTGTCTGGATGTCTGCCTCCCTTCTACAGCACTTGCTGCACCCCAGGAAGTCTCTGTGGGGACCCTGTGTCCTCCAGCAGGGGTACCTGTGGCTGCCTGTAGTCAGACAGAGGGTACTGCCTGGTGTCTGGGGAGGGCTGCCTGTAGTCCAGCGGGGGTTGTGGGTAGTCTCCTCCCGGGGGCTGCCTGTAGTCCAGCGGGGGCTGCGGGTAGTCCCCTCCCGGGGGCTGCCTGTAGTCCAGCGGGGGCTGCCTGTAGTCGGTGAAGGGAGGTTGCCGGATGTCTGGCTTCACATCTTGCCTCGCTTTCACTTCTGACCTGTAACTAGATAAAGAGAAAGGGAGTTTGCTTTGGCATTGCAGCACTCGGAGGAGATTAGAAAGACTCTAAGCATGGTCCAGCCACCACAGCTTGTGGGGACCCAAGTTGTGTCTTGTTACATATTTAGGATTTAAGAAGATTAAAGTAATGGCATTATTTAGAAATTGTTGACAAATATATTATTGGGTACTTTCATTTGCCTCCTTAAGAAATTGACATAAACTGGACAATGGTGGCACACGCCTTTAATCCCAACACTCAGGAGGCAGAAGCAGGTGAATCTCTGTGAGTTTGAGGCCAGTCTGGTCTACAGAGCTAGTTCCAGGACACCAGAGTTACACAAAGAAATCTTGTCTCAAAAAACAACAAAACAAAACAAATCAAGAACAAAACAAAACCCAACAAAACAAATTGACATAAAAGCGATAGATCCCTCAGAACTTTGTGGGAAAGGCGTCATGGATATTTCTCCCTCACGTTGGCCATTTCAAAGCTGCACAGTTAGGGCTTGGAGGGCTGACTTGAGTTCAGTTCCCAGCGCCCATGTAAGAGGGCTCACAACCTTGTAATCCTACCTCCAGGGAATTTGACTCTTTTGCACTCCACATGTACTTTATTCATGAGCACGCGCGCGCGCGCGCGCACACACACACACACACGCACACACATAATTAAAAATAAATAAATCTTTGGAGAAAACCCAACTGCACAATCACTCTAAATCAAGGGAATGAAACATGTCATGCCTCTCTCCCGTCCTTCCTCTCTTTCTCTATGCTTCCTCTCTCTCTCTCTCTCTCTCTCTCTCTCTCTCTCTCTCTCTCTTTCTGTCCCTCTCTCTGTCTCTTCTCTCTCACATATAAACACACTACTTGGCACATGTAAACACAATTGAAATGATCTCTAAGTAGTTTATAAACATGTTATTCATGGCTATTTTTAAAAGTTTTATCTAATTTTATTTTATGTGAATGAATGTTCACCTACATGTTCGTGTGAAAGGCTGAGTGATACCCTTAAGCAGCTAGGGAAGAACATCAGATACCTGGAACTGATTACGAGGAACCGTGTGCATGCTGGGAACTGAACCCCAGTCTCTGCAACAACAAACGCTCTTAAACACGGAGCCATCTCCCCAGTCCCCAGGGTTATTTTAACTGCTAAGGTGTATCTTTGTGAGTAGTTTAGATGATAAAGACGTGGTAGTAAGGTGTGATCATCAAGTATAATGCAGGCCCAGAGTCACCAGCTCACTGGGAACACTGGGGCTATGTTGCAGACATTTAAACATGAAAGCACAGCTTCTTGATTCCACTGTGGTCATGTGATAACAGGGAAGGCAGAATGACCCAGGATGGCATTCATTTGTGGCGCATTTTTAGCCCTTACTCATGAACAAACACAGAGAGCAGAAATAGCAGCTGCGTAATCTCCCAGGCATTCCCACCGCTCTGAACTGGGGGCACTCACAATGGGAGTTACAGCCACTCCCTGATATTGTGGGATCATGGGCATGCTGGTAAGACAAACCCAAAACTCAACACCGTGGAACAGAGGCCCTTAAATGTTAAAGCTCACTGCCTGTTGCTGCAGTATGGCTGTGATTAGATTAAAACAATATTCTGAAGAATTAGCAAAATACTTTCTTTTCTTTTTTTTAGATAAGGCCTAAACGCAACTCTGGCTGGTCTTGACTTTGGGATGTGCCTCTGTCAGCCTCCTGAGAACTAGGTTTGCTGATGTGTGCTATGGTGTCTGGGGGAATTAAGGAAACAGGAAATATTCAGCACACAAGAAGGCTCAAAGGGTGTAGGGTTTTCCACTTCAGACCAGATGGCTTCTTGACCAGCTCATGGTCTACCTGACACGGAGTCCCAACAAACACCAAACAAACAAAACAAACAAACAAAACCCTAAGTGAAGTGGACAGTTCGCACCACTATCACCCAGTATCTGGGAAGGACGCATAGAAAGTGCAAAGTAGGGGATGTGTTTACGTGGGCTTCTTCTTCTCTAGCTCGGTGGTTTGGGTGTCATGCTGTCTTAAGTTACATCATAGCCACTTCATTTTTATGCTCGGTGTGGTATTGGTTTGAAATGTCCATTTTGTGCTCCGTTTCCACCAGATGTGTCATGGGGTAGAGCCAAAGAGAATGAAATGTAAGAATCTCCCAACGATTAGACAAATGACCAGAAGCAGGGAGAGAGAGTGAAGCCTGCTGCAGCTTCCATCTTGACCACCAAGCACTCAGTCGTCCCTCTATTCCACTGCCATGTGTCAGGAATTTCAGATAACTTCCTCCTGAAGGGTTCCTTAATAAGGAAAATGTACTTAATTTTTTCTGACTGTTGCTAACTTTAAAGTGGGTGATACACTGGCTAGAGCAAAAATTAGGTTGGGCTGAATATGTGAACACTTCACTTTAGGGAAAACATAAAATCAGATGATTACAAATTTAAAACACAGGCTTCAGGCTGGGGAGATGGGTCAAGTTGGTAAGGCACTTGCTATACAAGCGTGAGGATCTGAGTTTGAATCCCAGCATCGGTATAAAAGCCAGGTACAGCGATGAATATCTGTAATCCAGCCCTTCAGGGTAAAAACAGGATGAGATCCGTGGACCTTGCTGACCACACCGTTTAACCAATCAGTTAGCTCCAGGTGTAGAACCAGTTAGGGAAGGTACCCAATGAACCTCTGCCCTCTGCATTTGGTCATGCATGGCTACCTTACAAAGAAAATGCACTTGTGTACACACACACACACACACACACACACGCACGCACACACACTCATGCACGCACGCATGCACGCACACACACGCATGCACGCACACGAGCGCACACTCTTAAAAGTTATTTTACATATAAAAAAAGTTTACCTACGTAATTCTTTTATCTGTTAATTTCATCACTAACGATTCTTTAGAGAGATGATAAAGACAGATGGCAAATGGTAAGTTCTAGCTTTTATAGTGTGGTAAAGACTAAGAAATTCTGCCCAGGAGATATTCCACAGCTTGAGAGCCTTTTACGAATCATTTCTAGGGATGAGAGCCCATAGGATCTCAAGAACTATAAGTAATTAACAGTGGCTGACAGAGGGAGAATTCTTCCCCAGAGATGAGTTTCCTGATTGGCTGTGCAGTGCTCAGTGGTCAGCCCCAGAAGAGCACGCATGCAAGCAACACTGAAGGGATTGTATTTATCTGTTGATTTGTTTAGATATGTGTGTTACAGAAATGGTTAAAGGGGAGGAGCTGGATATGGGAAAGACAGGAAAGAGGAAAGGAAGAAACACCACATTTATATTTTAACTAAATTTTAAAAGGAATCATTTGAGACTGGAGAGACAGCTCAGCAGTTAAGAGCACTGGATGCTCTTCCAGAGGACCCTGGTTCAATTCCCAGTACCCACATGACAGCTCTCAACAGTTGTAGTCCTGGGTGATCTGATACCCTCACACAGACACACATATAGGCCAAATACCAATGCATATAAAATTTAAAAAAAGAAGAAGGAAAAAGAAAAAAAGAATCCTGTTCAGCCTTAGTATCTAGGATTCTGGTGTAGGAGGGTCTTCTGTCTATGTGTTACTTTCATTGGTTAAATAAAGAGACTGCCTTGGCCTTTTGATAGGGCAGAAAATTAGGTGGGCGGAGTAGACAGAACAGAATCCTGGGAGGAAGAAAGCAGAGTGAGAGTCGTCATGAAGCCAGATGCCATGGCTCTCCTCTCTGAGACAGACGCTGGTTAGACTCATGCTGGTAAGCCACAGTCAAGTCGCAATACACATTAATGGTGATGGGTTAAAGTAATATGTGAGAGTTAGCAAATCAGGGGCTGGAGACAATGGGCCAGGCAGTGTTTAAATGAATACAGTTTCTGTGTGATTATTTTGGGGTTAAGCTAGCCAGGTCAGGAACACCGCTGCTCCTTTTACAACAGAGTTCAAGGTGAATGAAAGGATTTACATCATCCAATTCTCTCTCCCTTGTGACTTTAAATGGCAAACATCAATTGCCCTTGCTGGCGAACAGCCTGTTCTTTACACTTAGCTTTGGAATATATTCTGTAATAGTTTTCTTCTTTCTAAAGGGATCCTTCTTTATGAACTTATGAACACTTTAGAATTATTTTGTGATTCCTGAGCACCTAGGGTAGCACAGGAAGTTAATCTGGGAGTGAGTGAGGTAGCATACAGTATTGCTTATTCTAATTTGCAGAATAGAAATATTCAAGAAGATTGCCATTATAGCTTTTCCCATTCTTGCATGGGAAATGGCTCAGTCTGATATGTAGGAGGGCATGCCTTGTTTGGAAGAACGTGGTATATGAACTGGCTTTGCAGCATTTGTAGCATGATCTAGAAACAGGCAAAGACTTTTCCTTTGACTTCATGGTCATCTTTGGCGGATATCACAAAAATGTTTCTGATATCTGTGAAATCACTGAATTGTTTTGTTCATACATAAATGAATCACTGGTAACAATAAAAGTGTAAGCCAGGAAACCCAAGTACAGGCCCGTAAAAGGCCCTAAACCTGGAGAGGCCACTTCTCAGGTTGTTAATGTTACTGAAGCAAATATGTTGGTGATTTATAAAAATTTTAATCATGTAAATATGCTAATTTCACATTTAGGAAATACTTTATTTTGTGATCAGGGAAAATGTATCTGCAAAGACCGTTGCTTCCATGACAGGGAAAGGGTAAATCCCAGCTGTAAACGAGAAGGAGATGGGATCCTGCCACTGCCCTCCCAAGGGATTTAACACACTGTCATGGGATCCCACAGTGCCCACCAGAGGCAGCTGTTCTCCCAAGGATTCTAATACACTGTCATGGTTTGCCTTTCAGAGTGGGGGAGCCTCTTTTGGAGAGATGATGGCCTGCTGATAGAGATGAGATTACCCAACCCCCTCCCCAAGGCTAGAAGCAGGATCCCACGTATAGGGCAGTGTGCTTGGAAGGAAGAAGAGTGGGTCACCAGATTAACTACCACAGCAAAGTCGGGAGCAGGAGTCTGGCTGAGGGGAACACAGGTCCTGGGAATGCCAGTACAATCTGTCCAGATACCACGTGGTGTAAGCAAGCATAGCTGGGGCTTAGCACTGAGGCAACCAGAACTTACTCTTCCTGTGGGCTGTCACGTTCTTACCTCTCCAGCATTTGCTCAATGGCACTTCTCTTCCCTAGCATGTATTAAAAACATAAGCAGGAACAACCTCCACAAGAACAGATACAAGGGAGCCACCATTGAGGGAGCAGTCCTGAGCCAGAGAACTCTGCAGGACCAGGCCCAAGGACCAAGCCAGAGATCTCCGGGGAAGTAGGCCCAGGCCAGGGACATCAACAGAAACAGACCTGAGCCAGTGACCTCCACCAGAGCAGGCCTGAATCAGTGAGTCTTGGATCCACTGGCACCTAGAAGATTGATCACTAGAGACACAGCCCTAAGTACACCAATCTGAGGAAAAGACAGACAAGGTAAGAACACACTCAACAGCACAAAGAGCAACACAACACCAATAAAAACTAGTGGCCCCTACAACAGTCCTTGAACAACCAAATACAGATGAAGAAAATGACCTAAAAATGACTTTAGGAGAATGTTTGAGGCCCTCAAAGAGGAAATGAAAAATTCCCTCCAAGAAATGGAGGAAAAGACGAACAAAAATGGGAAGAAATCAACAAATCCCTTAAATAAAACCAAGAAAAAAGCAATCAAACAGGTGAAAGAAATGATTAAAGACTTGAAAACTGATATAGAGACAATACAGAAAACACAAACCGAGGGAATTATAGAAATGGAAAGTATGATAAAATGATCTAGAATTACGAATGCAAGCATAAACAGCAGAATACAAGAGATGGAGGAATCTCAAGCACTGAAGATACAATTGAGGCAATAGACTCATCAGTCAAAGAAAACATTAAATCTAGCAAAAGCTTAACACAAAATATACAGGGAATATAGGACACCATGAAAAGACCAAACCTAAGAATTATAGGTATAGAAAGAAAAGAGAACTTCAGGTCAAAGGCACAGAAAATATATTCAACAAAATCATAGAAGAAAACTTTTCCAACCTAAAGAAAGATATGCCTATGGAGATACAAGAAGCTTACAGAACACTATATAGAGTGGATAAAAAAAAGTCTCCTCACCACATAATAATCAAAACACTGAAAAAGCAGAGGATAAAACCGGGCTCTCTGAATATGGCGGACAATGAGGGCTGCTGAGAAGCCAGGGACAATGGCACTGGGTTTTGATCCTGCATAATGTTCTGGCTTTGAGGGTGCCTAGCCAGTTTGGATGTTCACCTTCCTAGACCAGGATGGAGGGGCAAGGACTTTGGACTTTCCACAGGGCAGGGAACCCTAGTTGCTCTTCAGACTTCAGAGGGAGGGGGAGAGAAGTGGGGGGAGGGGGAGAGGAGTGGGAGGAGGGGGGAAGAGTGGGGGGAGTGGGGAAGGAGTGGGAGGATGGGAGGAGGCAGAAATTTTTTTCTCAATTAAAAAAAATAATCAAAACACTAAACATACAGAATAAGAAAAATTATTAAGAACTGCAAAGTAAAAAGGCCAAGTAACATACAAAGGCAGATCTATCTGAATTACACCTGACTTCTCAATGGAAACAATGAAAGCCAGAAGGTCCTGGTCAAGTGTTATACAGAATTTAAGAGACCACGGATGCCAGCCCAGACCACTATGCCCAGCAAAACTTTCAATCGCCATAGATGGACAAAAGATATTTCATGACAGAACCAGATTTAATCAATACCTAGCCACAAACCCAGCCCTACACAAAGTACTAGAAGGAAAACTCCGACGCAAGGAAGTTGGCTACATCCATAAAAACACAGACAATAGATGATCTCACAGCAGCAAATCCCAAAGAAGGTAAAAACACACACAATAACATCACCAACAATGAAAACTAAAATAACAGGACCTAGCAATTACTGGTAATTAATATTCCTTAATATAAGTGGACTCAACTCACCTATAAAAAGGCACAGGCCAAGAGATTGGGTATGAAAACAGAATCCATCCTTCTTCTGCATACAAGAAACACATCTCAACCTCAAAGACAGACATCGTCTCAGAGTAAAGAGTTGGGAAAAGATTTTCCAATAACATGGACCTAAGAAACAAGCTGGTGTAGCTATCCTAATATCTAACAACATAGACTTCAAACAAAAATCAATCAAAAGAGACAAAAAAAGGATATTTCATATTAGTCACAGAAAAAAATCCATCAAGAGGAAATCTCAATACTGAACATCTATGCTCTAAATACAAGGGCACCCTCATATGTAAAAGAAACAGGCTTACATCACACATCAAACCCCACACACTAATAGTTGGAGACTTCAACACTCCCCTCTCACCACTGGACAGGTCAGTCAGACAGAAAATTAATAGAGAAATAAGGGAACTAAAAGATGTTATGACTAAAATGGACTTAACAGACATCTATAGAACATTCCATCCAAACATAAAAGAATATACCTTCTTCTCAGCACCTCAGGGAAGCTTCTCAAAAATTGACCACATACTACGTAACAAAGCAAACCTCAACAGATACAAAAAAAATTTGGAATAACCCAATGTATCTTATCAGATCACCATGGCTTAAAATTAGAATTCAACAGCAAGACTAATTCCAGAAATCCCACAAACACATGGAATTAAACAATTCTCACCTGAATCATCAATGGGTCAAGGAATAAATAAAGAAAGAAATTAAAGACTTCCTAAAATTCAATGAAAATGACCATACAACATACCCAAATTTATGGGACACAATGAAAGCAGTGTTAAGAAGAAAGTTCATAGCACTAAATGCCTACATAAAGAAACTGGGAAAATCCCACACTAGTGAGTTAACGAAACACCTGAAAACTCTAGAAGCAAACTCACCCAGGAGGACTAGACTGCAGGAAATAATCAATTGAGAGCTGAAATCAACAAATTAGAAATAAAGAAAACAATTCAAAGAATCAATCAGACAAAGAGTTGGTTCTTAGAGAAAATCAACAAAATAGACAAACCTTTATCCAAGTTAACCAAAAGGCAGAGAAAGAATATCCAAATTAACAAATTCAGAAATGAAAAGGGGGACATAACAACAGACACAGAGGAAACCCAGAGAATCATTAGGTCATATTTCAAAAACCTGTACTCCACCAAATTGGAAAACTTAAAGGAAATGGATAACTTTCTGGATAAATATCACTTACCAAAATTAAATCAAGACCAGATAAGCAAATTAAATAGACCAATGACCGCTAAACAATTAGAAACAACCATCAAAAGTATCTCAACTAAAAAAAGCCCAGGGCCAGATGGTTTCAATGCATAATTCTACAAGATTTTCAAAGAAGAACTAATACCAATACTCCTCAAATTGTTCCACATAATAGAAACAGAAGGAATATTGCCAATTTTTTTATGAGACTACAATTACCCTGATACCCAAACCACACAAGGACATTACTGAGAAAGAGAATTACAGATCAGTTTCACTCATGAACAGTGATGCAAAAATACTCAATAAAATACTGGCAAATTGAATCCAAGAACACATCAGAAAAATCATTCACCATGATCAAGTTGGCTTCATCCCAGAGATGTAGGGATGGTTCACTATACCAATGTCTGTCAATGTAATCCACCATATAAACAAACTGAAAAAAAAAACCAGATGATCACCTCATTAGATGCTGAAAATTTCAGAGAAGAGAATCCAGAGATGTCACCTGCCAGCCTGAAACCAATAGAAGCTCCCCACTCTATCAGGACAAACGCGAGGACTTTCAATATGCTTTGCCAGGGCCTTGGGGTTGGCTTGTCACCCTCCGTGGGCTCATCTCTAGCTCCCCCAAACCCTATTCCACAGCAACCCTGGCCCGGATTCTGTCCTTCATGCTTAGGAGGTTCTCTCTCCTGCCAGAGGACCTTGGCCTGTGTTCTCATTCTAGAAGCTCCTTGATGCTCTCAGATAGTTAACCCCAAATCATCTGCCATGGCTCCAGCATTTCTGAGAAGCTTCTCTACTTGCAGGGCCGATGTTGAGTTACAGCTACTAATGAAACAATCAACTCAACTCCCCTCTGAAACCACACAAAATCACACGCAGTAATTTCAGCTGTGGGAAAACCTCTCCCTGCTGAGTCCTGAACTGTCTCCCAGGCACGCTCTTTCTGCCTCTCAGAGTCAGAAAAGTCAGAGGAAACATTACCTGTTTTCATGTCCTTGCAGCTGAAGAGGTTGAGGAGGAGCTGGCTGGGCAACAGGGCTGTTGGGGGTGGCTGGGCTCGGCTGGGCCAGAGGGCTGTGCTGCTGAGCCATGGGACTCTGCTTCTCTGAGCTGGGTGCGGATACTGGACTGTTGAGCTCTGATGGGAACCAAGGCAACAGATGTGGTCAGGTTGGCATCTGATCAGGGGCAAGAAGTAAGGAGAGGTTGGGGTTCATTGCCTCCTTGTACGCTTGCAGGCCTTGGCCGTTTCAGTTTCTGCCGGGCTTTCCACTAGCAGGTTAGCCTTACCAAGGTCTCGGCATTCCTGGAAGGAATCTTCTTTCATTTACTACAGTCATTGCCGAGTAAAGTTATGAACAGTCTTGTCATTTTGTGGGAGAAAAGCTCACCAAAGCAAACAAACCAAGGTAGAAACAGCGTACTAAAACTATGAGAACACAACTCAAAGGGACAAGGTGAAATATTCAAATTGTTGCTGAGAGACCATGTTCCAGCTAACACCTTTTGACTGTTTAAGACATCCCTCTCTTTCCTTTAGACACAGCTTCACTCTGTAGCCCAGTTGATTCTAAAGAGGTGGTCTTGGGCTGGAGAGATGGCTCAGTGGTTAAGAGCATTGCCTGCTCTTCCAAAGGTCCTGAGTTCAATTCCCAACAACCACATGGTGGCTCACAACCATCTGTAACAAGGCCTGATACCCTCTTCTGGTCTGCAGGCATACATGCAGACAGAATAAATACTGTATACATTATATATATATATATATATATATATATATATATATATATATATATATATATATGTTATGGGGTGTGTGCCCCCATACCCAGCTCAAGTCCTCCAGCCTTCCAGCGTGTGGACAGGAAGCTAGCTATAGAAGCTGAAACACTGTTACTATCCCTTCTCTGGCCCCTTGGCAGGCTCACTAAGAGCCCTCTGTACTCACGGATCTCAAGAAGGAAAAAAGAACTCCACACATAGGGAGATTCATGAGGCTATTCCAAAACTGCTTCTTGGTGCTTTCTTACCTCAACAACATAAAAGGTCAACGGATCCAACCTTCACATGTTAGAGTAAAGGCAGGACCAACCCTCCAGACGGGAGGGCAGAGAAGCCCCGTTTGTAGCAGATGGTCCTGCTGACAGTTCATTCCCGCTGACTGTCATATACAGACTGGTGCCTTCAGACAACAGGCTAAAACTACAGCCCTTATCACCTGTCTGTCTGCCTGTCTGCTTTTGTAGCTGGGTAATGAGGGCAGGCGGCCTATTTGCTTTCTGATATAAACCACTTTTCTGTCTTCTCCTACAGTTCAAATGTCTTAACATCATCTCCGTTTTTATTAGGGTCTCTCACCCTTGACATTCTTCACATCCGGGTCAGATAATTCTTTACAATGGGGCGTTGTCCCGAGCATTCCAGGAAGTGTAGAGGCCTCTGTGATCTCTGTTCACTAGATGGCAGTCATTTCCTCACCCCAATCATGATAGTCAAAACTGTCTCTAGACAGTACCAGGTATTATCCCCCAAGGACCCCAAATCACCTTAGTTGGGAGCTCCTGATTTATAATTAAATTCAGGAGGCTGACTACTCTGCCATATATCTGATAGCCCTATAATGGAATTGGTAGGGGACTGAGTCAAATAAAGAATGCAAAGTAAGCCCTTCAACCCCTGGAGGGGACCCATAGCTGCTCATCAGTGAACTCCATCAGTCCCTGGAGGGGACCCATGGCTGCTCCATCAGCCCCTGGAGGGGACCCATGGCTACTCATCATTGAACTCCAGAGATGAACCTTTTCAGTTCCATTGATGAGCCAGCAATCAGCCTCCTGTGCATGGAAATCATGAAAGAATGCAGACGGGCCTCAGTTGTGAGTGTGGGTTGTTCACTGTTCCGAAACTGTCAGGTGCTGGTGGGGAGCTTGTACAGAGAAATTCAATGGCTAAGTGGGAACTTTACAATCTTATCAGATGCAACATTTCCTAAATGAGCCCTCTTTGGATTGCAAAGCTAAAACTTCCCCAGGCATTTCAAAATCAATCTGACTTTGAAGACTTTTCTAGAGATGAATTACTAACACGAGCAAGCATCCCTCCTCTGCCTTGGTTTTCCTTTCAGGTCTGTATTGTTACCTGATGGATTGAGTGAGTTCTGCCTTTAGATCTCCACAAAACCAGCATGCCCGAGGCCCTAGGGAGGGCTCTCATAGCCCCGAGTCTCGGGATTCATTCTACTGAGTACGCAGCACCACAAAGTTGATTTCTAAATGAAGCCGGTGGGTGTGAGTTTGGGGAAGGTGGAAGTGGCCGTCAACCTGCACACGCAGACTGTGCTCTGATGTCAATGGGTGGGCTCCAGGAGCCGGGTGGGTGAGTCTGTCTGCCATCTGACTGCCTCTCCTCCGCAAGGCCACCTCAGGCACTCACCCTCCTGAGGGATGATGCGAAGGGTGACGCTGAGGCCCGCATCCTTGACGAGCTTCACGATGTCGGCATGAGGCATGTTGACGATAGACTGGCCGTTGACTGCTAAGATCCGGTCTCCCACTTTTAGCTTTGCACAGCGATCTGCAGGACTCCCGTCAATGATGCGCCCGATTTTATGGGGCACAGCTAAAAAAACCCCAACAGAAACAGGTGTCAGGGACATCACCAGGATATGTTCTATCTTTCAGTCCTGCCTAAGACAAGAAACGCAATGTCAGAATTCTTTCCTTAGTCGGTGTCTCCATCTTCTTGAACAACAACCATTTCTAATAACGCGGTTCCGTGAATACTACTGAGACCAATGTCCCTTAAACCAAGTCCTTTGTAGAGAGAGACAGGCCAACTCTAAACCCAAAGAACAGAGGTTCTCAAACCCATCTGAGCATCAACTACAAACTCTCCAAGCCTTATCCAAGCATCAGAATCTGAATGTCGAGGCAGGAAACAAGGACCATAAATTTCTATGCAGCGTCTTGGGAGAGTCCAGCATATACCAGTGTCTGAGAACCACGGGTGCAGAAGAGTGTGCAAAAAGCTCAAACTGAGAGGCAGTGGTACGGCTTCTGGGAGGTACAATAAGTGACGGGAACTTAATAGAGATCGCCACCTCACTGACAGGAGGAAAAGGGGGAAATCCGGAAGCACCCACTAATCCAGGGAGCAGCTCCCTGGCAACGGGACAGAACTTCCTCTAGCCTGCTGTGATTCAGTTTAAGGGCAGCACGTTCTCTGTCATTCTGTCCTTTCCACTTCACGAGTGTTCCTGAGAACACACTAATGTCAACAGTGCAAAGGCGTTCATCAAATCTAAGATGCCATTGGTGGCAAAGATACAATTTTAAGGGTCACAAGAAAGAAAAAAACAGAGACGTGACCCCTTAAACAATGACACTCATTAGCCAGAAGATATAGCTGCTGAGATATTAAAATACTGCGAGAGGTTTAGCGTTGGTATAACTTTTGTGCAATACTTTGGCACACTTTACTTTCATCTTTAATGTATATGTTTGAGAAGAGCCAGGCAGATGGGATGCGTATTTCTCTAGCAGGCTGCTGTGCCTGGGCTCAGATCTCGATAGTACACAGTGTCAGTATGTCACGTCAAAGAACTGAGCTAGTGTGTACCAACAGAAGGATGCACAGTGTGGGAGGCCCTTCTGTCTACGGGTTGCTTTGATTGGTTAATGAATAAAGGAACTGCTTTTCGCCTATAGCAGTGCAATAGGGCAACAGAGCTAGGCGGAGAAAACTAAAATGAATGCTGGGAGGAAAAAGGCGGGGTCAGGAGACGCCATGGATCCGCTGCTGCCAGAGATAGACACGCTGAAGCTTTAGCTGGCAAGCCACTGCCATGTGGTGATACGAAGATCACCACATAATGGATATGGGTTAAAATAAGATGCAGGAGTTAGCCAATAAGAAGCTAGAGCTAATGGGTCAAGCGGTGCTGTAATTAATATAGTTTCTGTGTGGTTATTTCCGTTCTGGGCGGCCGGGACAAACAAGCAGGTCCTCCTCCAACAGATGCAGCCCACGGTTCAGATTCTCTAAGGAAGTCTACACCTTGAGCTCTTAGTTCCGGTTGCATGTGTTAGAGTGAGGGGCGGAATTTTAAGCTAATAACCATGGAGAGGAAGGACAATTAGCGAGTTAAGGAGCTAGGACCTTGCTCACTCTTCTCCTCAGAAAGGTTACAAAGAGCATAGAAAAATATCGGCCAAGTTTGTGTCCCCAAAGTGAAACTCAATTATGTTTCAGCCCAAGCTCGTTTTTATTTACCATAAGCACTAATGTGTTTAACCAGGAGAGTGCTATTTAGAGTTTACTAATGATGATTTTTCAGGCAGAAATGTAATTAGAACAATTACTGATTCAAAACTAATAATACAGGGGACCAGCGAGGTGGCTCACCAGGTAGAGGTCCTTGCCTGACCGAGGGCTTGGGATTAATCTCCAGATCTCACAAGGCAGCAAGAACAATCTGGCTCTGGGGAGTTGTCCTCACATCTCCACAGTACATTTGCACACACACACACACACACACACACACACACACACACACACACGTGCACACGCGCACACACACAGAGGCACACACACGTGAACTAAAAGGAATAAATGTAAAAAAATGTAGATATTGAAAGGTGCTTGGCTTTCAGCCATAACTAAGGGAAGAATTTTCTTTTCTTTTCTTTTTTTACTGCTGTTTTCCCCTTCCCATACTGAACAGTTCGTGGAATGATCCATAAATAGTTTGGCTTTCTCGCCCATAAATGTGTATATTGTCATCTATCTTGCGATCTTTGGGAAGTTGCCTAAGAGCTCTTAACTTTTTCTCAACTATTATTGTGATAACAACATCACTGGCCTCACAGAAGTTCTGAGACCTAGATGAACAGTCATACGTCGGTGGCCAGTAGAACAGTGCCTGGCCCTTAAGGATTACCTACCATTCTTTTTATTACTGTTTCCTCTCAAATCTTTCCTACGTAATCGTTTGTGCATGCATAATGTGTGTGTGTGTGTGTGTGTGCATGCATGTATGCGCGCCCTGATGTGATTTCTCACGATACGGGATAACTTGTAAAAAGGAAAACCAAAGGAACATGAAGAGTACCATCCTCCAAGCATCGCGTGGGAAATGACTTTGTTTAAGACAAAGCGATGTCCTTCAGGGAGTGGGTGGACACTGAGGGGGCCGAGTCTGCCTTTCTCTGATTTCCCATCAAAACCCTTGCCCATCTTTGTGGAAAATACCAACTTGGAGCTACTAGTTTATTATTCAAAGAAAAATCAGCGCAGCGTGGATCCCTTGCGTATCTACTTGCGTGTTTATTGAGGGCTAATAACCATTCCTTCTACCTCTTTTGAGTACTTCCTAACACAGGGCAAGCACTTCATTAAATGATATTCATTTATTTAATATATAAATTTAATTTTTACTTAACGTTTATTTATTTAACATTAGCATTAAAATTTAACATTTAATTTAAAAGTTACTTATCCATATCGCTGTATTTAAATTAAGATGTGCATAATGTAGCCCTTAAATCCTATTAAGTAACTGATATTATTATGAATTTGCAGTGGAAGAAACGGATAGAAAGCAGATAGCACTTAGTAATTTGTTCAAGGTCACAAACGGCAAACGGGGCTCAGAGCCCCAGCGACCTGGAGTCCAGCAATCAGAGATCTCGGTGAATCTACCGCTCTGCCTCTTGGCTTTTTCTGATATCAGACCTCTAACCTATAGCTCACCTTGAGCATCAGCCTGTGCTTTTATCTGGAACTGTACCCTGCCTCTGGGCTAGGACTCAAACCGCGCATGTGCAGTGTGGACACAGGGGAGGGTTGGAAGCCAGACTGTCCTTGAATGGTGTGTGTGTGTGTGCCTGATCCAAGTCCCGTGAGACAGGATGAGAGAAAGGAAAACCTGGTAGCCCCAGATCCTGTTCAGTTAAGATTTCACATCGCCGTGCCATTTCTTTGCTTGAAGAAATTTTGGGGCGGGGTATGAAAATCGCTGACTTTTTTCTTTTTTTAAATGAAATTCAAAAGTATACCACAGGACACAGACAAACGGTGCTTGGTGCTCGGCCGGCTGGTTTTCTGCTTTGACTTACCGCTCCCCTCTTTTTTCCTCCGCTCTGCCGTGTCATCTGGAATTTACTGGGCATGAAATCCCAAGTGTTTCCAAATACAGTCTCCTCCCCGCAATTCTGTGTACTCAACAACAACAAAGTAAACAACCCAAGGCTGTTCTTAGTCTCCAAGTGCCACTCAGAGCCGTTATTTCAATTCCTTACAGCACAGCCATCAAGCATATTTTTCTGTTAAAAAACACATGCTAGGGTCAAATCCAGCCCTGCAGTCCTTGCCTGCGCCATCAAACCTTGGAGTGCTTCCTTTCTGATGGGTCTGTGGGATCAGAAGCACTTACTCCACCAGGGACAGGGGGATGACTTATCTGAGCGTTGAAAGCCTTGCTACCTGAAATCTCAAGATGAACACAGCAATTTAACTTTCTTTCAGTAGTCAGAGTAATGTTAAAGGGAAAGAAAAAAAAAAACCCTGAAACGGAAACAAATTCTATGTCAGCCTCTTGGCAGCTGCTCCAGCCTCACTTTCCTTTGTTGTCAATTCCACTTCTCATACAAGTGCATTCTGATGTAAGACAAGTCTTTGACAAGGGTGCTTCCAAAGGAGATTCTCTCCAGGAACAAGACGTAGTCCCATTTGCTCAGAGGTAAGGTCAGTAGAGTCACCCCCACTCCCCATCCCATGCCTTTTGTGTGATACTGATAGAATTACAGAACAGCAAAGACGTCCTGACCTTGGTGTCTACCACAGGGATGAACGGCATTTATTAATTCTCTCAGAACCGATGACTAGGGTAGCTGTGAGTGTGCAGTCCATTTAGAGGCGTGCCTCGGAGACATCATCTGTTGAGAGGCGACATAGATCAAGCCTCTCCATCAGTCTTCCTGCCGTGGCGTTTTAGGGTACCCAGATATTGGGGGTAAGCCACAGGGCATCATTTGGTTTTGGACATACTGACACAGGGTAAGAGATGATATGTCGCTAGATAGGAATTTTAACTGAAGACTCCAAATTATAGAGAAAGAAATGCGTCTCTCATTCATCCCATACCAATGTCTTGGCAATACAATCTGTACTCTCCCAGGGGTGAGGCACCTGTTTTGCTAATGACCGAAATACCGTAACATTTCTTAGGAATATTCAGAAAAAGTCTCTTGGTCTAGGTTTTCTCCATAGTGAGATCTAAAGGCCAAGGTCCTGGGTCTCCAACAACCTCACCGCAGGAGACCATGCTGCTCCTTCTCTGCTTGGCTCCTTACTGGATCTCCGTATGGCCAACTCGGGCTTTCTCCAATCCTTCATCTAAGCGGGCTGAGTTATTCGATGAATTCGGCTGAGTGCTGCCTGAGGTCGGTTTCCATGATGATGGCAGCATGACCACCCGTAGACCTTGGCATCTGTTGATTGGCTGTGTGCTCGAAATGTATTTATCCAGTCATTTGTTTGAGGCAGGGTCTTGATAAGTTTCCCAGGTTGGCCTGGAGCTCCCTGCAGCCCAGGCTGGCCCCACTTCCAGAGGGCTGGGGTTACAGGCACGCGCCACCACGCTCAGCCATTTTTCTTCCTTTGCTGGAATCCTGGGAGAAGAGGTTATTAGATCCTTTCCCTGTTCTCCTCTGTCATTATTGCAGTATTTCCATCACACATTGCTTGGGTGTCTTTCACCTCAGAGCAAGGAAAGCTTGCCCCTGCTATTTACATTTAATTATCTCCTTGTTAGCAAGTCCCACAGAGTGGCCTTGTATATGGAGGACAGCATTCGACAGCAGAAGTGGAATTTGCATCAATCATGTCAACTTTACGAGAGGGGAGATAGTTCTAAAAAGAGCGCGACAAACAGATACTTCAAAGGCAATCAATACCAAAAGCTGACATTACTTCACAATCTACTAATTAGCGAAGGTGAAACTTAGCTTGAAGAAGCCAAGGAATCTATGGCCTGATAATTTTTTTTTAACACTGGGTGATTTCTATCATTTTTCTTTCGCTAAGCTGTGAAAAGTATTGATCGTATGGCTTTGAAATTGTGGGCTGGGGCAGGAAAATAGCTTACATTCACCAACACACATCTACCATAGCATTTTCTAAGGAACAGTTACTGTGCAAGGCTCTTTGGAGAAGAAAACATAACAGCACATGGATTTGCCCTCAAGAAAGTCAGGCATGTTGGGGGGGACCATAGAGAAGCATAAAAATATTTAAAACAATGAATAACTAGCAAGCCCATAGTGAAGGTTGTGTGCAGAAAGACGAAAGAAAGAGGAGGGGTGAAGTAGCAGGTCCCAGTGTGGCCTCAGAGCAGTGAGGAAACACCAGGTGGCTCTGGGGAGGAGGTAGGAGTGTCCCATGGTAAGCAGAACTTCCTCCAGAGGAAAGCTCGCAACAGCAAAGAGAAGGAAGCCCATCAATTTCAGGATGGGGGCCGGCAAAGGAGAGGTGCCTTGTCTACTCCCTGTCTGAGAAGCCTGAGGTAATAGAGGCCGATCATGTGAAGACTTTGATGGGTTTTTTTTGTCTCCAAAAACATGAACCCAGTGTTTCTCATCCCCGTATCCCTTTTCTTCTTTCTAGAAGCCCTGGGACAGTGTATAGCGTTATGACAAGTTCATCCATTTGGTGTTCTCTCCTGAAGAGTGGTCAGTGTCCTCTGAAAGAGTTTTTTTTCTTGGTCATCAGGGACTGAAGAAAAGGGGAAAGCATTTTTTTTTAACTAAAACACTTTAATGGTAAAATTAAGAAAAAGTTGCCCATGTGGCTTATTTTCTTCTAGAAGTCCATGAAATGCAGTTTGCCAAAACCGAAACCATCTTCCCTGTAATTTATAGCCAACTGATTTGCAAACCCTGCACGGAGCAGCTGCTGTTTTAAGGACTGTGTTATTCCCCAGCACCCGTGAAGCATTTTCCTGTGACTGAATGGTTTAGTTACCCTGAAGTCGGTCATGGGCAGATGGTCATACAGAGGAATGGGAAGAATGCCCATTACTGATAATGTGAGAACCCAATAGAACTCATGCTCACATGGGTGAAAAGATCCTATAGAAAATAGCCATTATATGGCCAGAGAGACACATTCCTTAGGTACACGCTACCACTAACACATTTACTTTTCATCATTTAAAGGAGTACTTTCAGGCTGGAGAGAAGGCTCAGCCATTAAAGGCTAGGCTCACAACCAAAAATATAAGAGGATTTTCAGCTAAGTATTGAAAATGAATGGATGATCGGAAGAGATGTCATTGACTTGGAAATGGTGAGAAAATGTGGCATAGCTCTACAGCTGAGGTCATCAAACTGGCTTGAAACGGTTCTGGTATTTGGAAAGATCTGACAGGACTACAGACGCTTGGTTCCATGAGTGTGTGACCTTTGCCCTCTCCAGGGTCCCCACAGTCAGAAAGCCTGGTAGCTGGCTTAATGGCCCGCTGTTTTCATCTGGGTACGCAGTAATTTTTGAGGAAGACCCCTACATTTTCATGTTATATTGGGCTCTGAGAATTGTATAATTGATCCTGTGGAGCTATGCCCATAGTGTATTCTGTTTTTGCCACACCACTGTCTCACTGTCTGCAATGGAGTAGGTAATTGAGAAAAACCACCAGAAAGGCGAGGGCCAAGAAAAGAGCAAAGACTTTTATGGCTGCGTTTCTCGTTCTGATGCATATCCCAAGGAAAGGTGGTTCAGCTGGTTTCTATTAATGCTTTCAAGTATTTTTGGGTTTAGGGGTAGAGTTTGGTGGTGGATGTATGTGTGGTGGGCACACAGTTCCAGATATGATGCCCAGGACTCTCGCCGCCCCCCACAATTAATCCTTTACTCTTCACATAATAATTTAACAAGCCTACGACGTTACCTTTCTTATCTCATTGTGAAATTTCCTCTTACATAACAAGCCTCTCACTACTGGATCTCTGTGGAGCAGATGGTCTTCTGGAACTATGTCTAAGTAGGCTAACATACACCGCATGAAAGCAATGCATACTTCAAGAAGCTTAAGTGTTTTTTGATCCTATGTCTTTAGAGTCTGACAATATGTCCAGAGACTACGGTGTTAAGAACCAAGGAACTCTCTGTGTAGACATTGATGAGGCATGGGGAACCAGACTCAGAGAATGTGAAAAGAGGTGCTTTTCAGGTACTTCTACAGAGGTATCATTATTTCTCTCAGTAGCCCTAAAAATGACTTCGCTAACTCCTAGGCATCTGGGATATCCTTTTACAATTGTTTTGGTCTAAATGGGGCAATAGAAAATTTGGTGCTACTGATCCAAATATCAATCTTACTCACAATTTTTACACTTTTACTCAAAGCCACAGGCAAAAAAAAAAATAAGCATTTTATTTTCATCATTCAGTAAGACTGACAACCCTACCTTTCCAGTCTAGGGGTAGAAGCTGCCACTCTGTGCTGTCTGCCCCAAGTTGTTTCAGCAGATAAAGCTATGCCTTTTTACAAGATTTGTGAGCCAAACAGCAAACTAGCTTGGAAATGATGGAAAATATAGGTAATTTTTTTTATATTAAGAATTTCTTTCTTGCTGGGCAGTGGTGGGGCACACATTGAATCCCAGCACTCAGGAAGTAGAGGCAGGTGGATTTCAATTCGAGGCCAGCCTGGTCTACAGAGCAAGTTTCAGAACAGCCAGGGCTACATGGAGAAACCCTGTCTTGAAACACCAAAAGAAAGAAAGAAAGAATGTCTTTCCTACAAAGAAAAGCAAATTGTATCCTGAGCAACAACCAAAACAAGAATACCAGCACAGTGATACAGCCCTAAAGACCCACACAGCAGCCGCATGGATGAGGTGTAGTCTCACTATGGGTTAAATGTATCCCTTTAAGTTCCTGGGGAGTAAACTCAGCTCCCAAACTCACCTGTTCACGGTGTGTGGAGGGGGCTTTGCAGGGTGATTACGATGGATCAGGTCATAGCACGGAGGCCCAGTACTAGAGGAACTCAGAGCAAACTCTACAACAGTGTTCTAAGGAACCATACATGAGAGAAAGTGATTTCTTCAATTAATGTTGGAAAATGTCCTTTTCATATCTGATGAATTATAGCTTAGGAAACTACATTAATTCTGGACTAAAGGCCAGCTTTCCTCAGGAATCTTCAGATTCTCTCTCTAATTTGACCTCCAGTGTGGCTATAGGTAGTCCGCCTAGGCCTTGGGTTCTGCTTCATATATTCACCAACCATGGACCAAACGCTTTGAAAAATAAAAGCCATATGTGTACTGAACTCATGCAGACTGTTCTTATCATTATGTATTTTGTCTTATTTCTAAACTAGATCACAGCTATTTATAGAACTTTGATACTGATTTATGAATTGTCAGTAATCTAGAGGTGATTTGATGAGGGGAAATGCATGGAGGCCATCCCTCATAACATAAGTGACTTGAACATCTGTGGGGTTTAATGGCACCGGAGCCTGGAAACAGTCTCCATGGATACTGAGAAATGACTGTACTGGGCTCAATCTATTAAGAGTTTTTTTTTTGTTGTTGTTTCTTGTCTTTTCTTTGGGGGCGTGGGAAAGAGGTTTAATAACTACTGTCCCTGTACCCTTTGTGCACTGAAGGGTGCTGTAGTGCCCTTGATGTGGTTGGCATGAGGACCTGTTTCCATGAGAAACTTGGGGACACTCATTATGCCATGTCTCCCCTAACTCCCACTGCGTCTGGTCCCTTTTCTAGAACTCTTGATTAGACACAGCGTTCTGGAACTGGTCTGCAATTCTTTGAGCATTTCTCTCATACTTTCCGCTTCTGTTCTGCTCTGTTTCATCTGAGAATTCATGTAGCTTTTTATCTCCCAGTGCTTATAGTAAAAAATTTAATGTAGCCATGATAATTTAGGTATCTAAGAATTCTTTCTTTAACCATATTGCTCTTTTTTTTTATATACTTACTATTCTGCTTTCATGTGTGGTTATAATGCTACTTTAGACAGAATCACAGGGGACCTTAGAAGTTTCAAAGTTTGTCTGTTTATTAAAAATTTCCAGCATGTGGTATTCTAACAGACAAAATTGATGAGGATGATTCTATTTTTACTGTGTCCTTATGTTATCATTGTTTATTTGCTATTTTCTGCCCCTAATATTGTTTTGAGGTGCTGGGCACAAAACTCAGGGCTCTGTGCATCCACATTGCTACCCCTTGCTTTTCTACTTAAAACTGCTTAAACATCTCTATCTGTCTGTCTGTCTGTCTATCATCTATCTATCATCTATCTATCTATCTATCTATCTATCTATCTATCTATCTATCTATCTATCTATCTATCTATCTTCCTTCTATCTATCATCTGTCTATCTATCATCTATCTATCTATCTATCTATCTATCTATCTATCTATCTATCTATCTATCATCTATCTATCTATCTATCTATCTATCTATCTATCTATCTATCTATCATCTATCTATCTATCTTCTATCTATCTATCTTCTATCTATCTATCTATCTATCTATCTATCTATCTATCTATCTATCTTCTATCTATCTATCTATCTATCTAATTACTTACTGTGTGTGTTTGTGTGTGTTCACATGCACACAGATGCACCACAAGATGCTGTGTGTAGTCAAAGGACAAATGGCTGGAGATAATGAGATTCTTTCTCTGTGGTCTCTGGGATTGAACTCAAGTCGTCACGCTTGGCTGCAAGTGCCTTCACCATCTGAACCCCTCACCAGCTCTGCTGATCTTTTCTGTTTATTTTATTTTATTTTTTTAAGACAGGGTTTCTCTATGTAACAGCCCTAGATGCCTGGAACTAGCTCTTGTAGACCAGGCTGGCCTCGGATTCAGAGAGATATGTCTACTCCTGCCTCCTGAATGCTGGGATTAAAGGTGTGCACCACCACTGCCTGGCCCCTGCTGATCTTTTTATAAAAAAATTCATACCTAGTGGTCATGGTGATTGTGTCGCATTTTGTGCTGGGGTTTTAAAGTTCTGAGCATTAAGACGAACAGTGGGTATATGTTCCCTCCCTCTGTTTCTCTTCTCTGACTGTAAAGTCACCCACTCCTGCCCTGCCTGCTCTGGGCAACCCTGTTCCCCTCACTCCTTTGTTACAGTACAGTGGGGTCTAGGAGATCTGAGGTGATAAGGATTTTCATTTTGCCACCAACAATCAGCAAATGGAGAATCTTTTAGAACTTAATTCAGTTGCTGCAACTAGATTTTGGGTACCCCAGTTGCAGATTTTGGAGATTTTATTTGAAATAAAAACGTGAAATAATTGTGAAACTAAAAACAATTCTGTGTCTCCCGTGGAGCTGGAAGATAGGGACACAGACAGTTGACGTCTTTCCAAGCACTCAGTAAATGTCACACGACTACACTTCATCAGTGCGGGCTCTGGGTTAAAATGTCCAACAGAACCACACTTTCCCTCCTCCGTATCTTTAGCCTTCGGAAGCACTGGAGTCTTCACCCCATCAACATACCTGGCTCTGCGTAATTTCTCAGCTGGCCCCGCAGGGATGGCTGACGGCTACAAGCAGGTGCTGCTGATCTGTCATGTTTCTCATTTTTACAGATGCCGTGCATTCTGCCTCTGCCATCCCCCGCCCCTTCCCAGCCTCCGAAGCCGCGCTTTGTAAAAGGACACTTGGCTATCTTCACAGGGTTTCCCTGCTACAATAGGTAAATGTCAAAAGCAATCAGGTGCAATATTGGCCTCCCGCATAGTCCCCCAAGCCCCGAGGCAGATAAAAACTCCTTGCAATATTTTCCTAATGTAAATGGAAACAGAAACGAACCCAGGCAAATGATCCCTCCTGAGCCAGCTGTCCTTTTCAATATCTTAGCCCCAAGATTACATAAATATTTATTAGCTCTTCAGTTGTTTTTTTTCCCCCACCGAAGCCAAAGTTCCAACAGGGTTCAGTGCACTTTACCTTAAATAATGTAATTTTGCATGACTGGAAAATAAAAGACCCCAAACATGAAAAAGCCCTAAGCAAAGTGCTTGGGAGACGAGAGATTGTGATCATATATTAACTTTGATAAGAACTTGTAGTACAACCTCCACGTGGTTAAATAAATTATGTTGGCAAGGGAGAGCATCTCACGTGTGGGCCTTCTCCTCTCCCGATCCCTCTGTGCAGCATCGCACCGTTTAGCCCACTCTGGCTTTCTGCCTATAGGCACTTTCTCCCGTCGCTTATCTTCCCAGTGCTGCAGCTGCATGTGCTTTTACTCTGAACCAAACACTTTACAAATCATTCTGTTTCTGTCGTAATTTTATGAGGTTGTTATTGCAAAACAACTCTGATTTCTCTAAAGCGAGAAATGAGGAAAGGGGCTGAGGGGTCCTCAAAGGCATCTGGTAAAATGGCAATTATCCTCTAGAGGGAAGAGACCGAGAGCAAAATTCCACTTCACCTAAGATCTATAGACAGCAAAAGCCTATGAAAAGACCTCAGTGGTGTTGGTCTTTAGGGAAAGAGAATAATTTAAAATCAAAGTGAGATACTGCTGTCTGCTTTCTGGAATGGCTAATGGGTCTACATGGAATGAACACATGGTAGAAAAGCCTGGAGATACAGTTCAAAGATGATAAGTGTCTGGAAGGCCCATCCAAGCGGCTTGGGAATAGGAGTCCCATGATCCATCGGTCCCACCCTCAGTATTTACCAAATGGAAACACCCTTCACATGTTCTCTTTAAAAGAGAAAACCATTCTCACACAGACTTACAAAAAGATGCTCAACAACAGCTTTGTGATTGTTCCAAACAGGAAATAAACCAAATGTCCCTCAACTAAAGACTGATTGACCATGGTACATTCATACAATGGAAAACTATTGAGTCATTAAAAAAAATCATAGGACAGAAAAAAAAAATCAGTGGTTCAGGTGTGTGCAGCTGACTTCATTCCTGCAGTAGCTTTAAAGCTAAATCTACTCGTTAAAACTTGGATGACGATTTCAGAGTTTTACTCTATTGAAATCAAACTTTAACAAATAGGGAGAGAAGCGAAATAGGCAGGGGAACAAAGATTTTGGGGAGAGAGAGATAATAGATAGATAGATAGATGATAGATAGATAGATAGATAGATAGATAGATAGATAGATATGGATAGATGATAGATAGATGATAGGTAGATAGATTAGATAGATAGATAGATAGATAGATAGATAGATAGATAGATAGATAGGAACAATTGATGTTGAGCAAGGCAGGCACCGGTGTGTGGAGGACTCTGGGAACTACCGGAGTTTGGCAAGACCTGTAGAACTCTCCCAGGTGACAGCTGGAGGGAGGGGAGAGACCACAGCCACATGGGCTGTCCCTTACAAAGACAGATCTGTGCAGAGTCAGGCGGCAGTGGAACACTGGTGAGCCCTGGGACAAGGGTGGGGTTGTGTGTGGGCGATCATGAAAGGCCTCATTCCTGGCACGAATCCAAGAGCTGGATGAGAGCCCCTGATGGCGTATGACAGTTACATGAGCCTATCAGATGTGGTAAGTGGGGGGTGGACACGGGGAGGCAGAGACAGAGACGTAAGGGCCACACTCAACGTTACAGAGAGGAGCAAGCCATCATAGGGGCGGCCATCTAGGCTTATTAACATGGAAGACAATTGAAGATGTATCTCCTACACACTGGCTATACATGCCAGTGGCTACGAGTCAGGGCCATGTGCAGGAGGGAACATTTCCTGAATGGGAGAAGATTCTCTTGCTAGTTTAGAACTCCATGCCAGGTATTAGCAATGTCTGGGTGAGCACAATCTAAGCTCTTTGCATCTGCCTTCATCTCTCAAGGGTGATATATAGTTATGTATTTACATTTAACTAAGAGACAAAAGCCAGAATGTGCATACTGATGGGAGCTGAGGAGGGGCGCCACTCTCCCTAGAGAACTAGTTTTACCTATGTTTCAGTTTTGCCCAGGGCCTGTGTGATTGCGGCTACTTTTCATCTAGCAAATCTAACGACATTCCAGTGAATGTTTTTCAGTCAGGACATTCTTGCTTACATTACTTCAACTGCTTGGTGCCGGAGACTACAAGATCAAAAGCCTTCAGCATGGGTATCTGTCCTTGCTTTCTGGAGGACCTGCTCTCATGGTGATCAACACCCCTGGAGCAGAAGGCCTGATCCGGTTCCCTCTTGAAAACAAATGAGCTCACTAGGAACACACATCTGGGCACGTGTGTTGAGCAAACCCTTGCCTGACTAAGAAAAGCAATCTGAGGAGGTCAGATTGGAAAATGAGATCGCCAGGTGGGCTAGGCTAGTCCCTTTCCTCTGGCAAGGCGGAAACCTTAAGAATGGCCAGCCGCCTCCGTCAGCACTCAGGGAAGGGGGCTGATTAATCCCTAGAGAAGACTCCAACCACGTGTGGAGATTAACTAAGCTGGGAACAAATGCAACTTAAATTACAAAATGATTGGCCGTCCCTCACGAGAGCTCTTACCAGGGTCTGGGATGGTAGGAGTTTGGTCAGAGTGTGACAGACTCAGAGTGTGACTCTGAGTCTGTGGCGGAAGCTGGGCCTGCAGAAGAGGTGGTGTTTACACCAACCTAAATGGGAACCTTTGTTACAGCTGTGTGATAGCTCCAGGGGACAATTGTGTCCTGAAATAACAAGGTCTTTAAAATGAATCCATATGTGCACCCAGCTTTATGAAATATCTCATGTAGTGTGCCATTGGGGAAAGAGAAGAAAATACATTTACAGAGAAGACACTGCAACACAAGTCCCCAAATAGAATGTGTGTGTGTGTGTGTGTGTGTGTGTGTGTGATATTTATCTTCAGTAGAAGTGATGTGGATTCTTTGACTTGCGTGTGAGAGTAACAGGCATTTTTCCACGGGAGCGTGGTCCTGCCAGCGAAGTACGCAGGTGCCTCTCAGCTGTGGATTCCTTGAACTATCTTGCAAACAGCAAGGAGCTGGATGATTTAAGCCCAGAGGAAGCAGCCACCACCACCCATTTCCACGCTTTCGAGACAGCTGAGTAGCTGACAGAAAGAAGACACCTGCCTTCCACTGGTCCTGGGAAGTCTTTGAACCCAGTAATAAATGTTCATGGAAATGATTCCCTAGTGGGAGAAACTTAGGACTGATAAGCTCCTTCCAAATAATAAGAAAAGCTAGCTCAAATTTTTAAAAACAACAACAACAAAACAAATCGCTCTGAGAGCACGCAAAGGTGTTTTGCGAGGCTGCACGGCTCCCCTTCTTGAGAATATATGACGCCGCTTCTTTCACAGACCACTGTCTTAAAAACTGGATCTTTCCATCTGTTAGTGCTGCCAGAGTAGAATGTGTGTGTGGTGTTTCTGCTTTTTTAATAAATGCTTCCATGTTCGCATGTCAGAGCACTCAATTAAGGTGAAATGTCTCAGTCCGTCAGCTGCATAATGAGACGACCCAGGCAGCCAGGTTTTCATTTTGGAAAAAACCTAGTCATATTCAGGATTGAGAAGATGACAGCATCTCTGGGCTCCATTCCTCTCGATCTTAGCTGGGATGTTCTTCCTAAAGAACGCAGCAATTCAGCTTTTACATGTGGAACTGACAAGGTTTGCTTGTGAAGATGGAGAAACGAGGAAGGGATTTGAAGTCATAGTCTTGTTTTCTCCCAAGAGATCTGGCACGTCACTGAGAGCCTCCCAGTTGGGACCGGGTAATGATTGCCACATGGTCCTCAGTGACAACCAGGGGAAGTCTGTGCCAGACCGAGAGGAGTCTCAAAGCAGACACAGGTCCCCTACTCCTTTAGAGGACTAGAGCTTTGTAACGCTGATGCTTAGGACCAGGTAGGCCGCCCAGGGTAGAGACTGCGGAGAGCAAGTGACGGGGAGTTTATTCTCTGGGACCCTGCTCCCACTGTCCCGTTTTATAGTGTGATCTGTCTTGCTAGGAGGGGGTCAGGCTGCACAGAGTTCCCTCTGTGATTGGTCCATTGCCACTTCACCTACTAACAGAGTTGTCCTGACGCTGCAGCTAGGTTCTGGGGCCATCTGGGTTGGAGTGGAACACCCTCACTGTTTTCCTTCTGAGGAGGGGAGATCTTGATCACGCAATGAGAAAATTCCATCTCATCCTATAGATACCAGTTACAGAAGATGACATCAGTACAGAGGTGGGAACAACAGCAATGACATCAGTACAGAGGTGGGAACGGCAGTGATGACATCAGTACAGGGGTGGGAACAGCAGAGATGACATCAGTACAGGGGTGGGAACAGCAGAGATGACATCAGTACAGGGGTGGGAACAGCAGAGATGACATCAGTACAGGGGTGGGAACAGCAGAGATGACATCAGTACAGGGGTGGGAACAACAGCAATGACATCAGTACAGGGGTGGGAATGGCAGTGATGACATCAGTACAGGGGTGGGAACAGGAGTGCACAGACATACATGCACACAGTGCATAGACATACATGTAGTGGACAGACAAACACGCACGCAGTCACAGACATACAAGCATACAGTGCACAGGCATACAAGCAAGGAAAACACTAATTCACATGAAATAAAAATAAAGATTAAAAGTAAAAAGAGAGAAGCTTTTAACATTATTTTCATTTTCTCATTTTTATTAATAATATGACAATGAACATCTTTGCTGTTTGGTTTTGATAGTATATGTCCCCTAAGGTCCATATGCTAAAAGGTTTGCATGCCAGCCTATGGTATTATTGGGCGTTGCTTTAAGAGTTGTATCTCACGGGTCAGAGAGGTGGCTCAGTGGTTAAGAATGCTGGCTACTCTTCCAGAGGTCCTGAGTTCAATTCCCATTACCCACACAACTATCTATAACTGTAGCCCCATGGGATCTGATGCCTTTTTCTGGTGTGTAGACATTCATGAGGATAAAACACCCATATACATAAAATACACAAAGAAATCTAAAAAAAAAAAAAAGAGGGTTGGGGTCAACTAGAAGGAATCTGCCACTGGGGCTGTGTCCTTGAAGGAATTTTTGGAGGGTCCCTACCCCCTTTTAATTTTACTTTCCAGCTTCCGTGAGAAGAACTTCTCTTATCAACACTTCTGCCACAGTGCCCTGTCTCTTTCCAGGCCCCCAAACACTGGGACCGATAGCCGTGGGCTAAGCCCTCTGAGCAGGAAACATTTTCTAAATTTGTTTTTTTTTTTAATTTGTGATTTTTCTAAAGATATTTTGTCATAGTAAGAGGAAGCTAACACACCTGTATCTGTATAGATCTTTAAAATTCTTCCTAAGAATTTGATCTGTAATTGCTTGTTAGTTCATTCTGACCCAGAGTTCTGGTCAAAAACCTACATTTTTCCCCCCCTCTCAGATCAAATTTTAAGGCCTGAAAACAGTGTAATACTTCTGATAATGGCACACAGATGCTCTGGCTGCTGTTTAATGTCACTTTAAGTCAAGAAGGAGATGCTTGCACTACAGGTGGAAAGCTTTTAATATCTGTCCAGTTCAGAGTGATGCTCAGCCCCCTGGGGACCAGCCTTGAAGGGAAGACATGTGTTTCTGAGTTCACTGCTTCATACAAAGAACACTTCCTCCTTATGTTTTAGGAACTAATTTTTTTTTTTTAAATACGCAGCGTTTTGTTATAGAGCACCACTAAATGACAGGCAACCAGCAAGCCAGAAACCCCATGTCACAGTTTCCTATCTAGTTAAACATCTCATGTCGCTGGCAATGTTGTCTTGGCTGAAGAAGCATGGAAGGGGGTTTCTCTGTCCCCAGGGAAGGGAAAATTACATCTGGCTTCTTCATCTCTCTTCCCTGCTGTGATGATATTCAGTGGAGACACGATGTTTGCAGAGAGATTTTGGAAGGCATGGCTTTGAGTCGGAAGCTTGATATTTTTCATGGCTCTGTCGTTTAAAGGCCGGGGAAGTCTGGCATAGGAACCTGGAGTTCTCGTGAAGTTCCTGCAGATTCCTCAGTGGCACTGGCTTGGGCACCACAGCTTTCTCTGCCCTACAGCGGTCTCTCTCGGCCACCCAGCCACCTCCAGCCTGCTCTGGAACCCATGACAAAATGACGGAAACAAGCGTTCCTTTATAATCAAGGAGACGGAAGCCGTATGACTTCCTGGTGGTCCCAAGGCTAGTTAATAACAGCGCCCGTTTTCTAAACAAGCAGTATGATCGCAGCACCTGAGCTATGAGCCCCTTGCCACTTGCTTGCCTACATGTAATGATCTGCCCATCAAATAAATGCAAAAGGGTTCTTGTCCACCAACTAAAAAGGTTCCAGGAGCCGCAGGAGATAACACAACGAATTGCTAAGGCTTGTTGGGCTGTGCTAAGACAGGAGAAGAAAATTACCACAAGCCCAGGAAATGCGGGAGCAACTGTGACCCCGAAGTACACAGAGCATCACACAGTCTCAGACCCTTGGAGTCCAGCGACCTCTGAAACACCGAGCCCAAGGATGGCTCTTTACCATTCACAGAGCACTTAGCCTTTCTCTCTGGAAATAGAGACACAATTATGACAGAAGCGCGAAAGAGCCTCAGCTCCAGAGACCGCTTAGGTGAGTGCTGCAGATGACAACATGCTATAGTATGTATAGTATGTATGTATCACACAACATGCCGTCCGTGCGATAGCTGCCTTTGCCACACAGCACGGGGCCAATCTGCGTTTCGAAATTCTTAAATTGAAAAGAAAGAAATATAATAAGAGGCAGCAACCAGGAGGCTTCCTGTGCTAACAGACTCTATTTCTATACTCGAGGGTGGTGCAAAATCATAGGAAGTATATTTTTTGAGGTCAGTCTCTACACAGAAAAATGCTCATATTCATTCTAAGCATTAGTACCTGTTCTTTTCCCAGAGCTGCTTATGCATGGCCCTTATTTGCCGCAGAGAAAGCACGCGCACACATATCCTAATGCATTTAGAAAGAAAACCGCTACGCTTTAGATACAGTTGAGACCTAAACCGCATGCTTAGCATTTTCATGACGGCAGTATACTTTATATTTTTCTCCCAGTCCTCTAGGAATTCTGCCCCAATAAACAATCTGAATGTCTTGAGATAGCTACAAAGGCTCCCTGTGAACATTTCCCCGAGTGTAAGCTGTTGGGAGGCTGTTTGTATAATTCACGACAATCCTCAGTCTCGTGTCCCTTTTAATCTTGGTAAATCCATCGTACTGACAGATTCCTGCTTTGAGTTTATGCTTAAAGACTAGATTTATTTCTGCGACTTATCAGGAAGAAACAGGGAAATGAAACTGTACTTTCAGACATATGTAATTTGTTCTCTGTGCGTATTGGCTGAGATTTAACACCTCTGCGGTTTTTTCCCCTTGAATTTGTTAAGGCTCATGCTAAACAGGGCAACCCTCCCTAGCCACGAGCTTCTGGTGGGCTTCTGATAACATAACCTGACCATAGGAGCTCTTATTAATTCCTGGTAGCTATTTATTTATTTACTTACTTATTTAATTATTGGTATCGCTTGGCATGCTTTCTACCTCACACAAACTGGAAACCACGATTCCTGAGAATTTTAGGGCTAGAGCATGGACAAACTATTATTATTTATTATTTAAACACTTCTACATTCAGGTGAAATACATCCATAGCATTTTGGGCCAAAGCACTTGAACATGAAAAACAACGTATTTTCCTGTCCTCACTTCTGATTTCTGTTTTTTTTTTTACGGTCGTGAGCTAAGCCCCGGAACGCTGCTGCAGAGGGGGAGGGGACCCAAGAGACCGTCTACAATGATGACCTCTGTCACCTGTTGTATAGGCTCACAGGACATTAATATTGGAGAATCCACTGGCTTTAAATCCATTTCCTGCCTACAGCTACTGCCCCGGAGGAGGACCTGAGAATCTCTGCCTCGGGCTGGTTTTAAAAAAGCCTCCCAACTCCGTCCTGTGTTTCCAGTTTTACTTTCTCCCCACTGCCATTTATTTAATTCTATGTAAGCATCTTTAAGACAAAAGGCAGGCCACTCTTCACAACCTTCCACTAGTGTCCGTTGTTAGGAGACTTCTCCAGTGTTTCCCAGCAGACCAGACCCGAATAATCACACAGAAACCCTATTAATTACAACACTGCTTGGCCTATTAGCTTAGGCTTCTTATTAACTAACTCTCACATTTTAAATGAACCCATTTCTATTATTCTGTGTATCACCGCAAGGCTGCAGCCTATCGGTAAGGGTCCGGGCGTCTTTCTGCTTCCGCAGCACTCTGACTCCACCTATTCTCTCTCTCTCTTCCAGCCTGGCTATATTCTGCCCTACCATAGGTCAAAGCAGCTTTATTCATTAACCAATAAAAGCAACACATGTACAGAAGGACCTCCCACACCAGTCCACCAACATAGAACGTAAATGGATTTGCTACCGGTGCACAGCAAGCTTGTACCACCTGGGTTTAGCCCACTTCCAAGTGGCATCTCTGCTATTGTCTCTGGCTTACACTCCGCACAGCCACCCCAGGCTTCTGCGTATTTCTTCATCCTGAGCTCCTTCTCATTGGAAGGTTGCTGTCTGAAAATCTCCTCCTAGGTCATTTCCACCCTTGGCTTATCCTATGAAACAGCGCTTAGAAGAGACATTCCCTCACCCGACCGCGAAAATGCTACGCGCTTCCTCTCCCAACCACGCTACCACACCTCAGTGTTTTCTATTTTATTTTACTTACACATAAACTAACAGATTTTACAGTGCTGAGGGTTTGGGGAGCTGTGGTTGTCATCTTGCACCCTTCTGAACTTAAGGTGAGTGACATAAACCTAATCAGTGTTGAGGGTGGCTTACGTTTTGTTTGTGCTCTTAGCCTGGGGCGTTTAGGCCTCTCTGTATATCCATAGCTCTTCTGTCATCTAGACTTCTGTTATCCCTATCACTAGAACAAACAAACGGAAGACCCCCTTATCTGAGCATAGGCCAGCCAGTCACTTACTTATGGTGGTTCCGGACTCGGGTCTGTTGAGGGAGCTGATGATGACAAAGCCGAACCCTTCGTTCTCCTTGCGGTGAATGACCACATCGCTAGTCTGCAGGCTGTGCGAGGCAAAGCCTTCAGGCGGCGAGGCATTGCTGCTGGGGGCGGCGTGGTTGCTGTTGGCGTAGGTGGCGTAGTCACTGCGTGGAGAGCTGTGGTGGGTGGATACGGAGCCTGGACTCCTCCCATTCTCCGGGCAGGGCTCCCCTGAAACACATACCATGGTACATAGGGACTCAGTGGATTCCTCAGAAGGAGCAGGCGCAAAGAGCGATCGGCTGACCTTCCCTCTAGAAATGCAGGGTGTTTGAAGGGCTACAGATCTCTAGTCCGCCAGGGCTTCACCAGCTGTTAGTTTTCACAAAAGTACGGAGACCCCCACCATTACCCTCTTCCCTCCCTATCAGTTCCCCCACCCCATTAGCCTCCCCCAACTCTTAACCACCTCCATCAGCCTCCTCTGAGGTTGCTACTTGCTTTTGTTTTTCTCTTGTTATGACTGCAAGTCCCAGAGACAAGACAACTTTTATATATTAGCCTCTTAGTTGCATAGTAACAGACTAAAGATGATGGGAAAACGAGTAGACAGAATCCCAAATTATCACAGGCATATGACTCACTGAAAGAATTGATAAAGGGACTGGGAGGGATGGCTAAGAGGGGATGAGGTACTTGCTGTGTAATCATGAGGATCTGAGTTGAACCTCCAGAACTCATTTATAGGCAGACGCTAGAGCAGGCTTCTGGGGACAGAGATTGGCGAGTCCCCAGAAGCTCTCTGGCCAGCTGGAGCAGACAACAGCAAACAACATAGAGAGACCCTGCTGCAAACAACGAGGAAGGTGAGGACAAGCCTGAGGCTGTCCCCTTAACCCCGCAAGTATGTGCCGAGGCACACACACTCCTGCGCCACACCGGATACCTGTGAACTCTTGCACGTAGACACACAGGTTAAAAAACAAACAAACAGAAAAGCACCCATCTTCAGGACCTGCCCGTGAAGCGTCTGCTTATTTCTCGCACAGTAGGTCTGCTCATTTCTCGCACAGTAGGTCTGGGGAAGAGCAGGCGTAGGAACCGAGATCATAGTTAATGAGTTTTGGGAAACTCTGCTGTACCTGGAAGTGGGGCTAGCAACCCCAAGGATGACGGCACAAAGGGGACCAATGTCATTTTTTGTTTGTTTGTTTGCTTTTGTTTTTTGAGACAAAAGTTTCTCTGTAGCTTCAGAGCCTGTCCTGAAACTAGCTCTTGACTAGCCTGGACTAGAACTCACAGAGATCCACCTGCCTCTGCCTCCCGAGTGCTGGGATTAAAGGCCTGTGCCACCACCACCTGACTGTCATGTTTTTGTTTTAAGTCACAGTTTAACCCAGCAGTGGTGGTGGCGCATGCCTTTAATCCCAGCACTCGGGAGGCAGAGGCAGGCTGATGTCTGTGAGTTTGAGGCCAACCTGATCTATAAAGCGAGTTTCAGGACAGCCAGGGCTGCACAGAGAAACCCTATCTCGGGGTTCTATTGTAACGCCATCTAAGTGGGAACTGGACTTTTTCTTCTAAACAAAAGTGGTCTGTTTATTATTTCACAGGACAGTCATCAGTCACATCACAACAATGTAGTCTGAAGGAAAACAATAAATCAACTGAAGTTTTCGTTGAAAATTAGCTTGCACCCTCTGGGTCAAATCCAGTATCAGGCTAACAAATCGTGACTGTTGAATCTCGACAGAGTGTTTGAAGTCTTTTTTCTAAATTTGCATCCCGTATTACAACAAACACTTTTTTTAATTAATTAGCTAAACCTAACTAAGACTTCAAAAACGCAGCAAGCGTAATTGCGTGGCAATATGACAGGAAATCGGGAACAAAGAGAAGCTAGTTCATGGCTTGAATGACGATTTCGTGTGTGTGGGGGGTGTTTTACCTGCATGCATGCATGTGCGCTGTGTACATACATGCTCAGTGTCCATGGTGGTCAGAAGAGGGCATGGACCCCTGGGATTGGGAACACATGGTCGTGAGCCGCCATGTGGGTGCTGGGAATTGAACCCAGGTCCTCCGGAAGAGCAGCCGGTGCTCTTAGCCACTGAGCCATCTCCCTCTAGTCCCAAGAAGCCCATTTCTGAAATGGAAGTTGGTCTGCCATCGAGAAGGATTTCTAGTTTTCCCTTCTCTAGGTGTTGGCAGTGAACGGGATAAGAAGAGTAGGGCTCGTTCCTTAGAAACCGGGGTGAGAAACGGGACCGTTCCGCTTCCTTTTCATCCATCGTCAGGGTACCCAAAACATCTGTCAAGTGGAATAATAAGGGGGAATGACCACAGTTCCCAGTTTCTCGCGGGGCCTGTCGATGTTGACTCTTTTTTTTTAGGATACTGGGACACGTCTTTGTGTGCAACGTTAAAATCGGTTGGCAGAAGGTTTCGGGAATCCTGTTAGTATCACAAGCTGCCGTTCCAGCCTTGTTAGTGTGGCGTGACTGGGAGGGAGATAAACTGGGAGGGGGGCTTGCTGGTTCTTTTGCTCTTGGGTTGCATCCAGGAAGGAGATCGTGGGATGCCAGTGCCCCGCTTCCCCCTTGTCTTTGTTGTATATGGAATTGTTTATGTCTTTCTCTTACCATGTGTTGGCACAGGCCCAAGGCAAGTGGGTCATGTCTGAAACTCTGACCCCAAAGAAACCTGTCCTCACTGTAAGCTGATTCGTCTCAGGTATTTGCTAGAGAAATACGGAGCCAATGAACAACCCTGAAATAAGGACATCAGAGGGAAAAGAGACGTCCAGGAGATGTTCTGTATACTGAAATTCAGAGAAAGAGTGGCATTTATTCATATACCAAGACATGAGAAGTAGCATTAAATTGTTGGGCGGTGGTGATGTCCACCTTTAATCCCAGAACACGAGAGGCAGAGGCAGGGGGATCTCTGTGAGTGCAAGGCCAGCCTGGTCTATAGAGTGAGTTTCAGGACAGCCAGGGCTACACAGAGAAACCCTGTCTGTGTTTCTGTGCTCCCCTCCCCTGAAAAAGAGAAGCACATTAAGTCAGTTAAAATTTTGAAGAAAATAATGCAAATATGTTACTTAGTAATATACAAAGGTCTTATAAAATTAATTAGCTTTTGAGGGTAGTTTATTATGTCTGCTAAAGGGAGAGGAGGGCTCGCTTCCCTCTTGGTTTCTTCTAATTACAGAAGGACCGAGATTTACGCCAGCACTGTTACGATCTGACACACCTGAGTTTTTAAGATATAATTAATTAATCTTTAAGACCAAAAGATAATTTTCATCTGTGAGAAACACGCCGAGGTCATGAAAGAACGACATGTCAGTGTCCACGCCTTTCCCTGCTCTGAACTAGAACTGCCCGCTTCCCCCTGTGAAATGCGCCCCCCTTGCTGGAAAGCATCCTCCAAAGTCAGGCTGTTATTGTCTTGGTGAAGCGCACGTCCTTTAGCAGTCCTTGCGAAAGTTGGAAATGAAGTGATTAGAGATAGTCTCGGAGAAGAAAAACAAACAATTATTACGCTGCTACATTAAGTTGAAAATCTCCAGAGTTAGTGGACCGAGTCACTAACTAAATGTCACAGGCAATGACAAGCGAGATCTCATTTTCTGGCTGTCATATTTCAGGGGAGTTGAGAGCTGTGGTTGTCAGTAAATCAGCAACAAAGAAAAATTATGTGTCTTTGCAGTAAGTGGTTGGGAGTGGCTAGACCGTGGCTTCTAGAGAGAGAGAATCCTAAGTCAATGCGAGTGGTCCTTGGGTAATAGAAAGGGTCAGATTCACCCTCAGGGTGCTTTCCTATTGCATCTGGACCCCTTTCCAAGCTCTTGAGAAACATCCTTTTATCTTCAGCAAAATGAGCATGCTTTAAGTCAAGCCTTCTCAGGGTTGCTCCGGTCTCTGACCCTTGGAGTCTGGTAGCACTGCTGTCTTTGAAAGGTTGCTATCCAATGCTTCCTATTCAGCTGCTCTCTCTCTGCCTTCTTTTCAAACCTCTCTGTGATGTAGTTATCAACGTGGTTGCTCTAATACTACAGAAGGCCAGGTGTCTCAACACCACACGCACGTTCAAGAATTACCAACCTCTTAGGGTACCGGAAGCCTTTTGGCTCATACACACGGCCACTCCAAATCCAGTCACTTAGTGTTTCCTCGAGTCGAAGTTAAGTTTTAGGCTAGGTTCTGTGGTGTTCCCACCGGTGCTACAGAAAACATGGTAGTACTTTTACTCCAAGAGATTCTTCCCGTGGGAGAACGGGGATGGCTGATGGTGGCTGCAGGTGGGAGGCCTTGGACGTGAACCTTTGCCATTGGTGGGGCTTGCTTCGTATTGGCTCCTTGTTGGTTTAAACTTCTTATGTTGTTTCTTAAAACTAATTATCAATGTTTATAAATATGGGGAGCTGATAGGACTTGGGATTTACAATTTCTCTTGGTTTTTTTGGAGCTGGGTCATGGCTGCCTGTTGTCTGGGGTCACCATGTTCCTGACACCTTCCCAAATGCCTCTTGCAAATACTGAGTTTATTCACGTGCTCATTCGGTGAGGAATCCATATATCTAAGAGGACCTCGGCCTCAGTCAGAGCCTTCATCTCCTCTCTGGACCCTCATTCTCCGTAGCAGGACTTGAGGATTCTGTGAACCAGACGGATTGTGCCCGCCTCCAGACTGTAATGGGGTGTATCTTGCCTTGAAGCAGAGCTAGGACCGTGGGGCGCACGCATGACTAACACCTGACACCGGGGATATGGTGTCCACACGGATAGATAGCCTCAGTCCCTCCCCGGAGCAGGGCAATCCTGGACAGGATGGGGCAGCCCTGGGTGTGGCTTTGCCTGCGTTTGTGTAGGCAGGGCTGGTTTGTAAGCATCAAAGCAGACGGCTTACTAGATGGATGAGATGCTCAGGAAGGATGAGGAAATTCACTCAGGGTGACCAAGCCCGAGGGCAGGTCTGACAGTGCTTCTGAGGGGCTCCTCTTCCTTAACGCTGGGCCAAGGATTCAATTCTCCTTGGATGAGGTAGAAAGATGCCGATGGCATAGAGACTGACCGCAACCTATTTTGATTAAGCCATAAAACTTAGTTTAATCCATTCTCGATTCCTCAGGGATGCCTTACTCTCAGACAAAGAGTGGATATCCCAAACAACGTGTCATTAGGTTGAACACCTTGGTGCTGAGCTACCAAACACATAAATATTTATACTCTTGGCACAGTAATTAAAGCCACTCTCTTAATATCATTTAGGGAGGAAAAAATAAGTAACCAAATACTGGGGCTGGTGATATGGATAAGACAGCTCTCAAAACTAGTTCAATGTACAAGGTTTGTGCTTGTGATTCCCTAGGAAAGACGCTGGAGGCTCGCTGAATCACTTGTTCTTTAACTCAGCAATTTATTTCTCATTTTTGATGACTTAGCTTGAAGTTGAAGAATTTTGCCTTTCTGCTTTTAGCATGTACATGTTTCTCAGAATTTAATATTTGAAGCAGGCTTTGTGTTATTTAATTTTTGCCCAATGTTACCAACCTAGCTGTATGCCGTGGTGTAAATTCCCACAAGAAGTGGTGTATCTGCTCAAGCTCAGGCCAGGGTAAGATTGAGGGGTGCAATCTCTGCACCTGGGCTCCAGACGGTGTTGCTGTGAGAAAACACATCAGCCATGTTTTCCCTATGCCTTTGTTTCTGCTGAACTGAATGCTCACTTCCTGCCAGCTCTGGACCCTCCCATCCTAAGCCAGGCTTCATCACATCCATCTGGAATTTGTCCTTTTTCACTTTGAAGAAATGGCAGATAAGAGGAAGTTTGCTTTCCTATGCCTGGTAGATTTCTTCTACCTTGTTTTAAGGCATTTTTTTTTTTTTAACTCTCAAAGCATCTTGTCTTGACTTTAATAATTTCCAGTGCCTATGGTGTTTTCGAAGAGTCTGGATGAACACGGGATCTCTCACAGTGCGAGCAATGTGGAGCGAAACGCTGTCAAGAATTAAATGCACTCCCAGCGCTCTCGGAAGCCTAGCAGAGAGAAGCTGGCCAGAATGGCAGCAAAAAGAACTTTACAGAAGTCACGTGGCCTACAAAGGGCAGGACTATCTTTGTGCAACATTGGGCCTTTACTCCAACAGCTTGGGTTGATTAGAACAAAATTTAATTTGCAATAATCAGCCCGTGGCAAGGAGAGCATGAAATGATGCTGCTATACTGGATTTTTACTTTGCAGTATATTTCCGTATGAATCGGTTATCTTTTTAATTTATCTTCAGGTCGCAGTATGTATAGCACAGCAAACTTTATTATTTCTTTAAATCACTCTGTAGGGAAGAGAGGCCGTTAGATGTTAACCAAGCAGGCACTGTCTCCTTCCTGGCCACTTGCTCAAGGAGAAGGCATAATTCAAAGTGTTTTATTTCTCCGGGTCAAGTGGTATGCCGTGAATTTTGGAGACAAATGGCATCTTGTAGCAAAGCCTCCATCCAGCGCGAGATCTGTCGTGGTCTCTGCTGGCCAAGTCTGTGGAGTCGTCTGACTTGCTTTCGGGAATTGGTTGCCCTGCACAAAGGCTAACTTCTACAGGACCCAAAGAAGACAAAATACTTAGTCCAAGTATTAAACCTTAATGCTTTGTTTTCACTCACAGCGTGTGATGACCAGGTGGCCTTTAAAAAGTCCTGGTGTTAGATACAAACACATATGGAAGGATTAGGGAGTGACAGCCATCAATGGCCCGTCTTTGGGTTGTCTCTGGGAGGGGGTATAGTTTCTTAAAGTGGAATTTGGAGTTGATAATTCCTTAAAAGTGAAGACCGACACCAGAGATAAGTCCACCTTGGCATCGATGCTAACTGCCTGTGGACTGTTAGGCAATCTATTATTTCTTGGTCCTTAGTTTCCTTATCTGTGATGCAATCCTAGTTTTAGAATCGAGTCTGTAGGAAGGAGTTTAGGGGGCTGAGGAGATATAGGGCCAGTGGGCTTCTGGGGCAGAGAGTGAGGGGCCATGGCTGGGATTTTGGCTTCTGGGATTCACCAGACAAAGTCTGGTCAGGTCTTAGGGAAAAATCCGCAATGCCAACACCACTCATGCCCCCTGGGAAAAGAACTCTCCACCGGGACTTGATAATGAAGAGAAGCAAATGAGAAAATATTATGAATATAGGAGCTGGCTTTTAAGTATATGTCTTCGGTAGGTTCTTTTTGAAGCCAAGGAAATAGCTGTAAAGGGAATAATTCCTTCTAATTTATCTGTTTCATAAGCTTAGAGCTAGGTGAACTGTGTTTTCCCAGCGTGAGAGCTGTTGGTCCCATATAGGCTGGTAGGTGTGTTGTTACCTTTTATCAGGAGCTACAGTGAAAGCTCATTTTCCATCTTGGTCTCCTTATTTCTGTATAAAAACGATGTATATTTTTTTGTTTGTAAACACAATGAGAACCATTTTCAAAAGGCCTATTTTCCATTATTATAATGTTTTCCTCATAACAAGCCTGTACCAAAGAGCACGGAGCAGACACAATTGAACCAGCCCCAGGCTTCTCAGGGAAATTTTAATGACTACATTTGGAATGTACGCCTCAAAGCCTGGATTAGCGCGGTTGAAAGCTGCACTTTGGGAAGCAGTTACTTGTAGAACATCTAGCTTGTTTCTTTCCCTATATAACACAGAAACCAATTTGAGGTTTGTTTATGGTTCCCCACTTATCTCCCTAGAGCATCACACTGCCTCCCTCCCATCCCTCGCTGCCCCCCTGCAGTACACACCCCCACAGTACACACCTCCACAGAGCTCCCCTTGCTGCCCCCCCGCAGTACACACCCCCACAGTACACACCTCCACAGAGCTCCCCTTGCTGCCCCCCCCGCAGTACACACCTCCACAGTACACACCTCCACAGTACACACCTCCACAGTGCACACCTCCACGGGGTGCCCCTCGCTGCCCCCACCCCCTGTAGTACACACCTCCACAGTACACACCTCTACAGTACACACCTCCACAGTACACACCTCCACAGAGCTCCCCCTGCTGCCCCCACAGTACACACCTCCACAGTACACACCTCCACAGTACACACCTCCACGGGGTGCCCCTCGCTGCCCCCACCCCCTGTAGTACACAACTCCACAGTACACACCTCCACAGAGCTCCCCCTGCTGCCCCCCCACAGTACACACCTCCACAGTACACACCTCTACAGAGCTCCCCCTGCTGCCCCCACAGTACACACCTCCACAGTACACACCTCCACAGTACACACCTCCACAGTACACACCTCCACAGGGTTCCCCTCACTGACCCCCCCCACAGTACACACCTCCACAGAGTGCCCCTCGCTGCCCCCCATCCCCCCAGTACACACCTCCACAGAGTTCCCCTCACTGACCCCCCCACAGTACACACCTCCACAGGGTTCCCCTCACTGACCCCCCCCCCCCACAGTACACACCTCCACAGGGCACCTTTCTTCTCACAGTGAGGTTAACCTGCCCATTGCGGGCTGCGTGGTGCATGAGGTCGATGACATAGCGGTGGGTCTTGCCAGCCACCGGGATCCCATCCACGTAGACAAGCTCGTCCCCTGGGTGTAGGCGGCCGTCTCTGTCGGCTGAGCCCATGGCGATGACGGCTCCAATCAAAATCTAGAGAAGCGAGGAGAGAGCATTCACATATACAAAGGCATGCACTGGAAAAGCAGATGCGGAGAGGCAGGAGGGACAGACGGACGTCCTTCCAGGTACTTGTTCCCATTGTCTACCACTTACGGAAAAATAAGTCCCTCGGACTTACTGCTGGTTTCCATAAAGTGTCCCAGAGAGGACCCTTGCTGACTGCCTCAGAAGCTGTCACCCTGAAGGGGAGTTCCCACTCAAAGTACCCTGAGGCTGGTGGCTGTCATACACAGCCTCTGCACTGAGATACTGTGGACTCTGGGTCCTGACTCCAGTTCCTAACTGTGTAGCCTTGAACATAGTTGCTTAAGCTTTGCAAACCTCGCTTTCTTCACTTACAAAACGGGGTGATAATACGGCTAGTCCATAGGATTTCTGGGAGGAGCCAACGAGATAACGTTTGCGGAGCATTTAACCTTTACGTGACATCGTACTGCATAAATGTCAGGGAAGCCACTTGCTGCTCACCATTAAACTTTGACAGAGTCTCCTTTTTTTTCCTTGTTGTTTGAGACACTGGAGAGGTAATGCAAAAGAAAAACAATTTTTTTTTTCTGACTCGACTCAAATATTGTAAGCTGAACCATCTCCAAATTCTTGTTTTGTTCACTGAGGGTTTCCTTAGAACAGTGTCTTCCTCTACGCGCGCGCGCGCGCGCGCGCGCGCGCGCGCGCACACACGCACGCACGCACGCAGGCACGCAGGCACGCACGCGCGCACAAATCTCATGCCCCCTTATACGTTTCTGTGGTGGATACATCCGCCACTGTGCCAGAAAGAGAGCGGGTATGCCTTCTAGAACTCAAGGTATCAGTATAATACCCCAAACAAGGACCACGATGAAAAGCGGGATATATGGCTTCCAGGAACCCAATGGGATCTCTTGATTTAGTGTCTATAAGCAAGGCCTTTTTCTTTCTTTCTCAGAAGAAAGAAAATGGTACTTAATATTTTAGTTTTGCTGCTTTACCTACAAGAAATTATTCCAAGCCATGTACAACAGGTCTTGTTTTTTTCTTTCGTTGGCAGCTGAGCTGCGTGGTTCCTGAAGGCAGTGGTTTCACAGCCTAACAATGTTACAGAGGCCTCACTCCAGGCTTCAAACCCTTTAAAGCCATCTTTTGCTCAGAAATTGATTTCTTTTGGGCATGGTAATTTCTTTCAAGTCTCAGATCTGTGGATGCCAGTTAGCTTGTAGAATAGCCCAGAGCTGACCTGCATCTCTTCAGGCTTGGTATCAGAATGGATGCTCTTGAACTTAGCCCCATGTTTCATGTCTGTGAGCATGGCAGCTGGATCGGAATGTCCAGACTTTCAGGTCTAGACAGCATCACAGTTTGAAGCTTTCCACAGCATCCCACGCTGCATACGCAGTGACCCTTTCTTTCCTCCAGTGTTGCTGTGGTCGTCTATTCCTGGAGGGGACTGGGGTGCGGAGCAGCATCGTTTCCATGATGAATTGCTTGCACTGTTCTGCCCAGACATTCACTTCTGCTATCCCAGGGAAGGCTTTGCACCTGCCTTAAATCACCTGCACAGTCTTATTCTTTTTCTCCGACCTGCTGCACCTACTTGCCGTGGTCTGGAAGTTGGGTACGCTTCTGACAATCTATTTCCCCTTCTTGTCATGCCAACCTGGATGTTTGAATTTCTTCCTAAAGATATTCCAGTCTGTTCTTCAAAAGGCTCAGCCCACAATGGAATGCTTCAAACGTTTTTCTAAATGCTTTGTGTGAGAGTCAGGTAAAATATGTATTTGTTTCTCCTCTGCCCCGTGAGAGAGCTCCATTTAGTAGGATTTGCCCAAAGAAAATGCTTCAGCCTTTAGATTTCCTGTATCAGGAGGCAGGAACGTTTATAACCAGTGATAAAGAAAACAGGTTATGAACTTTTTGGCTGGCCAATTACCAACTCTGAGGCGAAAGTCTGCTTCTAGCCAATGGAAGTTTACAGCGTTACCACAGGGCCTTATACAAACATAGGACAGATAAGTTACACACTGAAATTCCTGGTCCCTTCCCGTGCTGGGAAAAATACAGGGGTGGACACTCACTATTGATGCTAACGTTCTCTGTTACATTAACTGGAGATCCCTGAAAAACATTGCTTTCTTGTCATATTGCCCCGATAACAGTATCCTCCTTATTTATTCATCTCAACAAATATTCCCTGAGGAGTGTGGGGAGACTGTGGAAATGCCAGGATTCCACAGTGATAATAATAACCATCCCCACCTTACAGAGCCACCATTCTTGTGGCCATTAAAAGTGCGAAACACAGGCAACCTAAATAGAGCGTTAGGAGACGTGTACAATGAATGGGAGAAAGGGCAGGAGTGCGGGGGTGCCAACCATGTGGCCAAGGCAACGTTGTGGCTGGCTAAAGTGGGTATCCTTGAAGAGCTGACACTTTGAAGAGGAAGGGCCAAATGGTAACGAAGTGTACTGAACACATTTTCCTCGTTTTTGTTAATTCCGTGAGAAGTTCATGCCATGCATTTTGATTGTATTCATTCTTCCCCCAAAACCCTTCCCAGATCACCCTCTATTCCCTCCCTACAAACTTTTCCCTCCCTCCCTCCCTCCCTTCCTCCCTCCCTCCCTCCCTCCCTTCCTTCTTCCCTCCCTCCCTCCCTTCCTCCCTCCCTCCCTCCCTCCCTCCCTTCCTTCTTCCCTCCCTCCCTCCCTCCCTCTCTCCCTCCCTCCCTCCTTCCCTCCTTCCTTTCTTTTCTTTCTCTCTTTATCATAAAAAACAGTAGGTGCTACCAACATATTCTTGGAAGTAAGTATACCCTTTATTGGAGTGAGGCCAACCCGTCAGGGGCCACACCCTTAAAGAAACCGACCCCCCATTTCCTAGTGGCTATCAATTGCCAACGCGCTATGGGTGATACTTTGTTTTCGTCTCCCTTTCTCTGGGCTGAGCTTTTGTCTGGCGTGAGCTTGCGCAGCCCTTGTGAAGCTGTCATGTCTGGAAAACACAGGTCCATGCAGCCATCCGCTTCCTCTGGCTCTTATGGTCTTCCCACCGCCTTTCCTGTAATGACCCCCTACGCCTTAGGAAGAAGGGTGTTATATAGATGTCCCGTGTAGAGCTGAGTGTCCCCCCCAGTCTCATCTTCTCTGTAGCTTGACCACTTGTGGGTCTCTGTGTTCATTGACATCTACTACGAAACCAAAACCCAAACCAAAGACTTTTCCCAGCTGAGAGCTGCCCTAGCCTGTGGGATGATGGTAAGCCGTTGCGAATCAGTTTCATCTATGTCTGTGTAGTAAAGTGACATCTGTGGGTTCTCCTGTAGCTCTACGAACCCGTCTTGCCACAGTCTCTTGGTAACTCCAATAATGGGACCAGATATGGTTAAAAAGGCTTCACATGTGATTTGTATACTTGCTACATTCCATTATTTCTCTTTTGCTATGTTAGCTGCAGGGACTGGACTCCATGGCTCCTTCTTGTACTGTAACTCTTGTTGGCTTCCCAATGCATGCTTATAGACCATGTCTCAGGACACCTGACCCTTTCAGACAGCTGTTCCCAGAGTTTGTGTGTTATAGACCATGTCTCAGGACACCTGGCCCTCTCAGACAGCTGTTCCCAGGGTTCGTGTGTTATAGACCGTGTCTCAGGACACCTGACCCTCTCAGACAGCTGTTCCCCGAGTGCGTGTGTTATAGACCGTGTCTCAGGACACCTGACCCTTTCAGACAGCTGTTCCCAGAGTTCGTGTGTTGTAGACCGTGTCTCAGGACACCTGACTCTCTCAGACAGTTGTCCACCAACTTTAGGGTGTGTAGGTATTATCTGTGAGTTTTCAAACTCTTCTAAAATCTACAGGATAAAGATGGGGTATGAGGTTGTGTGCTTTGGGGTGTGATCTCACTATGGAGCCCTTGGCTTGTGTGGAATTCTCTATGTAGACCAAACTGTCTCTGAACTCACAGAGATATGCCTCTCTCTGCCTTCTTCTGTAAAGACATGGCTACCACACCCTACCCAAGTGTGAGATTTTGAATGTGTAGTAAGTGCCTGAGACACTGAGCATTTTCATTTGGTCCAATGGCCCAGGACCTATGGTCATACCAGTTATATGCCAAGCTGTCCTTGCTTGGCCCATTGCACTTGTTACTTTCCCGGCATCCTGAACCTTGCTAGTCTAGGTTGCCTTATGCATCAAGTCCCATCTTCCTTCTGACCTTGCTGCCCACTGGCCATGCTGGCTGAGAAGCCAGCCTAGGCAATGTAGCCTTCAGCTGTCATTATTCTTCCAGCCTCAACTCACTCTCCAGCCTCAGACTGACTCTTCAGATTTCTCTTCTTGAGGAACATTCTAACACAGCTCTCTTGTTCTAGCCCCAAATGAAAGACTTAGTGGGAAAACAGACAGGAAACTGTGCCCGTACGAGAGTTCATGCCCTGAGCCTTTCCAATTATATTTTCTCTCTACTACCAAGAACTCAGCCCTAAAATCATATACATGTGAGCCACATTAACGGACTCAGCAGGCTGTGTTTATGAATGTGTTTACGTAACAACCATAATGAAAAAAAGAGGCCATAAACTTGAGAGGGAGTAGGGGCGTGGCAAGGGAGGGAATGGAGGAAAGAAGGGGACACCAAAATGATATATAATACTCGTCTGCTAAATTCTAAGTAAAAAACGATCTCCCCAGAAACAAAAACTTCACAACCTGACTTCATCTCAAGCTTTGAGGGCGCAGAACAAAACAGTGTGTGCTGTGGAATAGGAATTTATATTCAGGTGGCTGATACACCAGGAGGAGGTGAAAAGATAATGCTGAAAGGAAAACAAGATCAAACAAAACCAAATCATAAATGACCTCTACAGGCCTTTAAATTATTCTGAGCCTCCTGCACAGACTGTCCCAAGTCAGCACAACCCAGCGGATCAGTGCAGCAACACCGTCCTCCAAGCTGTCACGGCGGCGGACACTCCAGGTCCTGTCCTTCCAAAGAACTCCAGGAGTTTGATCCGCCTCCAGTCTGAGGAACAAGTCTGCCCCGTGTCTGTATTTTGGGAGGTCTGTCTCCACACGGGCCTTGCTCCACTGTGATATTTTCTAGATCTTTCCAATCTGATGCCTTTTCATTGCTTTTCAGCTCACAGCACGAGAACTCATTTTTGTACCTCTCGGGCAATTTTTCATTTCTTTCTATTTCTATTGTTACTTGTCTGTGAAAAGTAGCTCTCTTTCTCTTTTTCTAAGGAAAAAAAAAGTACCTGGACATTTTGCTTGAACAGGAACCCCGCTGTTTACTGTTTGTGGAAGCCTAGCTGTCGTGTTCAATATGAACCCCAGGGTGTCAATAGCATTTCATGTAGACAGAGGCGGAGCCCTGCTGGATGTGACCGGTGAGATCTGTGGTTGATGAACACACCGCCTTACCTGCCTCAACCTCTGCGGCCCAGGAGCAGTTAAATGAGGCAGGGGGCTGGGTCTGTATGTTGTTTTCAGGCTCAGCATGGAGGGAAGCAGGAAGGCCGGGCTGAAGGGAGCTCTCGATATTGACACAGTCATTCTCTGAGGTGCGATGTTCTGGTGTGGAAGAGTCACTTTGTAGCCTTGCCTGCGTTAGGATGAGCTAGGTTTCTACATTATTGCCGGAGTGTCAGCACTGGAAGGTACAGCAGGAGTACGTTCTCAGCCATTTAAATGAAAGAATAACTGGGGTAGAATCTCGGTAATCCGAGGCTTATCATAAATACTATGCTGCAGGGGAGGAAGGGCTGGGAGTGTGGGTACCAGTGTACAAAACAGGCAGAGGGACATCCTGAGCCCCAGTGGGGGCTGTGCGCATGCACACTGGGTCTTGATTTAGTTTGTAGAATATGTTCCGTTCTGCTAGTCAGTTTTATTGCTTTTATGTTGGATTAAGTCTAGAGCTTTGGCTCTCAACTTTTTTAATGCTATGACCCTTTACTACGGTTCCTAATGCTGTGGTGACCCCCAACCATGAAATTATTTTGTTGCTACTTCATAGCTGTAATTTTACTACAGTTATGAATCATAATATAAATATTGTATACGCAGGCTATCGGATATTTGACCACCAAAGGGGTTTTGACCCATAGATTGAGAACCGCTTCTCTAGAAATCCATCTCCCTTCTCGAGCTAGCCAAGGCTACACATGGGCCATGATTTGGGCAAGCCTGTCTACCTCCGGAGAAGAGTCTGTCTCAGGGTATTGGTGTATCGCCCAGTCATGAGCTTAGGGGTCCAGCAAATACCAAAATCCATACCATGAGACAATTGGAACATTGTTGTTTTGCTTTATGTTCATTTTGTAGCTTAATATTTGTGTATTTATACGTAGGAAAAAGGACCTATAGGCTCCATTGAATTAAAATGACAGTCTTGTCAGTGTTTAGGGCCGGTATCAACCATGATTTGGGCCAGGTTGGAGTCTCCTTTGTTCTAAAGTATTCACCCTCCTAATTTCTTTCAACCCAACTGTTTTGGGTGGCAGCCTCAATGGTAGTTGAGTAAATGAGTAACAGAAACATCAAGGGAATTTTAGGAACTGTGGTCATGCTTGGTCTTAACTGGTTCCAGCCGGTTGTCATAATGGAAATGGCATTGGATTTGCTTTTCAAGAGAAAATGGAAATCACATGATGATAAAAAAAAAAGTGAATTAGTACTTAACGGTGTAAAAATTTCCAGGGAGCAAGAGCATGCCACAGGGCTGATGGAAGGGCATCTGTGCTTCTAGGAGGAGCTCATTCCTGTTTCCTAGAGGCCCCGGTATGAGCTGGAGACCAGCACTCACTCTGAAACACTCAGGTTTGTCTTGAGGCTAAGTATTCTATTCAGTTTCTTTTAACTCATGTATGTTGCACCAGGATACGTGTTAGGCTGGAAGGCAAAATTCTCATCAAATCTTAGCCCCTGTCTTCAAGAAGCTCATGGAGCTTGATATACTGGTGATACCAGAGCCGCCGAGGCTCTTGAATTCCCTAAGCTGAGGGAAGGCTGTGGACATTTAGGGCAGTTCTCTAGTGGCTCCAGATGGACACAGCCATCCCACCCTTTTGTTTGTAGTTTTTAAGAAAAACTTGAATGTTCTGGGAACATCCTGATGGGAAGACTGGTTAGGATAGCCTTGGCTCTGCTCACCTGGCCCCTACAGACAGAATGTGCTTTAGCCTGGAGAGTCCTGGTTATTTCAGAGTATAAAACCCACAATGGGGGTTTGAGGGGGGCAGTTCTGTAGTTGTGAGGCGTGGGCAGTTGAGACTCCATCTATCTTGGAAAACTTCCCCAGGCCAGAGACTAGCTCACAGTGAACCTTCATCTTCTATGGTTATCTACAAGTAATTTAGCTTCTTCATGTGCCCTGTGTGTGCACACACACTGGATTTAGGCAAAACTTGACCTGCATGCTGTGAAACTGTCCCATTAGCGACACATCTACCACGGGGTCTAACGTGCAGACAGTGGGGAGACGCTCTTCTCTTTACTTTGTAGGTTAGCAAGCTCACTTCAGTTGATAGTAACGTGTCCTGAGGGGACTTGGGTGAATGACGACTTTAAGCTCAGTCTTGGGTCACTCTGGTGAACGACACAGCTTTCATTTATGGAATAAGACAGAAATTCTTCCTGACCAACCAAAATGTGTGAACACGGGAGCATGTCTGAGCAATTCTGAAGGAGGCTAAGCCGGACAGTTTGTTGAGGGGCAGGATCCTGGAGGGTTAATCAACACCTTCGTCAACATTTACCTAGATGAAGAAGCTTCTGGGCATCTTACTCATTTGCATATGAGATGAGCTGTTGAGTGGGAGGGCCTGGAGGACTGGTCAGGTGACTGAGGATCTCAGAACCAGGTGACAAGCAGGGAGGTTGTGACTGTGAAGGGGAGCAGATAAATGTGCTGTCCTTAACTGAGTAGTGGGATACCTGAGTCCCTTCCGGAGGCTGAGGTTCCTTGGGGCCTGCGATGTCCCCGCATCCTCTCCTGTTCTGAGACACTAAGGGAACATAGGACCAATCTCTGGCCAGCGTGTCTTTCAACTTCCTTGGCAGCTGGAGGCTTAGGACGTGCTGGGTGGTTGTTGCTCACTTTGTCCCTGGAAATTAGGAACACCATCCCACCCCGGAGCTTCCTGTAGTAAGTTCTCGCATTGCCTGGTGGAGCCACTCTTGTGGGGCAGGGGAAGCGTCTCCCAGATCTTGTCAGACTCTCATGACTGACTCTGCTTGGGCGTCTCCAGAGTAAAGGAGCTCATGCTATCCAGAGGCCATCTACCTGTGCACAGTTTTAACTATTATAGGTTCCTTTCTTGTGTTAGACTGGTGTTTTCTTCTTTTGGAAATTTCTGCTGATAAATTTTATGTTTCTTTTGGAAAGCAATCTACAAATCTGATGGCAGACAAGGCTGATGATCGTAAGATATTGATTTAGAACTTGTTACGGTCCAGGCACCAAGAGGTTTAATCTACGTCATCTCTACTCCTTCAAGCCATTCTAGGGTATGGTAATTCTGGCAGAAGAGCAAACTGCAGCTGACAGTTTGGTGTCTCAGATGAGCTAGGATGGGATCTAGTAACACTCGCCTTTGCTTCCTTGAGCACCATCCAAGATATATCTCTACAATGAGTGTTTCAGGAGGATATTTTAATATGAGCTCACAAATCTAGGTTCACTATGTTTTCTGTATATCAGTGAGTGTTGCTAGTTTATGATTTTGTTCTGAATATATATATCCATACGGTCATATGTGCATATTAATATAAAAATTACTACAGAATCATTCTCAAACTCTTAGTGTTCTTTCAATTGCCTCTGACTTCATGAAAATATTCTTTTTATAACGTTTTAATTTAGTTTGGCTCAGATTGTTTGTTTTTAAGCAAAGAATTTGATTTTACTTCTATTTACCCTTGTGTTTTCTACCCATCGTGTTTTTGTTACAAGGATATATGGTTCTGTGGTTTTTCAGCCTCCTCTTCTGTCATATTTTACGACTACCTCTTGGAGAATCCCATGTTCCAGAACCATTAGCTAATCGAACGTCTCAGGAAGAACCAGCCCATTCTTAGAGACCGCAGTGTCACTTTGGTGGGATTTATGGGGGATAATGGCTGTGGAGATGCTTGAATTTTGTGAGGTAGTGCTAAGAGAACTAGAAGACAGAGAACAGACCGCAGTCCTCGCTGCCTTCTAAACATTTTCCTCTTGGTACCCTGAATGACGCTCTCCCTAGTATTTATGTACAAAACAGTCATGTGTGGAAACAGTGTGGATTCAACTTACAGGCTGTCCTGGTTCATCTCCCCCGAGGATTCTGAAGCCAAATCCAGACTCCATCCTTCGAAGGTGGACATCCAGTTCCTTATAATCCGGGCCTGGCATAAAGGAAATGCCATTGAGTCACGAGTACTGCCTCCTCCCCACCTCCCGAGGACCAGAACACACCGATGAGAAGTTAATTTTGTGGATGTGATTAATGAGAGTGCTGTTAGTCGATGAAAGGCACAGAGGATAGAAAAATACATGGTGGCAAAGAAGTAGGCACCCTAAGTGTACGTAGTCCCGAGGATGGCGGGGAGCATCCAAGGGCCTTGCCAGAGCATCCTCCGCAGGTAGAGGGAACATGTGAGGTTCGGAGTGAAAAGAGTTGATGGTTCTATAATGTTTAATCTTCCTGAGAGCTTTTGGATTGCCTTTCAGAGGCTTGTCTGTGACTTTGAGGATGTTTGCTCTGATTACCTCAGAGAGGAGGGAAAGCAGATGGCAAAACCTGCAAGTGTCTGTTTCAGTACTGCCTCGTAGGCTGCTCCCGTCTGTTTAAAATTTGGTGCATCCAGTGTCGGCTGCTGCTGCTGCTGCTGTGTGTATGTATGTGCGTGTACATGTGTGTTTATGTGTATGTGTGTGTTTGCGTGCATGTGTGTGTGCATGTATATGTGTGTGTGTATGTGTGTGTTTGTTTGTGTATGTGTGTATGTATATATGTATATATGTGTGTGTTTATGTGCATGTGTGTGCATGTATGTGCGTGTGTGTGCGTGTGTGCGTGTGTGTGCGTGTGTGTGCGTGTGTGGTATAATTCATCTTTCTGAGTATACTCCTTTAGTCTTTCCATAAGGTACAGGCAGAACTCAACCCAAGCCCGAGAAGAATTTCGCCGCTGGGTATTTTAGAATGTGGACTTTATTAAGGACTATTGATTTTATTAACACCTTTAAAGTAAATTAGAGAAGGGATATCCACCTAAAATTGGATCAAAACAAGACTGGACCTTTAAGAGAGATGGAAAACTCTTGAGTGGCATGTATTTCATGACTAGAGTAAGCTGAGACAATGGAAATATTTAGACTCTTCAAGGAGAATGTTACAAGCCTCCCTTTGTGCCTTCTCTGGGGGAAGGATGTTAATTTTGGTGGGATTCTGGGCTTTCATGCCCCTCTTGGCATGTAGGAATATTTATTAAGCTATCTTTGGCTTAGAAAATATTTATCAATTTCTGGCTTTAGTGGTTTAAAGGCAGCAGGAGGGGCAGGCATTTGATAAAATTCCTCTTGCTTAAACAGGCCAGTTTCAGAAATTAGGATGAGATTTCACAGGAGAATCCCCGAGGGACAAAAGCAAAATCTCACACACAAACACTGAAGCACTTAGATATAGAATATTAGTTACAGCCGACACGGGCTCACTGAATGATGGCCTAGGAATCTCTCCCGGGCTCGTATGGAAAGGACTGTGCACAGCCCACCAAATACAGCCGGTCTAGGCTCGGTTTTGTACTTAACCACCTGATAAATGAAGGGCAAGACTTCTGACGTGTGGGCAAATGATGGTTTCCTATGCTTTCTTAGGAGAGCTGCCCTGATCCAAAGACGTTACACATGTGTACGCCATGCAAGGTGCACAGGTATCTGTGTCTGTTATCAAACGCACAGCCAAAGTCTCTCGTTCAATGTTAATACATGCTATCATAGAGGAGTGGCCGTCAGACTCCATCGGTCGTCCTGTGTAAACTCTACAGTCATTCGTGTTTTAACAGTGGGAAACCTTGGAAGCATCCAATCATTAGTTAATTGGTGGAAAAGAAACGATGGAGACTTTGCTCAACACTATACAAGACACTCAGTAAGCCCGCGGGCATCTGGAGGCAGGTCGGACGAGCCTATAAAACCACAGCAATGTTTTTCCTGGGGATGGAGAAATGAAAGGGGTTATGGGAGATGGCAGCTAGTGTCCTGTCACAGCCCAACCTCCACAAGCAGGTCAGGGCATTCTAGTCATACCAATCTCCTCTCCGGGAACACGGGAGATCACAAACAAAGGTGACGATGTTTCGTATCTAAAGAGCCAGAACTTTTAACTTCATTCTCCTCCTTCTAGCATGACTGGTACGTGCCCACAGGCGGACAATTGCTCCTTTAGTGATTTGGGTACCTGTGCAGACTTGCCAGAGGACTCCAAAAGGGTTTTATCGGATGCTACATTTTACTTGGTAAGAGATTTCCCCTACGAGAAATGACAGAAATGATGGCAATCCCCACAGTGGAGTTCAGAGCTGTGTCAAGGCTCACGGAGTCTGGTTTACGTCAGAGGGTATTGCTGTCCACACAAAAACTTTTCATTAAAGAATAGCTCCTTTTTTTTTTAAAGTGGAAAAAATTTCCTATATTTCATCGGTTAATTTATTTAATTCTGTCAGACAGAGATGTGAACAAGGCAGGCACCCTCCTTTTACTTACTGATGTACTTTTTCCTGACAATCCTAAGCCTGTGACTTAAAAAAATAACTGTGTGTGTTTGCACACTACTGCCTGCAGAGGCCCAGACATGGCGCCGTAGCCCCAGAGCTAGGGTTACAGACTGAGCCACCCGACGCCGGCCGGGGCTGGGAATAACGCGCAGGCCTCCTGGACGGCAAGCGTCTTAGCTGCTGAGGCATCACTTGTCCCCCTGAGCTCTGACTATTGGGCTCATCTGCTGTGTCTTCAGACACAGGGTAGGGGGTCCCAACCGTATCACTGCTCACCCTTCTAGGTTCTTCTAGGCAGACGTGAGCAACGCGGCACCCAAGTGAGAGAGAGACAGATAAGGGTCGTCAGAGACGTGTGCCGGCAGATGTGACTTACTAATTCCTTTGTTAATTTTGAGCCCAGAGGCTGCAGGGCCTCAAAGCTTTAGAGACACAATTAGTTGGAAAATAGTCTAAATGATAGATTGTCTTAAGTGGTGTTTTTTTTTTAATATGAGCTTTTAGAAACATAATTTTTCTTTTGTTTTCTTTTTACTCCTTTCTGAGTCCTTTCAAAGTAACTAAGATTATATGCACAAAGATAGGATACATTGTTCTTTTCCTTCTCGCTCTGTTAGGAAAGAGCTGGCGTTTTCAGGACCTCACCTTGGCTGCTTTCCTGACCCGATGACAGCCTCAATTACTGTATCATGTTTTATCTTTCCTCTTATTAATGTAAGTAATCTCGGGGCAAACACTTCCTCCTTTACCACTGTAGCTAATCATCCCCACCCTCCAGCATGTCTAGATGGAAACCATGCACACGGGAGCTTGTTAGATAAGGGGCGGGCAGGTACTGGGTCTGTCCTGCATCACCTAGAACGTCACTCAGCCGCGCCCTGGCAGCCTTCTCTTTCCTGCTTCCTAGCTGATTTTCTTTTTTTGCCCTTGGCCCTTTTAGGAGGACTGTGGGGGCTCTTCAGAGGTTGTCTTCAGTGACTAGCCATGGCCAGTGCTGTGTCTCCTTAGAAGCTGGGTCCCGGGAGATGCAGGCATTAAGAAACAAAGCATTTCCTAACATTCTTCTCTCATGGGATCATCTATGACCTTTGAGGCAAGCTAGTGAGAGGGATTGAATGGACAAACCCCAGTCTATCCTGGGCTCACGCCAGTACTAGAAAAGCTTACATTCGAAACATAGCAACTGCATGCAGGGATGGTGTAAGCTTTAATCCCAGCGCCTGGGAAGCAGAGGCAGGTGGATCACTGTGAGTTCAAGTCACAGGACAGAAATACATAGCAAGACTGTCTCCAAAGAAAAAGTAGTAATGGTTGTTATCAGGACAGCTTCCCTCATAATAAAGGACGGTGGAATTTTGATGGCTGATTCCTGTGTGCATCCCGGAAGACTTGACATGCTAGAAGAGCTGATGCCTTTGCAAAGCAGGGTTTTGAACACAGCATTTAGGAGGAAGGCTCCATGGCTGAGCACAACTGATTCCTTTTGTGAATGGATTCATTCTTCAAAACTACAGAGCACAGCATTTTAATGGATTAATTTGGCAATGGCTTGCTATTAAATGTCAATTAAACTTTGGTAGTTGAATTCCTTTTACGTGCTAATTAAAACAAAAGTAGTATGGCTTATCACAGTTGGCAAAAAGATCCTTTGTTTGTTTATTTTTCTCTATTGAAAAGAGTGTTGCTGTGTTTGACTTTCTCTTGGAGAGAGATCTAGGAAGGAATGAGGTCTCGATGAAGGTCTTTAAATCTACTCAGGGTTCTGGGTTTTCAGGCACTCTAGATGCTAAATGAGTTAAAGAACTGGTTGGTTTTGATCGCTGGAACTGAACATTACTTGACAAGAAGATGATCTGTTTGGCTCTGAAAGAATCTCTCTTCTTCACCTTCCTGTTTATTCCGTTGATGATCTGACAGTAGCCCAGCATGCTGGGGCCATGGTAGAAGTCATTTCCTGTCTGGTTTTCTTCGGTAGCCTGCCAACTACTTTATTTCTCAATATTGCCTTCCCCCAATCGTATCTGCTCTATCTCAGGGATCTCGTCTTTGCCCCATCTGACTTCACTCTTGGCCAGGCTGGTTTGCTGTCTGATTACTGCATTCCTTCCTTCCTTTCTTTTCTCTCCCTCTCCCCTCCCCTCCCCTCCCCTCCTCTCCTCTCCTCTCCCCTCCTCTCCTCTCTTCTCCTCTCCTCTATTCTCTTCTCCTCTCATCTTCTCCCCTCCCCTTCCCTTCCTTCTTCTGCCCTCCCCTCCCCTCCCCTCCCCTCTACCTCTCTCTCTTTGTTGAGATAGGGCCTTTTGACATGGTCCTGGCTGTCCTGGAACCAACTATGTAGACTAGGCTGGCCTTGAACTAACAGAGATCCGCCTGTCTCTGCTTCCCAGGAGATGGGATTAAAGCTATGGGCCACCATGTCTGGTTTGATTACTGAAGTCTTTAAGGTCCTTTGTAATACTTCAATAACACACCGAGTAGATCTTTTCCTCTTTTTTCATTTGCTTGACTTCTGTATCTCACTGATACTATTTCTGGTTTGACCTTTACAGTCCTGGAGTCTTAAAAAAAAATCCTAAAGACAAGGTTTTCTCTGCAGGTGGTTTCTGTGGCTCTCCACAGCTGGCCTCATTTCGACATTTGAGAATTTGATATACATGTGTGAAAAATTATCAGAGAGGTGTTTATTGCATGTAATCTTGATTTTCTATGATTTTTGATAATTTATATATACACTTGACAAAATATTTGGATTGGTTCTTTCTTGAAAATTTGAGTTGCACATTGGAATAAGGCACTCACACTGAAACTTTCATTTTTTTATATTTTAAATGTAAAGTGTGGCTTTGTATATATCTCAAGATAACCTAGGCTATTGGGCAACCTTTGTTTTCTTCTTTGATTTCTGAATAAAATACATTTAGAGATTGAAGTTTTTTTTTTTTAGGAAATATGTTTTCTGAGGCTAGTTTAAGTGAGCTTTAGATTTCTACATTAAATCCTGATTTCATCTTTTTTTTACCCATAATTACTAGGCATAATACATTCTCAAACCTAACAAGGACCTTACAGCCAGTGTCTCAGTCAGATGAAAGAACAGTCACCTAAAGACTTCAGACCTCGCTAAACAGTTACTTTAGACATTATTTGGTTGCTAAGTATTATCTTCCATGTTTTGTACATACTCAAGAAACAACATGGAAACTTAGAAAATGAAGATCATCAGCACACACATTTCCCAAGGGGTGTGGGAGCACCCTGGGATGGAAACAAGGTCGTCATGGAAACACACTAGGGATGTGTGCTGAAGCCCACAAACGTGGGATGGAGTTAGTATAGTACTAAGAGACACTGCTTTCTGCAATGCCTTGAGTTGTCCCTGCTAACCAGTTGTTAAGAGCGTTTCATGAGTAACTGGAGAAGGAAAGAAGGTCTCACACTTTGTTGTCCTCATTCTTGCCTACAACGTGATATATTTTAGCTTATTTGTATATGATAAGTAAAAAAAAAAGTAAAATTATTAAAATATTTCTTAAGTTTTTAAACCAGAAGCTATAATATTAAACCCTAACTCAAAATAGTATCAAAATATAAAATGTAATTGGAATTATTAAAGGAACCAAATTGATATAGGTATTTAATTATGTTCAGGATAATTTCAGTCTGTGTTAGCAAATTCTTTAGTAAGATTTTTTTGAAATATTTAGCTTTCCTCTTGAGATATTCTTCCTTCTTATTTCCATTTACCTGGTTTAACAAGATCCAATTTAAATAAAATGTAAATTACAGAAGTTATTTAATATTGCCAAGCAGCCACTTTTTAAAAAAGTTTAACAAATAATATCAATTTTGATAACATATTTTAACTTAATTATCAAAATACCATCTGTTCTGGCTGGCTATGTGTCAACTTGACATAGCTGGAGTCATCAGAGAGGAAGGAGCCTCAGCTGAGGAAATGCCTCCTTGAGATCCAACTGTAAGGCATTTTCTCAATTAGTGATCAATGGAGGAGGGCCCAGCCCACGGTGGGTGGTGCGATTCCTGGGCTGCTGGTCCTGAGTTTTTTAAGAAGGTGGGCTGAGCAAGCCATAAGAAGCAAGCCAGTAAACAGCTCCTCTCCATGGCCTCTGCATCAGCTCCTGCCTTCAGGATCCTGCCCCATTTGAGTTCCTGTCCTGACTTCCTTCAGTGATGAACTCTGATGTGGAAATGTAAGCTGAATAAACCCTTTCACCCAAAATTGTCTTTTTTGGTTATGGTGTTTCATTGCAGAAATAGAAACCCTAGCTAATACACTATCTTAACATAAGACAATTAAAAGACTTATTCTTGTCCTAAGTCTTTGAAATTCACTGTGGATTTCATACACATTTGATAACACATCTAAATTTGCATGCTAGTACCTAGTGGCTGCTGTATTAGACAGCACAGATCTACCTAGTCTGATGGTTTTCTTTGACAGTTGGTTCTAAGTGCATCCTTTTAGTAACTTTGTAATGAAGGACATTCACTAATATTTGTCTTTTGTATGTAAGCATCCGGACCCACCATGATGAGGCTTGCTCTCTGCCTTGAACACATGTGATGTAGGTGAATTAATTACCACACTGGATACTACGCAGTGAAAAGTTGAAACCACTGAGGAGAATGACAGGTTACACAAAGTGGAAGACGTGTGCTCACAGAGCTGTGGACTCTGAATACTTGCCAGAGGAATCCATTCGAAAACTGGTCCTGGGTGGTACTTGTTCTGGATGGGAAAATGGGGAAGTAGAGTTGAAATTTATCGATGGCATTTTAAAATTCATCTTTATGTTCTTTCTGTTGATGCTGTAACTCCCCCAACCCAAATTCTATGCTCTATGTTTATATATTTTTTCACCTGTTTCTAAAATCCTTCGAAGTTGATGGATAGAATCCCCTGCCTCTGGTAAGCGTGTATTATCATGAGCCTCACACAGGTTAAAACAGAACAATATGGATTCTTTTAGCATCATGGAAAAGACCACTTCCAAATTTCATCTTGTTTTCATTTTCACTATAAGAATGTATATTTGGAAATATGTCAATTCAGAGCCTGAAGTCTATGCAATGAGTCCCTCAAACTCATATTATGGTCACTAAGATGAAAAGTGAAAATTACAATCTATAATCAAACAGATTTAACACCAGTCCAAATATTTTGAGATTTCTGATTATTTGGAGAGCTGAGGTTTTGTCCAAGTAGTTGAGTTAAACTGGTTCATTCTAGCAGCAGAGAGCCTTCATGAGAACTATGATGTGGCTTACAATATGCCTAACAACATATATTTATTAACATCAACATGAAACATCTTTTTTAAATGCAGGAATGCTCAACTTTTTGCGCTCTGCAAACCCTGTTTCTCTGTATTGGGAGTATGTGGAGACAGCTGCTCTGTTCAAGTTTATAGGGGGTAAATATGGACCTCCTCACAGACACGCTTAAGAACTAGAGAGGGTATCTGTGACTATTGAATATATAGAAAATGACATCACTAAACTGTCCCTTGAATTTTATTCTGCTTTCTCAAGCTACTGCACCACAGAGGGAGGGAGAGACAGACTGCACGGCTGTGTGAAGACTTGAAAGTATTTCACTGGGAAGATGCAAGATGAGCCCACGACACTAAGAGGCACACATCACTTGTTCTGGACTTTATCCCAGGGAACCCTTTGAGATAATTTTCAGGACAAAATCACATGAAAATACCCCTTTGTTTTTAACTTCATGGTGATGAAAACGCACTATCCAATAATCTGCTGTCTTTACCTCTACTGTGGGAACACTGCCTTCCACTCTCACCACAATTTCCTTCCTGCCCTCTCCTTCCCTCCCTTTCACCTTCCTTCTTTCCTTTCTTCTTCCACACAAGGAAGACTGTGCAGGTTGACTCCAGACTCAGGATTTTCCTGCTTCAGTGCTTCAAGTGCTGAGCTAGGTGTGTATGCTGTCACTCTCTATTCAAATGGTAGATTATTTCCTGTGATCTTCAAATATTCTTCGTCTTCCTTTATAGTTCTATCCATAGACACATTCTCAAACCATGTGATCGGGTTTAATCTGAGACTTGCAGAGGTCCTATATATGCAAACCCCTTGCCAAGAAGCGCCCAAGAAAATAAGAATTATGTTAGACTGAGTTGTTGAGATCCATCTGAGAGTGGCAGAATATTTTTGCCTTTATGAAAACGTAATATAGCTAATCATATTATCAAAAATTAAAAGTTACAAAATCCTTCTAGGGCATAATGCATACTGTTGATAAAATAATTGTAAGCTTTTCTTGCAAGCAGCATCCTCCTTATGTTTAATATGTAAGTCAGTTTTAAGTTGGGATTCATGTTAGAACATTATTATGGTTATGTAAATGATTATGTGGGTATGATGTATAATCATATAAATGATTATTATAGAAGGGTCAACTTAGGACTATTCAAGTAGACTGAAAAGAATGTATCACAGGACATCTCAATGTTAAGCTGCCATCATTTTATAATAGAGTACTATCACATGGGGCACTAGAAATACTAGTGTTTTATTGACAATTTTTTAAAAAAAATATTGCAATGAGAGTCTATTGCTCCAATATGGAGTTTAGTTTATTTTGCACAGTGAGCTAGTTTTGTTTACTGGGGCACTGTAGGTGGATTTTTCTCTGCACTGCCAACTCACCAAAAACAACACAGAGACTTATTCACTATGAAAGCTCTGTCGGCCTTAGCTTAGGCTTGTTCCTCACTAGTTCTTACAATTTAAGTTAACCCATATTTTTAAATCTATGTTATTCAATATAGCTTGGTTCCCTTTCCTCTGTACTTCCCATCCTGCTTTCTCTCCATCTGACTGTTGATTCCTCCTTTCTCCTTCCCAGAGCTCTCTGTCCCCATAAGCCCTACCTATCCTCTTCCTGCCTATCTATTGTCCATTCTGCTCTTTTTTTAAAACCAATCACAGTGACACATCTTCACACAGTGCAAGGGAATATTCCACCACAGGGCACAGAGATCCTGCCTGCCAGGGCAGTTGTGCAAAGGCATATTAGCTTCCGCAGAAACGTTCCTTTCTGAGAGCCTTCGTGTTTTCTGTGGCAGTCTAGGATTTTGACTGAGAAAAGTAGATTCACGTCAGGGATGGAAGACCGCCATCTTCTGAACACTCACATTGGTGTCACATTGACACTTTATGCTCTCCTAATCTCACTAGGACTTACTTGCTATGTAGCAATTAGATTCCATTCACTGAAGCCCTGATGGTTTCATGTTGATTCATAGAAATACTTCAGGTTATGCTGGGAATCTGTGCTGCCCACGCTGACACGGGAGCACGCTCAGGTAAGGACCGAGTTTTGAGTCCATTTTCACAGTCTTCTGCCCTTCCATCCTTTACTAATGTCAGAGATACCAAGTTTTAAATTACTGAATAAAATAAATACATATCTAATTCCCAAAGCACAGGGAAAATGTGCTATGGCATATTTATTGTACTGTCTATATTATTAGCTCATATCACTGTGATTTCCAACTATAAAAGGAAGCTGATAGCAATATAGATGTTTTCATAGTTTTCTAGACAGTCACCCAAGGATACTACTTTTGAAATTAGATTTCTGAACTAATTAGGGTCTATCGATCAAAAATGGCAAACACAACTTTAATGGATTTATCGACCTCATTTTCCAAAATGTTACAGAGGCGAAGTGATGATCTATTAGAAGTCCAGTGAAAAGACAGTTTCCCCCCACAGGTCAAATCATAAACATAAATCACACCAGGGATACAGTGATAAAAGGTAGAGAGAATCTACATTTACATACAGTGGAGGGGATTAAATGATAGCATGCTGTCTTTTCTCTCATGATTCTAATGCCAAGTCACAGGTAAGGGTGTCTGAACACCTTTTACATCTCATTTTAACACTTCACTACAGTAAGATTGTGTGCGAAAGGACACAGGTGAGAGGTGAATTAATGCAGGCTGTAGGACACCATCACTGCCCTGGCGGTTCAGGCTCAGCCCCGTGTTTAGTTGCAAGCAGGCTCCCTTGTGTGTAAGATGTTCTTTCATGATGACTTAAAGTCCTGCCTACATTTGTGGCAGCCAAGCATTTGTCCTTTCCCATATGCAGCTGGGTCCGCCTGGGTCCTGGACTCTGGCCAGCTCAAGTGGTGGACTCACAGGGGCTTCTGGGCCCACATTCTTTCTTGTGTGATGTGGCCACCCCAATGTCACTTTCCTGACTTTCCGGGGGTGTGCTCTGGTGGATGGTGTCACTTTCCACTCCCTCTTTCCAGATGGCTCTGTGATTAGGATGGGAGGCACTGCAAACTCCACCTCCGTTCACTAGGAATAGGGAAGGAGCGGCCAGAAGGCCAACAGTCAGCCTGGAAACAGTGTGAGCTGTATGAGCATCACACGGAGTAAAGAAGAGTTCAGTAATGAACAGCAAAAGGGAAGGTTAGCAGCCTGGGTGGGAAAACTACTCTTCCCTGCCTTTGATACATTGTATCTCTATTACCCGTGGAAACCACTCTTCTCTGGCTTTGATACATTGTAACTCTAGTACAGGTGCGAAAACCACTCTTCTCTGGCTTTGATACATTGTAACTCTAGTACAGGCCTGGTGCTGAAAGACACTTTGTATCTCTGTTAGGCTCTTTGACCACCAAGACTGTCCATTGCTACCTTTGTTAGACCCTCGTGGTATATTACCGTTTCTAAGGTCTGGAAGGAATAGTGGACAGTGTGAGCAGTTAGTAGAGAAACCCAAGACGACTTCTGTTCTAAAGGGGCCATACCTTTAGATACACCAGCCAGACAGGCCCTTGGCGAGTTTGTGACCATACTCTTGAGGGATGTGCTACTGCAAAGGAGCACGGACATGCCGAACCTCTTCAATTGTTATTTATAATAACCAAGGTTCAGTGGGAAGAGAAAAAAAGTTTGGGTAACTTCAGTGGTCATTCACTTCAGCTTCAAAGCAAGGGGCAGGCAGGGGGGTATTAGGGAGTGTGGAAAGGCAGTGGGGGGTTTTTAGGGAGTATGGAATTTTCTGCCTTATTCAATTTTGGCCCTCTCTTCTGCCTCAGTTGTACTGTAGAGCACACTCAGAAAATGCACTCCCCTCTCTGGGAAGCTTGCCATATTGCCTACCCTATGATGGCCATCTATTTGCTGCTGTCTCAGAGACAGTCCCTTTCAGTGAGGTGGTTATTGGAATGTTGAATTGGACTTAGCATTCACTAAGAATGTGAATGCATGGTCTGATACTTACTGTGTGGAACCTCCTAACCTTGGTTTTCTCAACTTAAGTTTGCTATGTTCTAGATCTGAACATATCGACAATTTCTAGGCATTGCAGGGTGCGGGGGAGTTCGCTAGAAATTTAACTACCAAAACAAGCTACTGCAGAAGTCACCCAAAGGCTAGTTAGAGATAAAACTTGAAGACACAAAAATTTGACTAATTAAAAAAACATTTTTCTTAGTGGATGTTAAAACTTTTTATCCACAGTATGTATGTTAGCTATACACTTTTCCTAGGCACAATGGCTATTTTTTGAATATACTGTTTAATAAAAAAATTAGATAGTTCACCACTCAAATGAGGATGGTCTAGAGAGTGGCAGGGAGGCTATTAATAATCATAACAGGATAATCAAGACCAGGACACCCCTGGAAACACTTGGATGTAGTCTCCCCAGATAGGCTCGTTGGTCACTAGGTCATCAAAAAACCATTTCCCATCATTCAGAGCCCCTGGGTTGGAGCAAGGACACTCTGATGTTAGTACTGTGTTCTGTTAGAGAGTCTTGTCCAGAAATGGTTTCCCTGTGTGTTTCACCAGAATTTTCTAATAAGTAGAGATTATTTCTTGTGGGTTTACTCTCTTGAGTGTCTACCAGAGTTTCAGACACACTCTGAATGCTTCATGTATTCTTGCTGATTGATGTGGAGCCTTGGGGAGCCACCTCTGGGCGCCATGCCTGGCACTCTTAAATCAAAGACCCCGCCTCCATGCTGGGTGGGGGAATTTCTTTTCTCTGTCCCTTTTCTGTTGTCACCTCATCTCAGGACATCTCCGGAACCTTGGTGGTGGCACTGGCTCCTCTCAGGAGTGTGTACTTCCATGTTGTGTTTCACTTGACTCTACTAGCCTACGGCTGTCTTTGTTTAAAAATCACATTTTCCCAAGATCACATCATTAGTGAGATGTCCTGTGCAGGCACATCTCACTGTCAGCTTAATCTAATTAGGAGTCAAATGAGGCACGGCAGCGTTTACATCATTTGATAAATTTCCATCCTTTGCAGGGGGAGTGGGGATTTGAATCCAGACAGTTCCTTCCAACTTTTTACAGAACACACATTCTATAGCTCTGTAGAGCCCCTTGTAAGTGGAGGGGCATCCTTCTTTTTGGTAACTGCAGCCTAGCTCAAGTGTGAATACATCATCAGTGGCTTCTGCCTGGGTTGTAAGAGGAGGGGGACACCAGGGTTCACAGCCAGGAAAGCATCAAAGGGCTCGCAGATCAGATCGGGGTTCTGACCATACTTTCCCAACTCTCACCAATGCTGTCTTCTCCCAGGAAGGGTCAGCAAGCTCTAAGTCTAAGGCTTGTTGCATGCGATTCAAAGGGACATGGATGTGGTCTTTCTTTTGGGTTTCATATGCTTCCTGGATATTTTGTTCAAAGTCTTGTTTGAAAGTGAGGGTTAGGCGGTGGGTTACCAACCACTAGTTAAGTTTTACATCGTATAGCTAAAGCTGCTTGGGGGCCTGAGGTGGAAAGTTGCCGGTTTAGAGCTAGCTGGGGCAATTTTGTGAGACTGTCTAAAGAAATAAAAAAGGAATCACTCTAAAAATGTAGGTGAGAGAATAAGATGTTTCTGTACTTGGAAATGGGCATTATGGAGAGGATCGAAGGCTGTTTGCTTGCTTCAATGGGCTGGTAGGGCCGAACAAGGAGCTGCGGGGGAGGAGCCCGTAGGGAGGAGCCGCATAGCGGGATGGAAAGTGGCCGGTGCTCATTTGGCTCCTCCACCTTCAGGGATGGAGCTTTCCTTACCTTCACGTGGTTTCTGTGTTTCGCTCATACCCTAATGAGTGTTACATAATAACAGAGAAGAAGGGAAGCGTAGGAAAGGAAATAAGCTTGCCCTCCTTTGGCTTCCTGGGGACACGGGAGCCTGAGCTCTGCGGTGCCCCGGGACAGGCTCTGGGCGCGGGAATAGGGAGATGGGGCCTTGCTGCCTCAGCAGCAAAGGAATAAAGAGCTCCTAGTGATGGCAAAGAAAGATGGGAGGTTAAGGCGTCTGCTTTGCTCGGGCTGGGAATGCTCCAGGCGAGGAGGAAAAAAGGCACCCAACAGAAATGAACGGTGCTGCGGGCCCTAGATATAAAAATCCGGATCCTTTTAGAGCGGGATGAGGGTCATGAACAAGTCCTGTTAGGAAGCTGAGGGCCTGACTGTCTCAGACGGAAGATGAGGAGCCAATGCGAAGATGCCCTCTGTCCCAAAGCAGGTGGCTTTGCCTCGTTCTGGGAGCCACACAAGGACAGAAGCAAAGAACCAGCGAAGAAAGCGGCTCATCACAGTCCCTGAAGGCAACCCAAACATGAAGCCCGCCGCGGACACGGGGTGATACTTTAGTCCTGTGGTGTGTTTCGCCGTCCACGTAGGAACATCTACTGTGTGTTCCTCCCTATTTACACTTCTTTTCCTTTCCCCATGAAATTTGTAAGAGCAGGGTACCCTGTTCATTTCCGGCGTCTTGCCGCAGCACCGAGAGCAAACACTATGCTATTTAAGCATACACGTAATAAGTGCCGGACTCAGATCTTTGTGGTGTTTTTTCTTCCCTGTAATGACCACCAGGACCCCAAATCTACACCCTTCATTATTCAGCCATAACTGTCCCTCTTCTCTGATTTTCCTGCTGTAGATGCTCCAAGCGCACAGCCCTCCTGAGACTTTTCAGTCATTTACCAGGAGAGGGAAGAGCGAAACAGAGTAACTTGGATGTAACTGATGACTGAAAAGTGTGTGCATGCGTGCAGGCTCATTTTGAAGGCCTCTGTCCTCACTCTTTTATCCACCGAAATTACTTCTACAAGATGTCACAGAGGCTGGGGAGAGGTATGATGCTTGCTTTTCCCTTTAGCAGCTGGGTGCGTAATTCTCGGGCCCTGAGCTCATCAAAGGACTGAGCGGGTTCAAGGTCCTCCGAGGCCACACACAGTTAAAAACTCCTATTCATGTTTCAGATGATAAAGTTGGAAAGGATGTCTTAGGCGGGGGGGGGGGGGGGGGGGGCGGGGGGGCGGAGTTTGGAGCAAGGGAAACCAGATTGTGAAGGGAAGTGCCGGGGACCAAAGTCTTTTAAACTAGACTTGATTTCGCTATCATTGCTCGGAGTCTCACCACTCAGTGTCGTGTTTTATACACCCCTGTGATTAAGTTTCCCTAGAGGAGGTGACAGTGTCAGGAAGGGACGCAACAGATGTACACTTGATATTAAAAGTTCAAATAATCCCGAAGATCTTCCAATAGGAAGGCAGACACATATGCGGACTTTAAGGCAAGGCAGCTGGATGCGTTAAATGGCAGCAGGAGATTCAGGCCGGGATGACCGGCGCCTGCTTCTCCCTCCTTTGAGGACGAATTGATTCATGACTCTGAATTGGAAAAACTTGCCTGAGATTGCATTCTACTCAAGGCTTGGACTTCTCCAATGACTGCCTTTCAAGACTCTAAGACGACAAAATGTAAGCTTTAGATTCCAGGTCAGTTCGAATGGGTTATGCGTTCCAGCGTTGCCTTATAGGTCAGGTCAAATGGATTACACCTTCCAAAAATTTGCTCCATTTAATTTTGTGACGTGAACCAAGCCAGCAACTCCGCCTCATCCTTATTTCCTCAGGAGCTTAGGGGCATGCAATTTAAATCCCAAAGATACCTTTAGAAGCAACCAGCTCTTTAAGTCAGCAAGAATAAAGATTGGTTAGATAGGAGGGCGCTAAATTCTGTCACACGTCCATGTGACTATAGCTGATCATAATATATATTTCAAATTACGTGGAAGACAGGATTTTAAGTGTTCTTATTGTAGTTATCTTTTGTTTGATATGCTAACTATCCTAATTTGATCATCCTACAATGTATACGTGTATGGAAATGTCACATCGTACCCCATAAAAATAGAAGCATTGTCAATTAAAATGCAATTATCGAAAAGAAAAGGCAGGTTTTAAGGACCCTTGAAGACCCGCTGTCTTACTTTGGAGATACCTTTGCGCCTCAGAAGGTAAAATCATACCAGATTATTCAGCCCCCATGTGCCCCCTAGGCTGGTGTCGGCCACGGTCAGTGTCCCCTGGCTTTACATGGCTGTCACTTACGCCTACTTTCATAAATGGCTCTCGATTTCTCATAGAGCTCATATGGGTCAGGCTTCCGTGGGTCAAAGGCCTCTGTTGAGTCTGGAAAGGAGCTCCTGTGCAGGGCAGGTGGGAAGGGCAGGTTCTGCGGTACGGCCGGAGCAGATAAACTTGTCTGAGGGCTGCCCTGAGTCTCCCACCGGTCCATCGTCTGAAAGGAAAGAAGAGAGAACGCGACTGAGGATGGATTCTGCCTGGCTGTTTCCCCTGCTGCTTTCATAAAAGACTTTCTTACCATGTGAACTTCTGCCCCCAAGAAGAGTTTGGTACATACGACTCGAAGGAAGAGAATCTATTTCTACGGAATCACGTAAGTGAAAGTGGTGCTTGGGGTGTGAATGTATGCTCTTAACCTTGCCGCATAGTAGCTAGGGATCTATGGCAAACTCCTCATTTCTTTGATGGTTTCCTTTATAAAATATAGAATGTGTCCCAATATCATTGATGGATGTATATTCAGGAAGAGGTAACATCTGTTCTTTTTCTGCCGAGGGTTCCAATTTATCATACCACCTCCCTAAAACAGAAAATGAAGTAGACTGTACTTGTTCGTTGACCACCTGTGCACATCTTAAGCCCCTCTCACAGCTGAACATTTTATCACTTCCTCTAGAGTTTGTACATATAGCTCATCCGGGAGCAACGGACTACCTCCTTCTCGGAAATCCCATTCACTGTGGGCATGGAAATGTGCCCCCTGAAATGTACCTGCTGGCACTATCGTGAAGTGCTTCCTAATTGGCCATGCACGGGGACACACATGCAGCTAGAGCTAATATTTGCCATTTAGCGAGAAGGCTCTTGTCATAGCTAGTGTCACCTTTGTTCAACTAGCAGCCCTTCCTTCTGCCTCTCTCCTTTGAGTCAGCAGGCAGTCCCGATAAAGTGTAATGACGGTAGCCTCTGGCCTGCAATTCTGGGCGGGGTCGGAGTACGGTTCCCTCGGGATCCAGGTCAAATCCCCTCCAGGCTGTGGGTTCTGCTTACTTTACTCTCTCTCCTTCCCACACCCTTTCTTGCTCTGAAGCTCTGCAGACCCCTCTCTATTTCTTCTTCTACCGTCCCCCCCCTCACTTTACCTGGACACTAGATGCACATAGGCATCTCCTTTCCTAGAAGAGCTGGCCCAGCCATCGGGGTGACCCTATTCAACCTCACTCCCTGCTCCCAGTATCACTTGCCACTGCCGGCTCCGAATTACAGGTCCCGTATGTGGTAGGTATTCAGAAAGCATCCTTAGTGAATGGATGAACTCGTAATTAAGATAGGAACTCCTAAAAATCTGACGGACTGATATGGGTATAAAGCTTTCTATTTTTTACTTCGTTTTCTTGCTCTTGTTTTCACACTGGGTATATTTTGGTCAGGATTCCACCTTGTCATCAATACTCTTAAGGCTGGAAGGGATGTGGGGGACCACATACCCCTGTTCCTCCTAGACATGCCATGGATCACGGCGGGGGTCCCTCCGGCCCATCCCCCCGCCTGGAACTGTGGCAGGGGTTCGTGTGGAAACTAAACATTGCAGACTTGGGAATAAGTAGGTTACTGACTTTAATTCACTGAGACTGAATTTAAATTGTTTCTGCATGGGATCCGGCCCCAGATTTCATTTAGATGGTTTTTTAGAGTGAGCGAGGATGAGTTCAGCTGTTTCATATTAAATATAATCTCTAGAAGCACAGAGAGGGTAATAATTGGCTTGCCTGAGGTCCGACAACAGATCTTGGTCAGAACTAACTTATAGTTCTAGCAGGGCTATTTGTTTAAACCAGACGCTTTGGGGGAGGGATCTTGTAAGTATCATAAAAACCGGAGTTAATTTTAATCTCACTGGACCTTTAACGTCTGCTTAGTAAAAGCCCTTAAACGTGCATTTTGGACTCAGTGGAGGCGTTCATACAGGAAGCTCCACTGGGACTTTTCCTTTGCATACATAATGGTGACTTTGCTTCGGCATTCCAGGTCACAGCTGTGTCTAAAGGCATCTTTCTTAAATGACCTGTCTACCTGCTTTTAGGTGCCACGTGGACACATTCCAGCTCCGACTTTCTTAGTTTTGATTCCACACTTAAGATGTGGAAAGCTGTAACGCAAATATGGCAGAAGTATGGTCTGAGAGGGTTAACATACTACATGCCAACACGGGGTTCAGGAAGTGCGTGTTCTCCATCTTCCACTGTGGGTTTTCTTCCAGCCACATGCGATTCACGGCTGCGCATATTCCTCATGTATAACCCCGGGAGGAACGATGCTTCGGGTGAAATATTGATATTTCTGAAACGCAACCCTAAAGCTACAGAACAAAGAATGCTTTGGGCATTGTAGGGGCCGGTTTCTGTGGAAGATTGGCGAGTTCTACACTTTCTACAGCACAGAGACTGGGAAATGAGTCAAGAACCCAGCTGATGCCGAGGAAAGCGTCCACAACCTCCTGCACTGACACTCCTCACACCGCGAGTCAGTCTGTCGGCGGTGCTCGAGAAAAGCCCTGTCTCTGGGAAAGGAGACCTCTGGTCTTCTTCCCACGCTGCTTCTCGCCTGCTCCGTCTAAAGAGGCTCCCTGAGATCTCCACCCAAGATGCTACTGAGGAAAGGTTTACCCTGGCTTAGAGGCACCCTGTGCCGAGGCCGGAAGGTCAGTTCTGCCGGCTCCACCTTATGTTCTGAGAGACCTTGCTTTCCAGATTCCATGATACCTTGAATCCGGATCCGGTTCCATTCCCCAGTTCTTACTTGTGCCTGCTGTCTTCTGCTCTTGGGTCTGGGGTCCTTCGCAGCTGATCACACTTGCCAGACATTTACCCCTCAACTGGGCTTACTGGACTCTGTTTTCTCTCTGCAGTGACCTGACTAGGCTTTGTAGACACCTCACTAGAGTGACAATGGAAATGAAGTTTTTAATGTGTGGGAGAAGTTTTGTTGTCTTTGAACTAATGAGTGGTTAATGCCTAAGGGAATGGATAGCCGACACTGCGGAGTCTCGGGCTCTGATAGAGTGGATAGAGACGACACAGACTCCACCCAGACACCAAATAGTAAAGCAGAGGCGTTCATTTGCTTTTCTGCTCAGTTTCTGATTTTTGGGTGTGCATAGGAATAGGACAGGCTTTTCCCCCCACAAAATACTATTTCTAGAATATGTTTCCTTCCTTTTGAGAACATGATGTACACAGCTAAACAAGTCTAAACCTACTCCTGTACTACTTTAGGTAGGGCTGGGCAACACAGGCATTAGGTTTGATCTTATGTTTGAAACACATGCTTAGATCCTGCCATGCAAAGACAATGAGAACACATTATGAGTAGCATCTTACTTATTAGGTCAAGTCCCTGAGGGCCGCTTGGTTGAGGCCTAGCAGGAGGCTAGGTCTCATTGAGCATGCTTCCTCACGCTAAGTCTGCCATCAGTCTTACTTAGAAGAAGGTGTTTGAGCCCAGATGCTGTGGATACACTGTATTTGTTCCAACGAATCACTTAGCACATTGCATTTATTTGGGGAGTGACTTACCCGTGAAGGGTTTGTGCACTGGCATAGGTGTTTGTAATCTTTAGCCCAATGTGTTGAAGTGCCGTTGTAAGCACTTGGCGCGGGTTAACGTAGAATCCCCACAGTGACAGAGAAATTACTCCCATTTTGCAAACAGAGTCTTTGAGATGCAGAGGCCTTAAGCAGCTTCTTTAAGGTCATAAACCAATCAGGAAAAAGCTCAGCACCTGAGCCCAGGAGGTGTGCTTGAGAGTCCATGTCCTAAACCGCTGGGCCTTACACAATGCTCTCGTGGACCTTAGTCCGGGGGTTTTGCATAGATACATGGAGAGCATGAAATCAAAGACCTTTATTTATTTACTCAGCCAGCAATCTAGAAGTCCAGGCTGTAGTTCTTGCAAAGATTCACAGGTTCAGGATTAATTGTATGCTGAGTTCTATAAAGTCTTTTTGGGAATTATTGACTATGGGTGTAATTACTATAATGATGGCAAATGCTGTAATTATGCCAAATGACATAATTCGCGCGACTGTGGTACATATAAGGAAATCACTAGATTGCATAATTGTCGCGCCCTGATGAGGCTGCAAGGTTGCTGGTTAAATCAGATAAAGATGTGTCTAACCACAGGGCCCCGATCGGAGCTGGGGCTGAAGGGATGAAACTACTTAGAAGCTGCGCAAGATAAGGTCCTGCTTCATTTCACGCATTTAAAAATACTTCTTTCAAAATTGCATCCACCATGACGTGATTTACGAAGTTCAAAGCAGCCCGCTCTCCCTCTCTGGTGTATTCGGTGGAACAGATGAGCAGAGTGGTAACTGAGGGTCTACTCTGTGAAGGTTCTGCTTCTCCACTCTACCTGTCCAGCTGTAGGCTTTAAGACAGTCTATTAGGGTAGCAAACTCTGAGTCACGATAAAAGGAGATCCAGAAAAGCCAACCCAGCTAAGGGGACTTACGCCATTAATACTGGCATAGCTTGGGTGTTGAATGTCCATGTATTAAAGACTTGGCCAAGAACAGCGTGGGAAGTAGTGGGGCTTTGGGAGAGGGAGCGAGCCAGAGTGTGCTAGGAGGACTGTACACCCCTAATCCTTTTCTCTTCTCTCTTGCTCCCTGACCTGGGATGAAAGGAGCTTTCTCACTATGAGGTGATGCTTACTGAGCATGCTCCGAGCATCAGGGCCAGCCCGTGATAGACAGAGACCTTCCAAACAGAGCCCACACAAGCAGCTCCTCTTCATGGGCGAGTTATTATCTCAGGCATTTTGTTACCGTGATAGAGGGATGGTTAACGTGAATCATAGTTTCAACCTTAGGGCAAGCGAAGACTGACTGCTAAGGTCATTAGCTAACCCAGCTTTGTAAAATCACTAGTGAAAGTCTAACTAGTTTCCTATGTTGTCATAAGATTTTAGCAGCTTTGAAAGAGAAGCAGGAACCAGAGAGGTCAGGTGGTAGTAGAGGTTGCTAGCATCCGATGAATATTCGAAGCACTATTCTGAGTGATTGCCATGTTTACAATGTAAATCACATAGAATGATACACATACTCACTATCTACATAGAGCTAGGATATATGAATGCATATGCACACATATGTTTATTTCTATAGTCTTTAGAATGTAAATAGAAATGGAAATAAATTTCTTGCAGATCATATTTAATGTGCAGGATAGGCCCTCCAACACCGTAGTATGAGTTAGTTTTGAAAACTTAACGTCACTACATGACCATATAGTATTTGTGATAGAAAAAAACAACAGGTTTTCAAGTGTTTTGTCTCGTCATCCTGAATAATGCTGGTGTCCATTTCGTAAGTATATTTTTAAAAGTGGGGATAATCGTGGAGCTGTAAGGTGAGTGATTCTTGTATTGGGGGGACAATGGAAGACAAAAATAGGAAGTGGATGCAGATGTGCGTCTGTCTTCCTTTGGGAAGGAACGGTCCCCAGCACTAACTGTAAAGCCTTTCACACAGGATATTGTCATCTTTCTTCTGATTCAGCACACCTCACAATTCACATGTAACCTGAGCTCATCATATAGGGTGTGCATTAAAATCTGTTACCAAGTGGCCAGCACATGAAAACAGGCCATATTTACTCTTCTGTTTATTGGTATTGTAACATAGCTAATGAAGATTCTAGGACATCAATCCTAAGAAGCAATTTTAGTACACAGAACATTTAAAACCAGGCATAATTATAGGAAATAAGTCAGCTTGTCCTTGTATTTGAGGGCAAGAAAGGACAGGAGAGCACGGAAGACTTGTTCTGATATTCTGGAATCTCAGGGGTGGAAGGGCATTTTAGGTCATTCAATTCCCTCTTCATTTAAGGGGCTTACATAGTAAATGAAAATAAAGAAAAAAAAGCATAGGAATTCCAACTTACAGGCTTTGGAGTTTTCCATGGAGAAAAGAAACCTGCAATAAAGAAAACAACATTTGAACTTGGGAAACACGTCCCCGCCACGCACAGACTGCACGATGTTAATCTGGTGCAATTTCACTTCAGGTGAGATGAGAGCCCGGCAAACAATCCTGAATGACTTTGTGGCCTTCTTCAAGGAGCTCAAGAGAATTTTATCAATGAGTTTAAGAACATCTCTCTTCATTTGGCAGCTGAGAATTCTGCGGTGCCCAAGAGGTGACCGGCAATGGCAGAGACCCACTTTAAAAGGTCCAACCCACAGCCCTTACGGGTTCTTGTCGCCCAGCACGAGCAGGAGATATGGAGAGAGCAGGTCAAAAGTTAGACTTTCAGAGGTAAATACCCTGGCTTGGAGTAAGAAATAATTCTGTGTTTATGGATCCATTTTATGTACTTTAGAAACAACAAATCTTTGTTATGCCTATATTCAGAAATAACGACTCCATCTCCACACCAAGACTCAGATCTTATTATTAAATCTTTCAAGTTACTGTTCCCTCACTGATTCAGGCTTCTATTACCCTCGTGCCCCAATCTAGCGCCTGCCGTGAGAAAGAAAGGCAGTGTTTGCTTTGGAAACGAGAGAGGAAAGACGTCCCAACACGTATACGGTGCTGGAGCTGACGTCTACGGTGCTGGAGCTGACGTCTACGGCCCTAATGATCCAGAACAGAATCTGCCATACAAAGGAAAATTACTTTCTCCTCTTATCATATCTTTTCCCCTTTCAACAATTTTCTGCTCGTATTAATATTAGTTGGTGTCTAATAAAATGTCCAATAAAAACGAAACATTGAGACTATTCCTCATGCCATGTTTATCGTCTTTAAAGCCAAGACTGCCAAAATGTAAAGAGAAGACAACTATGACCCACTCAGAGAGAAAATCTGCAGACATTTGGACACAGAATGATCTAGATGTTCAAACAATCTAACTCAGGCATGCCAAAATACTAATTGTCCCCCAGTGCTCCATGGTGATGTACCGATGATCCCTTCCAAAAGGAAGAGAGGGGACTGTGCAGGCCAGCATGTTTTACGGCTTTCTGTGGGACAGTTGGCGCACTGTTCCCCTGTAACCAGTATCCAGGTAGAGTCGACATTTGTCCCGTATGCTCTGTGCCTTTTGTGTCTCCTATCATGAAACAACTTCAGATAAATGTGTAGTTTGGTTATAAGGATATATATATATATATATATATATATATATATATATATATAAAGAACTGAGGATAAAACTGAAAGACAACATACATTTCTTTCCTTGATCACTCTATAAAATGATGACGACAACCCTAGAACCCTGAGTTTAAAACTGGGGAAAAATCAACCTGCTCACCATTTATTGTATCTTTGGAGGAAATGCCAATCAGAGTTTTTCTTTTTGAAGAAACAATGTTGTTTACACACTTCTACAATGTCCAAACATTCAGATTTCCTCGGCTCCTCTTATGCTCTCTGTCATCAGGATGCTGGGAGATTTGCCAGGGACCGGACGTTCCTCTGACTTTGACGCAAAAGCGCTGAAGAATGTTTTCTACTGTGGAGCTATTGTCTCCACATGTCACAATGCTCTTAAAAATTATTCTTTTTCCTGCAGAAGCTGTATGATCACCTGAGCCCTCAGCAGCAGCTATGATGGCAGAACTAGAACGGTCTAAGAAGGGCACGGACCAGGAGACTGATGATAAACCCACCACAGCACCGCTGCTTCCCTTTCCTCTCGGGAGGACTTCTCCCCGGGGCAGGACCCATGACTTCTTCGCTGTTCTCATTATAGCAGCTTCTGGACTGTGCCTACTGCTGAGAAACCCCGAGTGGCCAAGGCTGCCCTCTCTGATTATTACCAATGAGGAGTTTGGAGATAGGTAAGGGGAAGGTACCAGAACATACTTCTTAGAAGCAAATAATAGGCACTTTTTTATATCTCTTTGCCAAATTGTTAATCATGCTATAAACATTTAAATCAATCTGTCTAAAAACATGTATCTCAGATACTCTGCATTTAGCTCTGATTAGGCCAGAGGGTCCACGCTTTTACATGATTAGCCTCCAGTCTTCTTCTCAGCTTCATTGATAGACACGGAAATACTATAAGAAAGCGGGTCAAAATATCATATATTATAAACATATATAAACTATAATTTCCCGAGGGAACGGCCTCCCTAGGAAACCCTGCTGATTCCAGAGAACATTTAGAGAAAAGCATCACAAAGAAACAAATAAAACCTTTGAAGTCTTTTCAGAGACATTCGAGTTCTTACCCTGAGGTCTGTTTCTGATAAGAGACGATCACAAACTTCCAGTGGCTGGGAACCTTATATATATGGACACCAGGACACACTTACGTAGGTGTGGGTAGTGACTGTAAGCAGCAGTTTCCACTGGCACTTTTATTTACAAATTGCTTGTTGCATTTTGTTCTTGCGCGTCACCTCTTCCCCTGGTCTCCTGAAACACAGGCATTTCACCTGGGGCCCTAGCTTCCCCTGTTCTGTGTATTTCACTAGGTTGGATGAGACAGTTGCATGTGGCCCTCTAACTGCTCAGGGAAACAAGGAGAGATACAAACTCCTTTTCCTCAGGCCTTTTAGAGCTAAGACCATTTCATGATAAAACCAAGGCTATAGGAATCGGGCTCTTTTATGCTTTAGTTTCTGGCTTGTAGTTCCTCACTGCGATAGCACACGCAGAATAGAATTGTTCCCGGGGACTCAAGTTTTGTTTGTCTCTTAACAACCATGTGGGTCATTTACTGCCTTTCATGTTCAGCTGCATACAACTCTGTATACATACAAATTCAAACACATGTCTTCAGTTTTGAGACGACAAAAGCAGAGAGCTTCAAGGAAGCACTCTGAATAAAACATGAGTAGTTATAGATGAGAGACTTTATTAGATAAACAGGATAGGGAAATCTAGATACATTCTCATATAAAGTGCATCAGACACATGCCATTTTAGAGACATATCAACTCAAATATCATCTTTAACTCTGCCTAGAAGTGTGGTAAGAAGGGCAGAGAAAAATCCAGCAAAAAAAAAAAATAGCTTAGGTAAGAAATTCTGTTCATTGAGCACGGCAAGTTGACTAAACAGGACAATGGCGTCATACTGAAGTTTAAATTGAATTCATATATGTCAGTTAACCACAGCTTAAAATAAGGCATATGGCTGCTAGATAAGATATAATATGTCTAAATATATTTAAATTCCCAGTAAACAATTTTGCCTAAAAAATTATCTAACCCAAGATTTGTACATGAAAACACTTTATGACGTTGAAGCAAGAAACTGAAAAAGACACCAGAAGGCAGAAAGGTCTCGATGCCGATGGACAGGCAGGATTGGTATCGTAAAAATGGCCCTCCTGCCAGAAAGCATGTACAGATTCAACACAATTGTCTACATATACCACTGCAATTTTTCTCACAAAATAAAAAAAAAACATTTTAAAAACACAGTGAAAAAAAAAAACCGGCACCTTCCACAAATGGTGCTGGTCAAACTGGATAGATACATGAAGAACAGAAGCTGATCCTGTCTTTCGCGCTGCACAAAACTCAACTCTAGAGGGGCCAAGGACCTCAACATGGGACCTGATACTCTTGAACCCACAGATGCAGGAAAGGACCTTCTGAGCAGATCCCAATAGCTCAGGCATTAAGGCCAACCGTTGGCAAATGAGACCTCAGAAAACTCAGGGGCTTCTGTAAGGAGGGGCAGTAGCCTGTACTTCAGGCAGGGTTAGTATCTACACCATATAAGGAACTGAGAAACTAAACACCAAGAAAACAATCAACGCAGTTAAAAATTGGGGCACGGAACTGGACAGGGAATTTGCAAGGGGAGGAATACAAATGGCTGAAAGGCTCTCAAAATGCTCAACATCCGTAGCTATCAGGGAAATGCAGAGTTAAATTACTTTGAGATTTCAGCTTACTCCAATCAGAATGGCCAGGGCAAAGAGAGAACGCTGCCTGAGTTTGTGGCATGCCACAAACGCTTACAAAGAAAGGAAATTATAGCAATACTTTGTAATAGAACTTTATGCATGGATGATATAGGGTTAAATGGGAATTATGAAACAGGGAGAATAAAGTGTGGGGGGGGGACAGAATAGAAGAGGGAAGCTGTAGCTTAAAAAATGGAAATCTACCCGTTTTAGCGCAGAATTCTGCCAGACTTTTAAAGAAGAGTTAACACCAATACTCTTCAAATTATTCTACAAAATAGAAACAGAAGGAATATTGCCCAATTCATTTTATAAGGCTACAGCTACCCTGATACATAAAATACATAAAGACCCAAGAAAGAAAGAAAATTTCAGACCACTTTCTCTTATAAACATAGAGGCAAAAAGTCCTTAATAAAAGACTAGCAAACTAAATTCCAAATCACATAAAAAAAAAAAGATCATCCGCCATGATCAAGTAGACTTTATCCCAGAGACGCAGGGGTGGTTCAGCATAAGAAAATGATAAATGTAATTCACCATAAAAACAGACTTGAAAGACAAAAACCACATGGCAACGTAAATATCATCTTTTAAGGAGAACTTCCTGACCTTTGATTGCCAATCAAGCTTCCTTGTTTGTTTCCATTGCACCCCAAGTTTCTTTGGTGTGGTGGCTCATTCCTGTTTGTGCTTATATTCTGCACTTGTAAGTGTACAATCTACTGAATGTTTGTCTCCCTTAAGAGAGTAGGGGGTGATATTCAATTCCCTGTATTCCTTAGCCCCCTTCTTCTATCCTTAGCTCTAAACCCAGAATCATGTGGCCAAAGCTGCCGAGTTCTGCTGCTTGCTGGGGCTGGAGCATGACCCCTTTGTTCAATGACATCTTCACACCAACTTTCTGTTTTCGATGGTTTCCTTCACTGCCTAAGCTTGGCTGTCGTGAAACTTGATCTGTAGACCAGGCTGGCCTCAAACTCAGAGATCCGCCAGCCTCAGCCTTCTGAGTACTGGGATTATAGGTGGGCACCAGCACAGCTGGACCCAATCTGTTCTTTAATTGGAATCGTAGCTGGATGGGGGTCTTGTCCTGAGGTCACCACTTCCTTTATCCCATTTCTTACTCTGTTTATCTTCTTGAACACAGGATTTAGCTCTATTCCACTTCTTCCCCTCAGTCTGTACATTCTGTATTTTCGCTTGCTCAGCTTGCTCTTTTCTATTATACATTTTCATCAGAATTAACACTAATATCACACGAGAGCATCTGCTACGCTGTTCTGAGATTTTTACTGTCATTGGAATTGATCCAAATCTCTGCCTTTACTCAGGCAGACTCTTTGGACAAGGGCAAAAAGCAGTCACATTCTTCACTAAATTATCACAAGAACGATCTCTAGGCAACATACTAAAATTTTTCTCAGCTGAACCCTCTTGAGCCAAGCCTCCAAGGTTCAAACAACCCTCACCGCCTCCTAGCTCCTACTGAGTATGGCCCAGTAAACTCTACTTCAAGCGCTCCAGTGCTTTTCGGATCTAAACTCCCTAAGTCCACATTGCTCCAAATCAAAGCATGATCCGGCCTATCACAGCAGTACTCCAGCCCTAAGCATCACCTTTTGCTTTAGTTAGGGTTTCTGTTGTTGTGACGAGACACCATGACCATGGCAGCTCTTGAAAAGGACGACTTTTAATTGAGCTGGCTCTCATACAGTTCCAGAGGTTCAGACCGTTACCCTCATGGTGAGATAGGGTGGCGTGCAGGCAGAAGTGGTACTGGAGACGAAGTCCACATCTTGATCCATAAGCATCAGGAGTCTGAAGACCCCAAAGCCCAACCCCGCAGTGACACACTTGCTCCAACAAGGCCACACCTCCTACTGGTGCCACTCCCAAAAGGCCAGGCATTCACACAAGTGAATCTACAGGGGCCATACCGATTCAACTTACCACAGCAACCATGAAAGCAATTCCACTCACAACAGCTACACAAGTAGTGAAATACCTAGGGATAAATCAAGAAAGTGAAAGACCTCTATATGAAAGCTGTGGAATGTTGAAAGAACTTGAAGAAGGCACGGTCAAAAGGGAAACGTTTCCCTGTCACGAGTTAGAGGAATCAGTGCTGCCAGAATGTCCAGAGTCTTAGAGGCTGCTGACCTTTGGATCCTACCAGCTTCGCTAACGCTTGGGCTTTGGAACACCATAGGAGATGGTGGAGCTATCAGGGCTCTGCGGAGGCCCACTAAGAGAAAGCTACTTTCTGTTGGTCAGAGGAATGGGAATTACCTCTGGCTTGTGGTAGAGACATGGCATTTGGATCTGCTACAAAGATTAGAATAGAATACAGGATTGGCTTTTCTCTCGAGAGTTAATCCAGCTGGGCCTGTGGATTACCTTCTTGGGAGTCCTGCTCAGGTGATCTACCTGAGACCATGCTGAGGAAATGAGGTACCATACCTATGCTCCCAGAACAACTTCCCCTGTCAGAAACGTGTGGAGCTTCTGTCACGTAGCAGGGTGGAACCTGCTCAGTTTTCTTCTTCCTCCATCTGTCAGGTATTGGTCAGAGCCGATAAGCTGTGCTCTCCTCGGTACTCTAGGCTTTCTCCTTCCTCCTGTGAAGCAACCCCACCTCCGTGCTGCTGCGTGCTGGCCTCTGTTGTTGAACCTGTCTGCTTCCTTAGACCCTAACTCATGCCCTTTCTTTCTTGACTTTCTTACCGTCCGTTCGCTGGACGATTTGTGGGCCTTGTTGATTTTTCTCGCAATCTCTGAGAAAATTATCCTTAAGATTCTGAGCCCATTTCCAAATTCTTTTGCTAATAGGACTAAGAACCCAAAAGGGAAAAGTCCGGTTTCCATGGTGACAATGGCACCCATAATTGACCTTTCTCCTAGCTAACCAATACCAGGCAAAAGCAACGTAAGGAAGAGCTGATCCTGACTGGCTCACAGTTTGAGAGAGACAGCTCGGCATGACCCAGATGGCATGCCAGAGGTGTGTGAGGCTGCTGGTCACAGCGTGACTCCAGCCAAGAAGAAGAGAGGGGTGTGCACTGACGCCCAGTTCACACTCCCCTTGTCATTCAGTCGAGGATGAAGAGGGGCTGTCCGCATATAGAGTGGGTCCTCTCAGCCAAGAAGACGAGAGGGGTGTGCATTGACGCCCAGTTCACACTCCCCATGTCATTCAGTCGAGGATGAAGTGGGGCTGTCTGCATATAGAGTGGGTCCTCTCACGTCAGAACCAAACTCTAGAGTCCTCACAGACATGCCGAGAGGTTTGTCTAGACACTGGAAAGTTACCAGGATCACAGCATCAACTGTCACATTAATAAAAAATAATCCATAGAGCCTATGAAGTTCTCATCAAAAAATACTAAAACTCTTTGTCACGGAGACAGAAAAAAAACCCTAATATTCATGTATTCATGTAAGAGAGTTGGAAGAGCCAACTTAATCTTGAGCAAAAAGAGCACATAATAAATCTGATTTCAACACACATGGCAGAGCCACACTTGACAAACACATGCATGAACATAAAAAACACAAAACAAAGCAATAGAACGGAGATCAAAGAAATAGCTCAAATTTCTGCAAGTAACTGGTTCTAGACAAAGGTGGCAAAATAGACTTCAGAGAAAGGACTGCCTCTAAGGGGACAGTGTTTGAAAACTCGGTTTTCATATGCAGAGGCCTGAAACTTGACCCACCCCTCACTCCCTACCAGTTACAAACATCAACTCGAAATGGATCAAAGACCAAGAAAGAGGAGAAATACCTGAAGGCACCTGCTCCAGGCAGCATTTTGTCCAGACAGGACACTCACAGCCGTGGAAACGAGAGCAAAAGCTTGCTGATGGTATTTTGTCAAGCTACACAGATCTGAAGAGCAAATCAAATAATCTCAAGAGCCAAGAGAAAACCTAAGACACGGGGGAAATAACCTACGGTTTTTTATTTGGCAGAGGGTTAATAATTAGGATAGATAAGGCATTCCAACAATTTAACAATCAAAATGAAATAATCCAATTAGAATGGGCAAATAATCTGAACAGATACATCCAAAGATGAAACACAAAGGGCAAACAACTGTAAGAAATTCATCTGTCGCCAGGGAACCATATAAAAGCTACGATGAGATATTAGCTCACTCAGAACGGCTGTTAACCACACTACCCTTTGCCCAACAAGGAGTCAGCGAGCAAAGAACAAAGGAAACGCTGGCAAGGATGTTGGTGGTGGGAACAGAAGTGAGCAGAGCTATTATGACCCAGGAAGATCTATTATGTGATCCTGTTATTCCAATTCTGGGTATCCGTTCAAAAGAGATGAGAGCAGCACCCCACAGGACGCTTGAGGACCTGCTGCTGTGGGCGTGATCACAATATCCGAGAGAGAGAATTGGCCTGAGCGCTAGTAAGGAAAATGTGGTCGTGAACGTAAGGGAGATGACTCAGCCCTCAGGAGACGTGAAATCCCATCCCTTGCAGCAACATGGATAACACTGGAAAGACATGTTACATGAGCTAAGCAAGACTCACACAAGTGCTATAACCTCTCAGACATGTAAGCTAAAAGAAAGTTTCTGGGAAAGTAGAATAACAGAATAATGAATAGTAGTGGCTCCAAAGGGCACTCAAGTGTGTGTGTGTGTGTGTGTGTGTGTGTCTGTGTGTGCGAGTCTCTCTGTGTGTGCATGTGTGTGGGTCTGTGTGTGTCTCTATGAGTATCTGTGTGTGTGCATGTGTGTCTCTGTGTGTGCATGTGTGTGTCTATGTGTGTGTCTGTGTGCGTGTGTGTGTGTCTGTGTCTCTGTGTGTGTGAATGTATGTGTGTGCATGTGTCTGTGTGTCTATGTGTATGTCTGTGTGTGTGTGTGTGTCTGTGTGTGTGAGTGCATGTGTGTGTGTGTGTTTGGGGGAGATAAGGGGTAAAAAGGGTGACCGAATTGAGTCAGAGTATACTATAAACACATATTGGAAAATCACCAAATTTCATTAATATACACAATTACTGCATGTTAAAATATATGAAGAAAGATAGAAAATAAGAAATCCAGAATGTCAGACCAAGACATGACTCAATCTGTAGTTCTAACAAGATGCCTGGGTGATCACACTGAAGGATATTCAATTATGTGTCGATTTGATCTTGACTTTTAAATTCGGGTTTCCGACTTCTTTGTCCTTCCGCTTCACAGCATTAGCAGTTACCCAGAGAGGACCAGGCCTTGCTGTCCCCGCCAAAGGCTCACCCTTCCCTGCTTCACACCTCCTCTGGTATTGACATGCCACCTCCTCCCTATACCCCCATATACAAAACATATCACTGCTAGGGGACCGTTCTGCTAGTAGGTGCTGCTGGGCCCGAAATGGGGTCCTGCTGCTCATCCCTGGGGCCTCTCCCTGGATATCTGAGCTGTCCTTTAAGGTTTATTATTCCTTTCTAAACTTTTTAATTTAACTTCTTAAAGGCATAATTAATATAAGTAACAACTTAATCTCTATTTCTAACATTCATATATCTACATATTAAAACAACTCTAACTTCTGGAATAAGCAGAAATGAGGTCTGTTTGTTCCTAACCATACATGGCTTGAGACGGTTCTGCACTTGAGACTGTAGTTCTGGAGAGCCCTGGGCTCTGCTCGCCGAGAGGAAGTCCAGAAGTCATCATAGGATTACCCTTGCCATATATTTTCCAATACCCCAAACTCACAACTGGAGGTTAAGAAACGAATCTGTGGGTTTGTGAGGTAGCCCAGTGGGTAAAGGGATTTGCCACCAATCCTGATTACCTGAGTTCAATCCCTCAGCATCCACTGGTGGGAGGGGAGAGCTTTGAGTTGCCCTCTGACCTTTGTACCTGCATAATGACACACACATGCCTACAAGTAAATAAATGTAATAAAAGGAAACATATGTTTGCGTCATTGGAGGAATTCTTCTGAGATTGATCTCCCCTCTCTCCTTTTCTACATCCCTACAGACCTCCCCAGGTAGGGGAGTGATAGTCAGGTTGGTTTCTCTATGACATGGACAATTACAGCTGGCCTCTCTGTCTGTGTATTGCCTGGAGAATTCTTACTGACTTCTGCCTGTGAATCACTGTCTTGTACAACGCAGAGGTGAAGGGGGTCTTGGATGCTGTAAGCAAACCTTGAGATAAGAACTTGGGTGACCTCAAGAAGAAGAAAATGGAAAACAAGCAGAGTGAAGGAGATGCTGCGGGGACCTCTGAGGAAACTTGGAATCAAATACCGGGAGGTCAGGGGTCTCCTCTCCTGGCTCGCCTCCAGTTCCTGGGTCTTAAGGGCTGCTCTTCTGATTCTGGGTTGTACCTGTCACAGGTGAAGGAAGTCATTATGTGCCCAGAGAGAGTTTTCAGACAGAGAACAAGAGATTAGCACATCAAGAGGGCCCTGTTAGCTGCTAGAGGCACCACTGTTGCCTGCGTGTTTGGTGAGGTGAGAAGATTCAAGGAAGACCCAATAGTGCCAGGCACAGGTTCTGTTGAGGGGCAGAGACACACCAGTCCCGTAGTAGGAGGAAAGCCTCAAGAAACATCCACTTTCAGTAAGTATTTGGGGGGGATGGACGGATGGACAAGAGAGTTACGTGCCATTAAGATGGAGAAGTCAAGTGAGTTCCAAATCCCTGCTGCCCCTGAGCAGCTAGCTCAGAAGGTAGAAGATCCTGAACAAGCTCAGCAGGAAATGCTATCTTTCCCCGTTAGCAAACCCAGCCACGGAAATGGAACAAGAGGGGGCTGGCGTGTGGGTGATGTGTCTGGAAGCCTGCTTTTAAAAGGAGACTTTAAATAAAATTAATAGAAGACCTAAGTGAACATATCTTTAAAAAGATACAATAAATTCTTCCTTAAATTTGACCTTTTAAGATACACAGCACACAGAGCGTCTGGTTAATGGAGGAAGTCTCTAATTATTAATCTTATGAGCAGGGCTGGGCTAGAGTTCACAGACACAGCAGTTAAAATGGGCTTTGACTTCGTCACTCTTCTGGTAAACATGCTAATTTTCCCTACCCATATGTAAAAAGTGGAACAATCACAATATTGACTGCAAGAATAAAGACATCAAAGGCAGGCGGGAGAAAACAATGTCTACCCCTGGTCCCAGAACCAACGGCATCGGCAATGGTTAGTGACAACATCAGTGTGGAGGCAGAGGGCAATTCATGGACTATTCCGTGTCAACGTCAAGCCGAGTCAGGGTTTGGGCTATCTGAGCACAAGTTACAATGTATTTCCGTAGCATCTCTAGCACTGCAGTCCAAACCAACTTCAAGGCTGTGGCTATCACTTCCTAAACGTTGGCAACTTTCATGTTCAGTGTTGCAGCTGAATTATCTGTCATCACACCCTTCCCAGACACAGACGTCAAATCCACTTGTCACCTCTTGATAGCCTCTTCATCCGCTCATCACCCTGTAGCCACACCAGTCCCTCCAAAATACAAGGATGGTCATATAACTCATCTCCTCAAGACCCTGGACTTGGCTCTCCCCTGCTCTAAGAACACGGTGAAACCCCCCAGAGAACCTTACTCTCCCCGTCACCCATTCCTTACCTTGTTCTAGATTGCCCTCAGCATTTTGCATTGTCATAGAAACATCATTTTGTAGTTCTTGGGGCTAGAAGTCTGAGGTCATGGTGCTGCTTGGGTCTCCTCCTTCTGAGGGCTGCAAGGAGCTTGCTTTCCGGGCCCGTGTCTGCTTCTGTGGCATCACCTGCACCCCCGCCTTCAACTTTGCATTGTGTTCTCCTGTGTCCCTGTCTGTTCCAAATCCCACCTCTTTCTTAAAGGTCATGAGTTACACTGGATTCTGGGACCTCCACAGTCCAACACGACCTTATCTTCACTAGGTACTTCTGTACTGACTTTATTTTCAAAGTAAGTTCTTATTCTGAGTGCCAGGAGTTAGGACTCTAGTACCCGAATTTGGGGGCAAAGGTGCGAGCGAACACAATGTAGCTCACAGCAATTACATTAATCTCCCCGAGCCAAGGTTTCAGGATTAGCCATGCCGGCATTGAGAGAGGACTTCTTGTAAATACTCTTCCTTGTCCTGCAGCTTCAGAGATCATATGCATCTCTATTTGATTCCCTATCTGTAACCATCCTGGGAGGAACAGAGAAATTCTAAGGAGACAGTTTGTAGCTTTGCTTTAGTTTATTTTCTGTCGTGAGAAGATACCCTGACCAGAAATGACTTTCTTGAGGAAGGATCTATTTGATTACAATTCCAAGTTACTGGCATCATTTCAGGAGGCCAAGGCTGGTACTCACAGCACCACCCTTATCATCACGAGCAAAGGGAGAATGAACACATGCCCGTTTGCTTCTCTCTTCACTCATACCGTTCAGGGCTCAGCCCATGAAATGCTGTTCCCCACAGTTGGTGTGAGTTCTCTCATTTCTCGATGAGACAGATGTGCTCATTGGCCGGCCTGATCTAGGCAGTTCTGGATGACTCTGGGTTGTGTCAAGTCGACAGTCAAACTACTGAGCACACCCTCCTTCCAGCTCTCAGACTATGGAGGTGATGGACCCCAAGAAATCAGATTCCCCCACTTAGGAGAAGGAGTGGTTCTTAAGACCTCCAGAATGTTTGGAGACTCTGTGCCATCTCTCTACCTTGTCTAGTATCAGGGTAATTCTTCTTACCTCTTACTTCAAGAGGCCCCTCTGTGAAGTGGACTCATGTTATCTTTTCTGGTAGAGTTGGCCAGTCTTGCCTGGGTCTCAGTGGTACGCTGGCTGTATCTTACCACAACATCTGGAATAAATACCCTGGGGCACTTTTCAAGGACCATATCCTGTTTGTCTTTGCATACGTAATGCCTACCATACTGACAGGTATTTGGTCCATGTTTTTAGCATGTGATGGGTCATTGCTGGATGACTCAATACCAGGGCTATTTGTTAAACTGAGAAAGTATTCTCCAGTTTTATATTTTATGTGATTTAAATAAAAGCTCTTTTCATTGTTATTATCACTAATATAGCCTAGTCAAGTTTAATGGACGGTAAGGACAAAGAAGAGCCAGTTTTTATTTCTGTTTTAGACATATATGGGCTTTAAGTGACTTGACTGTGGTATGAAAGAACAGATCCAGAAAAAACTCGAGCCAATACATGCTTCATCCCACTCATCTTTACAGAGATGGATGTTAACAGTTAATGATGCGCTGTGAGGTCAGTTTGCTAAGAACGGGAAAATGAAGACACGATCTCTGTTCGGGGCCCTTAGTTAGGAAGCAGCCTTTGCTGAGTTTTGTATTCCAGGCCCTGCTCTGGTTGTTAGTTCAGCACCCACGGTTTGGGCTGGGAAGGGCAACTTCTAACTGAATGATGTGGATCTTGTTTGCTTCTCCCGTCTCTCCAGGGACACTACACATGCCCTGGGCACACGTATTCCTCCTTTGGAATACCGTGACATATGGCCCAGGCTCTTCTGTGACCTTCTGAAGTTCATTAACTGCCGATGTTTTCCACCTTGACCTTGTGACCTCCCATAAAGCTTCTGTTCTCAGTCATGGGCGCCATCAGACTCCACAGGCACTCTGCTCGGCCCTTGCTGGGCTGCTCTGACCTCCACACGTGGCCCGCCTTTAGCCTCCCGTTCCACCCCATCTTCAGCATCTGAAACCTGAGGGTTCATCACCTCAGACCGACTCAGCTCATGAGATCTCAGAACTCCTAGAGCAGGGGATGAAAAGCATCATTTAGAACAGAAAGGCAGTTGCTTGGATGTTGCGAGGAGCCGAGGGTGGCCAACATCCTGACCAAGAGGCGAAGCAAGACAGTGCGTAGATTGGAAGAGAACACTAAAGCAGAGGTCAATTTTTTAATTATAGGATCTAGAGAAATTCACTATGTTCATATTATTAATATTCTGCTTTTCAGAAGACATAGATAATAGAAGATGATTATAGATGTCAGATATGAATTTAATTAAAAAATAAAAAGTGCAAAGCATAGCTCTTTCAAAAGCCCCGAACCTCGGGCGAGGCTGGGGGTTACGCGAGGCTCTCTGTGTTGCATATGAATGTACTGTATGGTTTTGCACGATTGCATTTTCCTGAAATACGCTGTAGTCCTGGGTGGATCGGTCCACACACCACGTGTTGTACGGCACAGAAAGAGAATCGATGTTGAATTCTTTTTCTGCTCAGCAGTTGTTTCTACTCCTGCGTGCTATCAGTATGTTTCCAAGCCTGCCAGCTTCCAGAACTTTCTGGAGAGAAAGAACATAAAAAGCTACAAAGTCACGGTTCCCAAGTTCTTTCCTGTCTGAACCCTTCATATGCCATGTGAGCTCCAGTTCTGTAAGACAAGTTCTCCAACCGCTTCACAGATGAACTCCTTAAAGATCCAGAGAGATGCAACGTAACTTTCTCCCTAGCGCGGTGACACTCTGAACGGCTGAGCTATAGTTTAAAATCTAGTTTCAAATCCAATATTCTTAGCTTTACTTCCTGTTTTACGTCTTAGTTTTACTTTCTATTGCTTTGATAAAAATACAGCAACAAAAGTGCGTTAGGAGAGGCAGAGTTTATTTGCGTTCACAATTCCATCATGGCAGGGAAGTCACAGCATTGGGCGCTTGAGAGAACTGCTCACATTATGTCTGTACTCAGAAGAAAGCAAGGGATGAGTGCATGCGTTCTTACACTCTGGCCTCTTTCTCCCTTTTCAAACAGTCTAGGGCCCAAGCCCGGTGAACAGTGCTACCTACCTTTAGGCTGCATGGTCTTAAGTCACTTAATGTCATCATGATAATCCCCCACAGACACGTCCACAGGGCAACCTAATCCAGACAGTCCCTCAGTGAGTCCCTTCCCAGACTCCAGACAGTATTAAGTTGTCAACTTCAACTAATCACCACAACCACTATTTCATCTCTGTCTATGCACCACGTGTGTGCCTGGGGCCTGGAGAGGCCAGAAGAGGGAGACACTTCCCCTGGGACTAGGGTCCCAGATGGTCATTGAACGGCCATGGAGCTGAACCTGGGTACTCTGGAAGAGCAGCCAGTGCTGATAACTGCTGTCCCATCTATCTGTCCATCTGTCCATCTGTCTGTCTGTCTGTGTATTTATCAACACTCAATATAGTTTAGAAATGACCAGTGTGACCTTCTGAGTACCACATATCTGGTTGCCAAATAAAGCACACAAAGTGTGGCTTGGAGCCCTAACTTTGCCATGTGTGCCTCTTCATATGTGGGGCCTGTTTTGCCACAGGGCACATCCTGAGATAACAATGCAAGGGAGAAAGAGACTCTCTTAGATTCAGGAGGAATTTATACCCAAGGCGAGGGTATTACCCAAACCACAAGAAAATGCAGACCATTAACCTTGGGTGGAGCGTGTTGTGATACAAAGCAAACACCAAAGCGAACCCATGCCATTTACCCAGGGATGAAGGAGCAGGCGCGTAACACAGCGTGGAAAGGGCGGTGAGGAGACACTAAATTCAACTGGAGCGCAAATATCCTGACCGTTCTGCCAGGAAACCAGGGAGGTGGGAGAGCAGGTGGGCTCCCTCCTCTGACTGCAACCCAACAGCCTCTGGGTCCACGATGCCTCACAAGGCTTCCAGCTCTTGGGTTTCTTGAGCGTCTCTTAAGACACTTGAGTTTGAGCACAGGTTTTCCCCTTTTCCCATTGTGTAATTCTTTTTTTTTTTTTTATCTTAAAGGAAGATAGAAGATCATGGAAGCTTTCCTGTTTCTTAATCTAGACAATTTTTTTTCACTTTTGAAAATGCTCTCCACTTGGAAGAATTTTCTGGCCAAGAACCCAAGCTCCCTCACAAACTTAACCCGGGAGTGTGAGGGGCCTTCTAGAGGTTCTCTTTTAGAGAGTCAGCTCTGAGGATTCTGGAAGGAGAAACTATATCCTAAAAGTGCCTTTAAAGTCACACGTAACGCGGACAGCAGTCCAGCTTAGACGACAGGTATTCAAAAGTCCCCTTGACAAAGGAGTTATTTAATAATCAAAGAATAATGAGTGCACTGTAAAATATCAAGTAATTAATAAGCATACCAAATAATCTAAGACCATTGTTTGAAATACTGATAAAAACCCAATCAGGGCTAATGAGATGGCTCAGTGGGCAGTCACATGCTGAGGAGCTCCGTAGCCCATGTTCAATCCCTGGGACCCACACGATAGAAGAAAATAACATATTCCCCAAAGTCGTCTTCTGACCTTTGTGAACACACACAGACACAGACGCGTGCGCGCACACACACACACACACACACACACATACAAACAAACACAAACATGCACACACACTAAAAATTTAAAAGATCTAACAATTTTTAAAATTTCACCAAAACCATTTAGCATTTCTGCTATAAATCTCTATTTTTTGCTGAGATCTATGACCGATATTTTATATCACACCTTCTTTTTCTCCTATTGTCATAAAAACAGAGAGATTCAGAGTGGAAAAGGAAGCAAAAGCCCAGAATAGAAAGTGTGCCTGCTTGAATCTAAAACCCGGAAAGGACTAGACAGGAGTAAAATGATACTATTACATTTATCACTATTATTAACTCTGCTCTGATGGAAGACACTGTCTCTTCTGGGCACGAAAACAGAACTGCCCCAGCCTTTTTTGACATGTACAAAGATGCAGAACAATGGATTCACAGAGCAATTGGCCTTCCGAACGCTCGCTCGACATCTCCTGGAGGAAGATCATGGAAAGCCTGGAACTGCCTGCGTCCCAGACTGGCACGGTGGTAACTGTTTCCCTTCTCCATTACCCAGAGCCCACGAATTTCCCTGTGGATGGAGGAGACGCCAGCTTGCATTTTTGTAGTTTTGAATTGATTTGCCTCTGCTGGAGGATGGGGTCCAGGAGCAGTGAACAGGGAGGAGGGCGTGAGGGAATCAAAGAAGTGACTACGCATTCCTTGGAAAAGAGAAAGGGACATTTCTACCCACAGGGGCGTGGGACTCATTAGGCATATGGTTGGAAAAAACCTCTGCTTCTCAGGCTTCATAGGCGTTGATATTTTAGACTAACTCATAAATATCTTTGTCATTCTTTCACCATTTTTTTTTTGAGGATGGCAGTGTATCAGGAAAAAACAGACACAGGTTTCCTGTTTGCCTCATTTCGAGAGTTTGATTTTTTCAGAGAAAAAAAGCTTCCTGGTGAGAGAGACTTCTGGAAATTTACGGCTAGATCCATCATCGCCCTCATCAGTCACTTAGGGTACCCGGCATCCCCCGCATGTTCTCAAGTTCCCTGTTTGTTATTCCCAGCAAGATAGCAGACTCCTGAAGTCTGGAAGCTTCCCTTTTCCTTCTCTTCATCCTCCCTTGCCTGCCTCTAGGCTCAACAAACATTCTGAAGAAAAGGATCTTCTAGCCTGAAAGCTCCCTGTAGGCCCTTTCTGGTTTATTTCATGGCCACCAAGTTGTTGTTGTTGTTGTTGTTGTTGTTGTTGTTGTTGTTGTTGTTGTTGTTGTTGTTCTTCTTCTTCTTCTTCTTCTTCTTCTTCTTCTTCTTCTTCTTCTCTCTTTTCCCTCTTCTCTCCTTTTTCTTTTTCAAATTCTTCTTTCATATGTTACATCCCAACTGCAGTTTCTCCCTTCCTCCCCTCCCCCTTTCTCACCCAGATCAACCCTCCATCGCCTCTCAGAAATGAGCCGGCCTCCCAGGGGGATATCAACCAAACATGGCATAATATTCTACAATAACACCAGGCACATATCAACATACCGTCATATCAAGACTGGACGAGGCAACCCAGCAGAGGAAACAAAGAGACAGAGACCTCCCCTGCTTCCAGCGTTAGGACTGCTAACAGTGCCGGCAAGAACACCTAGCTACCCAGCCACAACACATACGTAGAGGAATTAGGTCAACCCTCCCCCTGCCAGGTTCCCTGATCTCTGCAAGCCCCATGAGTTCCAGTCAGTTGATTCTGTGGGCTGTGTTCTCATGGTGTCCCTGACTCATCTGGTTTCTCTGGTCAATGTTTCTAGAGTCCTCCGCAGGACTGCCCAAGAGTCAAAGATTCCATGCAGTCACTTGAGCAGGCTTGCTTTTCCGTCCATCACCAGAGTTACCACGCTTCTACTCGGTTTCAGCCCCCGGCGACACACAAGGTGATTGCCTGGTGAAGGCCCTTCGCACATCTCATTCTCATACTACGTGTAGGAACCGTTATAGTTAAAATCCCTTACTGCTATGCCTGTGACTCCAGATGGCCACATCTGTGCATGCCTTAGAATTCTAGAAATAGAGGCAGTTTATGGCACCGTGGTTAAAGTCAGTCAACCTGATACTGGCTGGGTCTGGTTGGCTTCAAAACCAAGTTTTCATTTGGTGAAGGCTTAACAGAGGAAGACCAATTTCTCAGTGAACACCCTGACCCAAGCAGCGTGAAGAAACTTGAATTACTCCGTGTTACTAAAGTAACATCCTAAACCAAGCAGCATGAAGACATTTGAATCGCATCGTGTTACTAAAGTCAACATGAAGTGATTCAAATACTTCTAGCTGGGTTGAAATTCTTCAGTCTACATAGCCAGTGATTTACCTTCATTTCTGCAATTGCATGTGTTTATGTGTATATGTACATGTGTGTGTATATAGGTGTTTGTGTGCATGTGCACATGTATGTAGAGGTATGTGTATATAGATGTGTGTGTGTTTGTGTGTCCATGTGTACAGAGGTATATGTATGTGTATATGTCAGTGTGTATGTGTTCACATGTGTACAGAGGTATGTGTGTAAACAGGTGTGTATTATCCACGTTTACAGAGGCGTGTGTATGTATGTGTGTCTTTAGGTGTTTGCACATATGCTTGCACTTACGTACATGTATATATGTTTTTAGAAGCCAGAGGAAGACCCTAGGGATTTTTCTTTGGTTGCTGTCCACTTTGGGTTTTGAGGCAGGGTCTCTCCCTGTCCCAGAGCTTGCCAAATAGGCTAAGCTGGCTGTCTAGAAAGCCCAGAGATTTTCTGTTTCCACCTCCGCAGCACTGGGGTCATGATCACATGCCACCACTCCCGGGTTCTTTCACGTGGGACCTGGGCTCGAACTCAGGTCCTCACACTCTAAAGGCGAGAGCTGTACTTCCTCATGTAGTTTCTGCACTGTGTCTATGGCTGCCCTTCACAATGCTGGTGCGTTATTTACGTGTATTCTAAGAGGAGACAATGTTTCTAGATTCTATTTGACGAAAGACCAGTTTTCTGAACATGTTAATCCATCAAGAGAGATCGCTTTTGTGTAAAACTTATTAGAAAATTAAAAGGGAAGCATATGAGCTTTTATTCTAAAATAGATTCAACAGGCATAAAATGCCATAAAAAAATCCAGACCCGTTCCCATGCCCAATCTGCATTCCTTAGATCTTTCTGAAGATGGCAGTTGTGGGACTGTCTTCAGTCCACATACTATGCTCTGAGTAGCTCTCCTGTGTCGTGGGACTGTCTCCAGTCCGCATACTATGCTCTGAGTAGCTCTCCTGTGCCAGGCTGGAGGTTGTATGGCAAGGATGTCCTTATATTTGCTGCAGTACAGGAGTCCTGCTTGGGCCCGGGCATTTTGACGGTTTTATCAGAGAACAAGCTACAGAAAGCAGACAAATGCATGGAACAATGCAAAGAAGTGGCAAGAAGTTCTCTCAAAGGAGACTTTGGTCTGATAGGTAAATTAATTGGTTATGGGAAAAAAAAATCCCCCCAAATCACACAAGGCATCATTGTCCTTAATTCAACTTTGTCCTGGAGTTTTGAGACCAATTTGGAGTTGGGACTTGCCCATCTGTGCTCTCCACTTATCGTGTGCTGTTGGCAGCAGATGAGACCTTTCATAGTTAACGCAGATACTCTGGCCAAAGTCTAGGGAGTCATTTTCTCTGCCTGCATGGAAGAGCCTCCCACCCCTTGAAATTCTGCTTCCTTTACATAATGACCACAGTCTGTCCCTCAGCAGCTGCCGCTGCAAAATGTAGGGGCGACTCTTTACTATTATTTATTTATTTATTTTTGCTAGTTAAAATGATTTCTATGACAAGCTTGTGGTTTCGCAGATGGTCGGCTTCCCTGTGCCCTTCACCATCAGTGGCTGGCATTTTGGGGTGTATCTCCTTTGAGCTACTTCAAGGAAGAAGTCAAGTGATGACAGAAAACTCCAGGGCTCCGTGCACCAGAGAGAAAGATGTTTTGAGGGGTTCCTGTTGACCCAGAATGGGTCTAGGATTCGGAAGAGGGTAATGATGCCACATGCTGCACGGGCCCTGGTGACAGTCTGTCTACAGGGAGAGATCTGGTGGTGACAATGATCTCCTGGAGCACACAGGTCCCAGAGCTTCACCACAGACACATGCTGGGGCGAGCGAGAATGGGTTCCTGGGAATAGTGACAACATCGAGAAGGCTGGCCCTTGCCAGTTGTGGGCTGTGCTGCACGTCCACCAAGTATTTTATCTCAATCACTAGATCTTCCGTAGCCCAGCAGAGCAGCTCTCACCAACACCTGCTTGTAATACCCTGCAGTCTTTTTCATTATTTATTTACTTGCATAGGAGACAGCCTCGTGCGGCCCAGGCTGACCTAGAACCCATCACAAAGGAAAAGATGACCTTGACTCTCTAACCTTCCTGCCTCTGCCTCCCTAGTGCTGGTACTACGGGCAGGTACCACCTCCTCTGGCTTGTGTTTAGCTGGGATAGAGGTGGCTTTGTGCACGCCAGGCCAGCACTCTACCAAACAAGCCACATTCCCACTAACGTTCTCTGGGGCCAACAGTTTCCTTAGTCATTCACCTCCAAGTTTAGTGGGATTGCATGAAGTTTGTGATTGTGGCTAAAAACGAAAGGAAATGAACAAAGCAAGTTTGCGTGTGTGGTTTTATTCCTTCAAGAGGCTTACCGACACAGGCTTGAGGGGAAAGTCACTTTGCTGGATGCACAGTCGAAATGGTACTGTTACCAGAACAGGAACCTCCCTGGAGATTTCTTCAAAGGCTGTGCCAACTCCGAGTCTTCTGGAAATGGGATATCAACCCTGGTGATTAAAGGGCCTGGGGAGGTTGTATGGAATGTGCGGATCTTAGGGCCTGAATTCAGTTTGATTATGGGGGTTGTGAGGGACAGCACCCCTAAAGAGAGACTTAAGACTTTTTTAGGGCTCATGTGTGTTTAAGGGTTCCATCCCTCTGGATGGTTCTGGCGTTTCTATTTGTTTCTTGTGCAGTTGGTAGAAAAAGGGCTATGACAGCATAACTCCCTGAAAATTCATTTGAAAATAAAATTAGGCTTCTTAGATATGCTCTCCTTTGTCTGGGTCTGACTCCACACTGTGGTTGAGCCGGTTCTCCTCACGGTTTGTCTGGACTCCCGTGTTGGACAGTGCAGGTCCAAGCAGCTGGTGCCTTTCCAGAGACCGCCCACCATCTCTGCTCACCGCCCCCCCCCCCCAACATGTCCTCCCTGTGGGCTCTGCACTTCGGAGAGTCTGAACTGGCTGAAGATTTGTCTCCCCTAAGCTCTCCGGCTTTGGGGCTTTTGAAGCTGTTCATGATGGGATGTTCACCCCCTTCTATACCTTTGACCAGAAGTGCGTGCCCATCTTCCCTGGCCCCTTTGGGTAATAGTTTCTTTTTTGCTACAGAGACTCAGTTTGTAGCCAGAGCTCTCCTTGGTCTTCCTCCTCCGGAGCCCGGGGATGACAGATGTTAACATCACACGCTATTCTCAGCTTTTCCTAAACTGTTTTCATTTTCTTCTGCAAGGCGGGGTTTCTAAGTTTGTCCACTTTCTCTTTCACTGTATCTTGGTTATTGCATCTATAACAATCCGTCTTCTTAAGGAAGACATGGATTAAATAAAAATTTCCTCCTTTCTGGTGTGCGGGAAGTCCATTCAACCCTCCCTTCTCTTTCACCTCCCATTTGTCAGGCTCTCTCTCCCGTCACCTAGGCCAAAAAAGTTCCATATGAAATTTTATTTCCTGTATAGATGTGTGTGTGCGCGTGCACGTACACACATGTGTGTGGTTGGGAGACCAGCGTTCAATGTCGTTGGTTTCCATCAGTTGAGACGAAGGCTCATTGAACCTGGAGCTCACTGGCTGGTCAGACTAGCTATCCTCCCGTCTCTGCCCCCTTAGCAATGAGATCGCAGGTATGAATCAACACACTGGACTTTTTATGTGGGCGCAGGTGATTTGAAAGCTGGGAATCTGCACTCTGGTCTGTGTTGGCCTGGCAGGTGCATCACCTGTGGAGCCACCTCCCCAGCTTCCCTTCCTCATTGCACCAACAGTGTTCAGATATCTCTAGAAACCCCTAGTGAGCAGACTCACTTGTCCCTCTAAAACCTAGGTAAAAGTCTGGCTGTAGTTTCTATGGAGGGACAGCTAGCAGATGGTTTAGGGTTTTCAGCCTAGATGTTGGAATTGCCTGATGCGGAGTGAAAGGTTTTCCCACACAGGAAAACTCAAAACAAATGAGCATGACTATGGGCCAATAAAGTTTTATGAACATCGAAACTTGAATTTCATATGATTTTTACACATCACCTTTCTGTGGCTCAGAGCTGTAGAAGGGCAGCTGCGAGACCGAATTTGTCTGCTGTGCTGGCTTATTGATCTCTGATCTAGACCGTGAGAGCCATCTTAGTGAATTCTGGTCCTTAGGTCACCATATCAGAATGGCTTAGGGTCAGGCAGGGTAGATAACTTGGTTGGCAAGAGTGCATGTCTTGCAGGCATGGAGACTTGAGTTCCACCCCCAGAACCCTCAGAAACTGCCTAGGAGGGTATGGCAGACCCAGCTGGCAAGATGGTGTAGCAGCCTGCCAGGCAAGCTTGAGGCCGGTGATAGACCCTGCCTTTAGAAAAAGGTCCCAGCATCTAAGGAGTGATGCCCGAGTTTGTTGCCTGCTCTACACACACACAGCAGCCAAGACTCCGTCTTTGGAACTTTCTAGATGCAGAAAATGTGAAATTTGGGCTTTCTGCCTGTTCACATTTAAAATACCTCCTTTGCAGGATATTGGTGTACGAGGCAAGTCTTATTTAAGTTAAACTCAGTAAAAATAAGAGACTTTCACAGAGAGGAAACACACATTGAATACAATGTGTATGAGACTAAAATGTAAATAAGAAATTAACTATGTTTCCATTCCAAATAGCAACGTCTGCAGCTGAGCCACTGGTGCCCACAGGAGATGCAGGGGAAATCGCTTTTATTACGAGCTCACGGCTCCGAAGGGCAGATGCTGCACACTGCCTGTACAGCCTCATTCATCGGACTCAATGGAGGTAAAGCAGCCTCCTCCAGGGAGAAGAAAGGCCATCTGGAAGGCTGTGCCCACGGGGGCCTTTGGCTAACTCAAATCAGTTGAGACGGGAATAGAACTCCAACTGAACAGACAGGCCTGGTGGCTTCTGATCTGCAGCCAGTCACCTGCATCTTGTGAATTCTCATCAAAGTTTAAAGGGGAGGAAGGGGAGTGGGGAGCAGCTTGAGAACCCCTGGTGTTCCAGGGGCTCTGCTCTGACTTTGGTCCCTGGACGAGGTTACTGAGTTTTCACCTGTGTGCTGTGCTGTGGGTACCAGGGAGGACTTTCTTGTTTAATCCTCACAAGAGGTACGCTAAGCAGCCACATTCTCAGCTCAGGAGACCGAGGCTCGCAGAATATTATAAGTCTTCACCTAGGGTTAGTGCGGTGGGAGATGTGAACTCAGGGCTCTGCGCCTGAGAATTACGCTATTTAGACGGAATGAAAGCAGGTTTTAATAGTTGTGTTTTAATCTGTTTGTTTTGCTGAAGAAGGAACTAGAGACTGAGTTCTGGACTCTGGACAAATACATCCAATTTCATCCCACAAAAGCCGGTGCTCCCACGTGGCAGCGTGTTAAGACACCCATGATCTTGCAGGTCACTGAGCCGGCCTTGAACCGCTCTGGATCACTATGCCCAGGGGAGATGTGGTTTGGTTACCTTAAACATTAATGTTTGTTTGGTAACCCATAAGCCAGATAACCAGTAAAGAGGAAGTGGCAGAGGGTGCTCGCGAGGGGAACGGAGGTCTTGGCCACTGTGACTCCACTAGGCAGGGGACCTCAAGGCTGGAAGAAGGAGTCAGACAGAAGCCGGGGTTGCAGATGTGGATTTCAAGGTCACCCAGTTGCTCATGGGATCCCCCAAAGCGAGGGAGCAGGTGCCCACAAACCGTCCTTTGAATGACATATATTTAGATGAGGACATTCTTTGTTGTTGTTGGTTTTCCTTTTCTTTTTCTTCTTTTGTGGCCCTTATTAATTTCTCAAGTTAAAGAGCATCTTCAAGTACGGCTCCAGGGAAAGACACCGGAGCTAATTAGAGCCAATGCTGTGTTAATCTCATCAGCCTGATGAGCTGGGGTAGATGAATTCTCTCTGAGCGGGAGAGCACCGTCGGCGTCACACTCAAGCGACTCCAGACGTTTGGGGAGAAAACAATGCTGCCCTTATGATCTATCAACACCAATTTCAAGTCTAATTACACATGCAGAACAGCTCTTTCTAAGGCCTGGACTCCTTTAAAAGGGCAGGCATGACAAGCACTATTTCCAGTCACCTCCTTTAGGGACACAGTTTCTTGTAAGAAGTCAAATGGTTTAAGTGTTTCACAAGAGGGAGACACACGTATGCAGAACATCTCTTGGCATTCGGGTGTGAGCTTTGATTTTCACAACTGAACCGCCAATAGTCAGCCCTGAAAACCCACCAATAACTAACATTAGACAGACTGAGAGCTTATATGGATGAATATTTATCTGCATGAACATATACGTATGTAGTGACAATTGTTGAATAAAGGAAGTCGTGGATTTAAAAGGGCACAAGGAGTGGTATGTGAGAAGGTTTGGAGGAAAAAAGGGAGGAAAAGAAAAATAAAGAAAAAAACATTTCTCTCTTTAGCTTTAACAAATATGTAACTGTCTTTATAAGCAACTTTCTCACTATGGATGTGGACCAAAGTTTGTATTTTTCTATCAGTCAGTCTGACATTTGTTCATAAACAGTAATTTCTCAAGGTACTGAAGGAATGCATTTGAATTCTAGGCTCTTAAAGAAAGAGGACAGAAATGTGTTGGTGTAGACGGGCGGGGTGGCTTATGCAATTCTTTGTCTCACAACCACGACAACAAAACCAAAACCCAGCACCACCGGGAGCACGCCGTTCTTGTCCCCTGGCGCCAGCTCAGACCCTGGGCATCTTTGGGTTCTGAGAAGGCACCAAGGGTGTAGCTCCCTTTCATCTCCCCCAGCTGAAGTCATCAGAAGCCTTCCTGCTTCTGTGCCTTCTCAGCTAGGCAGGTTTTCTGGACACAAGCCTCAATCTTATAAACTACCGTGCCTAAGGGAGATCCCTATCGACCTGATGCAAATATCTTCTACCCATTTATAAGAGCCCATTATGGCGCCGCAATCAGCCACCCGGCAGAACAAACTGTATGCTGGAATATGCCAATTTTAATTGAAGCAGTGTCACGCAGGAAGTATTTAGAGACTGGAGAGGACTCTGCATATCTGAGCTGGGGTGCAGAGAGACTGGCCTCCCCGTACAGGGTGCAGAAGACTGGATGGCGAGAGAGGCAGTATGCTGCTGGATTAACTGAAGGTTCAGCTGACGTGGGCAGCAGAGGAGAAGATGGGAGGCAGCAAGAGCAGAAGTGTTCCCTGGTTGTCGGAAAGATTCAGAACGCTCCCTACCGCAGGGGCTTCTTCCTGGCATTTTGGATGGGATCCTTTTGAATGCGAACCTGTCCCCTCAAACAGAGTATTTCAGCATTTCTGGCCCCTGAGTGTCCAATACTGTAAAAATTATGTTTCACATTAGCCAACGAAGGAAAAATGCCTGGGTCATAAATAAAAAGCATTGAAATTAATTCTTGCCGTCTTGAAGATGAACTATAATTACAGATTCTTCTTCTTTTGTATTACTAGCTAATGCTGTAACTGCGTTTCTGAGTCCGCAGCTTACTGGGGAAATAGGGTAACTTTGCCCTGAGATTGGCAACTGCTTTGAATAATCCCTCAAGTGTGCTGGTTTATAATGATACAGTTCCTAATCCTTTGTTCCAGAAGGTTCCACAAGCTCTTGTGTGGACCTAACTTGGCAAACTTCATTTTAAAGAAGGGGCTTCATCTTAAGCCAAATGGGTGATCCCCAGAAACGTGCCGCAATAGCAGAAATTTGAACAGATACCCTAAAAATGGCCAGTTCAGAAGGCAGGGAGCAGGGCCGTAAAATATAACGAGGTCCAGATGTTCTTGGGAGGCATCCTGTCCTTGAGATACCCGTCAGTAATTTATGGCTCTTTGTTAGGTTTTTGTGCCCCCAAACAGACCAATGCTTTCAGAAACTACCTTACCCTATGCTCCCCTTACCCAATCCCAAGACGACAGGACATGAGCTCCCCTGATTACGGCGTTTCCCCTTTAAGAGTTCTCCCCTCCTAGGGCTCCCTGCCACACTTTCCACACCCACCATGTTGGGGATCTGGAAAGATGTTGGTGCAAATTTGACTTTGAATATTAAAAACCCTCGTGTAATTTGCATCAGAAATCCAGCTCCGTGAATTCATTTGGGGACCAGAAATTTGGGCATGACATTCTTTTTTCTCCTTATTTAACTCTCCTCCCCTGTTGGACTCCAAGCAATTCTTCAAAGAATTTTAGGCTGTGACGTGGTAGTGATTGGGATAGGCTGGCTGGCTAGGGTCTAGAAGTTCAGGAATTGATACTTTTTTTTAATGACTTTAGTTCTGAGGGTTGAGCCTTGGGCCTCTGCATGCCACACAAACACTCTGTCATGGGTCTATGTCCTCATCCCATAATTTTAAAATGATCCCTGTAGTTACAAATGTATCCCTCAAAAACCTTGTTGGAAGGCGGTTAATAAGAGAAAAAAAAACCCACATAGAATAAAAGTAAAAATAATTCACAGATTTTAGAGATCTCTTGCTAGAAATAATGAGCTTTGAAAAAAGTTTTCCAGGAAACACATGCATTTAATAGGGTTTTCTTAGAACAGTAAAATAAGTAATATTTATGAAATATTAAGCGGTACAAATGTAGCTGTGATATAACATTGCCCGTATCTTTTGCTAACAGGTGACAGTTTCAGGGGAGATGTTAAGAATAAAGAAAACACTTGTGGGCTCTATTCATTTGTAGAACTGTGTTATTATCAGGCCAACAGCATGGTTATATGCGGAAAGACACTAGACTCATGACTTAGAAGTTAGGTTAGCAAGGCTGTTTGCAGCAATGCAGTATTCTTGCAACCATGCCAGGGACCGTGCAGACCCCTAACCAGCAGAGACAGCACCCCATAAGGGAATGCACTTAGGGCACAATGTCTTCTCTGAAATCCGACAAATTCTGATGGATGATGATGGTTTCACCAATGATATCACTTAGTGAAGTTTAACTTGAGGACTTACGAAGAGTATTTAGAGGACTCTCTGGGAGAGGTGTGTGGTGCAGGAGATTTTTAAATTATTTCTCTCACTGCTATCATAGCACGTCTAAGGTTTCTGAAATATCCCCTGACTGAGTGTTAAACGTTTAAATACTGCAGAAGGCATGGGGACCTGTGTGATGGAAAGACTGGTGTGGACTAGACCGTGAAGGATCTGGATGCGAGAGGAGAGTCTGGTCTTTGTCCTGTAAACCATAAGGAGGAACACAGAGGTTTACTGAAAGCGGAAATAAAATCATAGAAATAGATAAGCTCTCACTGCGGCCCCAGTCAGGCTGGTATAAGACGCACACGTCACAAATGCTGTGACCCTTTTGTCTTGAAGACCTGACATAGCAAAGGATTCACTGCAGGAGTCTCCGAAGGAGCACGGAACAGGGAGACAACTACGCGGGAACAATGGACAGAAAGTCAAGAGGGAGCAATCTGGAGGATGCAGGAGTGTTTGATGAAGAGCAAGCCACTGTTAGCATCAGAGAAGATTGTTTTAGCAATGAAATGGGTGTGGACAGGAAGCAGCAGGAGGTTGGGAGGTGCCACAGGTAAGGAAGTGCAGATGATGATGAGTGAAACCTGTTTCTCCGAGAATAAATCTCTTAGGCGATTCATGGGATAAGGTGGAGAGGTCAGACACACATATAGATGGCCTTTCAGGGGCAAAAACAGAGGACCGTCATTTAGTGAGCAACACAGAATCAAGCAGTTTCCTGTAGGTCGGGAGAAATTGGGCAACACACAGGCTATAGGCAAGATGGTAGAACTATAAAGGTGAAAGAAAGGACATTATAGGGTGTTTATAGTAAGCAGGATGCTAACAGAGCAGGGAAGCGAGCGATGGGGCTGGTGTCACGTGGGATTTCTAGGTCAAGGTGAAATTAATGTTAATGAATGCAGGACCTACAGGGTCTTTTTCTGGAAATCGGAGTGGAAGCAGGGAGGATGGACCAGTTTCTAAAAAGCAAGGAGGAAGAGCGGAGCCCTACCTGGGATGGTGACATACCAGATTACCTGCACAAATGCTGATTAACTTAACATATATTCATGATCAAGAATATACTCATGGTATTTAGCGTTTCCATGTGCTGGCATGTAGATTTACATGCCAAGTAGCAAGTGTGATTTAGCAGGCATTCAAATCACTTTAAACCATTGGCATATGTATTTTGGATATTTTTTTAAACGTGAAAATCTGTATAGGTAAAATCTAATATTCATCCAAAAATTACAGCCATTTAACTGAAACCAGCTTATTTATCCTTTGATCAGTGAATTTTATTTGAAATTTCGAGTGTGCTGTTTCAGAGCAACTTTTCTGAATCTCGCATTAGACGATACTCTATCTCATAAAACTGCTTTTGAAGCAAAATGCACTACAATGCCCATTGCAACTCACCCTCCTGGAAATGTAAAACTGATTTATCTAATGCGCTACAAAATTCTCTACAAATGTGCCAATGTGGTGAAATAATGTTAATTAGGATGAGAGACAAAATATGATATATTTTCTTTAAATTTTAGAGCAATTAGTATAACTGTTACTAATGTGGCATAATAACTGCAATTATTTCCATTTGCATTTTTGCTGGGATTTATATTCGTTAAAAGTCCGTGGTTTCGTATTCTGCAATATGCAAAAATGAACATCACTTCATAGTGTTTTATAGCCAGATAATGCAGTAGGTGATTTCATTTACTTAGCTAAGCTAACAGCCAAACGCCTTACTTTTTTTTTTTTTTTTTTTTGGGTTTTCGAGACAGGGTTTCTCTGTGGTTTTGGAGCCTGTCCTGGAACTAGCTCCATAGACCAGGCTGGTCTCGAACTCACAGAGATCCGCCTGCCTCTGCCTCCCAAGTGCTGGGATTAAAGGCGTGCGCCACCACCGCCTGGCTCCAAGCACCTTACATACATGCACTATGATTCACAGTATTCCTAGAGCCCTCCTGAGCAGACTATCTGGAACTCTCTGGTATGCACACACTCCACTTAAATTTCTGCTCTCACAAATAAGCAATGAGCACCCTCGAGGCAGCCTGACCATTTTGACATGGTTAGCACCTTTTCCAAGCTATTGCTTACTCTACTATCCTGGCAGAGAAGTGTGCAATCTTTATTGTGATTTAAAAGCCTTTTTATTTGTCTATTATTTAGTTTTGGTTTTCCAAGACAGGGTTTCTCTGTGTAACCAACCCTGACTGACCTAAAATTCACTCTGTAGACCAGGGTGGCCTCGAACTCACAGAGATCCCCCTGCCTCTGCTTCCCAATGCTTGCTGGTATTAGAGGAGTATGCCACTGCTGCCCAGTGATTTAAAAGCCTGGGAGAGTTTGAGATTTTCTCAGAACATTTATTTTATATTAGTTACTTTTAGATTTGACTTTATAGTACTTCCTTAAAGCATTCACACTGATTCAGGCATTGTGATGCACACCTTTAAGCCCTGCACTCAGGAGGCAGAGGCAGGTGGATCTCAGTGAGTGTCAAGCCAACCAGTGCCACATAGTGAGACCCTGTCTCAAACAAAACAAAACAAAACAAAACAAAACAAAACAAAACAAAATCCCCAAACCAACCTGCACTTGAAAGCTGGCCATGCCCCTTGCTGGTCCCTGCAGCAAGAGAACTGGCCCCAGCGTTGCGCAGGCACAGGAAAAACTTCACTGGCCATGATGGCATGGGCAGAGAAGAGCTGACTTCTCCCATCATCTGAGACAGATGACCCCAACTACCTAGACTGACCATCTCAGCTACCACCCAGACCCACATCCGGGGCTTTGGGTTCACCCACCCTAACATCTACCCCATCTAAGTCCTGCTGGAGCACATGAAGGGACTGGTTTTGTGGAATGCTACCTGAAGGATTTCCATGACTCAAAGTGTAGCACGAATAATAAAAACCCAGAGACAGAAATTGGGGTTCAACCTGAAGGTCAGGAAAACAAAACAGCCAGCCACTGGCTTTTACTTCTACCTCGATCTGAAACAGACTGGATCAAAGAAAAGCATCTCCTCGCCATATAATAATCAAAACACAAAATATACAGGTTAAAGAAAGAATATTAAGAGCTGCAAAGGAAAAAGGCCAAGTAACTTATAAAGGTAAACCGATCAGACTTATACCTGACTTCTCTATGGATACCATGAAAGCCAGAAGGTCCTGGATAGATGTGCTGCAGAAGCTAAGAGACCATGGATGTAAACCCAAACTACTATACCCAGCCAAGCTATCGTTCACTATCAATGGAGAAAACAAGACATTCCAGGATAAGAACAAATTTAAACAATATGTAGCCACAAATCCAGCCCTACAGAAAGAAAATCGCAACCCAAGGAATCCAACAATGCCAACACTGCCTACAATAACTCAGGCATCTAGCGACCCTTCAACAGCACATCTCAAAGAAGGGAGACACACAAACTCTACTACCAAAAACAAGAAGAATAACCGGAATAAACAACCACTGGTCATTAATATCACTTAATATTAATGGGCTAAATTCACCTATAAAAAGGCACAGGCTAAGAGATTGGATACGAAAACAGGATCCAACAGTTTGCTGTTTGCAAGAAACACATCTCAACCACAAAGACAGACATCTACTCAGAGTAAAGGGTTGGGAAAAGGTGTTTCAAGCAAACGGTCCTAAGAAAAAAGCAGGTGTGGCCATACTAATTTCTAACAAAACTTACTTCAAACTAAAATCAATCAGAAGAGATCGAGATGGACACTTTATACTCATAACAGGAACAATTCATCAGGATGATGTCTCAATCCTGAATATCTATGCCCCTAATATAAGGTCAATAAGGCAAACGCACTGTTCTTTCGGGAAATTACCTATTGTAGACCAGATCTCCACAGAAGACAGCCATCCTTGCCTTGGCATTGTTGCGATCACACTGATCCCAGCTCGGCCTTGGCAATCCTGCACACCTGCCCTACAGCAAGCACACTGCTCTAGGTGAAGAATATGAATCTATGATGAATACGAACCTTCCCTAGTAGTTTCTTCATTTATGATGGCCTTGAACTACCCAATGGAGTCAAGTGTTAGGACTAAGTTGGTAATTACAGTTGTAACTTATTATTTATATGTTGCAATTTCACCTGAAATTGCTTCTGATGCCCATTTCCTTCATGTATACTGACAACTGGCCAACAAATACACTTTTAAGTAGAAGAAGAAATATTTATTTATTTTTTTTAGAAGACATATTAACTCTAGTATTTAACTCTTGGAAGAGTCACTGAGAGGGAACATTTTATGTAAAAATTTTTGCATTTTTATGTAAAAATTGCAGATTTGGTTTTTTTATATTACTTAAACCTCATGATAAGGGTGATTGAAAAGTAACTTGTTCCCAAGAATTTCCTGATAAGCATGGATTTTGTCCCCATCCCTAATAAGGTCTAAGTGAAATGAAGCATGGAATATTAGGACCTGACCACAGAACAAGTTCTTACTTACACGTCAGCTTAGATAGGAACGTTAATTTTTTTTGTTGTAAGAACTTGACCTCACAAAGGTGAAGGGACAAAAATAAAGGCAGTCCAGGATAATGATAAAGGGAGAAGTATAATTCCTCAAAAATCATAGTATACGAAATATACACACATGACAGATTGGAACATGGAAGAGGCTTTTGCTCCTGAGAGACCAGAAACAAATGAAAAAAAAAAAAAAACCAAATCAGTTTTAATTTTTTCCAACTGGATTCAATGGTCATATCAATGCAAAAGATATAATCTTGTCAAAGTGACCCTGTTGTCAAATTCAAATCTAGGTCATCGGTCTTATTTACACTGTACTCGACACAATTTTCCTACCTTTCATCTCACAATAATTTTCTTTGTAAAGCCGTTGGAGGACTTGTTTCCTCTTCTTCACAAGCCATGTTATCTTAACATGTATTGGTTTCTTCCTTGACTTTGGAAAGTGGAGATTCTGATGCCCAGTGCTTGAGGACCAGATGTCCTGAACACATCCTTCAGGTAGGGTCCCCAGCCTCACTTTGACCCAGAGAAGAACTAAACAGAGATTTCTCAAAAGAAGAAATTCAAATGACTGAGAGAAACTAAGGACTGCAGGAAAAGGTCAATATCCTTGTTCAGCAGGGAAACATAAATTAAAACTACTTGGAGATTTCATCTTGTCCAGGGCAGAAAGGCTAATTTCCACAAACCAAATGTAAACGGATGCAGTCACTATGGAAACCAGTGTAAGTCGATCTACCATACGACCCTGACACTCCACTCCTCGGCGTGTACCCGAGGCTACATCCTACTACAGAGATCCCTGCTCATTCTTGCTCATTGCTACTCTAGCACAGTGGCCAGGTTATGGAAACAGCCTCAATGCCTATTAACTGATAAATCAATAATGAAAACGTGGTGCATTTATTTATACAGTGGAACATCATTCAGTTGTTAAGAAAATAAGACTTTCAGATAAATGCTTGGAACTGGAATAATCATCCTGTTTGAGGAAAACCGAGGCCCAGAAAGACAAATGTTGTATGTTTTTTTCTCATACGTGGATGTTAGCTGTGTATCTTCCAATATGTCTATTTAAGTTGGATTGCCCATAGACGCCAGGAAACCAGTCAAGGGCCGTGGTGGAAGGGGAAGAACACAGTTAAGGTAGAAGAGAGAACTCAGGTGCTGTGAAGTTGGGAATAATGAAGCAGAAAGTCTGGAGTGGGGTGGGAGATGGAGAGTGGGGTAGAAGAGGGAAGATGGAGTGTATAACTAACAATAAACCCCCCTCGAGAGGCACATGGATACCAAACACTGTTGAAGCTGCCAGGAATATATACATATATAGATATAAACAGAGCTCAAATGCTATTGCCTGACAACAGGGGTCAAGGACTGTTATCCAGACACCACAGGCTTTCAAATCAAATGCCCAGTTCCAGGCATAGCTCCTGGAGTCACATGGATGGAGTCACACAGTCAAGTGGAGCCACGCGGATGCTCCTCAAACATTAAGGGTTACTGCTGTTGCTGTTGGTTACTCTCCACATCTGGATAGTAAGACGATTATTGAGGAATCCGTATTATCAAGTCAGCCAACATGGAGAACTCAAGCTGGTACTCCCCTGGAAGCTTTATTCCTATTGGGTTGCTTTTATGGTGTTGGATGTGCTGTGTCTAGTATTGAGGGAGAAAAATCATCAGTCCTACCCAGCTGTGAATTCTGCTGACCGCACTAAGGACTAGTTTAGCAAGATAGGCCCACAAGTCCAGGAGTGATGGAGATGTCACAAGAGTAACCAACCACGTGTTGGCTGGATTTAAAGTTCATTACCCAAGACAGAATTCATGTTTGGCACCAGTAGTGGGTTCAAGAGCTTGGAACTAGGTAGGCCCTAGGCTCTAGAGCTGATATTATTGATGTGGGAGTGATTTCTTTCTGATCTGTTGCTTTCATTGGTTAATTAATAAAGAAACTGCCTAAGCCCATTTTGATAGGCTAACCCTTAGGTGGGTGGAGTAAACAGAACAGAATGCTGGGAGAAAGAAGCTGAGTCAGGGAGTCGCCATGGTTCTCCCACTCCAGATAGACACAGGTTAAGATCTTTCCTGGTTAAGCGCACCTCATGGTGCTACATAGATGATTAAAAATGGATTAAGAGGCTAAAACTAATGGGCCAGGCAATGTTTAAAAGAATACAGTTTCCGTGTAATTATTTCGGGTAAAGCTAGCCGTGTGGGCAGCCGGGTGCCGGGAAAGTAGCCCGTCGCTCATAGCACAACATATTATTACTGGTTTTTCTGTTAAATGGACATAGTATTAAACTACCCTCAAAGGCTTGCCATTAAACCCATCAGAGAAGATTCTTTTACAGGAGATTGTGATTAACAGAGAGAGTAAGGGACGGTGGGGTGCGCTGCTTAAATGGAACATCACAGCCACTCCTCCCAAGGCTCAGGGATCACTGTGGAAGAGATCTCTTCAGAGCTCTGCTCAGTGGATGATCCCTCTCAAACACTCTGAACTATCTTCGTAAAAGGGAGAAAACATATTCACGCACAAACACTTATGACTGTTGGTCAGCCTAAGAAAGGAGGACACTGGTCTGTGAGAACCCTCTGGGGACACTTCCTGGGGAAAGAAAGAAAACTTTGCTAATCCAATTGATTTCAGTGTATGAGAAGGGTACAAATCAAATGGTCTCAGTCTCGCTTTAACAGTGTAAGAGCGAAAGGCGGGCATGGTTGGCCAGCAGCTTGAGTTTGCTTTACTCCAGAGACCAAACAGCAGTCTATGTGGACTAAGAGTCAAATGATTCTTGATATCACAGGAGGTTGAACACCGGAAAAGGAAGCATTGATGAAGAAATTGATGTTTCTTGTATTGTTGAAATAGAAAAGTGATTAGCAAGCCCAATTAAAAATAGCACTCATGCTAGAAGCCCTCGGACAAAGTAGATTTTGCAAAAATAGAGAGTGCTTGATATGATTCTATCAAAACACACTTGGAGACACGAATAAAACAGGTACTTTCATAGGATAACAAACATTTTAAAAACTCAACTCAGGAAAACCAGAAACTCTGGAAGATAAATCATGGTGGGAGAAAGTCAGTCAGTCATAAAAGGTGCCAATTCTTCCTTCAAACAGAACCAAATCAAAGCTTGCTGAGAAACAAAGAACTGAGTAATTTCAAAGGTTCTATCTTCAAACACTTGGAGCCTTTAGTGCTAGTTCAGCTGCTTCACAGGAAAGACAAGCTGTCGCTTTCCAAGGCCGAGAAAAAGAAGATGCCAGATAATCAGCATATGCAAATGTTGATGTAAATTCATATGCAAACACGCAGAATTTAGGGTTACATGATAACCATACTCTATTTAGATTGAATGTAGTTTATCCAGGGAATGAACTCAGGTCATCGGGCTTGGTGGCAAACTCCTTTATAGTGATAGTTTACTTATATTTTAATAAATAAAACTCACCTGAAGATCAGAGGATAAAAACTAAGCCACTAGAGGCAGTGGAACATACACCATTAACCCCAGAATATGGGAGAGAGAGACTGATGGATCTCTGTGAGTTCAAGGCCACCCTGGACTACACAAGATGGGTGCAGAAACAGATCCAGGTGGTGGTGGCTCACACCTTTAATCCTAGTACTCGGGAGTCACTTGTCTTTAAACCCAGCACTAGATGGGAAAATAAGGCAGGAGGAGACAGAGGCTCAGGGCTCAGAATACAGTCACCCAGCCTTCGTAGAGGTAAGACTTCTTTAGTAGCTTGACTGTTTTGCTTTTCTGATCTTCAGCTTGAACCCCACTATCTGTCTCTGCGTTTTTATTATTCATCCACACACCTTTGCCCGCTGAGTCATCTAGCCAGCTCTTATCATTTTCTAAAAATAAAAAAAAAACCAACCATTTCAGTGAAATAGGAATTGAATGTATTTTCTGGAAGTGGCAAACACTGCTCTGGAAGGGAAGCCAGTATTGTGTTTAACAGGATAAGATGTGACTTTACTAAACTCATGAGGAAAACAGTTTTCCCGTAATCTAAATGACTGGTGTTCTAAAAGAAATAAGGATCTGTTTCATTGACTGTAAAGATGAATGAGAGATATGAAAACAAGAAATCAGAAGATGTCTAGCATGATGGAACAGCCCCATAATTTGAGCACTTGAGAGGCTCAGGAAGGGATAGAGTGTATAGGGCCAGCCTGGGTTACATACAAAACTAAAAACTCCAAAGGGAACAGAGAAAAAAGCCAAAAGAACACCCAATGCCTCAAACAACAGAAAGTGAGGGTATTTGTTATTTGTGTGTGATGTTCATTTATGCTTCCAAAGCCTAGGGAACAAAATGAAAAAGATACAGAAATAAGAAGATGTATTTGTGAGGGCACACATAAAATTAACATTCAAGAAAAAAAAACGACCATCTCTTCCTTATTTTACATCTTCAGCACCCTTGATTAAAATGGTGTTGTTTACTTCTGTGCAAAAAAAAAAAAAAGAAAGAAAGAAAGAAACATAGATTAGGTATCTATGTTCTAGTCATGAAAAGGGCGTAATCATTTACTTTATACTTTTCTTCTTCAAACAAAATATCAACACCACAAGAAAGAGATATTATTAGTTTATTATTTATCCTTGAAATCCTCTACAAGAAGAAAGAAGAACAAGAGTTGGCCAGACGGATCAGCAGGTGAAGTCACTTGCTGCCAAAAGGAATGATTCTCAGGAGTTCCCCTCTGACATCCACAGGTGTGCACAGTAGGTGCATGCCTTCCAATAAATAGTAAATAAGTACATACATAAATAAGTAAAGAACTGCAAAAATATCTTAGTAAGTAAAATAATAAGGAGAGATGAAAATATCTAACACAATAGCATTGAAGAGAAGGAACGAATTTGCACTATGTGTACCATGGATGTGCAGTGTTGTGCAGGGACAGATGGTAAAGATGCAGAAAAGAATGGAAGGTACACTAGCCACTGGCGGGTTTCTGATTTAATGATAAAACATAAGAAGAAATACTTTCTAGCTAACACATAATGTTTCAACGTAAATTCATTTAAAAAGGGAGCACCTAGGCCATTCTGTAAAACTCCGTGCATGTAAAGGGCTGGCACCATATAAAATTTATCCTGAATAAAATTATTAGAAATTAATACCAGAAAAAATTCGGAGAATTCAAAATGTTTGAGGAAGAAAAAGAGCAATTCTAATAGAAATTGCAAGGGAAAAATGAAACCTCTTCAGCTGAGTGGAAAGGGAAAACATGGTATTTCCAAATTTATGGAGTTCAGTTAAAGAGATGTTCAGAGGAAATTTATAGCTAAATGCTTTATTGAAGAGAAAAATAGAGTCACTGGTCTGAGGACATACCTCGAAAAGCTATAAAGAGCCAGTAAATCAGGCACGCTGCTGAAAAACGAGATGACAAGGAGCACAGTAAAAGATATTGAAACAAAACCACAGAGAAACAGAATCAATCTTCCCGAAAAATTATTCTGTAACATTGCTTCAAAATTTATACTAAAAAATTCTAATACTTATATAAATGATATAAATTGCCCATAGGTACATAAATTATCAGAACTAGTTTGTAAAGAGACAGAAAATTTGAACAGACCTGAGTGAAGAAAAGAAACTGAGTTACCTGCTAAAAATGGATCTAACCAAAGTGCAGCTTAGGTGCCTTCATTGGTGATTTCATCCAAATGTTCAAGGAAGAGAAAAGCCAGACCCTTTCAGAATGGAGGAGACTGGGTGGGATATATTTTCCAGCTCATTTTATGAGACTATTATTATTCTACCATCAAAGACAAAGACCATAAGAAACAGACACAACGTTCTCTGTCCATCCCCAACAAAAACACAGGCAACCAACCAGCAACGTTCAAGAACATAGCATGGTCAGGTGGTGCAGTGTACAGAACACAGAATTAGACAGAATCTAAGCCATGTTATACACTCACTATATTAACAGAATAAAGGGTAGAAACCACCCATCCATTTCAGTGCATGCGGAAGACATTTTTGAGGAGGCTGAAGACTCACTGATCATGAGAAGCCGCATCCAACCAAGATTGATAGGATTTTTCTCAACTTAATAGGGAACACCTAAAAGCCTTATACCTAATATAGTAAATAGTCCAAGACGAATGATTTCCCCCAAACCAGCAGCAACAACACAAAGCACACCTCTTGAGATGTCGCCTGTTTAGCATCACACACACTTGGAAATTTAGCGAATTAAGAAGCCCTGGCTGACTTTAGCTGACAACCTAAAGGTGCCTAGAATTATCTGGCAGGACAGCCTCAGTTGAGGAAATGCCTAGATCACATGTCCGAAAGACACTGGGCATGTGTAGGGTTCCTTTGGTTGTTAGTTCATGGATGGAGGAGGGCCCAGCCAACTGTGGGCCATGTCTTCTCTAGGCGGGTGGCGCTGAGATTCACACTAAAGCTAGCCAATTACAAGCTGGCCTGCCTTTCAGCTGGCAAGCAACCATTTCCAAGATTCCTGCGTCAGCTGATAAGTGAGCTCCTCAGTTGGAAGCAATACTGTATGGAAGAGAAAACAGGTGGCCTTGAAGGCCCTGCCGGGGAAGAAGTTGCTTGCCTCAGTGATGGACTATGATGGAGAACTGTAAGCTGAGAGAAGTCATGTCTTCCCCTGAGTTGCTTGTGATCAATGCTTTGTTGCAGGCCCAGAAAGGAAAATGAAACAAACTGAAGGAAAATGTGTCAGGGACTTACAAATTCAGAAAAAGGAAAGGGAAGATATAATTATATAGAAAATATTACAGAACAACAAAAGTCATGCAAGTTTACATATATTAGCTGTAAATAAATTGAAGACAGCGTTAAGAATGTTAAAAGCAGGGGGCTGGAGAGATGGCTCAGTGGTTAAGAGCATTGCCTGCTCTTCCAAAGGTCCTGAGTTCAATTCCCAGCAACCACATGGTGGCTCACAACCATCTGTAATGAGGTCTGGTGCCCTCTTCTGGCCTGCAGACATGCACACAGACAGAATATTGTATACATAATAAATAAATAAATATTAAAAAAAAGAATGTTAAAAGCACGGGTTACTCTGGCAGATGAGCTGGGTTCTGTTCCCAGAACCCACATGGCAGCTCACAACCGTTCACACCTCTAGTTCTAGAGGGTCTGATGTTCTTTTTTGACTTCTCAGGTATCAGGTATGCACACGTTACACAGACAGACATGAGAGCAAAACACGCACACACATAGAATAAACCTAAAATAATAGAAATACTAAGAAGCTTAATACAAGAAGCTCGGGGTTTGTGCTTGAAGACCTTGCTGGGAGAAACTGAAGAAGATTTAAAGAAGAGGAGTTGTGTCCCATTAGTAGGTTGAAAAGTTCAGTCTGAAGTTGGGAAGTTGTTCTGTAATAAAAGGCCTCTGGAGGTCTTTTATTGAACAGAGTAAATACAAAGTCATTGTCTGTGGTATAATGAATCACACATGGAGAATCTACATCACTCTCCCTCACCACAAGGCTCAGGAGCATTTTAAAAGAAGGGGTAGAAAGATGTTAAGAACCAGAGGGTGGAGAGGACCCAAGAGAAGCAGTGTCTTCTGGACATGACAGGGTAGGTGCACTCAGGAGCTCAGGGTATCTGGAGTTGCCTGCACAGGGTCTGGACAAGGCCACACCCCTCAACATTCCAGCATGGAACATCAGGGGCTCCTGAGCCTCCACCCCAACTGAGAAGAGCCAGTTTTCTTTAAGGGTGTGGCCCCAAAGGTCAACCATGCTCTACTGGACGGCGGGCCCTACATCCTGGCACGTACGGGTAATACAAATTCGATTTGCTGGGTTATTAAAAGTGTTGGGGAGCACTAAGTTGGAATAAAGACAGAAGGTGGGGTGGACCTGGGAGAAATTAGAGAGGACTTAGAGATAAATCAGATCAAAATACGTTGCAGACACATATAAAATCCTAAGAATTAATAAAAACTCTATATTAAAAAGGCCAATTCTAACGTCTCTATTTATATTAAAATTCAAAGACCTAGAATAACCAAAACTATTTTGTAAAGGAGGAAAATTTGGAGGACTCGGACCCATTTCAAGATTTAGCACAAAGCTACAGCGATCTAGAAAGTGTTGCATCAACATAAGAATGGACAGGCACAAAGGGAACTGAACAGACGGTTTGGAAACAAACCTTTGCATCTCTGTGAGTTCATTTTCATCACAGGTGCCAAGGCTTTTCAATGAGAAAGAACAGGTTTTATTGTTTTTTCCAGCCAATACTGCTATAACGATTTGTATATATGTGCAAAATAAAAATGAATTTAAGTCCATAGTACTACATAAAAGTCAACTTTAAACTAGCTTAGAGCACTAAGACTAGACTTTCTAGAAGAAAAGAGGGAAAACTTTGTGACTTTAGGTTAAGCAAAGACAAGATACCAAAAGAATGAGCCATGTTAAAATGAACCTGATACATTTTCTTTTACCCAGTCACAACCCCATAATCCTCTGTCCTTCTGCCCAAAAGGCACCAACAAGGAAATGGACAAATGATCCACAGAGCTGAAGGAAGCATTTGAGGATCATCTATTGACTTAGAGTTTGCATATATAATGAGCTTTTGTCATTTAGGAGGACAAATAGGTTGCTGATATAGTGTGACAGAGAATTGTTTAGCATGTGTCAGGCCTTGGGTTCAGTTCTCATTACAAAAGAAAATGAATAGTCCAATATAAAATTGGGAAAACAATTAATGATATATATTACTAAAGAAGTCTATAAATACCAATAAACACATGGAAACATGTCAAAATATCAGAGATATCTAAGTTAAAACCATGAAAATGTATCAGTAAGTCTACTTTCAATAGAATGACTCTACTAAAGATTTTTTCAAGTCAAATGTAAGAAACAGTGCAAAAACTAGGACTTCAGAAATTGTTATGGTGTCTTTGCTTTAGGGAATATAGAAGCTAGCCATTTCGGAAGCCATCTAGACAATTTATTAACAGTTTAAATATATTCTTTTTCTATAACCAGCAATACCATTTCTGGGCATCTATTTCCCAAAGTGAGAACATCAGTGTAAGCAGACAGTTGCATCCAAATGTTCAGAAAAGTATTATTCATAGATGGCCAAAAATGAAAACAACTCAACTCAACACCCACTGTGAGTATTGCGGTTCGTCAGGCACTTTCATGAAAGGCACTCCCATTGAGGGATGGCATTTGGGTACAAAGTGATTAATAAAAGGTCCATGCCACTGAACAGTAAAGGTAATAAAAGAAATGAACTTTTCATACATGTGTATCTGTTAGGTGTTTCTCAAGAGCACTATGATAAACAGAACACTATATATCATATGATGTTAGTCATAAAATTACCCTGAAAGATGAAACAATTCAGGCAAGCAGATTAGTGGTTCCTTGAGGCTGAAGGTAGGAGAGGAGAGGGGTGACAAATGGATCTGAGCGTACAGGGGATGAGGGATGTTTGCTATAAGCCACGGGATTATTCAGCAATTAATTGGTCTCATTTTACAAGGTAAACCCATCAGAGCCAGAGACTCTGTATGGGGGATTAAACCAAATGCAAAGCGTGTTGGAATTATTGCCTTGTGAATAAAGTGGCCATTTCTGGCTGTAGATTTCTCCTGTAGCTTATCCCCTTCTGTTACAAATTGGAGCTTTAGCTTCCACAGTTCAGCACTATTTGCTCATTAGCTGGGCACAAGTTCTCCTGTGCATTTGGGGTTTACTGATTACATTCCGATGCAATAAGTGTGAAACTATGTGTGAAAACAGCCACACAGGCCAGAAACCTGCTTCCCACTACCAGGTCTCTGTCCCTTTTCTTCATTGTAAAAGTAGAGATCGGCCTTCCTGCAATTGTCTTTATTGAGAGGTTTTGGTAGGTGTTTAGGGTCCAGGCAAAAGTATTCCATTTAAGACATTCCCAGATATCCAAGGACATAGAATTACTGCATGCCTAAAGCTGCTGATCTGTAGCGGTCCGGGAAAGTAAGCGTGCCCTCGTTTTACCTTCCTTGGAGATGAGAAAAGCGATGATCTAAAAGGAACCTTGCATTAAAAGATTCCTAACTTCCTTGGGCTCATTTTCACCTCAGTTTATTGATGATTTTAGTCAGGAGATTTACGGCTTGTGTCTTACTCTCAGGAAACATAATTCACCATGTACGCACAAACTGGAGGAGGACAAACCTCCGCAGCTGCCTCTGATAGGCATCAAGCCCTGGGTCAGATGATTTAGAGGCCCGGGTCTCCTCTTTGTTTCGATCACTTAGCAAATGCTGCAAACTTCAGATCTAAAAGGTCTTCAGAGTTTGCTACATTTGGTCAAAGTGCTAATGGACCAAGGGTCATAAACTTCCCCTGTGTGTACATAGGTTGCCTGGTTACTTTCTAAGCCTGCAGGATTTTGTGGATCTATATAGCTGGGTAAGAACAAAGAGAATGGACAGAAGCTGGAGCAGAAATTGGAGCAGAAGTGTTCCAGAAAGGAGCAAAAATAGGAAAACGAAGAAGGAGATGGAGAAAGAGCAGGAGCAGAAGCAGAAAGAAGAAGGAGAAGGAGGAGGAAGAGGAGGAGGAGGAGGAGGAGGAGGAGAAGAAGAAGAAAAGAAGAAGAAGAAGAAAAAGAAGAAGAAGAAGAAGAAGAAGAAGAAGAAGAAGAAGAAGAAGAAGAAGAAGAAGAAGAAGAAGGTAGCAGAGAATTGGAATTGGAATTAGAATTGAGACAGAGAATTAGAATTAAGAAATTATAGACAGAACAGAAGAATTAGAACAGAGAACAAGAAGGATATAACAATAAGAGACACACTGTGGAAAAATCATGTGTGAGTTGGTTCATTTCCTCTCAGTTATTTTTCCCTCACCAACTGTGGCCTTAGCTGGACTGTGAAGGGTTCTTAGAGGCTGGTATCTCAAAAGACCCCATTGTGTAACTATACCATTGAAGAACTCAGTGAAATATATACTTTCAATCGACAAAGGTTATGATAATATAAACTACACCATATGGTAATATTTTTAATAAGTTAAATATTTCCTTCTAATCGAGACATTTTAAATCAAAATGTACACATGCATTTTGCCATTCTAACTTCATTAGAATATATATTTTATATATGTGTCACCAGACTACATACTGTCTATAGATATACATACAATATATATTTTCTTCTAATAAAAAGATTGAAAATATAGGTAGGACAGAAAATTACTTTTCATTGTATGCTTTCCAAATTATTTACTAAAAAATATTCAACTACCTGCATCATTGCTTTATAGATTAAAAAAAATACTAAAAAATAAGACAAACAGTCATGGTCCTGAAATAAGGACCTAGCCTTGAGGATCATCTAAATGAGGTCATAAGCATTTCTGAGTGTCCTGTAACAAAAGAATCCAGATTATCACACAGTCATGGTGTGTCTCTTACTAACTTCAGAGAAGAGTGAACACTGTAGGAATTCTGGGAGCCTCAGTAGGCAGACAAGGACTTTCAGATTCCACAATGCTGCTCTAGTGAGAAAGGAAAGACATCGCTCACCTAAAGGAACAAAATGCAGACCCAAGTCTCATCACTGGAGAATGGAGAAAGTGATCAGAGCGAGCGAGAAAAGGAGGAGGGAGAGCAGGGAGTAAGAGGTCAGAGAGAGCAGGACTGAGGGAGAGGTCAGAGACCATGGAAGGGAGGAGAGCAAGGCTCCCCAGCTCAACACATGCACACAGACACACAGACTCACACAGACACTCACACACACACAGACACACAGACACACACACACACACACACAAAATGCTTTCAGAAAGGCACAAATTATAGTATAGCAAAGAATTCAAAGCATTTTCCTGCTATGCTACAATTTAATAGAAGCTATTTAAAAACATGTGTTCAAATTTCTTTCTGTGAGCCAAACAATGGCTACAATACATCGATTTTTCAACTATACCACTTAATATTAGAAATATTGTCCCAAAATTTGAGTTTTTCAACTGAACATTAGGAATATATAATTGTTTAAATTAGAAATATTTGCCTTAATCTTAAACAAGCAATTCAAGAAGTCAAAATATACCATCAACACTTAATTACCCAAATTCACGTGCCACTTTATGACAATGCAGTATGAAGGCAAAAATGTGGGACTATTTTGTTATCATACTAATTTCCTCTCGGTCATGGGAACTTTGCATCGTGTTGCAAGGCATTGCACTTGCTGAGTCAATAATGTAACCCTTCCTTGAAGGGAAAAAGCTGCAGAGAGGCCAGTAACTCATAAACGTACTTCTCTCAGCTTTGAATTCTTTTACTTGCAGTTTTAAAATGACAGCTCCCACTTTGTTTCGGGAGCTTGAAGAGGCAATCACGTATGTTCAGTCACACAGGTTTGTCATGCATTGGCTATGCCACCATACTGCTCTTGACCCTTCTCCGCTGCAGCTCCAGGGTCAGCTGAGCTTGGCAGACCCAGAGCGAGGCATGCACCTGCTGTTACCGTCAGGTGAGATGGCCTGGCAAGCCTGCGGTGCCATCCCACAGCTGAGGATTAAGGACTTCCCGCCCTGTGTCCTGTTAGCTGAGAGGGGGGACAACCTGCTCCGTCTGTGCCTCGTCCTTCACAGCGGCAGAGAAGAAGGAAGGGGCCTTAGCTTTGCCCCATTAATCTTCCACAAAGATGGAGAGAAGAGCTGTAGGGATTCAAAGCTCCCACGAGTCCTTAAATTGTGTTCCATGTTATTCCTAGAGCTCCCAGTCCTAGCCTGTCCCATCGCTTTCTACCTGGCTCATGGCAGACGTACTTATCCGTGGTGACAGATAGTTGTGTCCATAGTAGCGGACTGTTCCTATTCACAATTATTTGATCTGAACCCAGCTCCTGGTGGCCCTTTGGAGGAGTGCACTGGCCTCTCCAATGCTGGCCTGGAACCCACATACGATTCCTGGTATTGCTTCCCTCAGTAAACCAACAGGCATGGACCGAGTTCTGTACAGAACCAGGTTCTAAACCTATGTGACAGAACGTAATATATCCACAGCCGGGACCCATTATTTACCCTCCCAATCTCTATTGCTATGTTGGTAAGACTGGAACACTACTATCATAGCATTTAATGTAAGACTCAGAAACCCAGATATTAAGTTCACAGTTTTCTCTCTGCCCTTTTCACTTTTTTTTATAACGGCATGATTTTACGCCAGCCTAAAGAAACCTTCATTTGACCAATGGTTTTATAGAGTTCTCATCTACCCACACACTGTATTGCCACATCCGTGTTTGTCTTACCTCCTCGATGGATGACCAAGGAAGTCTCACTTCCGACGGGGCAGTCCTTCAGTATGTCCACTACTTCCGTATGGCTCAGGTTCTGTACATTCTGCTGGTTGATCTCAACAATGAGATCTCCTTCGCACAGCCCAGGGCATCCCTGAACGTCAAGTATTTGTTTCACCCGCTGTCCCGTGGGACTGTCGGCAATGGTGAAGCCAAATCCCTGGGCACCTTTCACAATGGTTAAGGTCATGAGTTCAGCTTGTGTGGCTCCGGATGAAGCCATAGACACATTGTCATCATGGACGGGCGGTGGATACGTGCCATCGAGCTGACCGTCAGCTGGCATGGAGTGCAAAGAATGAGGTGGTCGATCTGTAATATCTGGAACTGACTGTGAGGTCCGAGAAATGTATTCCAAATACGTCTCATAGTTATGTCTTCCATTGGCCATCAGTGGAGGTGGCCTCTCCATTATTGCGAGGGGTGGCACCATGCTGTTGGCAGGATCTTCGGGGTCAAAGGGCAAAGGGTAGCCACGACACAACACCAAGTTGACACTCTGACCAATAGGAACAGACTGGAAAAGTTTGACGACATCTGCATGAGTGTGCCCCAGGACGCAAACTTCATTAATATAGACAATGACATCACCTGCAAGGAAAAGGAGAGGTTGACAACGTGAGGTAAGTTCAATCAGCGTTGACATAGAGAAAGGGAGTTATTTCTGAGAACTCTGAGAGAATTCTCTGCTTCTCAGTGAGCAGTGAGAAATCCATTGGAATAACACTTCAGGTCTCTGTAGGTGACGCGAGGTTACAGAGGTCTGCCTACAAGAAGAATGGCCAGACGCTGGAAGAGGGGCTACTTGGCTATTATTGAAACTTGGAAACACCTCCATATTTAAGCTAAGAAAAAAATGTTAGAAGGATTTGTACTTTGAGGAAACATACGCTTATTTTTTTCTCCTTTCTTTTCATTTTTATTTCCATTTTAGTGCAACTAAGATCAAAGCATCTTCAAACTGTTGAGAAGCGATGGCCATGAACTTTGGATGAAAGAGAAAGCCTTGGTGTTTGAAGGCTTGGGTACTGCCCTTCCTCCTCTGTAAAGACCATGAGAATGAAGTGAGGTAATGACAGAAAAGGCTCAGCTCAGTGTCTGAACACTGTCCGAGCGCAGTGACTGTGGACAGAGGGGACTTGGGACCCTGGGAGTCAAACAGGAAGCTGTCACAGACTCATTCTCTTATTTTGGAAAAATAGTGATGGCATTTGTTCTCTTCCCTCAGTGAATTATCACAGGTTTATGGAAGTCTACTGCTTAAAAGCTAACTTTATGAACTTAAAAATGCTATGACTATGAATTATTCATTGTAAAATATAATCATTAAAATGATTTCTCCTTTAAATGCAAAAGACATGATTGTTTGAGATCATTGTTTTAAGATTTCTTAAATTATGTATGAATAAAAACTTTATTTTTGGAGAATGATTCTATCATGGATTGGTATTTTTATCCTCATGAACCAAATACTTGAAAATTGAACTTGCAAATTAAAATTGTGGCTGATGTTGCTAGGGGCATATGAGAATTGTCCAATGCACCTATAAATGAATAATTCTATGAGCAAAACAATCCTAAGTAAAGTGGCCGCAACATCATCAGTTTGTTTAATGGTCATACTTCTAAAGAAATAGATGGACGGGGCTGGAGAGATGGCTCAGTGGTTAAGAGCATTGCCTGCTCTTCCAAAGGTCCTGAGTTCAATTCCCAGCAACCACATGGTGGCTCACAACCATCTGTAATGAGGTCTGGTGCCCTCTTCTGGCCTGCAGACATGCACACAGACAGAATATTGTATACATAATAAATAAATAAATATTTAAAAAAAGACATAACAGCTTTTAAGATGCTCCATTAAGAAAATTGTTGTCAATTTTGGTGGGAGGGGCATACCTTGAAGGTGACAGTTCCTACCCATGATTAACCCCAATAAAAACACAAGATAATAATAATGATGATGATGATGATGATAATAATAATAATAATAATAAATGGATGGAAAGGCTCAACAGTTGCTGTCAGAGGATCCAGGGGAGGGTTGCTTCTAGAAAATGCTAAAGCTTATGATGGGCTGGAAACACACTTTGACAGTCTCGGGATAGGTGCCGATGCATTGATCCCACACCCGGCAGAGATGAAGCAAGCTCTTGCTTCTCTGCCATTAGCGTTACTCACTTGAGAGTAGCCGCTGGGAACGCCTCGGCATGTTTTGTTTTTTAAACTAATTCTGCTCATCTCAGAGTCCTAGGAAAATACCGGAGTCAGGTGGGCCAGTTTTCTCCTCCTCTACCCTTCTCCACCCAACCTCAGGCACTGGCTGGTGCTGAGGGTCAAACCCAGGGCCTCTCACGTGTTAGACAAATGCCCTACCCCTGAGTCACATCCGAAGTACTGACCTCTTCTGTTCTTAAATGTAGTCATAATACATTTCACTTGTGCAAAACGTTGAAGAAAAAAAAAGCACACGTGTGCACCACTATCCGCCTTGACGATTAGTAAACTGCGTATGTTAGCAGAAACCCCCACAGCACCTCTGTCCCTAGTGGGACCCATTTATTACACTTTCTGAAAGCGACGTTGTCTCCCACCTGAAGCTCGATACTGGGAGCACTTTATATCTTATGCTGTACTTAGGAAACTATCTCTGAATAATAAGAAATTATGAAATGATGATCATCCTTAAAATGTGAACTTTAAACTTTTTGTAAATGAAATACATTTTAATATTCTGTAATTCCCTAAAAAATGTACCTGTGATATTCATGGATTTTAATACAGGTACTTTTAGGCCATTAACTTTTACTGGGCCTTTTGGATGGCCATATTATTATTTATTAATGTTTACCTATTATCTCATTACAAGTGTTTGGATACTTCAAAGACTACTTTGTTGCAAACTTCTTTCATGGATCAGGTGACAGAGCTTTTTGACCTTGGCATGGAATGACTGCCCATCAACCACATGAGCTTATAGTTTTATTAGAGAACAGCAAATGGCTAATACAATAGGTTATGCACCGGTAGTATGTCGGAACTGCCATTGCTTCTTATCTGGCACATTCTTGCTACTCTCAGGTCTACTTTTTCTAAATGTAGCTGGTGAAATCATGGTTTTAATTTGCATTTCCAGATTGCTAGGGAGGACAAACATCTTATGTAGGCTTCCTGTTGGGTGCAACTCATCTCATCCATCCATCGATCCATCGATCCATCCATCGATCCATCCATCGATCCATCCATCGATCCATCCATCATCCATCCATCCATCCATCCATCCATCCATCCATCCATCCATCCATCCATCTGTCATCTATTCCATCCATCCATCCATCCATCCATCCATCCATCCATCCATGCAGCTATCTACCATCTATTCATCCACCATCTCATTCTTTCCTTATCCTTCCTTCCTATCTATCTATCTATCTATCTATCTATCTATCTATCTATCTATCTATCATCTATCTATCTATCTATCTATCTATCTATCTATCTATCTATCTATTATCTATCTATCATCTATCTATCTATCTATCTATCTATCTATCTATCTATCTATCTATCTGTCATCCATCCATCCACTTCAACCTGGCCCCGACATTTTCTGTGTGTTTAGGGGCTGCCTGGTATAGTGTGATAACTTGAGATAGTGAGGCATAAGACTGAGTTCCAGGTCTCATTGATGAGGGTTTTTGACTTATTACAATCAGATGACTCTAAGATTATGAAGAAGCATAATACCAACTTGGAAAACTACTAATAATGAGATCATACAGGTGATAAGGTTTGTGAGCTTCATGCTTTTATGCAAAGATGATTGCTATTCCTCTAGTTATTATTTGTCCCTGACAGTACCCTTCTACAAAACTGGAATGGCCCAATTAAGATATTCCCACTATAGTCATATCCAAATGACTGGAGAAATATCATTTCTGAGTGGCCAAAGAAAAGGCAGGAAGGTGACAGATGCCACTTTCTTACAAGACTGTCACTAGCTTTAATCACAGTTGACAAACCCTCAGTCCCTGGGCACTTAATCTCTCTCTCCGCTCTTCCAGTACTCTGCAGGAGAAAGGGACTGGATCTTTTCAGGTCTGCAGAGCAGTTATGTGGTAATCGACGGTGTCTCTTTTTGTTGTTCAGCAAGTGAATGAGAACTGTTTGTGGTTCTTCGCGAGACTTCCTTTAGATACAGTTTATGAGCTGTTCTTACTCCACGGGTTTTCAAGTCATTAAAGAGGCAACTGATAAAGAAGATTGCAGCATTCTCTTTACTGGGTCAAAACAGATTTCTGAACATAAAATATGACAGTTCAGTTATTGCAAAGCTATCTTACACCTTGACAACACTCAATTGTATACTTTATAAAATATATAAATGCCTAGATAGTGTGTCCTATCAAAAATTGTTGTAGGTGGGAAGGACGAGGCAGATTAGTTATAGGCGGTGCTGCGTGAATGTCACTCACATGTTGTGAGACAACACATGAGACACCTGGCGTGTGTCATCCCATGGTGTTCCAAGCCAAGTTCTAAGATAGACTGGATGTAAGAGCATCGAAGGGTAACTAGCTCTAGCTAGCTACAAACTGCTTGCCTATTTAAGAGGGTATCGTAAAGGAGTCGCTCAATCTCTGCATCTCCCGGCTTCTTCTTTCATAAGCCGGAAGTTAAAACATTGCTTCCGTTTCCTCATCGTCAGGCCTACTGTGAAAACGAGACCGTGCTGTGAAAACAGTATTACCAAAGGAAGGTTCTCCGTACAGATATCAGCGTGCACCTCATCGGAAAGCTAGGCACATCTTTCGGTTGCCTGGGAGGGAGTATTGATTCCTCAGCTAGTCATTCACTTACAGCCCTATTTAAGACCAGCAATTCTAGGGCTATCGACTTAAGGTCAGATTACCAGGACTGATGTGTGTGGTGGCCCCAGTGGTGTGACCTCACGAAGACCTGACTCCCAACTACAGGGTTTTCCTGTGCAGGAAAGCGAGGGTAAAGCTGATAGAACAAGGGGGTTTAGAACTATTGTTATATATGGAAAACAGTCTAAAATTATTTGCTTCTTTGTTAGTCATGGAGATAAATATATAGTGCTGGGTATCTCCTGGACACCTCATCATTTTGGGAAAAGAAAGAGCGCACTCTTGATGAAGCATTGTTTAAATTCAAGTTATTTTTACAAATTCCTCTACTCCCACGTTCTTTGAGTCACTGTGGACTATAGAATCTTTCTTTCTTTGTGTCTCTCTTGTTGCTATCTGCTTCCCCAGCTTCCTTGTACCAGACTAGAATGACTGACGTCCTAACCAATGCTCTTCTTACAGTCTACTCTATTAAGTTAGAACTGCTTGCTACCCATGCCTACTGTTTCCCACTCTTTATCTATAGTCTTTTGGCCTCATTTGTCTTCTCCACCCAGCAAATCACCGTCTTGGGAAGCCGTGTCTTCACTGTTCACAGCTGCTGCCTTGAAGTTGACCATTCAATGGGTAAACCTATCTCAACTTACTCATCTCTTTTCCTACCTTTTCAAATATGTATTGTTCTGTTGCCAATGAAATTGCTGCTACCAAAGGTTTGTGACTTGTAAACCTCAGACATAACTGTTTCATTGGTATTCTGCTTTTTCCAAGCTTTCTGTACAATATACAAAGTATTGGATCAGTTCTGTATTGGAAATTCTTTATATATTAGGCAGATTCTCATTGAATAAAGTACAGGAGTGGTTAGAGGAAAACTGGAAAAGATATAATAACTGAAATTAATACCATCTTACTAGTGTTTCTAAATTCTTTCTATCAAATCAATTTAATCAACCATATCCATCCTACCAATTACATACATTCTGTATCAAATAGTTAATTCTTCCTCTTAGCCAATAGGATTTATTTAACCTTATTTTCTGGAGCACATGCTAATTTTAATAGTATTAAAATACTATGAAAGAATTTTATTATGTTCTGGGGATGTGTTATTTAATTATTTGTTGATGTTCCCATTAGCATGTAAGAAGAAACGTGTTTTCATGTTGGGAATGTAAGTACACTGTTTGGGGCAGAAGGCTCAGGGGGAGAGTAATACCTCTGTCCTGTTTAGTGATGACAAGAATCTGTGATTGAGAATCCCAGCACACTCTCACACCTGTCCCAGCTAGGCCATGAACACTCAAGGGAATAAACTGATTAATGGCCATTTTTTCTAATGTTTCCTGATGGATTTGTTAAAACGGTTCTCATTAAGAATTCTATTGCTGTGAAAAATCAAAAAAAAAAAAAAAGATGTCAAATCCGGCCCCCCTAGTGACACACTTCCTTCAACAAGTCCACACCTCCCAGTAGTGCCACTCCCTATGAGCTTATGAGGACCAATTACATTCAAACTACCCTGGGCCCCATAAACTCGTAACAATGTCATAATGCCAAATGCATTTAGTCCAGCTTCAAAAGATCCCATAGTCTATCTCAGTTTCAACAATGTTTAAAAGTTCAAAGTCTCTTCTGAGGCTCATGCAATCTCTTAACTGTAATATCTTATAAAATCAAAAAGTAGATCACATACTTCCGACATATAAGGGCACAGGATATATTTTGCCATTCCAAACACAGGGAAGGGAGCACAGAAAGAAAATCCTGGGCCAAAGCAAGACCAAAATCCAGCTGGGCAGGCTCCAAACTCTGCATCTCCATGTTTGATGCCAAATGCTCTTCAGATCTCAACTCTGCTCAGCTGTATTGACTGCAGCACACTTCCCTCTCTTGGGCTGGTTCCTCTCCCTGGTAGCAGCTCTCTTGGGCAGTTATGCTAGGACTCTAGCGTCTCTGACAGCTTGGATTCTCCAAGGACATTCAGGCTTCAGCTTCACAGCTTCCTGCAATGGTCTCTCCACTAGGCCACCATTCAGCGACACCCCTGACACAAAAGGCCTCAGTAGCTATATTCCATAACTCCTTCCTTCTGTCCTTAACTCTAAACCCAGAACGACGAGGAGAAAGCTGCCGAGTTCTGTTGCTCTCTGGGCCTGGAACAAGACCTCCTCATTCAATTCCATCTTCACCAGCTTTCTGTCCTTCACTGCCTAAGCTTGGCTGTCGTGAAACTCGCTCTGGAGACCAGGCTGGCCTCAAACTCAGAGATGCACCAGCCTCTGCCTCCTCAGTGCTGGGATTGAAGGTGAGCACCACCACACCTGGCTGTAGGCTTCTTCAGCTCCTTTTCACAGCTGAAAACTTAACTGGATGGGATCCTGCCCTAAGGTCACCACTGTCTTTATTCCAGTTCTTAATCTGTTTATCTCCTTGAACACAGGACTTAGCTCCATCCCACTTCCTGGTGTTCTTTTTTCTCCTCAAAATATACATTTTGTAATTTACCCCACTCAGCTCGCTCATTTTCATTACAGTTACCACTAAGAACCACAGGACAGAGTTTATACTAGGCTGTCTTGAGATTTCCTCTCCCAATGGAATTAATCCAAACCTTTACTTTAGACTCAGGTAGGCTCTTTGGATAAGGGCAAAGGCAGCCGCTTTCTTCACCAAATTATCACAAGAATGATCTCTAGGCAACCTACTAAATCCTTCTCCTATGAAACCTCTTGAGCAAGCCCCACAGTTCAAATAATTCTTTCACGCGTCTGTTGGTACAGTCAATGAAGCAGTTCTTAAAGTACTCCGCTGCTTTCCTAACCCAATCTCCCAAAGTTCATATTTCACCAAACAAAAACATGGTCTGGCCTATATGAAAATACCCACATCTGGACCAACTTCTGTCTTAGTTTTCTATTGCTGTGAAGAGATACCGTGTCCTCGGCAACTCTTATAAAGAAAAGCCTTTAATTGTGGTAGCTTGCTTACAGCTCAGAGGTTCAGTTTATTAGCATTAATGGTGGAGAGCATGGTAGCGGCCGGCAAACATCGTCTTGATAAGAAGGCAACTGGAATATGGCTTGTGTCACTGACCAAAGCTTAAGCAAAAGAGATCTCCCACGGCGACACACTTCTTAACAGTGTCACTCTCTATGAGATTATTTAAACTAACACAGGTTCTACGCCTCTTATTGCTTCAACGTTTTCCCTTATACCTAAATCTAATTTCTTTTGCTAAAGTATTCTTTATTTCTGTTCATATAAAGACGGGAGCATCATTCTTTTGAAATGATTTGAAGCAATTTCTGAAATTCCCACGTGGCCTTTTAAAAGTGAAAGTTACAAATCAGACGGAGGAAAATTCCATTTTGGCAGCTGCTCTTGCCAGGGTTCTGTTGACTTATCTTGGGGTTCCCATTATTGTACATGCCAATCAACTTGGGTATGAGTATGAAAATGGGTGCTTAGGTTACGGGAGCTATAAAGGTATTACTTTAATATGAAATACTATAAAGGACTTTGCAAATTAAAAGGGTGAGAAACAAATCTTAACATTAAAATACATTGTCTTGATAATTTTTTAAATTTTTCATTTCTTCTTCTTTCATACAATACACCCCAACCGCAGCTTCCCTTCCCTCCACTTTCTCGGTACACCAACTCTCCCAGATCCATTCCCAGCTCTGCCTCCCTGCAGGAAAGAGCAGGCCTCCCGGGGACACCAACCAAGCTTAGAGCAACAAGATACAAATAAGACCAGCCACAAGCCCTCACAGTGAGGCGGGGCGGGGCGGGGTAACCCAGGGGAGGAAAAGAGTCCCAAGGGCACCGTGCACTGAGGCCAAGTGTGGAACAGAGGAGAAGGTAAAGGCTTGGCCATCAGGAGGTTCAGGTCTTGATGTAGCTATGCCAATAACTGCCAACTATTTCTAGGTTGTGTTCCCCATTTATTCATTTATAAATTCAGCAAAGGTTTACATGTATTTAATTGCTGCCAAGAGCCAGGTGTTGTGCTGTAGAAAGAACGTCAGATTAGATAATCACCAAAGTGTTCTCTTCACTGACATTCTAAGACAGAAGCCTTGACTCCAGTTCTTGGACTATTCCTTAGCCCCTCCGTTTTTCCTTTTCCCTTTTCCTTCCCTCCCTCTCTTCCTCCCTCCCTCCTTCCCTCCCTCCCTCCCTCCCTCCCTCCCTCTCTCTCTCCCTCCTTCACTCCCTCCCTTCCTCCCTCCTTCCCTCCCTCACTCCCTCCCTTCCTCCCTCCCTCCCCCCCTCCCTCCCTCCCTTCCTCCCTCCCTCTCTCCCTCCCTCCCTTCCTCCCTCCCTCTCTCCCTCCTTTCCTTCCTTCCTTCTTTTTCTCACACCTCCTTTGCCATCAAATCATTCCCCTCCACTACAGGGACCCGCAAGAGTCTCTAGCTGTGATTTCTGATGTCGTAGTAATAAACAGGAATGGAGGAAGAAAGGCAAACCACATTAGCTTGTTCTATCATAGGGTCTGCTAATTGCACCTCCAGTTGACTTCTGGGGAGGATCTAGGACCTTCCTAGGGCTTCTTGTAGTCAGGAAGGCCTCAGGACCCAGGGGTTGTGAGGTGTGAATAACTTTGCACACTGAGCATATCGGTGCCAGACACTATATGGCACCTGACACTGCCTTCCTTGCGAGTTTATCACCACCCCCACACGCTCAACGTAGTTTCGACTCCTTGTCCTCCAGGGCCTGGTGTTTAGTCTGGGACAGACTCTCCGGTACCACAGGCAAGGCACTGGCGCGGGTTCCCACCTCTTACCAGGCCTCTGATCAGGCATTCTTTGCTGGGGTCGGCCTATCCTTTGAGTTTGCCCCACACGGACCATTTTCTCTCCAGTCTCTTTGCTTCCTAGCCCACGGTTGTACTCTTTCTCCTCTTCCCACTAACAAGCTGATTGCCATCTCTGTCTGAGGCCAGCTTCGTCCTCTGACCACCGTGTAACCACCTCTTGTTGCTTATTCCCCATAGCCCAATCTTCAGCTGCTGAACCATGCCACGGACACGTGGGATGCCTCAAGTCAGTGACTGTGTTTAATATTCTTAGTATTCATCTAGCGTTTAAACCTGTACCTGAGATAATCTTTACTTCAGACTTAAGAGACTGGGCCTGGGAGAGGTTAAGTAAGCTACGCATTCAAGTGGTAATGAGGTCAGATTCAGATTCCAAACCCAGGACTTCAATACAAGTGTTAAGAATTTCAAGCAGTCCAGGTCGTATGTTGGCTTAAGGCTATTTTTCAGATTATCAACCAGGCTGCTGGGGAAAACAGCTTCAGGTCTTGAATGTGAGCATTGAGAGACAAACTGCAATATTCTTTCGATTGGCTAAGTTAATGGAGGGAGGCATCAAAGCACATAATTACAAACAGGGAAATCCATGGCAATAGCCTGGTCCACCTTCTACAGTCTTCTCCAATACATTTGTTTTTGGAAGAGGGCTTAGGGGATGCTGAGGTGGAGGGGTGACAGATGGAGGCAGTCTCCAGCACCCTGCAACCATGTGGTATATGTTTATCTTATAGATATGTACACACACACACACACACACACACACACACACACACACACACGGAGAAGTAAGAAAGGGCAGTTTCAAAGGCACAGCTTTAAAGGCCCCGCTTCTGAGAAGAGTGTACACATCACTGGGCAATTTCAAGGGCACGCCCTAAAGGACAGGTCTCTGGAGACCTACGCAGACTTCCTACAAAAGCAGCTGGTGGCTGCGATATGCTGTCCGTAGGCAGAGAACACTCTGTCTACGAGCCATCCCCAGGATGATAGAGTCGTTACATACTTCTCAAAAGAGTGAAAGACTTCTTAATCACACGTCACCGTTTCAGCTCTGTGATCCCATGCAGATGTCCAATGAAAAGCTCGCCTCCCGAGCTTTGTGTGTGATTAGCACACGCACAACAATGACTGCCCGACAGCTGGGCATCTGTCCTGTGATCTAGTTACACTTCCTTTGTGCTGGGCCTTGAGTGGCACGAGGTATTTAAATCCTGGCGTTTTATTTTCTTGAAAGGAAAATAGGAAACACATTCTAAGGGAATCTGCGACACTGATGATCTGCCGACCTGGGGAAGATGAGACGATATTGTAGACAAAAAGTTGTTATTGCAAAACTCCCCAAAGCGGAGGCTTTCTAAACACACCACTCACTTCAGGAATTTAGTAGCATAAATGGTGGGTGAACCTATTAAAAGACTGTAATGCCGCCCGGGCCGTGGTGGTACACATCTTTAATCCCAGCACTTGGGAGGCAGAGGCAGGCGGATCTCTTTGAGTTCTAGAAAAAAACAAAAACAAAAAAGAATGTAATGCATTTTAGACAACAGTTTTGGAGGAACCGCATAAAATGCCAAACAAACAACCTCTGAAAGGATCTCCAAATCCCAAAGTTTAGGAGAGCTTGTTAAATGTTTTCTAGACCTTCCTAAACTCTGCTGTGCATTGCGCATGCGCATCTGGGCTCAACCGCATGTAACGAGCCAACCACACAACCCTACCTGGTAAGGAGTCGTTGCAGGGGACAGTGAGAGATGCACAGGCTTACTCTCATATAGAAGGAACAGTGTTGCTGGACAGGCATAATTAAAAGCATTTTTTTTCATTCTTCTTTCTGCATGTATATGTGTTTGTGGATAGGTTACAGCATAATTTGCAAGAGTTGTTCTTTATGTCTAGGTAGGTGCTGGGGATTGAACTGGGTTGTCCAAGTTGATGGCTGGTGCCCGTCTCCAATGAGTCATCCTTCTGACGCCCTGCGATTCTTCAAACAGACCTCGCTCCCAGGGTCCAGCGCAACAGTATTTTTCATTATCTTCTCACCTCACTCTAACCTGGCGTATCAAGTGACTAGACACTGCCCGTCCACCCCACCCTCCAAGCGACGAGGGAGCTAGCTGGCAGGGGTAGAGCCGGGCGTTCTCTCTGGGCACGTCTCCAATAGTTGATCCCATTTCCCCCACACTTGTCAACCGCGCGCCCCTCTGACTGAGCGGGAACTATGAAGCCGGAAAGGATGACTGCACCCATTTCATTTCACACGGCCGCCGCCTGCCAAACGCTTTCGTGTTTTTGTAATTGTGTGTTTCGAGTTTGCTGCCTGGCCTCCCCACACTTTTAAGATTGGTAGAGCATTCTTATTGTCCTGGGGAAATAAAGGACTTGTTTTTTGTTTTTTTTTTTTTATCATACTGTGAAATTGATCTAAAAGAAGGAAGGGCAGAGCTCCATTTTCAGCCTCCAGACAACAGCTGGAAAGTGCTTTGTCTGAATTGCTGCTGGAAAAAAAGCACTGTTTGCTGGAACGGAGCTGGTGCTGATCCCGAGCCCCCAGACCATGGTGGGGCACGTCTCCTGGTGGAGCTGCTGGGTCAGTGCTCTGATGCCTTTGTCTCCATCACCCTGTGCCACGTTTCCTGAAAGGGCTTTGACTGGTGCTTCCGCTGGGGGTCAATCAACAATCCCTAACTGCTACTGTAACATACCCCATTATGTCCGTCTACTTCTTCATTTGTGAGGAATTACAGGGCCCCCGCCGCCTTGCAGAAGGAGGCCTTCAGAAGATTTCCCCCATATGGGTTTTAGAAGTGGTGCAGCATTAATTTGCTGAGTCTGATCAAATGGCTGGCAGAAAGAACAAATAAGAATATGACTGTATGCTGCACACACACACACTGGTCATGTGACTGTATCCTACATACATACCTGCCCACTGGTCATGTGGCTGTGTCCTGCACACACACAAACATTAGTCATGTGACTATGTCCTGCACACACACAAACATTAGTCATGTGACTATATCCTGCACACACACAAACATTAGTCATGTGACCGTGTCCTGCACACACACAAACATTAGTCATGTGACTATATCCTGCACACACACAAACATTAGTCATGTGGCTGTGTCCTGCACACACACAAACATTAGTCATGTGACTGTGTCCTGCACACACACACACACTGGTCATGTGACTGTAACCTGCACACACACAAACATTAGTCATGTGACTGTGTCCTGCACACACACAAACATTAGTCATGTGGCCGTGTCCTGCACACACACAAACATTAGTCATGTGACTGTGTCCTGCACACACACAAACATTAGTCATGTGACTGTGTCCTGCACACACACAAACATTAGTCATGTGACTGTGTCCTGCACACACACAAACATTAGTCATGTGACCGTGTCCTGCACACACACAAACATTAGTCATGTGACTGTGTCCTGCACACACACAAACATTAGTCATGTGACCGTGTCCTGCACACACACAAACATTAGTCATGTGACTGTGTCCTGCACACACACAAACATTAGTCATGTGACCGTGTCCTGCACACACACAAACATTAGTCATGTGACCGTGTCCTGCACACACACAAACATTAGTCATGTGACCGTGTCCTGCACACACACAAACATTAGTCATGTGACCGTGTCCTGCACACACACAAACATTAGTCATGTGACCATGTCCTGCACACACACAAACATTAGTCATGTGACTGTGTCCTGCACACACACAAACATTAGTCATGTGACCGTGTCCTGCACACACACAAACATTAGTCATGTGACCGTGTCCTGCACACACACAAACATTAGTCATGTGACTGTGTCCTGCACACACACAAACATTAGTCATGTGACCGTGTCCTGCACACACACAAACATTAGTCATGTGACCGTGTCCTGCACACACACAAACATTAGTCATGTGACCATGTCCTGCACACACACAAACATTAGTCATGTGACCATGTCCTGCACACACACAAACATTAGTCATGTGACTGTACCCTACACATCCCCACACACACATACACACTGGTCAGAGACACACACACACTGGTCATACAACTGTATTCTACACAGACACACTGGTCATGTGACTGTTTCCTGAATACACAGACACACATACACACACTGGTCGTGTGACTGTACCTTGCACACACACATTGTTCATATGACTGTTTCCTGCACACACACACACACACACACGCACACTGGTCATATAACTGTATCCTGCATAGACATGCTGGCCATTTGTCTATACTCTGCACACATATTGGTCATGTGATTATATGATCATATTCTGCATACATACTGGTTGTATGATTATACTCTGCATACATATATACATACACATACACACTGGTTGTACAATTGTATCCTGCATCGACATGTTGGTCATTTGACTATACTCTGCACACACACTGGGCCTGTGATTATATTCTGCACAAACACTGGTCATACAACCGTATCCTGCATAGACATTCTGGTCGTGTGACTGTGTACCACACACACACACACACACACACACACACACACACACACACACACACTGGTCTGATGTTTAAGGAAAGAGCCCTTCTAACTTCAGAGGGAAACAGAAGATGTGGATCTTTGCGGACGGATTGTACTTGCTCCCACACGAACCCCTTGATTGCCTATTCCAGTTTCAGAAAGAGCAGCATTGGATATGAGCCTCCATGAGTCAGTCTGCTCACTGGGCTACATACACCAAGACTGCCTGATGGAGATTCCCCTCTGTATTCTGTGAATGTGCTTTATTACCATTGGTTAGTAAAGAAGCTGCTTCGGCCCCTGGCAGGGTAGCATACAGCAAGCCAGGAAGTCCAAGCAGAAATAGAGCAGAAAACAAAGGAGTCAGGCAGATGCCGTGTAGTCACCCAAAAAGCAAGAGATAACAAACCATGAACCTTGTGGTAAAAATAAAATAATAGAAATGGGTTAATTTAAAATGTAAGAGTTAGTTAACAAGAAGCCTGAGCTAATAGGTCAAAGTGTATATAATTAATATTAAGCCTGAGAATGGTTACTTCATAAGGAGTTAGTGAGGGGAACCCAGTGGGAGGAGAGAAGACAGTTTTAAGACAGTGAAATGGAGAATATTTGTAGCTATACCTGTTAATTAAAAAATCCTTCAAACATATGGCAAAATGGAGAAAAACTGTCTTGGCTTCAGTGAGATTTTGGAACCTGGATCAAGATAATTGTTTCCTTTCAGATTTATGTAGAAAGAAAGGAAAAACATCATAGCAACTTCTAATATTGGACACATGGGACATCCTCCATGGGGTATTCACCTCATCATTTCTCACTCTGTGGGGTACCACACACAGATTCTTATGGGACAAATAATGCTATTAGTCTAGGGATTCCAGGAAAACGTGAAACAATTTCCTTCAGACAAAGGGAGAGTGTTTTATTCTCAGCGACAACAAACGAACAGCATAAGGAAAAAATACAGTCACCTGCTGTTCCCAATGTTACAATTGTTGCAACCCACTGAAGCTGATTAAATTAGACTTCTCACCAGAAAGTCTAAGCTTCTCTGTTCTCCTACATAGTGCTCTTGACCACCCGTCTGTATACTTGTAAAAACAGATATATTTGTTCATACACTAATATCGTCCTTTATATTCCAGCAAAAATGTAGTTTTAAGACAGCCAGAAACAATAAAATAATCCTTTCTTTTGAACTTATATATTGTATCACTTTCATAATTGGGTCACCAGCGCTCTAAAAGTTCTTGCAAATCACAGTAAAATGCACCAATCATAACTGTATGCTGAAAGATTAATCAATAGGAAAAATGAAAATCTTAGGAAGCCATTTGACTTTTTGGGGTTTAGCTAACACCAGCGGGGTCTATTAATCTCTTTCTGCTGATTGAATACGCTGTAGGAGCCCAGGGAGCAATGCCTACTTTCTAATAATGATAGCCACTGTTATGTAGCCGAGGGATGACTGTGTACCAATTTGTTGCTAAGGAGACATGATCTCGTTTCAATTCTTAAAATAACTTGATGGAGAACACATGTGGCGTAACGAGGTCCTGGTCCTCAGTGACAGCGATAAGACATTACTTCTCCATGCGCTTGTCTTTTCACTGTGTGAATGTCTAGCCACAGACATTTATGACACTTCAAGATGCACACCACCAATTTCCTTGGCTGTAGGTGTTAGTTATAGTTAAATCCTTGGAATTTTGTTTCTCTCATCTTACCTGTTTGACTACCTGACCTGCATAGTATTTTGGCATAACATAAAAATACCTGATTTGTTTTTTAAAACATGGCACAAACAGTCTTGTTTATTTTTTTTTCCTAAGTTACAGTCAGATGAAAAAACAATGACTTGGTGACAGAACTGCCAAGTTTGAATGGGGAAGGTCCACAAGGAAGTCAGAAGGGAGAAAGGAAATGCTGCAAATACCAAAGGGGAGCCTTGAAGAAAAGCTCTGGGCCATAACCATGTAGTAAGTACAAGGAATAGTAAGAACTATTCTAAGGTATTTTATGAGGTTCTTAAGCTCTGGAAACTTGGTCGCCATGAATTTGAAAGTGTGAAACTATTAGAATTGCATATTACCACTTACTGATAACAGTGCACAATTAACTGATATTGATATTACCAATCGATAAATAATCTTAATTTCGATGGGCATAATTGTAGACAGGGCAGTAAGTTCATGACTAGTTATGTAAAAGGACCCATCTTGTTAGATCTAGAACACATTAAACACATGCATCATTCTTAACATGTTTTCAATTTTGATTGTATGAACATGCTAATTTCTCTATGTAAACAGTAATCAATACTGCTGAAGGCCTGTGCTTGCAGCTAATTCCCATCCGAATTCTACTCAGGAAGCAGACAGAGCGTGAACTGTATTTCAAACCTCTAATTACTAAGGTCCAAGAAAGCAAGCGGTCTAAGGACCCAGTCAATGGGTAATATAAAAATACAGTCAGCAGATCATAAATATTTATTGCTACATCAAAGACTGCTAGTCAATCTTTCAATAATTCCTTCAACCCCGAATGCTTGAGTCAGGATATTGGGAAAGACATTAATCAAAATTCAGATTTCACTTAGAAAGGATAAAAATTAGGAGCTATGCCAAATATTTTCTACCATCAAGTATCTTTGCCTAATTTTTACCTTAGCTTCATTCCGCCCGTGGATTTGACTGAAGTTTTTTAATTGCTCAGTTAATAAGTGCGCCAATATCATCTCAAATCTGACAGCACTCTCGCTTGGATTCCAGAGAGACTCAAGCTAAGAGGCAGAATTTTTCATTAGCTTTTAAAAGCTGTACTTTCAATGAAATACGTTTCTTTGTTCAGTCCAAAATTTCTTGTGGCTTTTACATTACATTTTTTAAGATGGAAAAGATAGTCTAATAGTACTTTAAATGATTACTTCATTAATGGTGGCCGATTAATCGTCAACTAAAGCGACAGAAGCCCAAAGTAAGAGGAGTTCTCGTGTGGCCTTGTGATACAAACAGAAAAGCGTTTTTATTTTCAATATTTACAAGCTAAAGGATTGTTTACATATCGGCCTCGCTGTATATGGGGATGGTCACATGACCTTGTGCATTTCATGGGAAAATTAGATAAATTATGATGTGTGCTTGGTAATTTTAATGGAAAATGGAGGCGTCTTGTCAGCATTGAGGGAGAGGAAAGGATTTATTAGAAATACCAAGTCTGGAGTCATCACTATGGAGATATTGGTCTTCTGGGCTCACTGTAGACTTAATTTATTTTTCTAAGGATTTCACATTAAAGATAATTATTAAAATAAAACATACTTATTAATTTTTCTCAACTTTACTAACAACTAGCAGCTAGGGTTTATAATCTTTGTGAGCCAGCCAGTGTAACACATTTTAGATTGATTTATTTCTAGACATAAGATAATTTTAACATTTCAAAACCCATTCAGATGAAAAGCGTGGGTCCCTACCTTATACTTTGGCAAAGACCAGAAAATATAAGGATGATCAGCCTATGTATTTTGTACCAAAATATCACGAACTACAATCTAGCGAAGAAAACTAGCAAATGTTTACCATGATTAAATAAATACATGAGTTGGATTCAGTAGTCCAGTGGAATATTAAGAATAACCAGTGCTCTGAGAAGTACAAAACAAGATAAAATAGAAAAAACTTGACACCGCTTCTTTATGGAGTTGATGTTATTTTTCATTTATTTAGCTGGCTTTAGTAACGTAATGACAGCGAGTAAGGGCTCGTAAACTTGCTGAGTGCAAAAATGAGTAGCCATGCAACATTTCACACAAACAGGCACTGTCAAAGAAGAGCTGCCCAGAGGTGCAGAGGATCCTGGGAAATCGTGTCCGTGAGAGCAGAGAATATGAGGGAAGAAGTCAGTGACGGAGCCCAGAAAATGTGAAGGAGAGCTGGTAAGGAGAGCTGGGACCGCAGGGCCAGCGAATGGCGGCGTTTGAAAGAGCGCTGATTGCCTGTTTCCAGCGTGATAGGAGCCAGACATTAGGCTGCAAGTGGCTACTGTTTTCAGCTACGGATGACTTCTGTCGGCATTTCTGAACTTAGTTCTCACTAGATCACTGAGAGTAGAGGAAACGATATAGGAGATTTCTCGCAGTAGGGAGAAAATCGAGACGACTGCCTGTTGCTGAGGTCCGACAGGGGAGAACGGAATTAATAGTGAGGAACGTGAAAGGAACAGGTGGATGGACGAGGAAAAGATGAGGAAGGGAACAAAGGGTGGAGGATTCTGGGAAAGAGGGTGATCCGCAACCCGGGAAAGTGAGTTTGAAACAGCAGAGTTCAGCTTCAGAAGAGAGAAAGGACACCTGTGACCTCTTGACTCTAGAAATGAATTTTTTTTTTGTTTTTAAAATCAGGACCTATACTACAATTATCTTCATTTTTATTCATGTCGGGAGAATCTTCAACTTGTTATCAAGGTAGGATGGGGGATGGTAATCTTGCAGCGTGGGACACTGCTGATGAATTATGGAAAAACCGTAGAAAACATAAACTAGTGAATCTCATTCTAGGATTTTCTTCAGTTCCCTGTCCTGGTGTAGAGTGGCCAGGGAGTTCAGGGTGCTGCAGACGGCACTTTGGAGCGGCCGCGTGTTCTACATCCTGCGTCTATAACATAATCTCTTAGTCGTCACCTCTCATGAAACCTTAAAATATTTTCTTTTTAGAAACTTAAATTACCCTTTTGTAGAGACACACGACTTAAAATCCTTTCTCACAGGTTACGCAGGAGAGTGAATGAGAACATCTTGCAAGCGTCGTCAGGTGACCGACCGCCAGTGCGTCAGAAGACACACCTCACTTCCTCGGGCTGACGAAGGGTGTGCTTGACACGAAGTCAGACTGACCTTGCTTCTTGGCAAATCCTACCTTACAGTCTCTAGAGCTAAACCACCTCCAGCCATTCTTTTCAAGGACAGCTTGTTGCTGTTCTCTTGGAAGCAATTAACAGGCTGTCGTACAAAATAACATGGATTCCTTCCTGAAATTCTTTGTTGGACGAGGTCCAGAAAATAAAATGTTTCAAACTCCGACTCATGAGACTCTTCACTGCTGAGACGGTTTTCACAGCGGCTAAAATTTTAAGATATTTCATTATAACGAATGCACTGGCCTCCGATATTATTCTTTTCTCTCCTTTTTTTTCTTTTTGAGAAAGGGTTCATGTATACCAAACCGGCCTTTAACTCACTTAGTAGTCAACGATGACCTTGAACTTCTGATTCTCTTGCTTTTAGCTCTTGAATGCTGGGATTTTGAGCATGGACCTTCATGCCTGCTTTGTATTTAAAGTCATACTGATTGTACCAAATCCCGTTTGACCCCTGTTGGAAAATTATTTCCTAAAAAAATCTGAATTTAGGTCCATGTCTTTGAAAGCTTGGCTTTGTTCAGCCTGATTATCTGCATTGTTGTGCTAACATTGCCTTGCCGGCTAAGGAATCTGATGCCCAGATCTTTGATATAGGCAGCAATCAACCCATCATCAAAGATGCATTCTGGTTTAATATCTGGGACTTACTAGGGCTGGATCAGTCCCTGTACCCTTTACTCTTTTGAATTTTTTGAGTCAACTAAGCTTGAAATCAAGAGGGCTTGGTAGCTCCTTGTCTTCTCTGAGCCAGATTTTTCAATCACCTAGGGTCACTTTATTTCAGAAGAGAGATTATTTAGTTCATAAAACCTATACACAATTTTATGATGCAGTTCTTCCTATCTAAACACAATGTTGGCTAGAAATTTTTAAGAAAGTTATACAGTCATAAAGCCCCTGTTTTTCTAAAGCTTTTCTGGAAAGGGTCAGATAGAAGAAGATTTTACGGGCTGTGTGGTTTTTGTAACAACTACTTCACTCTTCTGAGTAGCCAAGGTATCACAATAAACAATACAATGAGTGGGGTTAGTCTTTCTAAACAAACCCCATTTATAAACTTGTGGTAGACTGGGTTTACCCACTGTGGTTTGCCAATGCTGGTCTGAAGGAAAGTCTTGGAGGGTAGACTGTATTACCTCACTGGGTTTCGGAAAGCATTGGGCACAGGGACTTCTGGTGGTATCAGAATTGGGATGCGGACTATAAGGAGACCACCCACAACTAAGTGAGTTTGTCTCCAGGATACCATTCCAAAGTTGCTTTAGCAGCATGCATAGTGCTTGCGTACTTAACAGTCCATCGAATACACCATTATTGGTGATGATTCTTCCCGAGGAGGAAGGCATCCATTTTAGAGGAGACAGGAAATAACCAGCATACAAAGCAATTAAGTGGAACTACAACCCTATTTTCTGACTCCAAATTTATTCTCTTGAACAAACTCAGTGAGACTTCCTTAAGGAGGAAAAGGAAGGGGAGAAATTCTAGAATTTGAAAGCCAAGTACATAGGCCATTTTTAGAAAATGTTTCTCAAAGTCAGCTGGTGTATAGACCCAATAACTCTCCTTCAGGGGTCCACGTGAGTATTCCTGATGGCTCCATCAGGTGTCCACGTGGGTGGTTTTGATGGCTCCTTCAGGTGTTCATGTGGGTAGTCTTGATGTCTCCTTCAGGTGTCCATGTGGGTGATCTTGATGGGTTCCTTCAGGTGTCCACATGAGCATTCCTGGTAGCTTCTTCAAGTGTCCACATGGGTGATCCTGGTGGCTCCTTCCCACGTGGGTTGTCTTGATGGCTCCTTCAGGTGTCCATGTGGGTGGTCTTGATGGCTCCTTCAGGTGTCCACGTGGGTAGTCTTGATGGCTCCTTCAGGTGTCCACGTGGGTTGTCTTGATGGCTCCTTCAGGTGTCCACGTGGGTGGTCTTGATGGCTCCTTCAGGTGTCCACGTGGGTGGTTTTCATAGCTCTTTCAGGTGTCCACGTGACCAGTCCGGTGGCTCCTTCAGGTGCCCATGTGAACATCAGGAGTCCATGTAAGTAGTCCTAGGCTTTTCTTCTCTTCATTTCTCCACTGGTTTGCTGTCATTTACTTAGCAGTGATCTTCCCTCTTGAAGCCAGAGAGCAAGGAACTGCACTGCTCTCTGCCCACCCTCGCTGTAGCTACCAGTGGAGCTTCAGTAGGAAGGATGCCATGAACACTGATAGGAGTCTGTGTGGTTCCACACCCATGAAGCAGCCTCTGCCACACACAGCAGACTGTGATTTACTTTCTCCCTGTATAATAGGGTGTTCAGAGACCACCACAACTTAGGCTTTAGAAAGCCAGCTCACGCCTATCAACTCGGTTTCATCAGCTCCTACCTGGCTCTTCCCTTTCTTTCTTCCCACTAAGGTGCCCTGGGATCATTTAATTTAGGATACAGCTCACTGACTTGGTAAAGTTGTAAGCCTGATGTTCAACCTGGATTCTTCGTCTGACTTAATGTGCTTTTAAAGAACCAGTTTCTGGTCCATTTTGGATGTCAGAAAACGAAAATCTAGACAATCCTGTTAAAAAGCAATTTGAGAACCTGCGCTGTCTACTCTTGCCCGTTCTGCTCTGAAGCATACTGCGCTGTTCACATACCTGCCCACTGTAGCTCTACCCAGATCCACCCAGAGTTTCCTACGAGTCCTGCTTCCTGTCTGAGATGGCCGTCCAGACGCCAAAGTATGTGCATCAATCATCAGATATTTTCTGATACACTGCATTCGCTTCAGAACGGCCCTCTCTGAGCTGACTTGTATGGGGTTTGTTTACAGGTAAAAAGGAATGACGGAATTCCACGAGTTCTGGGACGGACAGCAGCTCAGGACATTGGCTTTGGCTTGATTTCAGATGTCTCTTTGTCTTCAATGGATACACTGGATGGTTGCTTATCTTGGAATATGCGTGGAAACACTCAGCAGTGTGGCCATTAACTAAGGCACCCAATGGCGTGGGACAGGACTCTTGCTTTTCTCCAGAAAACCTGCTGATGCCTGAGCCCATAGCTGGAATCTCCCCAGGCAAAAATCACACTTTGAATTCCATTTCAGGAGTAAGCGCAGAAAACGCACACTAAGAATAAAATGGTTTACGATTTTCGAAAGCACACTTCACAGCTGAAAGCCAGAAGGATGTGGCAGAAGCAGTAGGGGGCATGGCGCTGGCCAGCTGGCCGCGGGCACTAAATGGTTTAACAGCCCACGAGTAACTCCGAGCACTTACAAGGCGGTTCTTAGGAACCGGAGCAAAAGGAATTGACTGAAGCCACAGAAACCAGAACACAGACCCAGACATCGCGGTACCGAACAAAACGCATCTAGCAAATACCAAAGCCTCGCAAAGTATCAGCAGTCTGCTCGCGGCATCTAAAGACATCCCTGTCTATTTTTGGGATGCAGTTACAGGCTTAGATTTTCTTGTAAGCTGGTTATATAATCCGGCTGAACTATTTTACCTCTCTGAGTTGTTGTCTTAAGTTTTTGGATGCCTACTATTTGATTGTCATTCTGCCAGTCGTTTCTCTGGCACTTTGGGTAGTAAAAATAGACGATGCTTATTTTATCTTTGCTCTGTGCCAGACACCGTGCAAGTGCTTGATGGGAGATATCCCATTTCACCCCCACAGGATTCGGCGGTGATAATCTTATTGCTGCCACTGGAGATAATACTGTTATTTCGTCCCTGACACTGGCTATGTGGGAACTGAGGCACCTCAAGTGTGGAGAGTAATTTGCTTATGGTCACCAGAGTGTGCCCTGCCCACCATTAACTCTATGTGCTTTTCTACTCCCCAAGTTGAGTGTAGCTTCTTGGTTGTGCTGTGAAACACGGTTGAGCTTGTTAAACTGAGGTTTCCGACAAGGGTCCCTCTGGGGACGTTCACCCTTCTGCATGTGTGATCAACTTGCAGATACCGCCAATGCCATTGGTCCATGGACCCTGTAGCAAGGCTCTGGACTTCAGTTCAGCATCGGAGGCCTCATTAGAAACCTTTGTATTGATTAAAAATTCCTTCATGAGCTGGCTGCACCACATACCAATTCAATCAAAACTTCTGGGGCTAGAATCCAGGTATGAACATTTTTTGGATGTTCTATTTTTTTAATTGTTGACTTATCCTTCAAAATTATAATTGTACTCCTTCCCTTTCCTTTCCTCCCTCCAAGCCCTCCCATATACCCATCACTCCCTTTCAGATTTATGGCCTCTTTTATAATTTAATCACACACATATACATATATACATATATGATGTGTGTATGCATACGTACATATTCATAAATAATAGCTACAAACTGTTCAGTCTGCAAACTGCTACTTGTATGTATGATTTCAGGGTTGACCATTTGGTTTTGGATAATCAACTGGTGGGTTCTTGCCTGGGGAAGACCATTTCTTTTGCTCTCAACATCCTTAGTACACTTAGCTCTTGGTCTAGAGTTGAAACTTCCTGGGCTTTCCTCCAGCCATGTTAGCCTGCTGCTACTCCAATCCAGCTCATGTTTAGGTAGTCATATTAGTGAGGCTTGATGGCTGGAGGTTTTGGCATTTAAGACACACAATCTCACAGCAAGCTCCCAGTTACTCCGTCTCTTAAAGTCTTTCTGTCCCCTCTTTCTTCATGATCCCTGAGCCTTAGGTATGGAAGTTTTAAAGGCTACTACGTAATTCTGATACACCAGTGCACTGGAAATAAATTTAGTAACTAAAAATTAGCACATGAAAAAGTATATTTTTTTGGTCAAGTTTGTCTGCAAAACTTGTATTTCTTGACTGAGTGATTGTATTGTTTTGTATTTCATACAGATGGACTAAGTTCATCATGTTAAATGAATTCTTTATGATGGGTAAAAGTTAAAACAGTGGGAGTCCATGATAGCATTGAAACGAACAAGACCATCTCACCCACACTGCCTACATGGAGACTGCAGATATTCTATTTTGTTATTGTCCTTGTCTATAGGAAGCTGATACATCATTCCCTGGGGGAGGTGGCCACTTCACAGCACGAAGGAGAGGGGACTGCGTAGCATCTTGCATGAGAGATGCAGATAATGAACTTGGTGAACGACTATACAAGGAAGTGACCCATGAGCCACATCTCCAGTAGGAACCTGGCAAGTTATAGAGGAGAGGCAGGTATTTCCAGGAGAATATCTCTTCCCTTAGGCCTAGTCAGCCAGTTTCTAAGGGGCAGAGGAGAGGGGCTAAGATTAGAATAGGAACCATGGGCTCAGCTCAGAGAATAACGTGGGGCAGACAGCAAAGAAACTGACACATAGAGAGAAGTTAGTTCTGGGCTTCCATAGCACAGCAGAGTAGTTATTGACTAAAGTAATCTATCATGTATGTATGTATGTATGTATGTATGTATCTATCATCTATCTATCTATGTATCTATGTATCTATCTATCTCTCTATCTATCTATCATCTATCTATCTATCTATCTATCTATCTATCTATCTATCTATCTATCCATCTATCATCTATCTATCTATCCATCTATCATCTATCTATCTATCTATCTATCTATCTATCTATCTATCTATCTATCTCTCTATCTATCATCTATCTATCTATCTATCTATCATCTATCTATCATCTATCTATCTATCTATCTATCTATCTATCTATCTATCTATCTATCTATCTATCTATCTATCTATCCATCTATCATCTATCTATCTATCCATCTATCATCTATCTATCTATCCATCTATCATCTATCTATCTATCTATCTATCTATCTATCTCTCTATCTATCATCTATCTATCTATCTATCTATCTATCTATCTATCATCTATCTATCTATCTATCTATCTATCTATCTATCTATCATCTATCATCTATCTATCTATGTATCTATGTATCTGTCATCTATCATCTATATATCTAAGTGTGAAATTCACAACATACAATAATAATACTTAAAGGGATAGAAATGCTCATTACTCTTAGTTGGTCATTAATTATATATATATATGTATTTAATCTAATATAATCTACAAAGCTTTGCAAATATTATTAATTCCATTTTCATAATGTATCTCACAAAGATGTAAAAGTATCATTTCTCTATTAAAACAAGAAAATCATGGTCAGAAAGAAATAAAATCATGTTTGTAGAGAGAGACGGTGTCTTGTATATAATAGGGATCACGAGTGCCATGGAGAGGAACGTACGTATCTGTGGGGGTGAGGGAACTGGGGCAGATGGCTCTGACTGGGGTCAGGCCTGCCATATTTAACAGACGTCACGACAGTTATGAGAAAGAAGTTTCAGTATCCAAAACCCTATGTTCTGGTCATAAAGAAAATCTGCCTACGTCAGTACCGACAAATTAAAGCCACCTTGAAAGTCACCTAAATTGTCTCTACTATTACCATTCATTAATAAGACTGTAAGGCACAATAGAATGTAGACCACTGCTATGTAATTTCTTCCTGTAATCAAATGTTAGGCAGTAAGAGTCATTTGTGGCTTAGTAGCAATTATTTAAAGGTGGTCTTTTCTCTCAGAGATGGCCATTATAGAAGTGAACCTATTTCAAAGCAGAGTTGGCAACACTGATCATTTGGCATAAAACAATCCCCATCAGATACCCACTCTCCTTTCAACTGTGGGTTTAAGCCTCGTTGTCTGAAACACCTTCCTATCAAGACATGTTCTGGGCTCCACGATGTTCTCATCGTCATTTTCCTGAAATAAGCGTGCATGACACCCACGAGGGTCTGGCTCCAGTGTGAGCATATTGCTCACTGGGGAAGCTCTATGTCAGCAGACAGGAAACACGGCTAGCCCTGCAGACCCATGGACTCAGCACTCAAGATGGATGATTTCACTGGGAATTCTTCAACCAAGAAAGAGATGGACAGATTCAATGCATAAACTTAACGTGACAGTGTAATAATAGTCTGCATGAAAAATAATAGTTAAATAACAAATTCACTTGCTGTCACTCTAAAATTAATGCATTGTTCAGATTTTTGCTATCAAGCCTCAATGTAAATAGAATATTAATGCTAATTCAAGATGACAGTAATTGTGTTCCATTTAAGCTCCTTTGGTATCATTCACGCTTCCTTCTTTCCCTTTGTAATCTTTCTCCATGTTTCTTGTTCTAATTCTCTGTGTATTGCTTGTCTCTTTTTCCATGCTTTATTAGTAATTTGCAAATACCTCAACTGTGCTATATTATTATGCTGTATCTTAATTTTTAAAGTAGTGTTTCCCCAGTAGTGAGGAAGCCTCTGTGCCATGATTGTTCAGTTCAGTAATAGACTGAATATGACACCTTGCATATGAAACTTTAGCAAAAAACAAAAGCGTGATATTTTAGCATATTTTTAAGAGGGGCATCTTTGTGTTTTCTATTACCTTCTTATTCTCATTCTGCATTCATTATGACTTGTCTCTGTTTGTCGATTTCTCTTCCTGTTTCCAACCCCTCACCCATTCTGGGAATTAAACCTAGGGCTTTCGGTACGCTACACCATGCTTTACCACTGAGCTGTATCTCTGGCCCTCGTAACTATGGTTTTAACTTCTGTATGGAGGACAGCATTTTCTAAATGCTTAGAAATGCCAATGGTTTTAATTCTGCCCTGTTTTTAAAATTCCTTTTTGTGCCAGAATCTAGCACTACAGAGGACTTGTAATATTTGTTGGATAAATCTGCTAAGAGTTGGAAAAATTTTGTGCCTAAGGACAATTTTAGAAAAAAAAATATAGAAACAGAAAATATACATTTGATTGATCACCTGACCATCAACAAGTCATCTTACACACACTCACTGATACAAACCAGCTTACACACACTCACTGATACAAACCAGCTTACACACACTCACTGATACAAACCAGCTTACACACACTCACTGATACAAACCAGCTTACACACACTCACTGATACAAACCAGCTTACACACACTCACTGATACAAACCAGCTTACACACACTCACTGATATAAACCAGCTTACACACACTCACTGATACAAACCAGCTTACACACACTCACTGATACAAACCAGCTTACACACACTCACTGATACAAACCAGCTTACACACACTCACTGATACAAACCAGCTTATACCCACTCACTGACACAAACCAGCTTATACACACTCACTGATACAAACCAGCTTACACACACTCACTGACACAAACCAGCTTATACACACTCACTGATATAAACCAGCTTATACCCACTCACTGATATAAACCAGCTTATACACACTCACTGACACAAACCAGCTTACACACACTCACTGACACAAACCAGCTTACACACACTCACTGATACAAACCAGCTTACACACACTCACTGATATAAACCAGCTTATACCCACTCACTGATATAAACCAGCTTATACACACTCACTGACACAAACCAGCTTACACACACTCACTGACACAAACCAGCTTACACACACTCACTGATACAAACCAGCTTACACACACTCACTGATATAAACCAGCTTATACACACTCACTGATATAAACCAGCTTATACACACTCACTGATATAAACCAGCTTATACACACTCACTGACACAAACCAGCTTATACACACTCACTGATATAAACCATCTTACACACACTCACTGATACAAACCAGCTTATACACACTCACTGATACAAACCAGCTTATACACACTCACTGATATAAACCAGCTTACACACACTCACTGACACAAACCAGCTTATACACACTCACTGATACAAACCAGCTTACACACACTCACTGATATAAACCAGCTTACACACACTCACTGATATAAACCAGCTTACACACACTCACTGACACAAACCAGCTTACACACACTCACTGATACAAACCAGCTTATACCCACTCACTGACACAAACCAGCTTATACACACTCACTGATATAAACCAGCTTATACCCACTCACTGATATAAACCAGCTTATACACACTCACTGACACAAACCAGCTTACACACACTCACTGACACAAACCAGCTTACACACACTCACTGATACAAACCAGCTTACACACACTCACTGATATAAACCAGCTTATACACACTCACTGATATAAACCAGCTTATACACACTCACTGATATAAACCAGCTTATACACACTCACTGACACAAACCAGCTTATACACACTCACTGATATAAACCATCTTACACACACTCACTGATACAAACCAGCTTATACACACTCACTGATACAAACCAGCTTATACACACTCACTGATATAAACCAGCTTACACACACTCACTGACACAAACCAGCTTATACACACTCACTGATACAAACCAGCTTACACACACTCACTGATATAAACCAGCTTACACACACTCACTGATATAAACCAGCTTACACACACTCACTGACACAAACCAGCTTACACACACTCACTGATACAAACCAGCTTATACCCACTCACTGATATAAACCAGTACACACACACTCACTGATAACAAACCAAATCATGGAGTCAAGGTTGCTATACTTTAGATCCTTGGCTAAGCACTAGACAAGCTATTAGACATAGTTTCCCCAGGAAAGAACTAACAATCTTTGGTTATCTAGTGACTATATTTAAAAGCCTGAATTTCATTTAATGATTTTTTTTTATCTTTTGCTATTTAAGCAAATTGTATGGCTTCTTTGTCTCAAACATTGCTCTGTGATAAATACCATTTTGTTACATCTCTGCGCAAGATATCCGCATTTGCAACTATTATCAGCATTAGAAGAGATGATTTTTAAAGACATGCAGCCATACATTTTACCTATGTTGAATAATTTTTATTTGTTAGAAAGCTCATGTTATTTTACCTTTGAGTATCTTCTCCTTCATCTACCCTGGCTTCCAGGTTTTTGTACAGCACTTTGATATTTATGTGAGCAAAATGGACTATGTTTATTTCTAGAGAGCCCACTAGTTCAGGGATGGTTGCCATTAGTATGGTTTTGAGAAAGTGAGTGCATCTGGGAGATGTTTTGCCCTTTGCGGCCACTTCCACCTCTCTCTATGTATCACTGTGCTGTCTGCACTGACCGTAGCTAACAAGGGGATCTGTGGTAGTATTACATACTTGTTGGTTTGATGTATTTTACTTTTAAGGTCATCCCCCCAACACCCACAGTTTCCATGTAATCTTTAGGAAGACATCAGGCAGATTCCAGTTGAGGAATACTCTGGAAAAACTGACTGTGGTCATGAAAGTCATCACCAAGTTCATCAGAATCAGAGGCCTTAAAATTCTGTGGCGAAGAGGAATCTCAAGATACATGACTGCTAATGAAATGTAGCTTCATGGATTCCGGAGAAATAGGAAATTTGGTAGAAGAAGAAGAAGAAGAAGAAGAAGAAGAAGAAGAAGAAGAAGAAGAAGAAGAAGAAGAAGAAGAAGAAGAATAAGAAGAAGAAGAAGAAGAAGAAGAAGAAGAAGAAGAAGAAGAAGAAGAAGAAGAGGGGGAGGGGGAGGGGGAGGAGGAAGAGGAGGAAGAAGAGGAGGAGGAGGAGGAAGAGGAAGAGAGACTGTGGAATAAAGTATAGAATCCAGTTAAGACTGCCCCTAATCAATCCACTAGCTATAAAATACATTATACTACAGTAACAAGCAAAATTAGGTGCAGAATCATTGTGAGCACTCTGTGTTGCTTTCACACACACACACACACACACACACACACACACACACACACACACACACCCACGCCCCGTCCTGGGGTTTGAGCTTCATGCCTGCTGCAGAAGTCTTCACACTGAGTAATGGTAAAAACAGCCCAGTCTTTTTTTCCTCTATAAATCCAAAAGCATTCTAAATTAAAGTGTTTATTCTTTGAAAAAAGCAGGATATTGAGAGGATCAAAACATGTTAAGTTCTGAACCTGTCTTATATCTTACAGCTTTCAATGGTTAAAGAATTAGTTATATTTTTAATCAGAAAATGTAAGGGGTACTCATTGTATAAGCACAGTGTTCATATCTGCAACCATGTTGCTATCCAGCATGGAGGGAAGGCTGAGAACAAAATATATCACACCATTATTCACACCGACAGCTGTCATGTGGAACAATGTGGAAATGCTTACACCATCTAAAAAAAAAGATTCAAAATTACTTGTAGAGAATGGAAATTCTAAGGTACTTATAAAAATATGTATTAAAATGCTATCTGAGAAGGTATTTTGTAGCTGAGTATGGGTGATTTTTCTCCTTCTGTTTTTCTGTGATGCGGATATAGTGGGAAAATGAACTCAAGACAAGAGATGTGTGTGAAACAACAGCCATTAGTGAACAAAATGATGACATGTTCTTGCAGTCTTAGGGCTTCTGTTGCTGTGATAAACACCATGCCTGCGAGGGAGGACAGAAGCAAGTCATCGCAGGGGAATGGGGGAGACTGGTTGGTGCCCATCACGCTGACCGGAACAAGCCAGACCCGCAGGACAGACGGTGCGTGTTTTCTCTTATGCAGAATGTAGAGCAAAGTTCTCAAAAGATATGAAAGGACAGAGATGGTTTCCGAAGAAGAAGGGACCAATGGGAAAGGGAGCGAGGATAGCGCAGTGAATAGCAACAGAAAACAATGTGTGCATGAATAAAGGTGTCACACTAGAACCTGCTGCCTTACGTGACTAATGTCCAGACAGAAGGAGAAAGAGAGAGAAAGACACAGAGTGCTGGTAACAAAACAAACAATCAAAACAGCCATCATGGCCTAAAGCAGCTCAGGGAGGAAAGGGTTTATTTCAGTTCCAGTCCATCATGAAGGAAGTCAGAGAGGGACTCAAGGCTGTAACCTAGAGGCAAGAACAGAAGCAGAGGCCATGGAGGAGTGCTTCCTGCTGGCTTTTTCAGCCTGCCTCCTTATAGCAGCTAGAACCCCCGACCCAGGATAGCACTCCCATCCTGAGCTGGACCTGCTCACATCAGCCATTAATCAAGAAAATGCACCACAGGTCAATCTAATGGGGGTGTTTTTGCAATTGAGGTTCCCACTGTCCACGTGACTCTGACTTGTGTCAAGATGACACAGAACTAGGCAGCACCCTCACGTGCTGCCCCAAACTAAGGTTTGTCCTTTGGCAGCTCTTTGCTTTGGTTTCAGATAGAGTTCAGTCTTTATTCTCAATTATTTGTTACAGCAAGAGCATGTCTTTCCATCATAAATGCCTGCCACGGGCCACAATAAAATTCACAGAACATCTGATGTCGTCATCCACAGACATTTTTATATTACTGAGCTATTTTTATATTACCGTTTCATGTTGTTATCTCAATGTAACCTTTATAGCCATCGGTGTGTAATATCACCATATCTTGGTTTAAATAGCCACTAGAATTGCTTCGTTTTAGCACATAATACTTTAACAATCATAAATCAGTATTTTGAGATTTTGGGTTACTACAGACTATATAATTTACTATTAATCCTTTGAGTTTATTCTATTCAGTTAAGTACAATGTTCTAATAAATCCATAGGATTCGTGAGACCTACGAGACAGTCCCAGATCATTATGTTGAGGAACCTCTGCCTGACTAAAAGGGCCGAGAGCATCACGGAAAACAGCTCACTTTTATGGCCGGTTCCGTAGATGAATTTTCATATAACTCGTGTCTTAGAGAGAGCCTCGATAGTCCATGCGGCAATAAGTGTTATCCTGATGGTCCACAGGCCGAGGTCAATGGCCTACTGATGAAGATTCCTCAAATGGGTAAGAAAGTTGATAACGATAAGCTATTTTCTAGGTTTTAAAAGTTTAAAAGATGAAGCCTAATCGGCTGTACTTTGGCATCCAGAGAAGGATTAATTCCCCAGGGAGCACAGTGCAAGTATTTTACATAGAAATGCTATAAACCCCAAAGCCAGTGCACTACAAACCATTTCCCTATGTCTTTACAGGGTTTTTTTTTTCTGCTAAAAATAAATTATCAAAAGTCATTTGGAAAAAAATAACACAATTTGACTTGCCAGTTTTAAAGCTGCTTGATCTCAGTTAGAAAATATGTTTCTCACAGATGCTGAAAGGCGCTGATAATGGCTAAACACACATGGAGCGTCTAACAATTTTGAATCTCACTAAAAACCTCAATGAGATTAACAGGCAGCGAATCTCAGCAAGATATCTCCAGAAGACACAGACACCTTCCTCAGAAGAAACACTGTGTGTGCTATGAATCCATCTATCTACGTAGTGGGCCTGGCCGGCCACAGGTGAGACAAAACCACCCAAGGGCTTAAATATTGAGTTTTCCTTAATGTGATCCTCCTGGAATATGGGAAACTTCTGCTCCAGACATAACTTGCAAGGAAGCACATTTTCAAAGCCAACATAGGCATTGTCTTGTTATTTGCAAAGCACGGACTCGTTATTTTCTCATCGTAATTTCTTTCCCCATGATCATTCACTTTCTTTTTCAAAACCAACTTGGATTTTCTGGTTAACATGCAAATGTTTGGTAAATGGTGAGACAATGCGCAAGGGTTAGCGAGCTTTTCTTCGGGTTAACATTAATTTCACTGGTGATCTAACCCCTCCAGTGATTTAAACCCATCTATACACGAGTGGATACCAAAGTTACAGTCCTAACCTGGGACTCTCAAGATTCAAGAGCAAATATTACACTGACAACTTGACGTTTTTATTTTTATATGGAATAGCCACCTCCAAATCTCCCATCTGCAAAACCTGCTATTAGTCCTATTCCCTACCCCTTCCAAATCAGCTCTGTCCTTTCCATCTGGGTGGTTGGAAACCACAGCGTGTAGCTGCTCTGGCGAAAGCCTTGGCTTTCTTGACCTCTCCCTCTTGCTCCAACCACCGACTCCATTAACAAATCCTGTCCACTCTCCCTGCAAAGCCAAGCAAGTCCAAGACGGCATGCTCCCATGCCGACCCACATCTCCTGGGCTCTGACCCCTGACTTGCCTATGTATTTCTGCTTCCCCAAGGAACATTCTTTACCTTAGATTAGAAGACAGTTAACCTATGTCACTTTTCTTTTAAAAACAAACAAAAATAACAAAAGAATCCATTACCGCTCCATATCTTCACTTAGATTGAATCCAGACTCGGAGCAGGAGAACCCATGCCCTCTTTCGGCCCTGCTCTCTGTCCACTTCCCGTCATTGGGAGGCTAAGCGAGTCACTCTGCCTGGCAGCTTCCTTCCTTAAATTGGCTGCGGCCCTTGCTCCTTAGTTTTATTCAGGTTTTTATTCAAACGTTATCTATTTAGAGAGGACTTTGGGCCTTTCAATAAAACAGCAACATGTAATTTGCTTAGCCGCCTTAACCTAAGGCATTGTTCATCTTACTTCTTCATATCACAAACACTTCCTGGACATCTCTGCATTGCCCTGATGCTGAGAACACAGAAGTGAAGAAAACAGGAAGTGATCCCTTTGTTTCAAGGTATTTACTTTCCACAGGGCAGGGAAACGAGTATCCAACAAAGGAAAGAGCACGCCAGACGGGAATAGCTTCTGCAGTGAGAATCAAGGCTGAGGAAGGGGCGCGGGACGTGCTGCGGCAAAGCAGGGCTGCTGCTGCTTTCATACGGAATGAAATGATAGGAGAAGGGCTGGGGCCTGGCCCAGTGGGAGAGTGCTGTGAGGCACACCTGATGACCCATGTTGGATCCACAGAATCCACATAAAAACTGGGTGCAGGGGAGCAAGTGTGTGCAATCCACAAGACCCCGATGGGAAGGTGGTAGCAGAAGTCAGGGGACTTTCTGGAGGCTGCTAGTCCCATGTTCACAGTGAAGAGATCCTGCTCCAAATATGGCAGTGGACGAGGACAATGAACGGAGGTGTCTGCCAAGCAGTGCCATGGCACACATATGCCTGCACACCACACACACACCACACACATACACGCCACCACACCGCACACACACACACCACACTGCGCACACACACACACACATTCACACACCACACACACACCACACCACACCACACCCAAACACACACACACAAACACACACCATACACACACACCACACACACACACACCACACCACACCACAAACACACACAACACCACAAACACACACACACCACACACACACACCACACACATACACACACACACCACACCACACACACCACACACATACACACACACCACACCGCGCACACACACACATATTCACACACCACACACACACACCACACCACACCACACACAAAGACACACACACAAACACACACCACACACACACCACACCACAAACACACACACACACCACACACATACACACACCACACCACACACAAACACACACAGCACACCGCGCACACACACATTCACACACCACACACACCATACACACACACCACACACACCATACACACACACCACACACACCATGCACAAACACCGCACCACACACAAACACACACACACACACCACACACACCATACACACACACACACCACACATACCACACACGCATAGACACCTACCCACTACACACACACCACACGCACACATCTACCCTACGCGCGCGCACACATACACACACACACACACACACACACACACACCACACACACACACATCAGAACTAAACACTGTACTAAGAGGTTACATTTGACCCTGATCTCAAAAACAATTCAATAAATATTTATTGAATAAACTGTCATGTACTCCCAACAACTTGACATTTCATGCCCCTTAAGGTGGCTCATTCTCTCTCTCTCTCTCTCTCTCTCTCTCTCTCTCTCTCTCTCTCTCTCTCTCTCTCTCTCTCTCTCTCTCTCTCTCTCGCAGATGTATGCATCTGTAGATGTGCTGGAGGAGGTTGGAAGGGGAAGTTGAATCTCCTGTTCTCACTTTCTAATCTCCTGAACATGATGACCTGAGTTTAGTGCCTGGGACCCACGTAGATTTTAAGAACCAACTCCCACAAGTTATCCTCCAATCGCCACGTGCTGACCATGAAATGCACAATCCCTCCCCGCCCCAGATACACGACATAAGATAAGTAAGTAGAAGAGTGGGATTTATTAAAAGAAATAAAGAGAAGCACTGGGCCTATGAGATGGGTTAGCTGGAAAAGGCATCTGCCGGCAGAACTCAGGGTGGAAAAGGAGCATGAGACGCTGATAGCCGCCTGTCACTCAGTATGTGCACCGTGACACCTGCGCCTCTCCCTTGAGAATAAAGAAAGGAAGCCACTTTAAGTCTGTCATGTGCTTCTGATCATTTATGGATGAAACTAATAGAAAAGAAGAACCAATATTTGCTTGGAAAAAAAAGACTATGGCATGACTTTTCATCTTGAATGACCTGACATTTCAAAAGAAGACGTTCCCTCGAAGAAGGCGTAAAGAAACCATCCCTTGAGCAATGTGAGCCAGAACGTGCTAACGCCCTCACTACCAGCAGCCTGCTTGCAGAGAGGGCCACACGTGATTTCGAGTGAACACGCCCGTGTAGTTTCCCCTCAGCCGATACCAAAGTTCTGAAAGGTTTTCCCTCAGTTAACCGAAAGGCTAACTAGCGGGTCCTTTGAGGGCAGTGAGTCCTGACTGAAATGTCTCTTATTTCCTCCTCTAACTCGTTCTTTCTCTGTGATCATCAGCAATGCTAGTGATACCTCATGCCACAGGCTGGAAACTGGCCTGCATGCTGTACCTTTCCTGGAGGGTGGTGTGCGAAATTTCAGCGCTTTGATGAGTTCACTGTTTCTTCAATTTAGGTCCCCTTTTCACTTGACTATTGCTTTGCTTCTCGACACTAGATTTTTATGCCTCTTCCAGTGGCAGGCATCTAAAAACCGTGCCATCTAGAGTGTTCCTGTCTTGGAAACTATCATCAAGTAATTTAAATAAAATATTAATACGCTGCCAAATATTAATGATACTTATTAGGAAAATGCTATCAGGCAGAAGATCCCCAGGATAGAAAATTAATGTTTTTATGAACTCATTTAAACGCAAATGACTGTATTCCTCTTTAGTCAAAATGCTACTTTACATATTGGATATGTAAATGATATTTTACATAGTGGAGGTTTTAGAAAATGAGTGAGCAAGGTGCTTATTGGACCTGCAGTCACCTGTCCCCATGGCCCACTTCATTTACTGCCATGCTGAGGATGTGTATTAAAAGACCAGAGTCTTTGCAACAACTGGCAAGGGATACCAATGTAAGACAAGAAGGACAGCTTGCTCTTGGAGTGGGCATCCTGCTTCCAGTTAGCGAAGTGGCATATTGACAGAGTAAGAAATCAAAACGCTGCTTATTTAGTAGGGGCTTAGAGCCAAAGCAGGCAGATCATCTTCAAAGACAAGGTACTTAAGCCGGGGAGAGGACAGGCACACCGCTTTTCTTCCTGGAAAAGGGTGGATGTACAATAGCCGGTCCATACCTGATTCTCTATTCTCACATTTTATTCTAAGTCATATTTCCTATTAGGTACCCCATCCTTAGAACCACATGAGGTCTTAGACCCTGCGTCTTCTAGAGAAACTTCATAAGATGTAGAAAACTGGGCCTCTTCCTTTAGGAGTCAATATTGAGCTAGGCAATAGACTCTTTAGACATTCTTCGTGATTGTCTCCCTGTTATATACTTATTTGCATATGACTAAATCATAGAGTTTTGACTTATTCTAGTCTTACCTGGCAATTCACTTACTCACCCTTCAGTCAATGCACACGAAAGACTGTTGTTGTCAAGTTTGCTGTTAAGCTTATGAAGGGTTCTCACTAAAGCAATGGAAAACCTCAGGCACCTAAGAGCAAGCTCTGCTCTCTGGTTTCTGGTTGTGTGATCGCTGATAAAATGCTTAATGTCTGTGACCCTGGTAAATTAAGTTAACCTATGCTTTGTTCATAGAAATATTGTAAAGATAGAATGATATTTTCTATTAAAATATTATGTAAATTATAATGTACATAACAAATATTACTCATCATTCTAAAAATAATGAGTGATTGTGGTATTAATATTGTCTCTAATGGATGATATATTTATGTTTGCTGGAATGTTTATATTGGCCCTTTCTATCTATTTTGTTGGTATATAAAAACAAAATGTTGTTTATACATTTATACTTTAATAAAAATAAGTAAATCTTCACTTTATGCATAGCAAATAACTTGAACTTTTTTATTTCTGATTATCTAATGTAGGCTTATTGCATTAACTTACTTTGAAAGGCCCCTCATTCTTCACCTACATTAGAAGAATTAACTGAATCTAGTGTTTTCATACGTAGATTCACTTGGAGGTTTGCTGCTTGGAATGCAACAATAGATTGCTCTGGTGAGTGCTCAATCTTTAAACAACGCCACACTGGACTCCCAGTGTTTTAAATGGTGTTAGTGCGGCAGAGGGACTGGGTATCTTAGGAGTCGAACATTGCTAAAAATATAACGTACTGAGCCAAGGGTGGTGGCACACACCTTTAGTCCTAGTACTTGAGAGGGGGAGGCAGGAGGATCTCTGTGAGTTCAACACAACAAGTTTCAGGTCACAAGGACTGCATGGTGATATTGTGTGTGTGTGTGTGTGTGTGTGTGTGCAGAATCAATATGATCCTGTTTATTTCACATACTCTAGACATGCATATGCACGTCTCAGAATGGGTATTATTACCATGAAAATCTTGTGTGCTGACACGTATCTTTATGTGTACTGAATATGTACTAATGTCTTTAATTGCTTTTTCTTTGCTTCTGAGGATTAAAAAAAAATGATATCCTACAACTCCTAGGAGGTCAAAAGGATAGCGGTTACTCTCAGGGGAAATCTGTTCCTTCTATTGGCTTAGACCTCAGCTGCCAGGATAAGAGATGCCCTGGAAATAGTGGCTCTGATTTTTCAGACAGTTTTCCATGGGAATGAAGGGAAAAAGACGAGGCGGGATGGAACAGAAGAGTGGCAGGCAGCTCACAAGACGGAGAACTTGCTGAGGAGTTACTACATGACGAAGACATTGGATGTGAAGATGTCAGGCTGTGACCTCTATCCCCCTGTGATGGCCCAGGGTTGAGTTCACTGCTCTGTATGCTATCGTGGAGGCTCCTCTTTCCCCACTCCATGTTCGTACCTCCCAAAGCTGTGTCTTCCTCATGCACGTATGCACTTGGTCAAAGGAGATGACTGACTTTCCCTGACAGGGGAGGGGCTATTTGAGCTGCTTATATAAGCAACTAGAACCTCAGAGGAGGAAGAGGGGATAGAAAAAGAAGGCTAAATATGGTGGTGGAGTTCAGTTATCCTACCCTTGATGGCAATGCTCCGTAACCTTCAGAGTTTCAGATGGACTGTTAGCAACAGCGTATTAGTGTTAAAAGGGGGAATAGTACACTGGGCTTCCTGGCGCCTGCCGGACCTGGAAGAGTTATTTTTCACTTGGTTATTTTTGCTGAATAATTGCAGCCCTCATTCCTTGCTCAGGGAATGATACCAAATGTGATGCACCCCGGGATGATCAAACATTTTGTATTGTTTATTTTCTTTGTGCTATATACTTGGTGGCATGCATATATTCATTAGAAATGCTAAGTTTTGCCAAGTGTCTTTGACATTCTGCTTTGATTCTATTGGAGTGTGTTCAGTTGATGTGGCTGTTTCTGTTAGAAGACAAGACACTGGTCTCCAGGGTCAATTGCTGGGATGACCTCTTGATCACGGATGGGCTTTATGTATTCGACCATTTGGCCGTGCTATAGAAGACCATGGGTTTAAACTGGGAAGACGAGCATTTGTATGCTGTTATCCACAACCGGACATTTATCTGACTCTAGAGTTTGGCAAGTCCTGTGATGCAATCGAAATCACCATTATATTGTTGGGCAGAAAGCTTGTGTGCCAGTTTGAATAGACTCACGCGTTTGATTGCTTGGTCCTAGGGAGTGGCACTCTAGGGGGTGTGGCCTTGTTGGAGTAGATGTGGCCGTGATGGACGAAGTGTGTCACCGAGGGGGTGAGCTTTGAGGTCTCATATGCTCAAGTGACACCCTGTTTGGCGTAAAGTCTTCTTTGGTTACCTGCAGAAAGGTTGAAAATGTAGACCTCTCTGCTCCTTCTCCAGCACCATGTCTGCCTGCAATATGGCCGTGCATCTCGCCATGACACTAACCCTCTGAAACTGTAGGGCAGTCCTGGTTAAATGTTTTCCTTTATAAGAGTTGCTGTGGTCATGGTGTCTCTTCACCATGTGTCTCTTCATTCCAATAGAGCCTTAACTAAGACAGCTTGTAATCAAGGACTCACCACTTGCTCTTTCCCACTGTTTTAGCTACCATTAAATGTTGGAATTAAGCCATTTCGTAACCACCTGCATACACCTTAGAGAACTCAGCAGGTTAGCTGGGTACTGACGGTGTCACCTGGGCTCTGGCTGTCCACAGGCTAGAGGGATAACTCTTGCCAGTGTAGACCCGGCTAACTTGTATATCTTTGGCAGAATTCGCATTTGCTACTTTCCAAGTGTTGGTGATAGAGCTCATATGCCCTGAAATGCTTTTCATTTCTTGAGATTACTGCTGTCAATAGGATCCAGAGAATCAAGGTCAAGAGAATGTCAATGCTCTTCTTACTGGGTCTTCTGTGGAGGGTCTCAGCGCTGGTCATGTGTGTTTTAACACCTTGCTCACATCCACACTCCAGTAATTATTGGTCTATCCAAGACTGGCCATTATGACACTATGACTCATTCTAAAGGATATTATCATTCTCAGTCTCTTAGCTCAGACTCTATTAGCAAATTGTTCAAATGAGGATTAAATATATATCAGAAGGTTAAGAAGCGAGGTCTTCAGAATTTGAGTCTTTTCGGTTGTTTTGGATTCACCCCAGTCTCTTATTTTGGTGATTGCCTTTAGAGTCAGTTCACGGCCATCCTAGCCATTTCCTGGAAGGACTTGTCTTTCTCTCATTATCCATTTTATTTTTTTCTTTCTGGTATTGATCTTGATTTACTTCAAAAATTTTCTGTGCGTTTCCTTTGGCTCACTCCAGAAAGTTTCTTCCTTCAAACCTTTAAATCATGGGACAGAAGACTTTGCTATTTCCTTGATGGGTAAAGAAAACATTTTTTGCCATACCAGGAGTCTCCAGGTTGGGGCACGTCCACCAGCGTGTCCCAGGACGTCCTCCACTGTCCCAGATGTCGCTGGACTGGTTGTCAAATGTCCTCTTATCCTCTGAGTCATCCCTTTCGATGGCGGTGATTTCAGGCGCACATCCTATTCACATCTTTTATTTTTTTTTTAAATATTTTATTTATCATGTATACAACATTCTGTCTGTGTGTATGCCTGCAGGCCAGAAGAGGGCACCAGACCTCATTACAGGTGGTTGTGAACCACCATGTGGTTGCTGGGAATTGAACTCAGGACGTTTGGAAGAGCAGGCAATGCTCTTAACCTCTGAGCCATCTCTCCAGCCCCCTCCTATTCACATCTTTCACAGTGCATTGCCGACAGTGACCTAGGGCTTACGAATTGCTACCGTTTCCTGCAAAGGTTAGCCCAGCAGTGACACTGGACACATACATGTGATTAGGAATAAAATGAATCTTTTATTTTTTAATCGCATGTGTGTGCATGTACGTAAGTTCTGGTGCCTGCAGAGACCAGAAGAGGCCCCTAAAGCTGAGGTGAGCTGCCCAAAGTGGGCTCTGGCATTAGAACTCTGGTCCTTGGCAAGAGCAGCAAGCACTCTTAACCTCTGAACCCTTTCTCCAGCACCCCTTTAGTTAGTTTGTATTTACTTTTTATGTGAGTGTTTTGCCTACATGTATACATGCACACCGGGCGTGTGCCCACGGAGGCCAGAATGAATACACTAGATGTGGATTTAAGGGGGCTTGTGAGATATCACATAGGTTCAGGAAGCAAATGAACCCAGGTCCTCTGTAAGAGCAGTAAATGCTCTTAGTCACTGAGACATCCCTCCAGATCCTTTCTAAGGTAATTTCAGGTGGTGTTCATCTTTTCAGAAAGATGCTTTGCTTAGCCGGCCATTAAAAGAACCTTGTAAGTCTTTATTCTCGTAAATAAGACTGCTGGAAACACCTCCTGTTTTTAATCATCAAAGGAGTCTTAGAGAACCCACCCAGTGCTGGCTGTTAGGGGCAATGAAACTCTAGGAAAAACTACAACCAGGTGGACTCAGTGTAGAGGAAGAAAATCCGACAGCATTCTGCTAAGCGTGTGTGCAGAATTTTAACTGTAATCCCAGAGAGGTCAACTGTTGCTAACACTATGATTTCCCTAAATCTGTAGGAGCACAGGTGGGCACTCATGGAGTCTGGGCCTTGAATCCTGGAGCTTTGCCCATTCCTCGTGCTTGTCATTTGTTTCTCATTTCTTAGAAACTGCTCTCCTTCCACAGCTCAGGCTGCTCTAGAATGTTCTAGGCTGCCATACACTTGAGGTGGTCCTCGGATCTAGCCTCCCACGTATTGGGATTACAGGTACGAGCCACCACATCCAGCTCCAAGCGTTCTTTTCTTTGGCTGTAAGCTGCCTAATTAGTATGTTTCTTATTCTTGTTTCCCCCATGATTCCCCAAGGAGTACTGATTTAACTTTCTCTAAATAGATTCGAGACGCTTGTAAAAGCTCCACATATGAAACACTTGTTTTGTTTGTTTTCTTTCCCCTTGTATAATGACGTATAAAGCATATTTTTCTCCCCCAAACACTGTCAGCCCTTTTAGGGTTGAACAGTGTCAGGGAAAACAAGTATCGCATATTGACGTTTTCCTTTTACATGTCCTCGGGCTGAGTTCCCATCCTACGGCGTAGCGGCTTAGCTATTATCATCTCATAGGCAAGAAAGCCTCTCTTGTTGACGGAAAGCCGTTTGCCCCTCTGTGTTTTTCTCACTGTCTGCACAGTGCCTTTCACTCTGCTAAGCCACAATGGGAGACGACAAATGGCTAGATATCAGCAGTGTGTGGCGCTGTGGTAAACAGAGAATTAGCCCTTGGTTTTCACCTGACCATTCTGTAATCTAATTAGACAGAATGACAACAGCCGAAGGGAAAAGATAAAAGCGCATGATAGCATACTAAGTGAAGGTGGAGGAAGCGGCATATTTAAGCACATCTTACAGTTTTGGAAGTATTTTAGTCTCTTTCCTATGTCTTCTACACTATGATTCCAGATGTCACATTGGGTGAGGCCATCAAATGAACACTCCAGTCCCTTATGATCTAAATATCATACATATTTCAGTATTGAATTCACCTCTTTGTATCATTTTTTCTAATAAAACTCAGTGACTTCATTCCATACTCCAATAACTCATCCATGGGAGTAAAGGGTACTCACATTTTTTCCCTCAAATAAAAGAGGGAAAACATTTTGATTGCTGTAAGTACTTGAAAGGTATTTCTATATTCTGTGCTGTCTTATGAAAACATTAATGCCCTTGAGATCATTTCTGAGGTGGCACTTCATCCCTAAAATATCTATGCTATTTCTTTTAACTAACCAATGTGTTTATCCAAAAGATTATTCGTAAACAGAGAGTGGCTATATTTCTCTGAACAAAGCTTTCCCTAATGTCTTACTTAACTAACAAAATAGAAGAGAGGTTGTTACACAGAATAGGTATCACACACACATGTGCACATGCATACACACAGCACACACTCTTTCACACACACGACACATACACTCTTACATGCACACAACACACACTCTCTTACAATCACACAATACACACACAACACACACTATCACACACACAGAATGCACATACTCTCACACATACAACTGATACCCACACTCTCTCTCACATACACAACACACACACACAACCACACAACACACATGCACTCGCTCTCACACACACAACCACACAACACACAACGACCACCACACACACACAAACCTTAACGGAAAGGAAGAGACAGCAGATGGAGAAATACCCCTCAGAGATGGGGAATTCTACAACGAATGTTCAAACTCCAACCACAGCAGGAATGTCTGAGAGGCCATAATTTCACCCAGTCCAACCCAATCCAGCCCCATGTCCTGGAGAGGTGACTGTCCTTCCACACAACTGCATAGCACAGCAGCCCACAGCATCTTGGGCTGACTGTATCAACCTTGAACTAGTCTCTTATTTTCCCTAAAATGCAGCTCTTCACAGAGCAAGTCTACTCACAGAGCCCTCAGGGGCAGTGTGGGCTTTAACTCAGATACTCCACCTCGAGGGTCTGACACAGCACACTCAAAGTTTGAGTGAACAAAAGCTGTCATGAAAGAGGCAGCGTCGTCCATTCTAGGGTGGCTCTGCACAGGAGGTATTCTGTGCCTGGAGCACCTTGCATTTTCTTGTTGTAGACTGTGATGCATGTTCTTATTCTGCCCTCTCATGCCACTAAGTAATCAACAGTATAACATTTCTTGCTGCCGTCATTTCTTCTCAGAAGGGAATAAAAAATAAAACATACACTAGGAAAACTATAACTTTTGTACTGAGAACTTATTTTCCTTTGATGAGACGGTTTATAGAAGCCGAACCTCTCAAATATCAACCCTATGCAAGCCTTTCTCATGTGTCTTCTCAACATGTGAGAGTTAACACTTTGTCCATCTTAGTCTAATGTCTTCACCATCTTTCATTTTAAGGATTGTATAGTCTTCTTAGGTGACTAAACTGAAGCCCAGACAAGAAGCTTTTTGTCTTCTTAGGAAAGGAAGGAGGTCATGGATTTCATGCTCTGCACACCTGGCTCTTCTTTCCTCTCTCTCAGCCTATGGCATCTGAGCTGAAGACTTCTAACAGGTTCCCATCTGGCTTCCAGTCACATGGCAGCCAAGGAACCCAAGCACTGAGCGCGCGGACCTCACCCTGCTTCCTCTGGTTACCTCTGCTTTCTCTCCATGAACTGAATACAACAGGAGCTGCAGGGCAAGGCAGACCCTCGCCATTTTCCATACCCTGAGCCAGAATGATGTGTACAGAGAGAAAACGAAAGTTCACCCTGCATGTACCTTAACTACTCTTCCAATTTCCATCTCTTTTCCCCCACGCTCCGTAATTTGTTCATGACCCCTCCACACTTCTTGGTATGCTCCCTCAGTAGAGCTCAGAGTTTTATTTCAATGGCTCCCATCTTCCATTGCTGTGCTGCTCAGCCCTGAAGCTTAAGAGACTTCTCCTGACTTGCCAAGCATCCTCAGACTGGGGCTTCCAGGGACCCTGTTGTTTCCATTTTATAAGGTGAGTCTACCCGACACTCTAAAAAAGTTACTAACAAAGGACTGACAAAGTTAGGCGCGTCCTAACTTGAGTCCGTGTTTCTCCATGTGTGCCTCCCAAGTGTCTTGCTTCTCGTCTTTCCTTCCACACATGATATTCCTTGTTCCTGAATGGCTAACAGATTCTTGACCTTACTCCAAACCAATATTGGATTTATACTTTTGAAATATTCACTGCCCTCTCCCCATGACTTCTCCCCTTATGACAGGAAGGCCCAAACCTTTAAGATTTAAGTATTTTTCTTCCTTTGTCTTTGTGTACTAGAACCGAGTTACCACCTCTCTTCTGCCTCCCTCCCCTCATCAAGGTCTAGTTCATTCACTGGACTTGGCAGAGAGGAATACCTGCATTTAGCAGGCTGCAATTGTATTCTTTCTGTGTTGGCAGTGGCAATGTATCTGGTGGATGGTGACTGGGCATGGAAGGGACGGGTATTCGGTTGCCAGCTCTCTTGGGGATGGAGCTGTGTGTTCATCCTTGGGTGACTGCACTATTTGGCTCACTTGACCTCTTTCCCCTCTGTCAGTTCCTGCCACGTTGGGGCATTGCCCAGCAGGCAGTTCTCGAGCAGTGTGTGGAAGACAGCTTGCACGAGGCAGGCACTGTTCGCCATGGTCACTTCAGCTATAGAAACCCCACGATTGGGCCTCGTCACACCGAATCCTGAGCAGCTCCACTGCCCTGCCTTCTCTTCCACTGTCTCTCCGTGCTCTGCTAATGTTTTAAGCTGACTGACAGAGAAATCATGCTCCCCGTCTGAGCAGTTGTCCAGTTTGGAAATCACACACTCAGGTCTCCTTGCAGGCAACGGCAATTTAAATGAGTCGCTTAAATTGAAACGTGAGATGGGAAATATTCCTTTCCCACTGAGACGGCTGTATTCCAGCCAACATGAATATTGCATCCTACACAAGCAAAACCTAAAGGTTCTCTTTCCCCTCTCCACCTTGAGGAGATTCGGGTGGGAATCGGGGTGGTGGTGGTCTATTGTGGTGCAGCCATCCCATGGTAAGGAAGATCTGTGGGTCAGAGTCAAGTCATGAAAAGCACATGTTACCCCACTATGAGGTTTGCGGAATTAGCAGATGAGGTATGCATTTATATTCAAATGGTCAGCAGGGGATGGCAAACCTGGTGTACTGAGGTGCTGGGGTGGGATTGTGAAGCAAAACAAGATTAGCCAGATAAAAAACTCAGTTACAGCTCTGGGCTCTGGCACAAGGCTGAGGGCCATCTATGTATTACCTCTGCTTTTCCAGCAGGGCATGCATTCATTCATGCTATTGATTAACCAGGCTGCAGCCGGCATCAGTAAGAGACAAGAAGAGTCACCATGGAGAGCCCATTTTGTGTTCTTTCACATTTGAATAGGCAAGGAAATGTTCCGGCTGTCAGCAGCACAGGACCTCGTTCTGCTCCTGTGTAAACCCTGTCAGGGATCCTAGGCACTGCCTCTGCTCGCCTCAGGGCCAAATGTCTCCTTTTCATAGAAAAATGTCACCCTTTCTCTAGGAAATGGCAAGTCGTTATTACTTTTTTATTTTTAAAGACAAAATGACCTTTGCGTTTTGTTAACAACAACAATAACTAAAAAGCAAACTGAAAATCTCTCGAAAATGCAGACCTTGATGGAAGCCCTGGAACCAGTCCTGCATCTGGGGTTGGCACCTGACTTTCTATTTTGTGAATTCGTAGATCTCAGCTGTCATTAGTGATGTCACCTTAGGCCACTGTCAACGACCAAAGCATCTTGTTTCCCAGGATTTTCACAAGCACAAGGGTGGATGTTTGTGTTCAAGCTGTTGTTCCTCCCAGTTCCAACACACGCACATAGACACCAACACACACCCAGAGACAGATATACACAGGCATACACACTGACACACAGACAGAGACATACACACAGACACACTCATGTACAGACAGATGTACACAAGGACACACAGGTATACACAGATGGACACACACATGCGCACACACAGAGACATAGAGACCCACACACAGACACACTCACATACAGACACAGACATACACACAGACACATACATAAACACACACACACATAGGCGTGCCCCAAAGACACACAGATACACTCATGTACACAGACACATACACAGAGACACACTGTCACACAGACAGACAGACACACACACACAGAGACAGACACATGTACAGACATGCACACAGACATATACACACAGACACAGGTAGACGGACAGACAGACACATACACACACACCCTCACTGCTTTGACATTTCAGAGCCGTTATAATCCAGCTTCATAATTTTTTAAAGCTCATGAGCAACTCCTCCGGAAAATGCCAAACCTGTTGCATAGTTTACTTAACATTCTCCTTAAATTTGGATAATTCATATTCCATTAGAGACGCGACAATCAAAAACTTCTTTTTTCATGCAGAATATGTTCGTTCTCTCATGAGGACGCAGGGGAAAATGTTGCCAGTGTTCTCTTTTCTTCTGTAGTCAGACGATGAAGCAGGAAGGGCGGACTCGTGAAGGAGAAAGGCCCCCACACGTGATGATGCAGAGGAAGAGGTGGGTTACTCGTCTCGGCTTCTGGAGCTGACGTCTCCTTTCTTTAGGCAGTGACTCGCACAAGGCAGGACTTCTTCTTCTCTGGTGTTAGTTCTCCTCACTAACTAGAACAAAATCCCCCCCTTCCCAGAGCCGGATTTCCTAACAAGGTGGCAAATGAGACCAGCGCCCTTAGATTTGCCACGTGTGCTCTTGTCGCTCCCTGTGCCTCCTCAGCCGCGGCGTGTAAGAGACCCGCTAATTACACCGGATGTAGGGATGATGTTTCCGCAGCTGCAGGCTTCAGCCTACTTCATCTCTGATTTCACCCGCAGAATTACACGTATAAACAAAGGGCCCCGTGGTAATTTATCTCCTGTTGACTTCAGCAACGTCTTCTCACTGAGAATGCTAAGAGGTTTTAGGATGATCAACTAAGACCCAAGACTAATCATGAAGACATGATTCTTCCCTTTTCTTACTACAAAGATCATCATCTCTGCATGGTTATTCACTGAGACCCACGTGCCTGTCTGTAAGGGTTGTGCCAACGTCCTATGCAGGTATTCATTGCAGGGAAGATTATCCCTCTTCATAGAAATAATTACCTTACCTTACGCATTTTCTAACTGTCCTTTGATTTTTTGTTTTAACTTATTGTGACTCAAGATGATTCCTTTCATGTTTGGAGTGGGTTCTCGTATCAGAACTAAGGGAACATAAACAAAAGATGATTAGGTTCTGACTTTTCTAAGTTATGTCTGGAAATGAAGATTAGTATTCTATGATTTAGGTAACTGGCAACCAGCACAATTGCCGGGGGTCCATACATGAAAGCGAGGTGGCTTGTCCCTATTTCACTATTATCCAGCCAGGAGAATAAATTTTATCAAGTTTGCTACCATACTCTAAAACTTGTTAATGCCCCTTTAAATCTAAAACAATCTGAAGAAGCAAGCACCCATGGATAAATTCAGAGTAGAATGATTTTACTTCTAGGATCCAAAGGTTGAGTGTAAGATATTCACAGTTCAATCCGCTGTGTTCAGTCAACCACAGAATATCAAACTTGCTCAATTTCTGAAAGACAGTCTTGTTACTAATAGCTATCATTTTCATGTCCCACATCCTTTCCAAGTGCTGTTTATTAATAACTCATCTGGTGAGATGTTTGTGCAAACTACGATGGGAAAAATTTAAACAACGATGCTTTAAAAAGTCCACAAATGCTGATGTATGGTTATCATAGCAAAGCTTCCACTCCCATTGTCTAGCTCAGAGAATCAGTTCTGCACAAATAGATGCTTGCATTTGCTCAACCAACAAGTTGAATCTGGCGATATATACTCACGTGATGAACTCATTTGAAGATTTAACTATCAAGTAAGACACTGTCCATGCCTCAGGGCTCTCATAATCACGAGGAGGGTGGAGATGAGATAAGAGATTTTAGATCAGTCAGGGGAGGGATTAATATGAGTCCTTTCTATAAGGAGCACATAGTCTCCCAGTACATAAAAGGCTCTCCAGTTGAGGAGAGAGCAGCAAGACTTGAATGAATTTCACCCTGTTTGTAAAAATACATTTCGCAATCTTGCCTCAATTTGTATTATTTTAGTTTGTTTAACAACAGAGAATTGGTGATTCTAAACCCCAGAAATAAAGAAGCCGATTGGGGAAGAAATAGGAAATGCATTAGGATGACATGATCACTTTAAGCTTGTCTACCTTAAGTTTAACACCTTACACTAATACACCACAGCCAACCACTTTCTTGAAGAAAGACATATGAAAAGATAATGTTAACTCTAAAATCTCCAGGCTACTTTTATTAAATGTAAGACATGAGCTTTTGGATTTTTTAAATACCAATTTTATACTCAGCAAGACTCCTCTAACGTAAGACCCCTGGGATTACAGTGCTTCGCACCATTGTGAGGTGTGCCCTTGGGCAGAATTCCTGCTCCATTGATTTTCTGTTTTAGCTCCTTAACGGGGCAACAGGAGAAAAACCGAAAATAAATTAACAGAAAGGTTCTGGGCAGAATAACTTAAAATTAATAGTGAGAAGAGTCTGTTTCAGTGCATCAATTTCCCTGAACGTAGTAGGTAAAATGATCATGTTTATCATATCTTAATCATCGCGGGATTTTTCTATGACTAGATATATGTATTAGTTAAATTTATATTCATAGAAAAAGATATATTCATAGAAACACGCATACACACACATACATGAGAAAATATCTGGACTAAAATGGCAATAAGGTTCCTGGTGCCAGTATGTGAAAATCAGGTTATGGTGGATATTATTTCCTCTAGAGTGCATATTCATGCAGCTTTTAAATTAAGAGGGCATAAAGAAACAGTATAAGGTGAAAAGAAAAGTATATAAATAAGCTAAAAAATCCAGGTACCATAATACCTTTTGGATGAGTTATTGAGGAAACAGCATGATTTAGGAATTGGTACATCATTTTTTTTTATTAAAAAAAATCATCTCATTAGCTCACCAACTCCAGCCGGACTGGGAGTGAACGAGCATGGGATCAAACTAGTCCCTCTGAATGTGGCTGATAATTGGGGCAGACTGAGAGGCCAATGATAATGGCACTGGGATTTGTCACTACTGCATGTACTGGCTTTATGGGATCCTATTCTCTCTGGATGCACACCTTCCTAAGCCTGGATGTAGTGGGGAGGGCCTTGGACTTCCCACAGGGCAGGGTACCTTGCCCTCTCTTAGGACTGGACAGGGAGAGAGGAGGGTAAGTGGGGGAGCGGGAGGGAAGTGGGAGGAGGGGAGGAAGAGGAAATTTTGACTGGTATTATGTTGGGAGCAGTGAGACCCCAGATCCTGAATTTCTTGTAATCCCCTGACCTGAGTGCCTACAGCTGCTCTGAGCACGAGACCTTCAGGAGTTCCTGATGGCAGGAGAGTGGTTTCTGGTGGGTTTGGCTGGGGTGTGGCTATCTTTATATAATCTGCCCCTGAACACAATAAAGGGGGCATTCCTGGGGAATTCAAGGATGACCTGTGTCGCTGTCTCTCTGTCTGTGTGTGTTTGTGTATTTTAACCTCCAGCCCCTTGCCCAAAGTTCGGGAACTGGGTAACAGCGCACCAAGCCCAGACACGGGGCGCGGTGTGCGGCAATTGGAGGTCTCCACTGAGATAGCAGCAGTATTATTTATAGAGTAATAAAAAAAAAAGGAAAAAATCCTCTCATGTGGATCCGGTTGCAGCTGAAATCAAGTGCACTCTCCGTTGTGACATCTATACCACTTACTTATTATTCCCAAAGGAGCACAAGGGACAGAAAGCATTTGCTGTGGCTCTCGTCTGTGAAGTGTCTTGCTATTGATCTGAAGGACATCACCACAGTGGGTGTATTAGGTATGTGGACAGAATGAAGGAGGGTTTTAAAAGTTCAGTACATTTGGAAAGATCAAAAATAAATATATCAGCAGGCTAAACAAGCACAACTTAGTTTTTCTCCTCTGGAGATGCTGTCAGCAGGCTGCAAATTCAATGTTCTCTTCAGGTGTTTATAGAGACCAAAACTGTCTAAAACTGCAAAAAGGTAGTGCAGCACGTGAGTTTTTATAATTTATTTTCAAAGACCATACATCTTTTAATTATGTGTATATGTGTGTGTGTGGTGGGGGTAAGTACATGGGAGCGTGGGTGCCCATGAAGACCAGAGGGATAGGATCCTTTGGAGTTGGAGTTACGGGTGTTTGGGAGCCAATACTGTTAATAGAACTCAAGGCCTCTGAAAGAAGAGTCTGTAGGCTTAAAAACTGAGCCATCACTCCAGCTCTGTGAGATGGGGCACAGGAGAGAAATGTTAAAATAGCCTCTCTGTGATGTGGTTAATTTTTTTTATTATAGATGAGAGAGAGAGAGGAGGAGGAGGAAGAGAGAGAGACAATCAAGAGGCATCTGGAAGAGTCCAGAATGGTAAGAGAAGAAAGCAGACTGGACATGGTCAGGGCTAAGGAAGTGGGAGAGGGGGAAAGAATAGCTGAGATAGCAGGAGATAGTGAGTAGAGCATAGCTAAGGAAGTGGGAGAGGGGAAAGAATAGCTGAGATAGCAGGAGATAGTGAGTAGAGCATAGCTAAGGAAGTGGGAGAGGGGAAAGAATAGCTGAGATAGCAGGAGATAGTGAGTAGAGCATAGCTAAGGAAGTGGGAGAGGGGGAAAGAATAGCTGAGATAGCAGGAGATAGTGAGTAGAGCATAGCTAGGTAGCGGGTGAGAGACTGAGAGGGATAATAAAGAGAAAGAGGCTAGCCAGAGATAGATAGACAGATGATAGGTAGATAGATAGATAGATAGATGATAGAGAGATAGATGATAGAAAGATAGATGATAGAGAGATAGATGATATATATATAGACGATAGATAGACAGATGATAGATAGATAGATGATAGATAGATGATAGAGAGATAGATGATAGATAGATGATAGAGAGATAGATGATAGATAGATAGATGATAGGTGGATAGATGATAGATAGATAGATAGATGATAGGTAGATAGATGATAGATAGATAGATGATAGATAGATAGATAGATGATAGGTAAATAGATAATAGATAGATAGATGATAGATAGATAGATAGATAGATAGATGATAGGTAGATAGATGGTAGATAGATAGATGATAGGTAGATAGATAGATGATAGACAGATAGATAATAGATAGATGATAGATTGATAGATGATAGACAGATGATAGATGATAGATAGATGATCGATAGATGATAGATAGATAGATGATAGATATAGATGGATAGATAGATGGTTGATAGATAGATAGATAGATAGATAGATAGATAGATAGATAGATAGATAGAGTATAGTGAGAATAGCTGGGTTATAAGGAAGATGAGTAACTGGGGTGTAGGGGAAGTCTATGACCCGGAGGGAGTTTAGGGCAGAGGAGGAGGTGAGAAGGCTTAGGATGCTATCATGGACTTTGAAGTGTGTAACAGGCACTTGTGACGTGGAGGGAGTCTGGAGGCCAGCATGGGCTTTGATACGCTGGTAGGCACCACTGGTAGCCATCAGTCCCCTCAGCCAGAGGTAAGGGAAATGAATTCTTTGGCCTATTGGATCTGAGGAGCCAGAAGTCCTTCTATCATCCAGGCTGAGCTCACCTCTGGATTCTGGACTGCATTTGGAACTGGGTAGTAGGAGTTTCCTGTGGCTCCAACACCAGCTGCAAACCACTTGCTTCATTTTTTTAAAGAAGAAAAGAATCTAACATAGACTTGAGTTTGAATATTTTTCTACATTAAAAACTATGTAAAAAAATATTTCTCCTGAGAGCCTTGGACTAACGAAAATCTCAGTAACAAGCATGGGAAACCTCCCTTTGAGATGCTGGTCAGGGAAGCCCAAGACACCCCCAAATAATAGAGGCTTTTGTCATTGTCTCTGGCTGCCTCTCAGAACCAGAAGGTAAGACCCTATTGCTGAAGATGCCACAAACTTCACACACAGGAACTGGAGGAATTGAGCTTGAACTCACCTGGAAGCCTCCTCCCCGAAGCTTGGCCCTCATGGTAGCTGAAGGTATTATGCAAATATCAAAGAAGGACCAAAACTGTCCTATCTGTTATTAAAACACGGCAAGATATCCCCCATGGGTGCAGCAGAATATGGATCTTGGAAGAACCAGCCGCTGCCTAATTGCATCAAGTTATTTTTATTGGATAAGTAAAGCTAAAAGGAGAGTGACTTAAGTGTGTGTCACCTGTCATTAGCTCTGCAGAGGAGGGGAAGGGGAAATGGTATTGCGACTTCCGTGACAGGGAGACTGTGAGAGGAAACATGGGCTCCCATGGAGGTAAGAGGCAGTTTTCTCAGGAGAGTCCGAATAACCAGAACAACTTGTACTGGAAAGATCCTGAGTAGATGAAAATATGCCTCTACTTTCTTGTCCCCTTTCCAATCAATAGTGAAGCTTATCTACTTCCCTCTGAGTCTGGGCTGACTTGAAACTCTCTGGTTACGAGAATAAAGTAGACCCATGCCGTGCCAACTCTAGCCCTGAAGAGGCACGGCAGCTTTCCTCTGTCCGCTGGGTAACTCTAAGCTACTGTAGGATGCTCAAGCCAGCCTTCATTTGAGAGCATGTTGAATGAGATGCCTGGTTAGATCGCAGGTATTATCACCATTCCAGCAGGGTCATTAACATGGGAACAATCCACCTTGTGTGACCCATCCCTGGGAGTGGGGACTGGAGTTTCCACATGAAGTCACTTGTGCATCTCCTGAAGAGGAGATGGGAAGTAGCCACTTACATGGCATGCAAGGCCTCTTGTTACCAGAAGAGTTTCAAGAATCATGGGCAAATAGTGGACTATTCCTCTGTATCACTGAACTTGGCACAACTTGTAATGTAGCAACAGAAAATTAAAAGGCACTTTAGCAAACTAGGGGAAAAAAAAAACAAGTTTGGTCATTCCATTTGATTCTGTCAATTGAAAAAAAAAGCGAGGACATCACCAGACCATTTTACACCCCCTGCGTGGAGACACATGTGGAGGTGATGACAAACACTGGCTGACCCAATAAAATCCCCATAAGAAGGAAGAAGGCAGTGATGGGAAGAGACCACCAAAGTGTCTAGAACTCAAAAGGAGCCTGCATTGAGCCCCAGCACATCAGGAGGTGGTGAGAAAAGAGGTTGTATAAGTCATTTAAAAAAACTTTGTAGGCCTTCTCGTGGCTTATTGGAGGATATCTAAAGTCACTGGGTTTTTTATTGAATTTTTTGGATAGTGAAGCCATTGGGCCGTCATCGTTTGGATGATACCAGTACTGAATGGGCAGCAGTGAGGAGATGGGAAGCCACCGCTTACAAGGTGTGAGAGGTCTCTTGTGAGTCGTTGCTCCCCCAAGCAAATGGGGCAGCTATGATTTCAGAAAATACAGCTGTGGATGGAGGTTTCTTAAATGATATCAAAATTCCCAAAGAGTAAGAAATTGCTCACATTCAATGTCTCAGAATGTTTACATGTTTAATATGAAAGATGAACATAAGGATTCTTTTTTTTTCCTTTAGGGAAAATGCCCATAGACTTAACATCAAAAGTTAGTCTTTGGGGACAAACTATTCATAAATGCTCCTTCAAAGAAATTCTGAACATAAAATACATGGAGATCAGGAAGGAGAGGCTGAAGATGCTGTAAACTGTTTAATATGTGAAGGTACTCAGAACACAGTGGGCACTGTATTTCAGATTCTAAGGCTCTAGCTCAAGAGATGAAACACAGACACATTAACTATGTCCTCTTTAAGGAACATCTTAATATTAACAACCCACATCGATGAAGGGAACCTGATAGATTGATTGGAGCACTGCATAGAAACAAACAAATGAACACACCCATTTGTTACTGTGTTATCTAGGGCTACTTTCTAGATGGCAAAGTTGAACTGTTAGGATTTACTATTTGACTCATCTAAGAAGGGTTTGCTAACTCTTGCTCCAGTGTTCTCTTGGTGGGTAGAAACATATGAACAAGATAGAGTCTTGGTTGGTGCATAGAGGTTCCAAAAGACTTGGGATTATAAAACACATGGCAAACATTTACAGAAGGTTTGTTTTGCTGTATACCTGCATGCAGAGTCTCTACTGTGTATCTCAAGCCAGAGAGGAAGGGAATCTCAGAGGAAAACCAAATAAAACTTCAGAGAGGCTGTGGAGATGAGCTAGCTGATCAAGCATGAGGACTTCCATTGGAGTTCCCAGAACCCATGTTAAGATGCAGAGCGTGTTAGCACATGCCTACACTCCTCCTGTGGGGACGTGAAGACAAGGAGGATCCCCTGGGCTTGTGAACATCTAGTCTCCCTGAAATAGTGAAGTCTGGGTTCAGTGAGAGATGCTATCATCGGGCAACAGAAGATGCCTGATGTTGACTCTGGCCTCCATATGTATATAAACAAGCATGTGAAGACACACACACACACACACACAAACACACACACACACACACACACACCAGAAATCAGACTATAATTCCATATTCTGCTCCTGCCTTATAAGCTTATAGAAAATTCAGTCTTCAAAGTCAGATGCAAACGTAGGTCTCAAATAACATTCAGTAACTTCCATGTACACCACAAATGAACTCACAGATAAATGCATTAGGAGAAAATACATCATTAAAATAGCTCAAAACAAAACCAATAATGTACCCATGAATAAGCCTAATAAGGAAGTGAAAGGCTTCCACAGTAAAAATCTCAAGTTACTGAAGAAGAAAATCAAAGAAAACACTAGACAATAACTAGACAGTAGAAAGATTTGATTTCCCAAACTCTTTACCTGAAAGAATTAACATTGTGGAAAGTGATATATTAGGCAGAATTCGGTTATTTTACTTTACAGAACTAGAAAAAAAAAACAACCCAAGAATTTATATGGGACAAAAAAAAAAACCCAACTCTATGGAGCAAGAACACGGCTGGATGTATTGCAATACCTCTAATTATACTACAGAGCTGTAGCGGTAAAGAAGTCTGGGGCTGGCATAATGCCAGACCAGTAGACAAACCGAACAGAATAGAAAACCTGGAAATAAACCAATAAAGCTATGACACCTTTTTTTTCATTTTTGTAAACAAAAGTCACTTTTAAATAAGGACAACTGGTTTCATCGGGCACACAAGAGCTGTGCTCTAAAGAAATGACATAAATGGCGGGCAAATAGGGAGGACGGCACTGTGGCCTGCACATAGCGGAGGCAGAAGGAAAAGTTGTGGCCACTGCAGGACAAGGGAGGACAGGCAAGACATGCTTCTCTCTATCCAAATGGACCCTCTAGAATTGCTTGGGGGTAGGGGTGCGATGTCTGTATGCGTGCGTGCATGTAATCATGTAACATATCTTAGTTTGACATGTTGTGTATTTACCAGTGCACATGCGTGAGAAGTCAAGGGTAAGACATTGTATGTTTTCCTCTATTTGCACTTCAAGTTGCTGACTGGAGAGAGGGTCTCTCACTGCACTGAAGATTGCTCCTTGGGCTAGACTGCTTGGCCAGTGACGTCTTGGGATATGCCTACTTCTGTCCACTGTGAACTGTCCTGGGTGACAGTCATGTGCAGCCATTCCTATATGAGTGTTGGCCATCTAAGCTGAGGTTCCTTGCTTACAACAAACAGTCATACACATGGGATCATCGTTTCAGTCCTGAAAAGTGAGAAATTTTAAAGAAAGCTATTGCAACAAGGGAAAATTGCAACGGGACTCCTCTCCCAAGATACGGTTTCCCTGTGTAGCCCTGGCTGTCCTGTAACTCACTCTGTAGACCAGGCTGGTTTGAACTCACACAGTTCCTCTTGTCTCTGCCTTCTAAGTGCTGGGATTAACGGTGTTTGCCATGGGAAGCTTTACAAAGGTGTGTGACAGAAGCTGTATTGATGTTGTGTCACTGAGGTCAGTGAACCAACTCGGACATACAAGAGAGTATGAAAATCTTACAGTTTTCTAAAATCGGTAGCAAAAAGGCTAAGGAAAATGTGTGATACTCCATGCGGTGTAAGAGAGAAAAGCACCATCTTCTGCTCAGTGGACAGAAACAGGATTCAAGTCTGAACTGTTAAGGGGACTATTGCTGAGAAAGACCTCACGAGTCATACAGACGAGGATAACTCAGCACAAAACTGTAAAGCTACTTAAAATGAGAATTTTTCAAATCTTTTGAAAGTAATTCAATTTCAGGTTCTTTTACACAAATTTTGTAGATGGTAATGTTGTCTTGCAACACCAAAAGGCTGGACATGCCAGAAAATAATTAACTGCCTCTTGGGATATACGCCTGGAGGATGGGAAGAAGATGTAAAAAAAAAAAAAGATTTTGTTCACTATAAATATTTTCATGCTAGTTTTTTAGTTTGTGAACATATTGCTTCGACAAAATTACAAGGATGTAAATGTTCATTCCAAATCCCATTTCTTGGAATCTGGAATTAGCAGGTCTGTGGGCATAAGAATCTTCATTTTAAAAAAAAAATTTACCAAGCAGACCGTGGAGAGGTTTACTGCGGTAAACTGCTTGTTACCCAAGCATGAGACTAGCGTTCAAGTTCCCACCACATGTGAAGAACCAAATGTAGCAGCAGGATCCTCTGAGCCAGTGTTGGGAAGTACAGACAAGAGGGCCCCTGGAGCTCCAAGGCTAGCTGGTCTAGAAGAATCAATAAGAACTGGGTTCAGTGAGAGACCTTGTCTTGAAAAAAAAGGGGGGTGGAGCATGACAGAGGAAGGCGTTTTGATGTCCGTCTTCTGAAACATGCAATGCACACATATGTGCAGACCACACACACACATACACACCTTACCAAGAATGACAGAACTACCCGGGTACCCCTACTTTTGTAAACTCGGATACTGAGGGAGTGAGCAGCTAGTACTACTGATCTATTTGAATGAAGAAGTAAATGCCAGGGGCTAAGCGTGCCGGCAGCTCCATCCTTCACGGTGCTTATTTGTGATCTGATTAATAAAGCAGACAACATGCAGAAAATGAATAAAAAGTAACATTGTGACTTCATAACCTCCCCCTGGTCTCTAGGAGAAGCTCATGGGTAGGCCAGCATTCTTTCTTCCTCCTCACACATTGGTAACCACCAGAACACTGATTCAACATCAGCCTGGGGAGAAACACAAACCATCACGCAGCAAGAAAGCTATTCAACAGAGGATGGTAGCTAAACACCTTCCAGACTCTGTGGCCTCTGTAGGCTATGTTATATCCAACCTGAGTTTAGAATGCTTTGAACAGTATTCACTTAGGATGCAAAGATACAAAAATACTTACAAGGATATTACCAGGGCCTGTGGTACCTGATTTCCAGAATGCGTAGAACAATTAATAGTCAGTATTAGACAGTCGTTGGGCATCACAGTAACGTCTTTTGAGAAACCTTCTGGAACATTACAGAACCACTTGCTCAGCTGTCCGCAAGCAACCAGAGGGTTGGCCTGGGGGGCGCTACCCTTGCATTTGTCCCGTCCTCTACTAGCCAGAAGTCACTACCAACTGAGAAAGAATTCCCTGTTCTCTCTTTTGCTGTGATGCAGAGCCCTAAGGAAACATTTCTTGTTTCCGAAGCAAGGTACTGACATGTTTCCCTAAGCTGGAGGTAACCGAAAGCTAAAAATGTTAATTAGATTGTTTCCATGTTTATATCAGTATCAAGTGAGACCAGTCATTTTAAACACCAGTTATTGTCCTCTAATCTCTATAATATTTACTTTTGTTAGTTTTAAAGCTTCCTTAATATGTAAAGTTATTTTTTAAAAAATAGAACAATTTATTCTCGAATATACCTGTTTATAACATGCCATGTAGAAGATCAAAACTGGGTTTGATTTTGTTTTTGTGGTGAGTTATCTTACTTAACAATATTGCCTAGGCTCTATTACAAGATAGGTATTCAAAATTCAAATGGCACTTCTTCATTAAACATCACCCATCCATTCCTCCATCTATCCCCCATCCATGCATACAATCCATGCATGCATGCATGCATCCATTCATTCATCCATCCCATCCAATACATCCATCCCAGCCAATCCATCTATCCATTCATCCATCCCATCTATCCCATTCATCCATCCCATCCATCCCATCCATCCATCCATCCATCCATCCATCCCATCCATCCATCCCATCCATCCATCCATCCCATGCAATCCATCCCATCCATCCATCCATCCATCCATCCATCCATCCCTCCCATCCATCCCACCCATTCATTCATCCCATCCATCCCATGCAATCCATCCATCCCATCCATCCATCCATCCATCCATCCCATCCATCCATCCATCCATCCATCCATCCATCCCTCCCATCCATCCATCCATCCATCCATCCATCCATCCCTCCCATCCATCCATCCATTCATCCATCCCACCCATCCCATCCATCCATCCATCCATCCATCCATCCATCCCATCCATCCATCCCATCCATCCATCCATCCCATGCAATCCATCCCATCCATCCATCCATCCATCCATCCCTCCCATCCATCCCACCCATTCATTCATCCCATCCATCCCATGCAATCCATCCATCCCATCCATCCATCCATCCCATCCATCCATCCATCCATCCATCCATCCATCCATCCCTCCCATCCATCCATCCATCCCTCCCATCCATCCATCCATTCATCCATCCCACCCATCCCATCCATCCATCCATCCCATCCATCCATCCCATCCATCCATCCATCCCATGCAATCCATCCCATCCATCCATCCATCCATCCATCCATCCATCCATCCATCCCTCCCATCCATCCCACCCATTCATTCATCCCATCCATCCCATGCAATCCATCCATCCCATCCATCCATCCATCCATCCATCCATCCATCCATCCATCCATCCATCCCTCCAGTACTTACACCTGCTGCTGGAAACAGCACCCACCTATCATACACAAAACCCTGGGTTCAGTTTCTCCGAATAAAGGAAACCAAAATGAGTGCCTGTTATTTACCCGGCAGTATGTTAGATCTGAAGGGCGTCAGCTACAGAGTAAGGCTTGTGCTTAATTGGTTGAGAATTATTCCAGAGTTTAGGTCAAGATATGTGCATGTTTATGATTTTTAGAACTTTAGGAAATATGACCGTCCTATAGTTCTTTGGTGTATATTGTAAGCATAGTTAACCATTCCCATTTGTGACTCTGAACTTCACCACAAGTACACCCAAGTGAAAACACTAACACACACCGAGGGTTTGCAAACCTCTCTCAGGTTTTCCTGATACTCTTGCATGTGCCTGTCTTTCAACAGCTCTCCCCACTTGCCTGGCCAGCAAACATCTATTCATCTTTTAAAACCCTCATCATGTCAGGAGGATTTCTCCTGCCAAAGTTGACACCTTCTTCCTCTGTACCATTTCATTACTTAGGCATGCATTTTTATTATTGCACTGGTATACACATCCACCAACGTCTCATTCATTATCTCTGTTTGCACTGCAGATGTTGCGGGGATAGAAACATTTGTCTTTCGACTTTGCCTCCTAATTAATTAGCAGAATGCTTGCCATGCACAGACCTTCGCCAAATATTCGCTGAACCAAAGGGCAATTCTTCTTTATCATAATTTGTTCAGTTTTGTAGAAATACACTTACATGTGTTAAAATTTTCTTGTAACTAGATGTGAATATGTATTTCTGAATATCTAAAGAGCATTATGTTTTGTTTAATTAAATTCTTTTCTAGTAAAACAAATCACCATGCCCCCTTTTTAAAATTTTTTGTTCTTTAGTTCCCTTCTCTGCTGATGAGGGAGTGCTGTATCGCCGGTGGACCTAAAGCCCCTTCTAGCTGTAAGGCTGCCTGGAAATGCATTCCTCTTATCATGTCTGGTGCAATGCAATGTCCAGGAGCGGGGAGGCTGGGGAGGTATCTGCTAAACACAGCAAGAGCAGACTCAATAGGAGATACTGAGCAGGCTTAGGGTTTTGGTTCTTTCCTCTCTGTTAAGAGCTGATTTGGGGGTTTTCTTTGCTGTGGATGAGTCTTAGCCCAGGTGTGGCAAATTAGAGAATTAAGGCGGAGAAGAAAAAAAAACTCATTGTATAAATGTTTTGTGTTTGGTTTTCTACTTTCTTTCCTAATTTTGAAACATGAATTCTGGGATAGATCATAGAAAAGTAATTAGCTCCTTTACCTTAGCAAAATGGATCTGTCAAATATTTTGCAGAAGTTCAAGAGCCCTGGGATGCTTTCTCTGTTAAAACAAGCTGAATCCCATAACTTGCTTTTGTCCTGACAGCGTATTGTAAGAGTATTTTCAGCTGTTGCAGTGTTTATGGGTTGGGAGTGTGGCAGGGGAGTGTGAGTGCCTTCTAAACCTCTCTGGGTAAACTGTGGTGCTGGACGCCTACTCTTGTAGGAAATTATGTACTCATGAGTTTTAAATCAATTGTGCTTTCAAAATGTAATGCGTTTTGAAGTTCAAAGATACTTTTTTTTTAAATACAGACACAGTGTATTGCATTAGGTCACCCTTCTCCGCCAACGTCTCCCAGATATGCACCATTTACCTTTCCACCTATAAAAAGAAAACCCCAAACCATCAAGTCCAGCTTGAGCTCTCCGAGTGCTCTTAGATATTTGGCCATTCACTGCAGTGTGGGCCCCAGGGCTCACACCTGGTCTTTGAAGGTGCTGTGAAGGTCAAAGGTCCGTGTGGAGGCCCAGACTGTGTCATACACATTAGTCCCTGCTGGTGAGTAGTATTGAAATATATACTCACATAGGATTCTTGGGGAAAGACAGGCTCAAAGAAACTAGCAAATATTGATTGATAAAGCTTTGGCAACTTTAAAAATGAGCAAACTCAAATAAAGACCTCAATTTTATGTCTTCTCTTCTCATACAAATGCCTTTTGGACTCATGGAAAACAATTCAGTTCATAAATATAGAATCACATCCATGGTAGAACTTGTCTAACTCAGTTCTCTAACTTGGGTGTCTCACAGGCTCCATTCAGAAAGCTGAATCAAGGTCAAAGGAAATGCAAAAATGGTGATGGGCTTTATCTCTTTGCAGGTATAATCACAATACTTTCAATATGACCTAAAGGGCTTTAAAAATAACACCACAAAAATATGAATCGGTGTTTTATAAACAGATGATCAAATTTAATTTATTTTTTCCCACGTAAGGAAATTACTATTTGTAAATTATGGAACTCATTCTTGGGTCGGGTAAGCGAATCACAAATCAGACTGTTAAATCAGACTGATCTCATTACTTTTTTTTTTTTTTTAACTCTGGGAACTCTACATATTTTGTTTTCTCTGTTCTTAATAATCTGGGTCTTTATTTCCATGTGAAATTAATTTCTGTTATAATTTAGATAGACATACAAGTGATTATATATGAAAACCAATTGATAGTGACTAGAAAAAAACACATTAAAACATTGTATAGGGACATATTAAAAGTAATGGTTTTGTGATTTTCCTCTATAAGATGTGCATACACACTTAAATATCTGACCCCAACAATTCAGCATATGAATACTGAAGGATTAACACAGGCTTAAAAGTATCAGTGACTGAATATGAGTTAGCAAAGTGTGAGATGCTGACCTCATCCCTAAGAAGGAGCCAGCGATAACTCAGAAGAAGGCCGGCTCTAGCGTCTGCTGGTCCAGGGAACAGAGGGACCAGTCTGAGAAGTGAGATAGAAATCGAATCTCCAGGTTGTTTACAGGTGACTTCTGCTCAAAATCTAAAGTAGGGAACCTATGACTTGACATTTTCCACACCAAAGTGACCTTTGCCTTTGGAATTAAGCCACAAAGCAATCTCCACGTCTTGTTTACATACAGAAAAAGAGTCGCTGCAGAGCCAATTCCCGGGCTCCAGGGAGCTTACCTGTCTCCATTTTCCCATCTTGCGCTGCGGGCCCATCCGGGATGACGCTTTTCACCTGGAGGAACTCGTCCGGCTCATCGCCACCAATGATAGTGAATCCAAAGCCCATGTTGCTCTTCTTGAGGGTGGTGCTGAGGAATGTCCCCTTCAGTTGGGACGCATCCCGGGTGAAGAGCGGCTTTTCTACATCGGCCAACACAAGTTAAAAAGGGAAAGGCATTTTTAAGACAAGTTGTCAGAGAACAGTCAAGAACCGAGGAGCAAACCCTACGAGTGAGGGAGGCTGGCGTGGTAGATGCGAGCATTGTGGCCACTTGGGGAGGAGCATCGTCTTACAGCTATCCCACACATCCAGGAAGTCAGGCAAGGCTGCGGCTGCGGCTGGAGAGCGGCGGTTCAGGATGTACTTTCTTGAAATCAACCCTCTAGAGGTTGAAAAGGGCGATCGACTGGCAAGACAGCCTTCAAATAACATGTTATTTACGACTCTCTCAACCGCTGAGCCATCTCTCCAGCCCCTGCCTCATAACTCTCTACTTCCGAGCGTTCCTAGAGAAGAGGGCAGCGTGAGAGGCTGCTCCGGCACAGAGCCTTCATCGCGTGGGGTGGAAAAGCAAACAGACTGGTTTAAAGACATTAAACATGTGCGGGTCACACCGACAGAGAAGCGGGCCACCTTGGGTGTACGCTCAAAGGTCGAAATAACTTAGCGTGCCGACCTGGATGTGGGACTGAGTTAATTTTTGTTCCCACGGCTGTGCTGTGTGATGTCAAGAATTCAGTACAGCTCTACTGACCAGAGAGTGTTTAGCACACTCTGAAGAGTGAGCAAAAAGCAAGCCAGCGTTTCTAGAAGGTTGTGAATGTAAAGGTGACATTTTTTTTTGTAATATGTTGACATATTCCAATCGTATGCCCAAATGATCTGAACATTATTTGAACCCACTCAGTGAGTCTGGCCACTCATTTGTCATATGATGGAATTTTCCAGCTATGAGTTCTAATAAATATGGTTCCAAGCATATCTACGCTTAAAAGCACTGTCACACGAGGAAGCAGAATTAATTATTTCTTAAATTTCACTTGTGACAAGTATTTTACTTTGCCTGGCTAGCATAGTTGGTAGAACACAGGGCTTTAAGTATTTTATTCTAAATACTTTGTTGAGACAGGTTTGCTTTGTAATCCAAGAGTCTTGGACTCTTGGTCCCCCTGCCTTAGGGGTTACATGCTAGGGTTACATGGACCATCACCACACTTAGCTTGGGGGATAAGCATCTCATATCCTTTGTGAAGTTGGTATGATCTGATTCTCACAGTAGCCAAACTCTAAGTAGGAGCTCGGTCACGTTTTTTTGCACGATAATCTCACTGTCACATTTTTGGTTTCAGAGGAAGAGCTATCAAACAGTGAGTCGTTATGATGAAATTTTAATTTATCTGTCCATTTACCTGCCACAAATTATCTTTATTAAACGTCTCTTTAAAATGCAATTTACAGAACCCCACATGTAATCATCTCTGCTTCTCTTCACCGAAGCGAGGCTTATAGGTGGAGCTTAACTCTCCATGAGACCTTTACATTCGTTGCAGAGTGCTGCACGCATGTGGCGGGGAAGCATGTGACCCGGACCCCACTACCAGGCAGACGTCAGCCTCTCATGGTTTGTGTGTTTGTTTTAGTTTAGTAGAAGCGCAGACGTGGAGGAAAAGTGTGCAGCCACTCATCCCGCGAGGTGGCTCCCCGGTGCAGCCAGGTCCGCAAGCGGCCCTGGGACATACCGAGTGGCCAGGGCGTCCCTCTGTGGTCCAGCAGATAGTAAGACAAGTCATTCACACTGCGGGACCTCTCCGGGCCAGTGCGGGGGAAGATGGATTTGGGCCTAGGTAATGTCGCTGGTAAGAGGCCTACTGTCACAAAGGAAAAGAAGCCTCATTCCCGTGCTTGGTTTTTCGGAGACTCCTCTGCAGTTTCTTGTCCCAATACCAATGTCTCATCAGGCAACAAGTAAAACTGCTCTAAGGGACTGCCCAGTGCGCTTAGCATAGTTTGCGGTAGCTAAAGGCTTTAGTTTAAAAATGGTGTGAGCATCCAGGTAAACCTGCTGGAACGGTCTAGAGAAGTCAAAGCAGACATTTTTGTCAGGCCCTCCTACAGGAAGAACAAACACTCCGCCAAACAGTATCCCGCTCGCACCGCTGCGTGCTGCCAGATACAATACCTCGGAAACCTGGGGCGTGCAGGGGCTTTGTTCCAAGTTCTGGGTGGGGCATGTTATGTTGCTGTAGCTTCCTTTTTGCTTCCAGGACGGGGTTTTCAAACTGGGTTCTTCTATTTATGTGGCTGAAAGAGAAAATTTCCAATCAGGATCGCAGTGGGACGAAGTCACTTAGGAGAAGGGATGCGTGGCCCTACGGAGAGCCGGAGACTGAGGGACACCTTATCCCATTACCATCAAATGTCCCACCCGGCATACACCAGACTTCTGAGGGGGCTGGCCTGTGCACAATACACAGTTCTGTGACAGTCGAGAACACTCGATGACCCTTCTCAAATGCCGCTCTATTTACCGCGTGCACGAGACAGCTAAAGGAGCCAGCCGGGGCGAGCTTTCTGGCCTATTGTGTTCATGTGAGAGGCGTGTGGCGCTTACAAATAAACGATCAATGAGACTGAATAGCTCCAAAAAGTGTGTCATCCGAGCTTTGTAGAGTCTCGGTGTCAGCAGGGTGAATGAGAGGTGGATTCACTGACAATGTAGCAGCAGCTAAGAGTAAAAACAATTCGTGCATTTGGCGCGCACGTGTGTGTGTGTGTGTGTGTGTGTGTGTGTGTGTGTGTGTAAGATGAGTGCAACTGTCCATACACAAGAGAACAACTGGCAGGTGTGGGGCATTCTTTGATGCTGCATTTGTGTAACCCTGTGAAGCTGTGTTACTCTGCCTGTCTAAAACACCTGATGGTCTAATAAAGAGCCAAATGGCCAAGAGCGAGGCAGGAGACAGAAAGAGGCAGTGCTGCTGGGGAGACAGGAGAAGCAGGAGAAGAGAGAAGGAAGAGGTGGAGTGAGAAAAGGAAAAGAGAGGAGGACGCCAGGGCCCAGCCACCCAGCCACACAACCAGGCAGGGAGTAAGAAGGGACAAAACGTAGAATAAAGAACAAAGTAAGGTAAAATGTAGAATAGAGCAAAGTAAGATAAAAAGCCAAGTTAGGAAAACTGGCTAGAACAAGGCAATCTAAAACTGGGCATTCACAAGTAAGACTAAGTCTCTGCGTATTTGTTTGGGAGCTAGGTGGTGGGCCCCAAGAGTAAAAAGAAACAAAGAGGTGGAAATTAAAGTTTGTTAAACAACTATATGGTAAGAATGTTCATAGTTTTCAAATAGATGCCAGAGACTTAAAAACCAAAACCCCCCAACCACCAAGATGTATCTTTGAAATCAACTGAAGTATTGAGTCTTCCATAGCCTACCTGTTCTCTGTCCGTTTTCCTAGGTCATCACACACCTAATTTTATCTCATTAGAGTCATTTTGACTTTGGTGGACATTAATTTTATCATCTTGAATTTAGTGGACAATTGAGAACTGGATCTTTGAGTCAACATGGAAGAGGGAATCATGACTTTCAGCTGCATTTGAAATAGACACATTCAATATCTCGTTATGGCTGAGGTAGTGGCAATGATTATTGTCTCAAGGCCTGTGATAGGCAGTGCCCAGAAAAGATTTCTTGAATAAACGCTTAGACGGAGTCAGATATTATGAAAGCTGATGGATACTCATGTTTTCCCATTTCACTCCTCCACCAAGTACATATTGGGACAGTTGAACTGGATGTGAAAGGTAGCGCTGGTTTATAGGACACAGTTACCTTTCATTAGAGTAAATACCCATGTGATCTTTTAGGGCTGAGAAACTTTCCAGACATGTAAATTCTATGGGGAAAAAAACTTACATTTTTTGTAGTAAAGTATTTGGCTCAGAGGAATTTCTAACTAGGAGAGCTGCTTGGTATCATGATAGACATGCTCACATGGGTGAGCCCCACACTGGAAGAGGCTTTGGGGGCTCCAGGAAGAGAGCCACTCTTCCTCCAGCCCACAAGGGCTCCTTTGGCTTCTGCTTCTCTGCAAGTTTGTCCCTTTGAAGTCCTCTGGAGGTACTTAGAAAAGTATGCGTTTCCTGGAATCTTAGTGTTCCCACGACTTTCTCTGGCTCCTCCCAAGAGTCCCTACTTATTTGTCATTGCCTCTTTTGACTTGAGTACCAAGATGCCACTCTACTGGTAGCAAAACAGACACTGCATCTCTTGGTCTACACACTATTCATTTTTATGAAGAGTTTTAAGAAGAATTCGTGATGTTTTCAATGCCATTAGGTCTCGATAAAAAGAATAAAATGACTTAGAAAATGGATAAGTATTACTCAATGCTTTGAAAGCTAAGGGAGAATAATAGCCCCAGAGGGCCCTTCTGGGTCAGCTCTCCTCTAAGAAGGGAGGGCAGTAGTATTAAGAACTTTGTCTTGGGGCTGGGGAGAGAGGTTACTGGTTAAGAGCACTTGCTACTTTTAGAGAGGACCTAGTTAGGCTACTAACAACCACCCACACTGGGTGATTCAACCATTTACAACTCATGTTGATCTGACACCCTCTTCTGGACTCCTCAGGTGTCTACACATTTGGAGCGTTCACACACTCTCAAACACACACACACACACACACACACACACACACACACACACACACACCAAATAAATCTTCATAAACAACAACATAAAGAGTTTTGTCTTTGCAGTCTGGCTGATGACATTCACTTCTGTCTCTGTCACTTTTGTGGTGTGTGACCTTGGGACATCGTTTATGCATTTTGTACCTCAGAATTTTCCATATGAAAATCTGGCATTGACATAACATCAGACTTTGGAATTGTTGTGCAGTGCCCAGATAGAAGTACTTCCAAAATGCCAGTTAGCAAAATCCATCAAATACTGATTTTTAAAATCTCTTTGCTAGATACTATGTTAGAGACTGCAGGCAGGGACAATGATCATCAAGTATGTGATTTGGCAGGGGATTGAAAGCAGCAAAACAGGAGATTTATAAAATAGGTTTGATGTATAATAAAACCATGTCTTATAGTGCTTTAAAAAGCTAAAATTTAAAAGTACAAGATTGAAACTTAATGTTTTAAATACATTATTTGAAAATATGAGCTTTGGGTGGATAGACAGGTTAATACATGTTACTTTGAACTATTTACCACAATAATTGAATACTGCCTTTTAAATGGTTTCTCCACAATTCTACAGAGAAGTAATAATTTCATTCCTGCAAATGTCTGCTTATTATTTCCCACTGCACCTGGGGAATATGAGTGTGTTTTGTGAATGTAATTGGGAAGCCTGAGTCATTCATATCTTCCTTTCTTCTCTCCCTGTTCATAACTGGGGCTGCTTTAGGACTTTGTCACCGCGTGGGAGGTAGAATCGTTGCTAAACAGGTATCCATGTATTTGTGTTGAAAATCATCATGGAGTTTGTTTTTGCTTGGTTTGGTATTGGTTTTTCAAGACAAGCGTTTTTCATTGTAGCATTGGATGTCCTAGAAGTCTCTCTGTGACGATGCTGGCCACAAACTCACAGAGATCCACCTGCTTCTGCCTCTGGAGTGCTGGGATCAAAGGTGTGCACCACCACTGCCTGGCTTTATATTTTGTGGGTGTTGAGCACTTATGCCACAACATACATGTAGAGATCAGAGGAGGGGTTGTGGGAGGTAGTTATCTTTTTCCACGTTTCGGTTTTAGGCATCAAGCTCCTGTTGTCAGGCTTGGTAAGGTGGTCACTATTCAAGTGTGACTGCAAGTGAGTGGCAGCGGGTGAAGTCCCATCAGCCCTGACCTGCTGAGCCATCCATTTTCTCATTTCTGAGAGCAAAGAGCACGGGGCCTAAGGCTTCACTGAAGAGTGTGCTGTGAAGATGCACAGTAGTCTGCCTGCTCCTGAGAAGGTCTCTCATGCTCCCAGACTCCAAGCGCCTCTCCTGCACATACCCCACTCTCTTCACAGGGCTGTTTTGAGAGGGAAATTAGATTAAAAAAAACATGAGCATGTTTAAAGATGAAGCAGAGTACAAATGGAAGCTAATGTAATGTTTGGATTATCTAGGGTCTGGGAATCGAGTGTGAAACAAGGACAGTCATTTTCTTAATCCCCGTCTCAAATTGCAGTGTGACTCCCGCCAGCTTGATGGCTTGCCTTTACTTTTTAGTTTTTCTGTAAAATAGAAACAATAGCATCTGTCACAAAGCATCAGGGTGATGGCTAAAGGAGTTTTATAAATCACCTAATGCATACCATATGCTTAATAGTGGTAACTACTGAGAGGGACTGGTGATGCAGGCTTAGAATTCCAGCACTTTGAAGGCAGAAACAGGGAGTCATAAACTGAAGACCAGTATAGACTATATACCTCAGCGATCACTATCACCGTCACCACCACCACCACCATCACCATAACAACCATCATCATCACCACCATCACCACCATCACCATCATCACCATCATCACCACCATCACCATAATCACCATCATCACCACCATCACCATCATCATCATCACCACCATCACCATAATCATCATCATCATCATCATCATCACCACCATCACCATAATCACCATCATCACCATAATCACCATCATCATCATCATCACCACCATCACCATAATCATCACCATCATCATCACCACCATCATCACCACTATCACCATAATCACCATCATCATCATCATCACCATCATCATCACCACCATCATCACCACTATCACCATAATCACCATCATCACCACCATCACCATAATCATCATCATCATCACCACCATCACCATAATCACCATCATCACCATCATCATCATCACCATCATCATCATCATCACCACCACCATCATCATCATCACCACCACCATCACCATAATCAGCATCATCACCATCATCAACATCATCACCATCATCACCATCATCATCATCGTCACCATCATCATCATCATCACCATAATCACCATCATCACCATCATCATCATCACCATCATCATCATCACCATCATCATCATCATCATCACCACCATCATCACCATCATCAACATCATCACCATCATCACCATCATCATCATCATCATCGTCACCATCATCATCATCACCATCATCATCATCATCACCACCATCATCATCATCATCACCACCACCATCACCATAATCACCATCATCACCATCATCATCATCATCACCATCATCAACATCATCACCATCATCACCATCATCATCATCATCATCATCACCATCATCAACATCATCACCATCATCATCATCATTATCGTCACCATCATCATCATCATCACCACCACCATAATCATCATCATCTTCATCATCACCACTAATAGCTGCTAAGTCAAGAGGACCTCCTTGGAGATTACATACGAAGTCAATGAATCGAACTACGTTCCTAGCAATACGACAGAAAACAAGATGGGTGATCCCTCCTATCATCTTACCTGTCACTCTCTGTAAAAATAAGGGAGTTTGTTAACCTCTATAACTAAGGCATCTGCATTATAATAAAGTCAATAGTTAATATATTAATAAGCATTTAAAAATAATAATGGTGAGTTTATGAGTTTTTCTTTTTATGGCAGTGGACAATACAAGCAGGACCTCACAGAATCAAGGTGAATACCCTAGCACTGAGTGACAACCATGCCCTTTCTTTGTATTTTGACACAGGGTCTCACTAAGTTGTCCAGACTGGCTATAAACTCACTTTGATGCTCAGATACAACCTCAAACTTCCAATCCTCTTGCTTCAGCCTCCTGAGTAGTTGGGTTGGGGCTATGGGCCAAACTGATGAGTTTCTTCTAGACTAAGTTTATGTAAAATCACTAAACAACATGCTTACCCAGAAAACGGTGTTTCTGTCACATTAGGTTACTCAGGCCCAGTCACGAAACACAGTTGTGTTTGTGACAGATCTAGAACTCAGTTTCCATCAAATTTCATTTTTACTTTCAACCTAAGGGAAAGGGCTCAATCTGTCCTAAAATCATTTCATCTAGTTAAAGGTGAAAATCTGTTAATCAGTATGAAAGAGTAGCACTTAACAATGTTGCTTTTACTCTTAAAAATGGAAAGACACTTCCCTCTAATATATCCGCACTAATAGTGTGTAAGGTTTTCTTCTTGAGGCTGGGGAGTTGGCTCAGCACTTAAGAGGACAGGACCCACATAGCCACCACAAAAGTCTGGAATCCCAGTTCTAGGGTATCTGTCTCCCTCTTCGGGAATTCATGGGTTCTGTGTGCATGTTGTATATAGACTTACATGCAGGCAAAATATTTACACAAATAAAAATGAAACAACAAATCTTAAAAGTATTCTTCTTACCCTAAATCTTGTCTATAAATGTATCTTTTATCTATCTTCCTTTTAAGTAATAATTTTAGCAGTCTTATGTCTCTGTATATCAAGTCCATTTTTGCTCTTCTCCACAGTCTCTTGTAAACAAATCACCATTTAGGGAAGTGGTCTTTCCATAAGCTATCATTTAAACACTAGCATAAAATATGGTGATATAGGTTGCCATCTAGATAAACAAAAGTAGAACTTGAATTCAAATACTTCAAAAGTTTTTAATCATGCTTTGATCTACAGCTATAATGAGAAAATAATAAGGCTCAATACAGGAAAATGGCCGAGTTTATCCATGCTAACACAAGAGGCAGAGATTCTTCCTTGAACTGCAGGAGATCATAGTAATAAACCAATCTAAACCATTCGTTTACCGGACCAGGGTCAGAGAGATCAGTGAAACTTGATGCCGAGCCATGTATTCAAATGTCAGAAACACAGGACTGTAACCTAAACTGACATCATAATCCAGGACATAGAAAAGATGTTTTGAAAAACATCTCCGAATTAATGGAGACATGAATCACATCTTTCATGTGGACTGGCGTGGTGTTACGGTCTGTCTTGCTAGTGGCCAATCACCTGTCTTATTCAAGTATAGAGCCTCTTAAAAATGACATCAGTTTCTGCTTCTTCAGTTTGTCCAGGTTCTCTCTGACCTCTAATAATGTTGGCATTCTCCATGCTAAATGTGGTTCCTCTTCTAGAGCTATGGAAGACCAAGAGGACCAAACACCCAAAAGCCACTTTAATTCTAGAAAGAATTCTGTTCTTTCAGTATGCAAGTCTCCAACACCACACGATCTCAGGGAACTTCAGGAAAATTTTGACTCTATGCAATTTTCACTTCATCTGCGAACTATAGAACTGATTTTTAGACTGAGAAATGATTCTGAAGTCTGTCATGACAAAATGTTAGCAAGAGATAATCTGTTGCTCCTGCACGGAATGCAGCTCAGTCAGTCTGGAGAGAATTTGTAAGGTGGAAGAGCTGCTCACGAATAGAACCATGACCTACTTATCACTTTGCATTGGCAAGAAGCAAAGAGAGCGAGCCCAAGAAAGATGCTGGCATCACGCTCTGAGTTACCTCAGCAGCCAGCTCTCTGGAGGTGAGTTCCTCATCCTGCAGGAGGGATAGCAAGACCCCATAGGTTCATAGGTCCTCTCTGTGCAGAAATGCCACTTTCCACACAGTTCATACCCAGCTAGGAAAGTTGTCTGCAATTCGCTTAAGCAACAACCCCCATCCCTGCATCTCCACAGTTCTCTCTGTCTTTCTTCACAGAGGGAGCATGCTGAGCACAGCACAGTGTGCTGTCTCTTGCTATCCCTGGTATATCTGGTCCGATGACAATCGGGGTTAGTGTACCTCATACAGCTGCCACTGCAGGAGTTTTCCCTGCCTGCTGGCTACCATCCAGGGTCACTGTATAACTATTACAATATTTGCCCGTGTTCCCCTTCTCCAAAAGTATCTAAATGAGGGCTTCGTTTAATTCCATTAAAAATGCTTAAACTCAAGCAAACAGCAATGTGGCTATGCATACTCTTCTTTGACAAATAACGTGTGGTGCTCAACCACAAATGATGCAACTTGACACAACTACTCAACTCGAAGCTCAGGAAAACCCCCAGAAAAAGATGCAGAAAAGTCCTAAGAACCCAACCAGGATGCCTGCTGAGATAGTCTTCTATCTAGCCCATGCCTATGAAAGGGGAGCCCCAACCACGGAATCGCAACAGTAAGACTTCATAATCAAGACCTGAATAATGACACCACCGGCTGACACGCCAGCATGAGCGGGGAAAATTTCCCAAGGCCCCATTCCTGGACGAAGAGCTACAGCGGTTGTTGGCTGCTCAAAGGGAAAACTGGCTTTCTCCAGAGAACTCCCTAACAGGTCCCATCCCAGGCAGTCAGCTTTAAATGCACATACAGATGAGCAACACTGAATAGATAGTTATGCATTACTACAATATGCATTAGCACAGTAACAGTAGATATAGGTATCCTATATTACTACATATACATACGTACATATATGCAAAAATAATAATTAAAAAAGAGGGAGGAAAAGGCCATAGGAGGGGTTGGAGGAGAAGGGTTGCTATGGAAATGATGTGAATAACTATGTTTGAAATTCCCAAAAAAAAAAACTTAAAATAGTCTCAGAAAAACCTGATGTAGCAATATTTCCTTTTCTTTTGCTATTGAGGTAACATCTATTAAAACTATGAAAGTTATTTGTGGAAAAATACCGTTTGTGTTCCTCACTAAGCAGTGGACAGCTCTCTCAGAAGGCGTGAATCTTTGCCTTCTTCAGGGTGAAGGAACTGGTCCACAAAACCATAAAATCCACATGGGTCAAGCAGGGAGAGCAAAAAGGAAAGTCCTTAGTACAGAAGGAAAGAAAGGAGGTAGGAAGGCAAGAGAGAAAGAAGGGAGAAGCAACTAATTATAGAATGGGTATGTTTTCACACGCAGACACCGTGACTTTCTAGTATATACCCACAGAAAGCATATGTAATCATTTCTCTTCTGCTAGTGCCTCTTGTCTAACTCCAAAGCTTTTTGCTCCAGGGTCATTCACTAACTACAAGAAAACACTTTGTCAAGTACAAAATTTGGACAACATCTAAAGCAGCTGTTTTACTGGGGCCCGTCTTGTTCTACGTGGCTTAGCCCAGTCTTACTGGCTATATGCCCTTGGAGACCTCAGAGATTGGGTTCCTCATTTGTAAACGTGCTGATTGGCACCTGGATAATGAAGGTGGAGGCAGGCTGAACACTAAGCTGCTGTCTGACAGAGGCTGTGTCTTGTATTATCACCACTGACACCCAGTTACTTAAGATGACGTACGTGCTAGGTAATTTTGCACTCTAATTTCCCTGTGTACATCACTGGAACCTGCAGCCTTACCCTCTGGCAGTATCGCGTGACTTACAGAATTTCCACCAATGGTAAAGAAATGCTGTTGTTATTTGTGCCTTTCCGGCCATTACAGTAAGTTACTTGTTTCTTTACAAATCAAAATTTCCCATAGAACTGTTCACTTTGTGTGTTATATTGTAATCATGAAATCACTGGAAAATCAAGTGTTACCGAAAGAAAAACACATGCACACACATAATTATTCTTAGCAATATAAGCTAAACTAAAAGCAGCATTTTGGACACTTATGACAAATTGTGCCACATGCTAACTCTGGAAGGAAAATGCCTAGTGTTTTAGCCTTGTAAGAGCATCTGTGCATTGGTTTCTTGTTCTATGAAGTGGGATAATGACCCAGACTCCACAGGTCTCAGGGCAGGAGGAAATCAGATTGGTCACCTACAAAGACTGAGTGCTTATGGCACGTGCAATAAACGCTTCTCCCTCTCCACTGCCCGTTCTCTATTCTTTCTCTTCATCCTTCCTCCTTTGCTACAGTCTGTCTCCCCAAGATCTCACATGCCAAGTAACTAACTGTGCAGCACATACATGTGAGAAACAGTAACCAAGAGGTCCAGAAACTGGTCACACAATTCAGAGTACACTTGAGATGCTGAGGCCTTTTCTCAGTGTCACATCTGATCTGCCTCTTCAGTTACATTCATTTATCCATTGGGGAAAACATTTATTTCTTGAATATGTATTTAAAAGCATCAAAGATATTCTTGATATTTAAGAGGTGAATAAAACTAAAACAGCACAGTCTAGTATCCAGTTAGAACCTGAAACAGTAACGTCCAGTATCCAGACAATTAGAGCCTGAAACAGTAACGTCCAGTATCCAGACAATTAGAAACTGAAACAGTAACAGCCAGTATCCAGACAATTAGAACCTGAAACAGTAACGTCCAGTATCCAGACAATTAGAACCTGAAACAGTAACGTCCAGTATCCAGACAATTAGAACCTGAAACAGTAACGTCCAGTATCCAATTAGAACCTGAAACAGTAACGTCCAGTATCCAGACAATTAGAGCCTGAAACAGTAACGTCCAGTATCCAGACAATTAGAACCTGAAACAGTAACAGCCAGTATCCAGACAATTAGAGCCTGAAACAGTAACGTCCAGTATCCAGACAATTAGAACCTGAAACAGTAACAGCCAGTATCCAGACAATTAGAACCTGAAACAGCACTGTCCAGCATCCAGACAATTAGAGAGCAAGATTTTTAAGCACATTCTTTGTTTATTTCTAACTGTGCGTGTTTTACATGTGTACTTTAAAGAAAAGCTTTAAGCTAGGAGACTCTTTTCCCCCTTGGAAAATCTAGAAAATGACTCAGGAGAGCAACGTTCATATGATGGGATAAAATCTTCTCAAGCCACTTTCCACGTCCCTACATCATGACACACGCATCAGAAAGTGGGCGCACTTCCCCCTAACACTCGGCTCTCCTTGAAGATATCGGGCAGCCCTTTAGGCAACTGCACGTGAACCATGTCTTAGAGCAGCAGATGTGTGTGTGTGGCATCATGTGAGAAGCTTTTCAGACCTTTGCATGAAAATCACATCTGTCAGAGCCCGCGACGATTTTAAATGTCGTTCTATGGCTGACTTCTTTCTCTGTGCCAGGGGAGGCAGCCTGCAGGAAAGCCATCCCAAGAAACTGTGTCTTCTGGATTAGCTGCTTAAGTAAATTGTGTAACTGCCATTAAAACCAGAATGTACCCAGCAGACATAGTTTCACAAAAGAGGCGAGAAATCCACATTTGTACAAAAGTCACAGCTGTTCAGCGTCACGGTTTGCACTTTTTGCGTTAATTTTTCCCTTCCTTTATGAACGGTGACAGTTACGTTTCTGGTTAGCAGCTTCAGGACTTTCTAATACATCACTAAGTGTGGCACTAGCATGGATCTGGTGTCCACCAGGAAAACTTGGCTTTACTTCTTTTGGCTGGCATTTAGAACAGAGCTCAGTCTACGGTCTGACTTGCAGATGACATGAGACATGATGCTGAGTAGGGCCCGCTGTACCACACAGTTCTGTGTGCTGTGAACAAGCACCCCACACTCCCTGACCTGGCCCCACGATGCCAGGGGCTTTTTCTTCTGGCATCGTTTCCAGTTTCTATATTGCTTGGGAACCCTCTTCACAATATTGGGCATGGACCTGGTGGCTCACAATGCTCGTATCATGGGCTTGGTAGTGAGCATGGCCTTCTAGCCTTGAGCATCTTGCTGTGGAATTGGTCTAGATCTAGAGGGGAGTCATCATGTTCTTGTAGGAGTCCCATCTTCCTAGGGTTGAGACTCAAAGGCTTGTATGGAATATTATGGGTTGTATGTGCAAAATTTATGAGAGGCATGATTCACAAGAATCTGGAGTCTGGGCCCTTCAGCTGAACCACCTCTGTCCACATTTTAGCCCCAGGGTCAATGGTGTGTGCTTCCTAGGGAGTCAGCTTCCTTTGAAAGGGTTTCCTCCGCTGTGAACTGGAGGCCATTTGCTTTGTCATCACCGCAGAGGGTGGCAAGTGTGGTAGAGGAAGCCAGTTCACGGCACACACTGTATATTGAACAGGTAGTAATCATTCTGTGTGTATGTATGGGATGTTGATGAGGAGGAGGAGGACTTCTTCCTCCTGGCTCTTGGATACAGTATACCCACAATATTTAAAAATCAATTTACTCAGGACAAAATTAGACCAAACTGGGTAAGTAGAGAGGTTAAAACCTGTGAAGTCTAGGCTTTGCAGCATCCTAGCTGAGCAAACATACTTTGCTATTGATTGCTGGAATTCCTTTCTGCCTGGCCACGTTGTTTGGCAGGAACAGGGGTGTAAGTGCAGCTGGGTTAAATGCCCAGCACTGGTCTCAACTTGCCATTCCTGGCGAGGGCAGAATCCACTTTGTGGCCTCTTCCCTGAGCTGTTGCTGGCCTGGATGAAGAGTCACTGACTGCTCAGGTGTCCGTCCTTCTAGTGTCTAGGGGTGTAGGTTGTGTTTTTAACTTAAACAACTGGACAAGGCAGATGCTCTTCATTACTTTGTAACCAGTACTTATAACTGCATAAATGGATGTACGATTAGTCATAAAAAGTAGGAACGCTACAAAAAAAATCACTCCCCACTGCCACCAATGCCATTAGCAGCATTAGTGAGCCAATATTTTCTTGGGCATAAATTTACAAAGATTTATAAAGGTAACTTTGTCTTTATTAGTTTTATTTTTGAGAATATAATTTAATTATAATATTTCTCTCTTTGATTTCCTTCCCCCAAACTCCCTTCTATTTCCCTCTCCACTCTCTTCAAATTCGTGACCCCTTATATCGCTTATTGCTATTACAAGCTTATATGTACACTCCTAAATATAACCAGCTCGGTCTGTATATTATTCCTTGTATGAATGTTTTCAGGGCTGACCATTTGATAACCCTGCTTTTAAAAATTAATTAAATCCACAATTGTAAAAATGCTTACATTAATGTTATCTATGTATTCATGAATGGTATATTAATGTAAGGAGTGTGTGTAGTGGTGAAAACTAGGCCTAGATACTTGAACATGCTTGGCAAGCCCTCGAGCACAGAATGAAACCTCAAAATTGTTATTTTATTATTTATATCTGTACTAGAAAAGTTGATAAGTTAACTTAGACTAGAAATGGATTACTTTTTCTCCATAAAATACCACAAGAAGGTACGTGACGTTCCTTCCCCACCCCACAACAATCTCAGACTATGCACCAAAAGTGCCACCTGGCCTCTGTTTGTATTTCTGTCTGATAAGTTTCATGAGCAGGACTGCTTTCAGAGCCAAAATGCACCTGTGCCAATGGCAGCGTACTGGAGATGATACACAGTTGAAAAAAATCATGTAAATAGATATACTCTAATAAAAATACGTGACCAATTCTCTGTTTTGATGGAAGACATTTCTTCAGGCAGCACACACACATAAAACTTTCTCTTTCATATATATATATATATATATATATATGATAAGATGTACATATATACAATAACCTGATATATTAAAATAATTAATTTTAAATTGATTAATTTTTAAGAAAATATTTGATTATTTTCTACTTAATGTTACCTGCGTATTTAGACTAGCTGCTTAGTCTCAGTTTTCTGGTTGGCCAGACATACCTAGTGACTAGAGTTGGTACACTCTCTCGAGTCGGGTAATAACAAGGATATGGGAAAATAGCACAGCTCGATCTACCCGAGGGAAGTTTAGCTACTTTGACTCTCTAGCTGACCTGAAATCACTTGAAACCTGGAGTTTCTGACAGTGGACTAACATGGTTGAACTCTGGATAGGATTTTAACCATGGCTGTGATAAATGGAAAATGAAGTAGAGAAATGGGGGAGCATAACTTAATTAAAAACCAATTAAGAAGCAATTCGGAGTAAAAACTTAACAGAGTTTCTTTTTAGGGTTGTAGACCTATGCAAGTCAATGGCTGACTGCGAGAGTCGTCTGCCCTCTGACCTTCCCATGAGGATCAGCAATGGCTGACTCCTTGTCTACCCTCTGCAGCCTTCCCATGAGGATCAGGTAGGTAGAAACAGCTTTCTGATGTGTGGGTGTTTATCACAGTCCTGATAAATGATCAGGGCAAGGAGAGGGGCTTAAGCTAAATGCTGTCTGCACACTGGAGATTAGTTTTAAAGCTCATGAAGTTAGATGTGAAGAAACAATATGAAGAGTTAGAAGAAGGCAGGGATGGGGGGGACGGGGAGAGGAGTGGGGGAGGGGGAGGGAAATGGGAGGCGGGGAGGAGGCGGAAATTTTTTCAATTTAAAAAAAAAAAAGAAGGAGGCAGGGATCAGCAGATTAGGACTTGCACATTGGACCTGGCCTGTGTTCTTGCCTCTTTGTAGATAACACATTGTGGCAGAGCCCCTTACACACGAAAATGACACCACTAGAAAAGAAGAAACTGTGACTCCCCGAATATTTGTTACCTGGATCGTTATGAAGTTTGCCAACACTGGAACTAAGGAGAGGATTGTTGTTCATTGATGTCACGGGTCAATGTATTACACGGAGATGGCATGTCACACATCTCCGTCCTGTGTCATTCTATGGAAACACACTTGACTTCAGATGCTACATGCTGAGGCATGCTGGGGCCCAATTAGTGAAGTAAGACAATTTAGTTTTTCCATATAAGTTTGGTTATTGTTCTCTCAAGGTCTGTGAAGAATTTTGATGGGGATTGCATTGCATCTATGGATTGCTTTGATCCTACTGCATGTACTGGCTTTTTGGGAGCCTAGTCTGTTTGGAGGCACACCTTCCTAGACACGGATGGAGGAGGGGAGGGCCTTGGACTTCACACAGGGCAGGGCACCCTGACTTCTCTTAGAACTGGAAAGGAAGAGGGAGGGGGAGGGCAGGCACTGGGAGGAAAATGGGAGGATGGGAGGAGGTGGAATTTTTTAATAAAAATAAAAAAGACAATTTAGGAGGGGTAAGTATAGAGATCAGTGGTAGAGCACTTTCCTAAATATGAAAATCCATAGATTTGATCCTGAGTGTGGCAAACAAACACAAACAAGTATTCAAGCTAGGACTTAGTCTACTCAGTATACTGTCAAATTTATTAGGAATAAAATTTTATTACTATCAAAACAAGTATTTTCCTCGATTTTAATAGGACTCAGAGTTCATGCAAGTATTTACAAATGATTTTCCCCCCTCTCTTCCAGTCTATCTCTCTTCTTTGCAATCGGGCATAACTATGCAATTACCTTACCTTTTATATTGGTTGAGTGTCCACACACTAAAGGGTAAACACTGTCTTAGAAGAGTATTTATAATAAATGAGTTGAATTCACCTCAGCCAGGAGTATGTAATGATGGGCTGTGGGGCCGAACTCGGGGCTTCTCCAGAGGAGCATGGGCGGGGTCAAAGTCATTGAGACAAGTGCTCATGCAGGATGAGCTCAGGGCAGTGGGGTTCACAGGGCTCCCTCATCTGAATATCTGCAGCACCAAGAAGGGCTTGACACCTAAACAAAGCCAGTAACTGCTTGGATGCTATCACAGAGCAGTTTAGTAAGAAGCCATTAATATATGACCCTTGGCATCCTCATTATTACTGTACGTGGCTTATGATGAGAGGAAAAAGAATTCAGTCTTGATAAACAGTAGGAAAGTCATTGGCTTTGCAAACACTGAATTTCTAAGATAGTATTGCATATAGAATTGGCAGTAACATTACAAATACCATATGATGAATAAGAGTTAGCCATTCTCAATCAGAAGAGAATGTAATCGAAAGTAAATTACACAATAATGTTAGAGAATTATGAATATAATTTTATTTTCTTAAAAAAATATGTGTGTAATAAGTTAATCATTGGTAGAGTCTCTAGTCTGAGTTACAATATGTAGATGGAGATAGTTCATGCTATGACTAGAGTGAGATGCAACAACCAATATGAAGCATAAAAGTCCAGTGTACTGGAAGAACAATGCAGAAATACTGTGGGGTTCTAACGAGAAAGCACCCAGACTTTTTCTTTTCCTTCAATGGGAAGGCATTGCCGGATTCAGTTAGCTGAATCTGAAATCTCTTTGCCCAAGCAGGCAGCTCCCAACATTCTGATTTCCAAATGAAAGGCATTCACTTAAGTGTCTTTAATCATCGCTCATTCAGAGGACAGTGTGGAACACACTTCCTGAATTGACATTTCAGAACCAGGAGTCAAGGAAAAGGAACGGCCCATCAGCCAGCTGCAGAATCAGGAAGTCGCTAGCCATACCCCCAGAGTCTTTGCAGGCAGTTCGGATGAAAAGGGAATGGAAGGGAATGTTAGCCACGCACGCTCAACAAATGAAACGCTGACAAAATCTCACGACACATTAGTACAAGTTAACATCACGCTTAGAGACTTACTCAACATAGTAAGTTCCATATATGGGATCATCGATTTTTTCCCAGCCATACGGAAGCTCTGAAAAATAAAAAGTTATTTCTTTCAGTAAGTAAAGAATAGATATCACAATTTCCTAATAAAAAGTAATATAATTTAATTGTTCATAAATGGTCTTCCAAGCAGAATAAAATGAATAAAACCGATAGGAGTGGCCCAGATTTCAGACACACTGAGGGAGCTGTAAATAGCACCGACTGGAAAACTGGCAGTTAAACCCGAATCGCCCTTCCCTACAGATTACCCGCTGGGGTGGGCTGTTTGCTTCCGCCTAGGATGAGGCTCGCGCCTCATCCTGTTCCTACAGTCCAGTTCCGTACAGAAGGCTAACCCGCTTTCCTCAGAGGGGATGCCGCTCCCTTATTTGTTTGTGTTGTGAAAGGAGCATTTTGGAATAAACACCACATTTTCAGAATACATTCCTGAGGATAGCAAATTGTGGTGAATGAAACAAAGATGCTGCACATTCGCAACTGATTGGGGTAGCAGCGGGCGGGGCTGCGCCATTCCCGCCACGCGGGTCGGAATTTCTCGACTGAGGTAGTAGCGGGCAGTGCCATTCCTACCACAGTGGTCAGAATTTGGATACTGCCAGGATTTTTACTGGATACATTTTTTTTTAATTTATTTACTTTTTTAAAAAAAAAAAAGTCTAAAATTTCCAATGTAGTTTTCTTGAGAATATTTCTAATTCTCTAAGCTTAAGTTTAGTACATGCACATTGAGAATATCAATAGCTTTATAATTCTTGTTACTGTCAAAAACATGTTTTTAAAACAAAGACTTTACTGTCTAACTCTGCTAGCCACATTCCCCGAGGCTTCGCAAGAAAGTCTGACAAAGAACATCTATTTTCCTTGCTAAACACCAATTCTATATATGTAATTTGAGAGCCAATTTATGCATTTGCATGACTATGTAGTACATTGAGAGACATTGAACAGTGTTATTGTAGTAACATATATTGCGATGAACCAAGCAAAGTTACTGGAAAAAAATAGGATTATGGGTAATCGTGCCACACAGAAATAACCACTGTGAATATTTTGTATTTTGTTGAGCATATTTCAAATTGCTCTACGCTTATGGGCTAATTTTTAATTAAAGCACTTATTATTATATAGCTTGATATATTATTTGACAAAGTATCAATGGTATGAACATTATTGCAGGATTTAAATATCTATCACAGAATATCAGTTTGCAACCATCTACTATTGATGGTGGTGAACTTCCTATAATAGCCACCATCTGGGCATGACACACTACCAACTAAATCCTTTATTGCTTTTCTATGGAATATATTAGCAATGATAAATTCTCGGAGGTAGAATGTTGGATTAGAGGATTTGTATCTTTTGTGTTTATTTTATTTTTTGAAATTAAAATATAATTTTGTCATTTCTGTCATCCCCTCTCCCCTCCCATCCCTCTCAGATACATGCACCTTCTCTCTCCCAGTCCTTGCCCCTGGCCCTTGTTTTCACACTGCTGTTACATAGATAACAAATGCTTAGTCCATTTAATGTTACCTGTGCACCTCCTGTTCCCGAGGCTCAGAGAATATTGTGGAAAACGGGGCAGAAAAATCGCAAGAGACAGAGGAGTAAAAAGTCTGCTCTGTAACATTGCATCTCCTGGAAATATCGGGGCATCCACACTCATGAAGTCACAATAACATGACTGCCTCAACAAGATGTGGACAAGAATGACACCAGAAGACATGCCAGTGTGGGAGGGGGACTCTCATGGTCACCCGCCCTAGACGACAAGCTACAGGAACGCAAGGAATCCTGAAAGCAGGAGAAACGGTCCTCCCCAGGGACGAGTGCTCAAGCTCGTTATCCAAAGCCAACTGGATGGACATTGCTAGCTTGCCATCTTCCAATTTACAGGAGTGTAAATTCATAGTCTCAATGGGAACATATAAATGATGATTGTGCCATTAAATTAATTACAGATTCATGATTTCTCACTCCCAACTTTTAAAGATCTATAGATTTAGGAATTCAAACTTTGTGTGGGTTTAGAAGGCTGACCCGATGCAGTTACTTTCTTCCGTTTTATGACATTTCAAGTAGAGTTTCAGGTCAGTGCGTGAGAGGAGTCTACAGCCCAATGTGATCCTCACGGAAGGGAAGATAGAGGATTCACAATGCAGAGGCTTTCATCAGGTACCCAAAGCTAATGGAGACTCTGCCTATTAAAAATTCTTCCCTTGACGATACTTACCCAGTGTCTTTTAGAAGCAACTAAAGCATAGATGTAGGGTAGAATGGTATCGTGGGCATTTGCCACTTATGAGGCTCAATGCACGAATCCACATTTCTAACATGTTTAATACCTTCACAGGTATATAAGAGCATGGAGAAGCAGTTCATAATGAAACTTCTAAGCAACCTTTCATCTCATAGGCCGTCCCCTTTTTCTTATTCTTCTCTCTGGCTCTTTTGCAAGTGAGTCACTTGTTTTAACTGGAGCCGGAAGGTCAAAGTCATTGGTTATCTCTGTCAGATTTACAATGGAAAAGGTCTTGGGGACAACTTGCTATAGAGGGTTTCACTCGCCACCTTGATTTCTCAGAAATTAGGAAGAATCCGTTTTGCTCTTCCCGAGATGCTGATTTGTTTGCTTGCTTCATATTTCCAAGAAAATTATTTAAGAATTCATGATAAAATAAAATTTTGTTATAAACATATATACATTAAAATTATCTATTACTGATTTGGGTTCATACTTTGGGATGATTAATATTACAGTATAGCCAATTCCCTATTACTGAAAACCACCCCTGGCTTCATTTTAAATACTCGCAGAGTTGACAGACATATAACAGCATATACAAAACAATAACAAACATATTCATTGCTTCACTTGTGAAGGTAGTAGACAGACCGATGTTTAAAAAGATAAGCGGAGAGCCGGCCGGTGGTGGCGCACGCCTTTAATCTCAGCCCTTGGGAGGCCGAAGCAGGTGGATCTCTGTGAGTTTGAGGCCAGCCTGGTTTACAGAGTTCCAGGAAAGGCTCCAAAGCTACACAGGGAAACCCTGTCTCAAAAAACCAAAATAAATAAGTGAATAAATATAGCCTATGCTGCTCTTTAAAAAAAAAGATAAGCGTATGTGTATACAAATGTATGAATGTGTATATGTGTGTGTGTGTGTATGTGTGTGTATGTATGTGTATATATGACATGGAACAAGCCAGAGTGTTGTGATGTTTTAATATCTGTACATTTTGTACAATATTTCAGACTAAGCATATCTACATCTCCAAATATTTGCCATTTATTGTGGTGAAATGTTCAAGATCTTCCAGCTTTAAAAAATCCTGGGTAAAGGATTACCAACTATGGTCACTCTACTCTGGACCAGCACATCAGAAACCTTAAGTTTTCGAAAGGCACCGTGGTTGTCATTGACAGAGCTTTTGTTTTTGAAAGAGCGAGAATGATCTGAGCTAGGACGTTAATGAACAATCACAACATCCACATGTAAAAAGAAGCAAAATTTAGATTACGGCTAAAGAGCACACATCTAGATGGTGGAAAGTTAAGAATTACTCTTCATTGTTAAAAAAAAAAACAAGTTATTTAAAGTTGAATAGGCTCAAAAACTAATTATGTCCTCCTAAATTAAGCTAACAAATCAGAGAAGGAATTTCTAATATTGCACTATTTACCCAGCCAGGAAAGCATGCACTCCGGGGCTCCTGGGCCCTGAACCACTTAGAACACCGCGTTCAGCAGCACCTGACAGCTCTGCGATGATTAAGGTCACATTGACAAAAGAGCACAGACTCCACAAAGCGGAAGAATAAACATTTGCGGTCAGCAAGGTTAATTCAGAATTAAGAACTGTTTTAATTGAGATTTTCTTCAGGTCACGAAATTGTGGTGCAAACTTGGTGATTAGATGTTTCAACCCTGCCAAATTTGTATGTATGTCTAAGTTCATCTGTGGTTAGTCGTCAACTTTTTATAGTGGGAACAGAATCGGAAGATCACATGGGCTTTCATTCCTGCGTGGGAAACAGAATCGGAAGGTTACTATGGGCATTCCTGCGTGGGGAACAGAATCGGAAGATCACATGGGCTTTCATTCCTGCATGGGGAAGAGCATTGGAAGATTAAATGTGCATCCCTTCCTGTATGAATGCTGCCAGTCACTACTTTTCTTTACTGCTCTCTAACTTAAAATTCATTTTATTACATTTGGAGACTTTCCCCCATATCACCAATAGGTATTTCATTAATTTATATTTTATTTAATTTTTTAAAAATATTTATTTATTTATTATGTATACAATTTTTACATGTATGCCTGCAGGCCAGAAGCGGGCACCAGACCTCATTACAGATGGTTGTGAGCCACCATGTGGTTGCTGGGAATTGAACTCAGGACCTTTGGAAGAGCAGGCAATGCTCTTAACCACTGGGCCATCTCTCCAGCCCCGTATTTTATTTAATTTTTATTTGATATGTTTTGATCATAATTTCCCTCCCCCAACTCCTTCCAGATTTCCCCCACCTCCCTACACATTCACTTCATGTTTCCTCTCTCCCTGCCTCTTCTCTCTCTCAAACCAAACTGTTCTGTCCTATTTTTTAAAAAATGTTTTAGGTCCATTTTAATTACAGAGAATAGACACATCTATGCTAGAGCCAAAAAACCAAAACAAAACCAACAAAAACAAAACAACCCAGCTTTTGGGTTACATAAGGAATATTTATAGACAGTTCAAAGATGGTCTACCTTATGAGAACGAGTTGCGTATATGAGAGCTGTGTGGAACATATTTTAGGGTTTCTTAGGAAAGATCCTCTTTGTCTGTCTTGCGCCATTGTTCTTTTGAACTGTGGTTCAACTTCATGCAATCTGCATATAATCATGCAATAATCCTTTCTTCTCATGGCTGACTGGCCATTTCTGCTTGCTCATCTTGAGTTGTCTCTGAGTTTGGTCACCACCTACCTAGCTCCTGGTGGCTTTGGTATGGCTATTGCCATTTGGCCTCTTTCTCAACCTGTATTCCATATTCCTAAAGAAGTTGTTCATCGGGTTGATTTTTTTTAAAGCAGACTCAAATTATTTGGCTGACTCTTCAGTCAGTATTTTGATACCATAAACCAAGGAGGATACAATATGACCTCTGTAATTTTTTTCCTAAATTGAACAACTTCATTTGTATCATAAGAAAAAAACCTGCAATAGCAAATAGAGGGTTACTACACAAAGCCACAGGCCAGTGTTGTTCAAAAGTGTATGGATGTTCTAAAGGAAGGCAGAGTGGAAGATCTCAAGGACATGATTAATAAAAAAATTTTGTAATATGGGTTGGATCTTGGACAAGAAGAAGGACAACTGACAAGATTCAAATGAAGCTTTTATATTAGTTTAATAGTTTGCCTGTTATTTTATGGTTTCAGTAACTGTACTTGGAAAAATGGTATTAGGGAAAGTGGGAGGAACTATACGTCATTTTCAATCTAATTTTTAAAAACTAAGTCGTCACCATTCTGCCATTTCTAAGAAAAATTTGCTACTTTTGATTCCCCTTCCTCGTCACCCTAACCCTTGACCCAGCTCTCCTCTGTTTTCTGTCTGTTTTCATATCAAATGTGTTCTTTTTATCTTTTTTGAAATTCGTAGTAATGACCGAAGGGAAACATTGGAAAAAGATATTTCATTTATTCTCACTACTGGTTATATGACATCTGCTTAGCTATATGCCTTCAGATGCTCAAATCACAGGATATATTTAGATGGATAATATCAGATTTTCTCCAGTACTCGAGGTTAAACCCAGGGCCTCACACGTGCTAGGTGAGACATCTACCCCTGAGCTCACGGGTCCAGCCCTAGCATTTAAATGTCCAGTGTTTAAATAAAATGAGACTGTAGGTTGTTTAAATTTATATTCTTTTTATATACTGTGTTTTTCAACAGGCAATTTGAAGAATGTGAATTAATTTTGCCATTTCATCTTTTAAAAATTCTATTGCCCCATGCTCTTCTTTAAGAGAAAAATATTATCACAACAACTTTGTGCTGCTTGTAGAAGATTCAGGCTTAAGGGCAGGAACGCAAAATCTAGACTGACAGCTGAGCCTTCCCTGTGAGGCAGATTGGTATGGCTGGGCAATGATAATTCATGAATGGTGTGTGAAGGTCCACTCTGGTGGGCAGCCTAATGTCCATGCCCCCCAAAGTCAAGAAGGCAAGCAGGTTGGAAGTGAGATATTGGATACTAGAATAGGGATCAGAATAAGGAACATCTCCTTCAACCTATATTGTTTTTATTGACTTAGTTTCTTTTTTTTTAAATATTGTTTTTCAAATTGAAGTTCTTGTTAGATTAAATTTTAGAGGCAAATATTATAGAAAGAAAGAAGAAATTGGGATTCTTCGGTTGAGTAATATGACATATAAGCCATGCATCTATTAAAAGACCCGGCCTTCAATATTTTATGTTTTTGAGTATATATTAGAAAATATAATGACACTCTCCTGGAAAACTCATGCAGAAGTAGTAGCTAGAAGTTTTAGGAAATCTCACTGTGAATTTTAAAAATGGATCATTTAATTGCTTGAAAATTCATAGATGCATAAAATCATTTTGATCAAATCTGCCATTGATCTCTTCCTCCCAATCCCAACCCCTTTTCATTCCCAAACGCGTGTACTCGGGTTTCATGGTTTTCATCCCACTGAGCCAAATTAGTGCTGCTAATATGCGAGTGGGGATAGGGCCATCCACTGTCCTGTGGGCCGCTTACCAGAGGCCACGTCCCTGAAGAGAACTGGCTTTCCCTTCCCCAGTAGCCACCAGCTGAATCTTTTAGAGAAAGTTCTTTGGGAGGTGGGTCCTGTGGGCTAGCTAACTGGGTGAGAGCACCAGCTGCTGAAGCGTTAACGATGTGAGTCCCAATCCCCGGCATCCATTTTCCTTTTTGTAAGAGAATTTATATACTAGTGATAAGCTAACCTAGACCGGTTTCCCAACATAGAAATTGCAAGAAAAAGTAACTTCTATACCTCTATTCCATTCAGCCTGGAAAACAAACATCTTAGTTAAAACTAAACGTCCCAACAACACAATAAGAGAATGTGGTCCCTTTCTGTTGTGTTCTGTTGCCCTGCACTCTGATATTCCTGTACAGAGGAGCGGCACCATGGACGTTACCATGGGAACACAGGCTGGGAGGCATCCTCAGGAACTGCGGTGTAGCACACGGACGATTTTAGACCTAGTGAAGAAGAGCTGCCTGGACCATGCTTTACAGTGGGGATATTTAATTCATGTTATCATATAGATGAAATATGAGTATTTAATTACTACAGCATGCTAATGAGCTTTAACAATATTGACCACAGCCAACTACAGGTTTCTTGTTGATAATCAACACCCTCATGCTGGAAGTTCTAAATAATACTTTGCTTAGGGATGGACCACATGTGAGCGACGGTGACCCCACAGGATTACATCACCGATTGTGGGGTGTGTGTTGTTGCTTTCGTCAGTCCACTCTGTGACGGGCATGACGATGGCGTTCCTTGGGCACATGTCTACCGGAATTAACCCTACAATTCAGTGATACTTGACTATAAATTAGTTTCTTAGCACATTTTTACCAAATCTGAAAAGAAATATGTGTGATTTCCTTGGCAGGCATCAGTGTATGAGCAATTATGTGTGCAGTAATATTGTGGGTACTTACTCCTTTCTACCTGGCAGAAAAAAGCTGTCAAATGCAGCTGTGCAATTCTGCGACGGACCTCCCTAGGATGGTGACAATAAATGACAGCAGCAAAGTGTGGCACAATAAAGATTCTGTCTGGTAAAGACTTAGATGTGGCCATATTTGGCTTAAGTTTGCAAGCTTCATTAGAAAGCCGAGGAGCGAGGAAATCAGGTGGGATTTGTCTTTTGTTCTTAAAGCATTGTAGAGTGTTTGTGGCTATAGAGAAAGGGACCTATGTGCTCAGGATTCAGAACACACAATTCTATTTCCTTCTTATCTTCCTTAAATCTATATTAATTCAACCTTCTCACTCTTTGTCAGTGGAATTCACTTCTGACAGCTTTCTGAAATGTTCTTGCCTTCTCACTGTGGAGCCTGACATCTAATTTGAGCTATAAGTAGCTAAACAGAGTAACACAGCTATTCATAGCCCACATGGCAACAGAATTAAGGGAAATAAACAACTGTAAGAGTTACAAGTTATGTTTAAGTAGGAACAGAAATGCCCCAGCCCACTAAAGTCTCTTGGTCACATAGAGAGTTTACTAGAAAGAGGAGTCAGGCAGGAACTTGGTGTGGACTCAAATGGAAAGACAGAGACCGTCAGTCCCAAGAGGAAAGTTCCCATCCTCACGTGGGGAAACATAACTGATACGTTTGGTAGGTCACACCATAGCTTCCAGGATCCTGTAAGAAAGGGGTTTGAAGCACCGGGAATGAGTGGTGTAAATACTGGAAGACAGCATTAGAGGGAGGTGATATTGGTGGCCTTGGAGACTTAGGATGAGATAGGACCACATGACTGCAGTTAACTGTCAGCTGAAATAAAAGATTAGGTCAGGAGAACCTACTGTGAAAACTACACTCCTCTAAAGGAAAAGGAGAAGGTACTCCTGAGAAAAAGTGTAATCCATCGGCTGCTCTGGGAATAAAAGACATTTGAAAAAAAAAACCCAGAAAATAGTAGATAGTATTCATATAAAGTTTCTATAAAAGATCAGAAATAAGTGTCAAAGAAATACAACCAAAGATACCTGGTCACTCTCCCTCACATGGAGGCAAAAACAGAAGCACGAATTGTAATAAGACAGTAAGGTATCTTGAACCAAGCTCATAAGAATACAAAACAAGATGCCGAACCAGATATTTAAAAACTGTGAGCACAAATAGATGGAGGAGCAATTGATAGAGAAGAAGAATTTGTCAAAATGTTATTTTTGATGTTTGGTTGTAAACCTAGCCTTTATCAGCAAGATATCTTTCTAGCTCCAAAATACCATTGAAGAAAGCTCTGTGAAATAAACGGTAAGTTACAAAGTGCCTAAGACAGAATAGATCCAACTGAAGTATAACAAAGACCACTGAGAAAGAGCATGCAAAAGTCAAGAGAATGCAAACTGTGAGAGAAATAAAAAGGTGGAAAGAATTGGTAAAATATCAATATAGAAGACAAGCAAAGACAGTCCAGTGTGGGGAATGGGGCCATGAGAAGAAGAAAAGATAGACAATGCTTAAAATGGATCCCATAAATCAAAAACTCTCCTCGTTATCCCTGTCTTTATCCATCTCTCTCCCATGTCTCCCTCAGCTCTATAGTTTATTGTTTTCAAGATTACTTCCCAGACACCTGCTTAATTGAAAGAATACTTCAACTGAACATGACCCAAAGAAAGGTCTCAAGGCAAACATCCAATGCACTGAATTATAGATCTAACCTTGCAACAGCAAATACAGAAATATGTAGATGCCTAGACATATACCATTTACCACATATCATATTTCCATATACCACATAGCATTTACATATACCATACATAGCTAAGATGATTAAGAAAGAGAAGTGAGGAAAAAGCTGACTGGCCAATGGCTTCACCGACCCATGCTTTAGCAACACGTGGGAGTCCCAGCAATCAAAACAATTGATAACTGATTGAATAAGGACTTATAAAAGAATACCAAGAGGAGGAAAACAATTAAATGAAACAAGTTGCATAGAGCAGTGTTTAACATAATATGATCAATAATCTAAACTCTGATAGACTTGAAGCTAACAGGAATAGGTGCAATTTACCCTTCTTGTTAGGATTTTCTAAATGACCCACAAAGAAAACATGACTCCATGCTATAAAAGTGAAAGGGATTTAGAAATGGTAAAAATGAAAGGCTGGGCAAAGATGTGTCAGACAAACAAAAACTAAAAGTCCAGAGCAGATTGAAAGAGATCTAAATGTTGAACATGCGAGATCACTGTCTTCTAACAAAAGGGTCTCCCTTCATGTCAAAACAAGTTCTCCCTATTTGCACACTCAGGACTCAGCCCAGGGGAGTCATAAAGCAGGACCTGCCATAGGAGTGATGAGAAACACACCGGTAAGAAGCCGTTGCCTTTCACTCAAAGACAGATACAACCAACAGATTACACATAAGGCAGAACTCAACTAATCTTTGTAAGATGTAGGGCAGATTTTGGGGGTTCAGGGTGTCTTCCTCCCTCCTTTCCATCTACCCATCCAGTTTTAGTCTCCAAAAGTATGAAATAGATATTCTCCGCAAGCATACATAGGATGTTCTTCAAATATTCAGATTATATTCCAAAGTATCTTTAATGCAATCGACACTCTCTGTAGTACCATAAGAAGCAGATATTTATATCAAAATCATAACTAGAGAAACTTGTCCATAGAAATTAAAAACTTAAAGAAAAAACAACTCTTGCAACAAAGAGGAAAGGTAAGATGAAGCTGAAGATTTTCTGTAAGTATGAGAGTGGAAACAGTGAATGTACATAGTTACAATAAAATGTGTGGCTAGAGGAAATTTGACAGCATATATGGAAAATAAGAATAATGAAAGTTAATTTCTAGTTTTAAAAGCTATACATATATATCACAGGAGCTGGAGATATGGCTCACTTATGTACACTATCATATCATCTGCAAATAATGAAAGTTTAACCTCTTCCTTCCCAATTCGAATACCCTTAATCCCCTTATGTTGTCTTATTGCTATTGCTAAAACTTCAAGCACTATATTGAAGAGGTATGGAGAGAGTGGACAGCCTTGCCGTGTTCCTGATTTTAGTGGGATGGCTTTGAGTTTCTCTCCATTTAGTTTGATGTTAGCTGTCGGTTTGCTGTAAATAGCTTTTATTATATTTAGGTATGTCCCTTGTATCCCTAATCTCTCCAAGACTTTTATCATGAAGGGATGTTGAATTTTGTCAAAAGCTTTTTCAGCATCTAATGAAATGATCATATGGTTTTTTTCTTTCAAGCAACCACAAATAATATGAGAACATAGGCAATAATCAAAGGATGATTTGAATGAATTCATGCTAACAAAATTTAAAATATGAATGAAATGGACAGTCTTATAAAATTATGAAAATTGGTACCAAGGAAAGCAAAAAGCTTAAACAGATGGAATTTTCAGTTAATTTATCATAATAAACGCCAAATTTTAAATACTAGGGACAAATTCCTTTATAACCATTCCATTCCATGGAAAAGGACTTTCTTATTGTAGTTTAAACTTGAAAATTTTGACTACATAAATGTAAAAAAAGGTAATCAGAGAAATAAATGTTAGTGTCCTCACCCTGATACACACACATATGATACACACACACTGGGAAGGCAGAGATGTGTGTGTGTGTGTCCCCGCCCTGATACACACACACTGGGAAGGCAGAGATGTGTGTGTGTGTGTTCCTGCCCTGATACACACACACTGGGAAGGCAGAGATGTGTGTGTGTGTTCCTGCCCTGATACACACACACTGGGAAGGCAGAGATGTGTGTGTGTGTCCCCACCCTGATACACACACACTGGGAAGGCAGAGATGTGTGTGTCCTCACCCTGATACACACATACTGGGAAGGCAGAGAATTCTGCAGCCGTGGGCACTGGTTGGCCACCCTCTAATTCAGTCCTATACCCCAGAAGTTAGTGTCTCACCTCTGAACTTGAGGGCTCAGCCACGAAGCTCACCTCCTTCCTCAGAGGTCAGATACAGGACCTGTGTTATTTTACCTCTTCTTTTGACCTACACACATAATCTGGGGTTCGCAAGACCTCTCCCAGTGTTCGATAATTGGCTAAGGAGGCTCAAAGAACCCAGGGGAAGACATTTGCTGGTTGATTATTAAAGGAATTACAGGGATAGTGAGGGGTATGCATATTACAGGAGCTACACAGGCAGAGATGCAGAAGGGGATAGCGGTGAAAGGGACTTAGGCCTTCAGCATCCCACAAGAACGGCTACAGGTTTCTATCCAGGGACGAGTCCCAAAGCCTGTTCATTTGGGTTCTCCTAAAGGCTCATTGTACCGGCACAACAGCATGTGACTGCCATGGAGAACTGTGATTGACACAGGGAACTAGCCAATGTTAAGAGATGAGACGCCCAGCAAGGCCTGCCTGCGTAGGTTCGTGTTGGCTTCTGCTTCTACTATGCAGCATTTCTTCCTGCCACGAAGTGGACAGGAGCCCTTCTGAAGTAGGGCTTTTCTGCTCTCCTATCAAATTCTATAGCTTTCCTCGGGAACGGAGTGATGAGCCAGGGGTTAAAATATATGATCATAGCCAGGAACAGACAGTTTATTAAAGTATACAGGGAATGACGGTTAAACACGTTCAGTGTCTTCATCATGGGATATGTGCACATTAATATCATACAGAAACAAGACCCTGTCTCTTTTGGACTCGAAAAACTTAAAACAATACACTCTTAAAAATAAAAAAATCTGCCGGGCGGTGGTGGCGCACGCCTTTAATCCCAGCACTTGGGAGGCAGAGGCAGGCGGATCTCTGTGAGTTCGAGACCAGCCTGGTCTACAAGAACTAGTTCCAGAAACCCTGTCTCGAAAAACCAAAAAAAAAATAAATAAAAAATAAAAAAGTCTGTGTGGAACCTGGCCACTCACACACCGCTGCACACAATGTTACCCAGGCCCTATGGATGGGAAGAGAGCAGGGCTGATGTAACCAGACAGCCGGACTCTACAGCTCTCCTGTAAGATAATTCGCTAAACTTTCTTCTTCAGCAAAAAAAAACAAAACAAAACAAAACAAAAAAAACAAAGGCAGAAGTTATTCTTTGCGCTGTTGCTTTATAACAAGCCATGGACACAATCTCCAGAGCCAGCCAGGAATGTCTACCGAATAAACAAGCTGTGTGCATGCAGCGCCGTTCTGTGCCGCTGTAAAATTTATGAGGGGAATCTCTGTGACTTGACATCCAGTTATTATTGGATATATCGCTGCACGGAGGCGTCGTGCTCGGTTTTGAAAGAAGAGCCACAAGGAGAATAGCTGGAAGCAAAGGAAGCTGCATGAATGTAAGCAGTGGTGGAAATAGAAAGCGTGTTTCTTTACCTTACATTAGTGTGCACATTTTCTTATGCAAAAACTAGGCTTAAAAGCTGGGAAGAAAAAAAAAACCCTTTGACTCAAAAAGGTCAGTGACCACAGTGACATATGAAACTGCTAGCTATGCAGAAAAATTAAGTCAAGGGTAAAATAAATCAGAGCGTCTAAGACTAGGATCTAATTGTTCAGAAATCTACATGGCAAGAGTTATTAAAATCAGTCAGAACGGTTCAAAGCAGAAGAGGGATCATTTAAGATGCCATACAGTTTGTGATGCGTTTACAAAGCACAGTGGTTATGAGGCTGCTGGTTTCTGGAGTGTGGCGTTAATTTACATGAATTCTCAGGTCTTTAGCGCTGCCTTTGGATGTGCCCTATAGGATCCCCACAGAAGAGCAGAAAGAGCCCTCCAAGAGCGCAAGTTTGGTACCCTTGTCACTTCTCCACTGCTGTGATAAACACCGTTACCAAAAGGCACCTTGCAGAGGAGTGTGTCCATTTAGCCTATAGGTTACAGCCCGTGGTGGAAGGAAAGTAAGGTAGGATCCTGGAGGCAGGGGCTGAAACAGAGACCGTGGAGAAAGGCTATTTACGGTCTTGCTTTCAATGGCTTTGCTTAGCTGGTTTTATACAACACAGGACCTGTGTAGAGGTGACACTGCCCCCAGGACATATCCAAGTGTCAATCTGATGGAGGTTATTCCTCAGTTGAGGTTCCTGAAAAGGAGCCCAGGGACTCTAGTTTGTGTTATGTTGGCACAACATAAGCAGGGCAGCGCAAATAAAAAAATCCCACTAATTTTAGTCTTCATTTAGACCTAAGACTGGACTAGGATCTAATTTTGCAAAGGTCAAAGTGCAGGTCCCTGGGGACCGTCCCGCTCCAGCCCCAGGTAATGCCTGTTCTTGTAACGGCAGCAGTCATAAAGAGGTGACCTGTGAGGGTTCTGTGCCTGGCCAGCATCGTGGGGCTGCAGAGGTAGAACTCATTCATTCTGAGAAGGTGCAGTTTCATTCCAGACCACAGCAGTACAGCCCTAGTCCTGCTACACATCCCAGAATGTGGTCCACGGAGCCTAAGGCATAAAGGCGTCGCTGCCAGACACCTGCAGTGATGGGGGCAGGAAACAGGCTTGCAAGAGCCCAGAAGGATGCTTGTCAGAGCAACGCGGCACTTTAGGAAGCAGAGATGTCATCCTGGCTGATGTCAAGAAGGCTTTGCTCACACATGGAATTGGAATAGTGGGTGAATCTCAGGCTGGGGGCTCCTGAGAGGGAAAGTCTGGAGGAGACATCAGGTCCAGCATGGAAGGCTGAACACCCAAGGCCTTCTGTTTAGACTATCTTATTTTCCTCTATTGGGGAGTCAGTGTAAGTGTTCAGGGGATAAAGCAACACCAACTAGGGAGCTCACAAGCATGTGAGGAATGCTTGAACCCCCACTCCCAGTACTGGACTTGTGGCTCTAGCTGAAATATTATTTAATTGTCTTATAGAAATTGATAATGAAAGCTCAAACAGTTCGCCCACCAATTAGCAAGTCCAAATGATGATCTACTCAAGAAAAAAAATATTTCTTACTTCTTTACTTTGTTTTATTAAAAGAAGGTCTTAAGGTTTAGAGCAAGCAGCCGAGGAACACGGCTGCACCTTGTTGTACTTTGATGGTGATTGTTATGACTGCTTTGTTTTTGTGACTCCCAAATGACTGGCTTTTGATTAAATATAATCTATGGCTTCATGCTTCAAAATGTCCTAGTCTATAGCACTCTAAGTGAAACTTGCTGTTCATTACTGATGACGTCATTTAATATATCTCTCAGAATGTAAGCGTCTGTGAGGTCTTTTGTGTATTTTGAAAATGTTAGTCATTTTAAACTGAGAAAAATACGCGTAAGAATGGCGGGTCATGTGATGATCTGAACACTCTACATTAAATATATGATTATATTGAATGAAAATAAACCCAGCTCCTCAGACATTCATCACTTTCCACGGCCACAACATCCCTTCGTTAACTCGGAGGTGGGGGCAGCGGAGGGGGCTGGAGGAATGGCTCAGGGGCTAAGAGCACTGCCAGCTCTTCCAAATGACCAGGGTTCTATTTCCCTTACTGACCTGCAGCTCGCAACCCTGTTACTTCCTTTCTAAAGGGAACCTGCTGCTCTCTTCTGACCTCTGCAGGCACTGCACGTGAGGTGTGTAGACGTAAATGTAGGCAAAACACTGCACACGTGAAATTAAACAGTGCGCCATAGCAATCCGTGGTCACTCACCACTGTGGCGGAGAGCCCGGGAGCGGCTTTCCCGGAGCTATGACGTCATGTTCATGCGTACTGCCTCTGGCGCCTTCCATTAGCCTAGGCATCCCAGTCTCGCAGCAGCTATAATGCTTCTCTTAACTTGTACGACATCAACCGTTTGCGATTCTACAAGAAGTGTCTGTATATAGCCCACCTTGAGCTAGGCACGGTGTGGTGCTCTTAGAGTACGGTGACCAGCGATAGCATTCACAGACTGTATGGTTTCGGTTTAGTGCCATTAAAGAACTGCGCTAATTATAAAGATGTTACAGTTTATGATATACAAATACCAGCAAATGGGCAGGTATATTGTTCTTTATTTAAACCTTCAGGTAAATTTTAAAACGTTTGGAATTTCATTAATATTTCAGAGGCTTAATTCGTTATAATTGACTTAAGTAATCCCAAAGCCTCAAGTCGGTAATATGCTTGCCAAATGGGTATTAAACAGTAAATTTACACAATGGATATCACTTTTCTATTGGAGCAGCCTTTTTAAATTTAACGAAAATTAACATATTTTGTCAAGAAAGTCCTCTTTCAAAATTCCCAGGGGACAACCAAAAAAAAAAAAAATCTAGCTTCAATGTAGCATGGTACTTAAGCAGAAAATGTAAAATAAACCTTTGTGTGCTTGTGAGATGATTTGTATTAAACTTCGGAAATTGCCCTATTTTGTTTTCTATTTAATATACAGCCTCTAGAACTATGGAACTAAAACACCACTTTCATATTTTAAAAAAGATGCGTCAGACTAGACACAAACCTAGGGCTGCTAACCAACATGAGCAGATAAGGTTAACTGAACAGATGACGGTGTGGCCTGACGCAGCCTCCACAACTACTGCTTCTAGGCCGCAGTTCTGAGTCACTGTGACATGCCACTACAGTGTGACAACAGTCATTCACTACGGGATTCAGGGATTCTCAGGAGCCTTGTATGTTGGGCAAGCTGGTCAGCTGTCATCTTCTTCCTTGTCTCTACAGATTTCTATTAACATAAACAAGTTTCACCTACCTGTTTCGTTCTTTTTTTTTTTTTTAAGACTTCCTTAAAAGGAAAAAAAAACAGTGAAATTTTAGTTGTCAACATTGCTTGGCTAGTGAAGAGAAAAGCTTCCGCACTGCTGATTCTATGGAGCGCTTTAAACACCCACCAGCCGTACAGCCTAGCCACCTCACAGGCCTGTCACATGCCTGGCACAGATGGAGAGGTTGGATAATTTTCAGCAGCGCCTGCCACTGACGGACCACTGCGTCAAAGGTAATGCGAGTTGTGGAGTGGATAGGCACACCCCTCAGGAGGCTTACTGCTTGTGTGCCGCCGTTAACAGTGAAACTTCTGATTCATTAGTCCACATTAACCTAGGGTACAGCTGTCTGTTAAAATTTAACACCAACCGTGCCCAAACCCAGCAATCAAAAGCAAATTTGGTGACCAGATGTGGATGTGATGTTGTCCAAGTGTCTTTAATCAGAACATTTTCTGCTCAGATTATTTTGGCTGTGTCTCCGTGGAAACACTGGGATCCTGAAGGCGCCCATCTCGACAGAGCAGTAGATAGGGAATGTTGGCTTTAAGGGATGTCAGTCACTTTCAACTTGGGCATGTGGATGCTGTCAGTGTTACAAATATATTTTCATTACGGTACAGTCATTGTTGACTCTCATCGTATGAGTTATATTAAGAGCAATAAATGGCTTATTAACACACTTAGTATTGGCATCTGTCGTTTTGTGAGCACTTACTGAAATACAGTATTTTGTTGTTGTGCAGCTTTAGTACAACTCAGAGTGTCCTGATGTCCACACAGGCAGGCCACTCATTTCTAAGATGAAACACTGACCACAAGCAGAGGGCAGAGTGTCTATTCTAAAGGTCCTGTACACTGAGGTTGATAAGAATCCCTGCCTACGCAGCTCGGTCCCTCTTCTCTGGCGTTCTCAGCAGAAAGGCTAGGTTAGATATTAGGGACAGAGAAATAAGATATTTTCCTAAAGAAATAAATTTTTGATATAATTGTGGAACCCAGTCGTGAGCAATGATAGAGCGCCATGGGGAAAGAAGACGATTTGGTATTCTCTGGGCCTAAGCATTAACAGCTTCGCTTTGTAGTTAGCGGGGAGAAGGGATCACAGAAAGACATAGGTGAGATTTCTGAATGTTCTCCACAGTAAGTAAATCCACAAAATACGACGGAACTCAGAATAGAAAACACAATGTCTGCTGTGCCTGCAAGGTGCCTCGATGTCTATGAGAACTGGAAAAACCCCTGTGAGCTCCTCACTCCATGAGAAGCATTGCATTGACAGAGCTGCCAAGAGTCAGTGTCTGGGCCTTCTTCCCTGGCTCGTATGCTGCCAGCCAATTCTACAACACAGCTGTCCCAGAGGCCTGTCTAATCTATACAGAAGACTCCAGGAAATACTGAAGGCTCAAATCGAGCTGGATTTGTTCCTGCAGTGACGATCTGAAAGTGTATAAATTATTTTGAGCTGTCATGGTGCCACATGGTAATAGTCAAAGCAAGCATACAGAGTTTGGTTGGGTCGTGTGGTCTAGTATATGGAATTGAGAAAGCTTGTTCGGCTATGGCTTTTTGAAACACAAAATGTGGTAAATACTGACTTATGTAAGGGACATTGCCAGTTAAACTGTTAAACAACTCATTGGGTTGAAGACTTAGGCTATGAGTTTGCATCTTTGAGATCAATCTGGATACAGATAAGGCACATAGATAGTTGTATCTGCAATTTTATAAAATCATGTCCCCATCGTTTACTTTGTAAAACCTTACGTATAGTATTTCTTCTACCTAAGCTCATTTGTTTTTGGACTTTTGGGGGTCTGTAAAGACAGAGAAAGAGGAGGGAATGGACATCATCCTTGTGCCTTGCTGGGAGTAAAGTTTGGAGGTGCAAAGCCTTGGGAAAGAGGAAGTGGGGATAGAGTCCTTACAACAGTAGGCTAGAGGTTACACACACAACGAATCGAGCGAAAGCCATCTTGCTGTCTACCAGCAAAGGCAAAAGATAGAGGTCAAGCAGAACACAGACCCATCTCTATGACACAGAGCTATCTGTTCTTCTTATTACTTGACAACACAGTCAAGGAAAAGGGAGCTGGAAGACTCCCTGGGGAAAGCCAGTGGAACAGAACTAAGGACAAACTAAGAATACAACTAATCTGTTTTATTCTTAAAGTGACAGACACATCCTAAAATCCACATTAGATTTTTCTCATACCCCATCGACAGTAATGAAGACGGCCAAGCAAGATGAGATGAGTTACATAAATTAAAGTAATAATTTCCTATATCTGAGCAATGATTTGCAATTAGCAACCCAGTCATATTAGCATTAAATAAAATCCAAGTGCTGAAGTCAACACATTTAGAAAAAATATTATAGACCTCGGTGTCAAACCAATATTTGAATATTAGCTTACTTTGGTGATCCTCAGCTTAGTTATTCTGCATGATGTAAGGCTAGAAAGATAGAGTCTGACATACTTGACACTCAATACATAGTAAATGTTACTGTAAGTACTGCTACTGTTCCTAGAATTCTATCATCATCACCATCATCCCTACCATCATCATCGTCACATTCATCATCACCATCATCACCATCATCATCATCATCATCATCATCATCATCATCATCATCATTATCATCATCACCACCAGCAGCAGCAGCAACATGACCTGGTGGAGTAGAGAATGATGAAGGAACTTGGGACCATCATTATCCAACCATCAAATCATTCTCCTTGTTAATTCAAAAATGTAACTTTGCTATTGTTATGAGAATCATAATATAAATATCTGATATACAGGATATTTAATATGTGACTCCCGGGAAAGGTTGTTCAACCCCAAATAGGCTGAGCCCCATAGGATGAGAACCATTGCTTTATGAGTAATAACCTAGATGGCAAACATTTCCCTCAGCGCTCTCCAATAGACAGGACGAATGTCTGCCTCAGTTACACAGGACGATATCAATATACAGCAAGCCTTGCAGCTAACAGTAGAGTCTCCACTTAAAATTCAGCTTTTCTGCCATAGCACAGGCTATATTTATGAGGACAGTCAGAGGGGAACATCTAAAACCTTTAAAAGTCCCTCTGGTGTTCCTATGACAAGGGAATATGGATGTTCTTGGAAGCCTGTTTCATTTTATTTGAATTGTAACACCATCTGCTAAAATTCTCTAAAAAAGCACGACACGACTCCTGACAGCACCGGAGAGGAACTTCCTGGGAGAAACAGGCATCTGGCTTCTTTTTCCTTCTCAAATCGAGAAAAGACACATTTTGTTTGCATTCACAAGGGCATTTTTGCAAATTCACCGGCCAATTAATGTCATTCTGTAGCAATGACAAAATAATCAGATTCTTAAATGAGTCTCATGTATTTCTCTTCAGTTTTAACGCAGCAAAGACTCTGATGATTCTGTGGTATAGCTCAGAGACATATTCTTCCCATTTTAATTATGCCATCTTTCCAAAACAGGTGGGGCTCCTGACAATGATGGACATTTGTTCAAGGTGTTCTAGGAGGACCCTGAATTTCTGCTGAGTCATCCTTGCTTGGTTCCTCTCTCTCTCTCTCTCTCTCTCGGTATGAAGTTGGTAGCATTTGAAATGATAATGGGGCTTACTCAGAGTTAGTGCTTTTGGAAGAGAACAAGATAAGTTTTAGAAGAATTGCCTCTAGATACGGAATTCCTTGGAAGCATGTTGATGGTTGAAAGTGAGCCAACGAATACATGCTCAGACAGAGACATATAGTCTGTGTGCAGTTGCTAGGCAAGACAGGGGTACAAAAAAAAATGGTTCTTGCCTCTATCGTCTACAAAGAAAGGAAGAAACAAAACCAAGCAACTCCAGGCAGAAACACACATAGAAAGGATTCATAAATATTGTTCAACTTTATAATTAGAGTTCTTTTCACTTAGGATGGCTTCCCAATCCTTATAAATTCCCAAGCAGAACTGTGAGGCATGAGAAGGCTATAAAGTGATATGCTCCTTGAGGAAATAGTTCAGGCAAGAACTTTTGTGAATAAATAATTTTGTAGAGAGTAACAAAAGTGATGACTATAAATTATAAATTAGTATTATTTTTTATCACAGAGAATCTATTTTAGGAAATAACCGCAAACATCAGTGAGGTGGACCAGTTGCTGACTTGGCTGCATCCCTGGAACTCCTATAAAGGCGCAAAGCAAAGCATCAGCTCCCCAAAGCCTCCCTTGCGTCCTCCACAAAGGTGTGCCCACAATAATAATAAATTACTTCTAAAAGAAAAATAAAAATAAAAAAAACATAAAATAAGAGAAGGGTGTACATGTAATGTGGATTAATTTGCAGGAAGTTTTGAAGTACTCGAAGAGCCTTAAGCGATTGAAAGTCACTGCAGAGTCAAAAAGAATCACATAATCACTGTGGTTTGGAAAAGACTCAGGTAAGGGTGTGCATTCATCTGTTAGCGCATCCATTTGTTGACGGTTAAACCCGGTGACCTGTGACTGGTAGGCAAATGCCACATCACTGAAATACACATGCTCTTCCATCATCCTGGGAACTTTTATTTTTAAAGATTTGTATCATCAACACATCCATACACACCGGGCAATGCTTGGACTACAATAGTAAAATGAACGATTAGAGCAGTGAGCTTGGTTTGCCACCCAGAGATATACACCTTGAAACATAGTTGTCAACAATTCGGGGCCTCCTTTCTTTTCTTTGGAGAGTTTGCCGCCACAGTACAGTCTTAGTGGGACTGAGCGCTGTTGGGAGCCTGGATTCTTACCTCCTGTAAGAACATAGGAAAGGAGCCATGGTCCTGTGGGCTAGGTTTAATTACACATGGCCAGCAGAGGCTTTGTGTCTAGTTAGCCAATCAGAGAGGCCACAGCCGTGGAGAAGTTACTAAGTGCTTAAATGGCTTCCTAGGCAAACTCAGTCACATAGTATGGCTCTCCAATCCCGTGTCCCTGTGGGTTGACGCTGCCTGGAATGGCCTCTGATTTCTTCTTATATTCCACACTCAGGTTTTCTCCTTTCCTATGGGTCTGTCAGCTTCTCGACAGCCTTTCAATAAATCATTCCTTGCATGAATTAATCATAGTCCATTTTAGTTGTTTGAAAGCCAGAACTCTGAACAAAATAACCCGGGAAGAAAGTGACTTGGATCAAATTGTGAGAAAATAGTAGGAAACAGAGTCAGAAAAATAGAAAAAAATCAGAATAGAAAAAATAGAAAAAAAAAATCTTGTTCTCAGCAAGAACAGCTGAGAGATTTGATGGTTTGTGAGGTACTGCCGCCCCTCACTCCACTTGCTGCCTGCAGTAATGTGTGCAGGGTATTACCTAGGGCTGAGACAGAAAAAGAAAGCATCCGCAAGCCTGCACCCCAGTAGGGCCATGGGAAAGTGTGTGGGACATGTGGGCATAAAGTCTACAGTGTGATGTTTCTTCAGAGAATCCACTAAACTCGAGAAATGGTGGCAAATATAGAGTCTTTCTCTTTTTAATGTATTTTGAAATAAAGCAAGATGTCTCCATAGAGAGAAAGAGCAAAAACTGTACGGCTCCAAAACTGGATGATATAATTCAGCTGAAGCCCAAAGGCTGAAAACCTGGGGGACTGGGAGAGTGGGACCAGCCTGAGGCTCATCCCAAGAGTCTTGAATTATGGTATCCCAGAGAAGACAACAGAACATTCTTCAGCTCTCTCTTTGCTGTAGCTGAGCTTCCCAGGCTAGACAACGCCCACCCACAATGGAAAGGGAATGCTAACTCAGCCTGCTGGTCAGAATGATAAGATCTTTTGGAAATACCTTCGCAGACAGAATTAGAAATAATGGTTTTAGCGAATAAATAATTGGGCGTTGCTTAGTCCAGTGAAGCAGATACAGAAAATAAATATCCTGTCACCCTGCTTCACACTGCCAGAGGGAATGGCGGTCCGGTGCAAATCCTTTCAGATCCCTACCCCATCAGGAAGGCCTTGGAGGCCTTCCCCTCACTCTTACATCTTGTCTCCTGGAGGACTTACGGTTTCCACCTCCTTCTCACTCTGCTGCCTGCCTTTCCTGGTTTATCTCAGCACCAACCTTCTGACCACCATTTATCCTTAGCAAAGCAGCCAGGGCCTTGCTTCTCCAAGTATGGCTGGAGCTTTCTAGGTTTCCTTCACTATCAGGCAATAATGACTGTTACACTGTTACAATTCACTGGTGCCCTAAAGGTAATGGAAGAGTCTAGGGTATTTCCAGTGGCCAGCATTTTATTTAAAATGAAACTAGATTTGTGAGATCCAATGATGTTTGTTTCCAAAGTCTAGTCAATAGCCAAGATGCTGGGATTCCCCCCCCCCCCACGCCGCTATTGCTGTTTGGAAGCAGAATTAAGAAGCCTTTTTGGCCCAAGAGGAATGCAAGTTCGGAATGCAGAAATGCTCATCATTTCAAAGTAGATTCTCTCAGATAGGATCCTCTCATGATTTTATCTTAATGCAAGTTTCTCTTGTATCATGGGGGATGAAGGACAGAAAATGCTGCAGAGTCAAAATAGGGGACAAAGGACTTTCTGACAACAGCGAGCTGTTAATTTTCTTTCCTCAAAGTGTCAAACGCCAACGAAAAGAGAAGGGAGGGGAAGGGAAGACAAGAACTCAGACATGGAGAGAGCGGTTGCTCTTCGCTTGCTGGGATCCAGTCCTGACGGAAAATTGGTGTTGCCTTCAGCTTTGGGCCTCTTCCCCAGGCTCTGCTGACAGAGTTCCCTCATCTTCCTCACTCAGATGCCAAGGTCTGCCAAGATCAACCAATAACTGGCCTGTGGATGTTCACCTGTGGGCAGTGTGAACTCTGTACTCCTGCAGGGTCGTGTGTGCAGAGGGCAAAGACACGACACAAAACAGAAAACCCATCCCGAGGGTGAGCATGGGGGACATTTCCCCAAATTAGTGCAATTCCAACCTTAAATGAACTCAGAGCACCACTTCAAGGGGAAAAGTCTATGTAAGAGCCCCCCACCCCCGAGTTCTGAACTATGAATTCACTTTTCTCATTAAAAAGACCTCGGGGGGCTGACTGTGAAATTGAAAAGGATATAAAGAATATGATGAAATTCAGATGCATTGTACATATTTCTTTCGTATAAAGGAATGAATAAAGCGTGGTGTTAAAAATAGCATCCACGATCCAGAGAAAATGTCATGGAAGGTTATGTTGATCTTTGTGTGTGCAGACGCGGTGGACAATGTCAACTGTCTACAAGGCCCTGTGTTTTTGGGGATTGGAATCGTATGCTCGGTATTGTTAAATCTCCAACCTCATGTCAGATGCTCAGAGAAGTAAATAACATGAATTGAACAAAGTAGTCGGCAGGACAATTTAGAAAGAATTCAGCAGCAATCTTACCATGGTTGTTTAAGCTTTCAGATAGCTAGTGTAAAATATAATCTCCAAATAGCAAAACAATTATAGAATGTGTGAACCAGATAGAACTAAACCCTGGGGTTTAGAATCCAGGCTCTGCACTGGTCCCTGGGCCTTCTACTATCCCTGGGGCCTGAGCTCAGCTGCTAGCATTTCCCTCTGCTCACTACAGTCCAGTCCTATCATTTTTCCTGGCTGCTCTCTGAATAAGTCACGCTAAGTCCCACTTTATAGCTTCCGTGCGTGCCCTTTACTCTGTGTGGAGCGTCATTCCTCAGAATTTCCCATCATCCATCACACCCCGAGAACCAACACACTTACCCAGGTGTTTCATGGCCGGGTTATGGAAATCAGGCCTTGCCTCCACATTCCCTTCCTCCTGCCCAAAAACCCACTTTAGCTTATTAAAAAAGACTAAATAGTTATTTTCCGGCTTATTATTTTAAACTATACTTGAGATCTGTAGAACCTTAATATAAAAAGTAAATGGTCCCTTTAGATCAACAGATGAGAATGTAAACACTTAGAGATCTAAAATACATATTGGGTTTAGATGTACAACTTTGTAATAGAGTGAGTGTTTATCTTTCATAGGAAAGGGCGTGGCTGATCCCAATAGTCTGAGGGGGATGATGAGTGCTCATGTACTCATGTAAGTATACACACACACCTACACACACACCTACACAACACCTACACACACACACATACACACACATACACACACACATACACACACACACACATACACACACACACACACTGGGGCAGCGCTGAAAGGAGAGGAAGAGGGTTATGAATATGCTTTGGAGGAAGGAGGGTGATACCGTATCTTAAAGAACCATGAGTTACACAGACTATAGGAGGGGAAGAGAACAGAGGAATAAATCTGCTTTCCCCCAGGGGAATCCTGGCTCTGTGTTTGTTAGCTTACACTCCTGCTCACAATAAAGGTCAAACAATGCCTGTAAACTTCCTAGCTACAAACCCAGCATTTGGATACCAAGGTCAACCTCCTGAGAACCTGAAACCTGTTAGGCCTGGCTTCCTAGACACTGATAACCTTACAAAACTGGCTGTACGATGACGGAGAGGGGTGGACAGGGTCATTTTAATAGATGCCAACAGAAGCTTTCACAACTGTGCTTATCACACACACACACACACACACACACACACACACACACACACACAATCCTTGATAATGTGCTTTGGTGGTAAACTGTAAGGCCCCTACAGCATTACTTTAAAGAAGAGAACTTGAGGAAGTTAGACATGCACAGGAAGGAGGAAAACTGAGAGACTGGGAAACAGAGGGAAGAAGGGAAGAGGGTCTCTGAAAATACACTCCCTGGGGCTGTAGGGGCTAAAGCGCTCGGGTAATTTCACTTTGTGGTCCTTCCTGCAACCAGGTATTGCTTCAGGGTAAACTACTAAGACTTGGGCCTCCCTTAGATTTACGGATGGTCAAGTCCTACTCTGCCAGGTGATAATGGTTGGAAGTAAAGAACTTCCTTTGGGTGCTCTGTTCATATTTAGCTTCTCATGGCCGGCTCCTACAAAAGCACATGTAAAAATAAAATATTTTAAAGACACAATTTAGATTCCACACATGTGCCTGTCTTGCAACATTCATGCAGTTATGATCAATAAATCCTTTTTCACTGTATTGCCCGGTGTTAATTTTGGGCGGCAACTTAACTGGTGTGAAGTCTGCCTGGAGAGCTGATTTATCATTCTCCCTGGGTATGTCTGAAGATGTTTCCAGGGAACACAGTTGTGGGCGAGAGAGCTGAGTGGGGAAATGAGAAGGCACCATTCCGTCATCTGGGGCCTGGGTAGGACAGGAAAACTTAAGGAAGCGCCCCCCCCCACCATTTTTCTTCTTGAACATGATATACTTCTGCAGCTATTCTGGAGCATGTCCTAATGGGTTCTAAGAGGCGCACTAATTGGCCCTTGGGGCTCCCGGACCTTCGGCTTCAGACTTGGATCTGCTCCACTAATTTCCCTGGTTCTTGTACTGGGCTAAGTCCTCTCTATAACTTCAGCATCCATGCTCCTGAGGCCTCTGACTGTCTAGTTTTCAGATGGCCGTCATGGAACTTCCCAACCTCTGGGATCCTGTAACTAATGAAGTTATGTTTACTCATGTTCTCCATTCCGCACTCCAGGGGAAGGCTGACCAGGGGACCTGTAATGCCCTACAGAAGAGGTTTGCAGGAAGGGCAATGTAAAACAGGAAATAGGGACAGTTTTACCTTTTATTAAATCAAATCCACTCACAAGGGCTACAAGACAGACAGAAGGAGCAATCTGATCACATCTCCAGTAGCTCCGGCTTCCTGTGGGGGAGAGCCTTGGGGCCGGGATAGATGCAAGTGCCTGGGGTCTATACTCCCAACTTAACACACATTTGTCCTGGTGTTGTGTGAATTCCAATTGGTTTTAATGATAAACACTTGGGGCCGGATATTATGGGGCAAAAGCTGAAAGATCAGAGAAGCAGAGTAGCCAGCCACTAGTTCTTACCTCTACAAAATCTTCAGACTGAATGGTGTATACTATACAAGTCCTCAGACTGAAGGCCTTTGAGCTCCTGTCTCCTTCCCCCTTATACTCCTCTCTCTGGCCAGCCATATCCCTTCCTGCCTCCACCTCCCCAGTGTTGGGATTAAAGGCCTGTGACTCCCAAGTACTGGGATTAAACAGAGCTATCTCTGCTCAGCTCTGTTTCTCTTCGAGACTGGATCAATCTAGTATAGCCTGGGGTTGTCTTGAACTCACAGAAATCCATCTACCTTTTAGCGCTGGGATTAAAGGTGTGCGCCACCACTGCCCGACCTCTATGGCTAACTAGTGGATCCTCGGGCTAGCTTTATTCGTTATAGTACAAACAATACATCACCACAGGTCTAATTACATAGCAAGAAAGCATGGAAAAGGGACACATAAATCCTCTATTCGAGAGACAACTACAGGTGAGTACACGCACTCTGTGAGCAAAAGCCACGACTAGAACTTGCTTTTGTACATGTTGTCATCAGGGAAAGGATGACCAAGGACAAATCAGAAGGAACAAGAGCAGAGTTGACTTGGGTGACTCTGGAAACTTGAGAAGGGCCCCTGGAGTGACTTAATGAGCCACTGCCAATCTCATGTGCGGCTCCAGGATGCTTGTTAAATACCCACACCCAGACGTGACCTCATTCTCAATATGAAGCGGTGTAGGGAAATCTTAACTGCAAATATACACCATCTCGGTGGCCAAGGCGCCTTAGATGTCTTCCTTAGCTTATTAAGCTTTCAACTGCTTTCTTCTTGACTATAGGTCTGTGACCTCTCTTGCCTTGAGAAGTTATTTTCAGTTGAAAAACTGCAAATTATAAATTTTCACTTGGCCCCTTTAGGATACAAAGTTTCTATAGCTTAGGAATATTTTTCTCACGGACCTTAGGATCATCCTTCTGAAGTACAATTCTTAGGAAAGTTAGGGTCCTTGTCTCTTGGTTCCTTAGGAAAAACAGGCCTTTCTTTGCAGTGGGGTCAATGAGTAAACACAGACAGAGTGTCTCAATCACATTGACCAAGTTCACTGTTAGAGTTCTGATCATGTGTCCCTTTGGTCATGTGTGCTCTGATCATGTGTGCTCTGATCATGTGTGCTCTGATCATGTGTCCCTTTGGTCATGTGTGCTCTGATCATGTGTCTTCATTAGCTCATTCCAGGGTTTAAAACTCCCACATTTTATTTGATGTGAGTTGAGTTCGGTCTGCCTCCATTACTGCAATGCTCTTGATTGAACCTCCCTTGCCTTGTTAATATTCCTTTAGCCCTATCTGGTGCAATCTTTCTTTGAAAACTGACTTATTTCTTTCTTCTCTTTCTAAAATCTTTACTCTTTAAATACCAGACAAGAGTTTCCAGTTATTCTGAAACCAGTAAAATCAATTTTCCTTCAAATATGAGACTTAAAATAAGTGAGTAGAAATGGATATTCATGACGGAAGGAGTGAAGGATAGATATAAGAAAAAAAATTCAGAGTGCAGAATATGAAAATTCCACTCATTAGTTAATACCAAAGAATTTAATGAAAAACATTTTCTAGCCTGAATATCTATACCAAGAAAGAGGCACAGTTAAGACTTTTTCAACTAAATTCCTCATCTCCTGCAAGCTCAAAGTTGTGAAACCGAAAATCCCTGTGCCCAGTACAAATCTTCTCAATGTCAAATGTCCAGAAACACAGTGAGGTTTTCAGCTGTATAGTGGGAATGTTGATATTTTGGCAAAAAGCGCCATTTCATTAGAAGGGGTAGTAAACCTTGCCGTTTTACTAAGAAAGACTATTTACAATGGGCAAAGCACAGATATAAGCTATGTTTGATCACCAATCATCAGCTTTGTAAAATCTTAAGATCTAGAATAAAGTCAGAACAAACTTAAGTTTCCTCCTCTTAAGTGCAGAAGGCTTACATCCACGTTTCCTTCAAATGGAAACGCTTGGCTGTGTTTGGTTTGCACAGTTGAGGATTAACCCTGACTTGTAAATCTAAATGGTGCTGACTGCCAGTGTGGCGCCGGATTGGAAACAGCAGTTACAGCTACAGCTAAGCGAGGGTCTCCCGAGAGAACATTCTCCTTCTTTTTCTTCTGTTAATAAGGGCAATTAGAAACATAACAGCGTGCTGTGACTGCGGCTTCCCAGGCCTAGCTTCTCCCTGCGCAGCAGCGAGTCCCTTGTCCCAGGCTTCACTCCCAGCACAGATAAATACTCAATTACCCACTTACCGAAGTCGTTTTGCCTACATTCAGCCCGAATCATCGCTCATAAAACAGATTATAATATATTGTCAGTCTTTATTGAGCTGAAATTACTTACTTAATGTGCAGGTCTGAGCTTTTAATCAGTTGTTAGCAAGGCTGTGAAAACAAGTGTAGTGAATTAGAAAAATCCTAATCAGATCTTGTGTTTTGAGTCACAGATTTCCTTAATAAAAGAAAAACATGATCTGGAGACAATTAGGTCCGTGGAGGTGATTTAATTCAATCACTCTGCTTGCACTGAAACTCATGGGCTCCCCTGGGTGAAAATAGTGTTGGTTTGAGCCCAGTTTGAGCCTGTCTTGGAGACTTGGGGCTGCCATGTTATTTAAGGATAGAAATAACATGTGATGTTGTTATCCATACAGAATTGGGATACATAATACTCCAGTAGCTGAGCTACCTTTCTGCTCCGTAAAGAGGATCTACATAACCCAGGCTGTGTCCTACCTCAGCCTCCCCAGGGCATGCATCCACCTTCCTGGCTACTAAATCATTAATTCCACTAAATAATCTTTTGTTTGTTGTTCTTCCTTTATCTTTTTGGGGGGTAGGGAGTGTGCATATCCCTGGCTGTCCTGGAACCTGGAACTCACTCTGTAGACCAGGCTGAGCCCAACCTCAGAGATCCGCCTGCCTCTGCCTCCTGAGTGCTGGGATTAAAGGCGTGCGTCACCACCGTTAGGTTGTTGTTCTTTATTTTTGAGATTGTAATTTAATCGCAACATTGCTCCCTTGCTTGTTCTTCCTCCAAACCCCCGCTTTTAACCTCTCTCTCTCCACTCTCCTTCATGGCCTCTCTTTTCCTCAATTGTTTGTGTATGCATAGATGCATACATATGTGTTATATAACCAGCTGAGATTACACAGCGTCGCTTGTATGAATGTCTTCAGGGCTGACTGGCCCTGGACAACCAGTTACAATACTCTTTCCCGGGAAAGGCCACCTCTCCTGCTCCCAGGTTTCCCCAGCTGTCTGTCGTTCTTCCTGTAGAATCGAAGGCTTTATTTAGTTTTCTGGACTTTTCTCTGGTTAGGGGAAAGTGTAAGTTTGTACACAGGGTTTTGACGTCTGGAACTAAACTGTCACGGTGTAACGCAAACCAAGCAGTGAGACTAAGAAAAGCAGACTTTCCTCTCTTCCCTCCGAGGCTCACAGATCCTAATACATACAGCAGCTCTCAAGTCATTCCCATTAGTGCCAAGGCTCCAGTTTTTAAAGCCTCGGGTGCTTTTAGTCTCCTCAAGCAGCAGTAACAAACCCGCCCCCAGGCAAGGGTGAAGGGGGACTTCTGGGAGGACGCTGTGTCTGCACAGATTGATCAGTGGATTAACTGCAGTGACTGAAAGGTTGACACGTGCCAGCTCCAGAGACAACGTACCTCACCAGGCTAGGCCAGCCCCAGATGCCTTGCCCACCTTCGTGTTGGCCCTAACATCCTGTGGCTAACGGATAAAACCCTTTTTGGAATCTATTAACCGACCGCTAGCATCTACCAAGCCGAACGCTAAAGATGGCATCAGGTAGCCTCTGAGAGAGCCCCCACTTTGCTGTGACCCACCTCTCTGATGTACCCGCCAACGCATTTCTTATATGTTTTGATTCATGAATTTATTCTGTAACCGTCAACCTTCACAAAACAGCCTTTGCATTTGAAGCATGGAACCTAGCTCCGTGTTGTCTTGGCTCTGGTCACTCCATTTTGGCTGCAGAATTCACTGTCTCCTGCTCCCTTTCAGGGGAAAGCTGGGCTCATTTGCATCAGCACCAGGGAACAACACACACAGAAGGTTTCAGGACCTGCACTACAGGGGAGTGAAAGAGCCCCAGCAAGATCAATCTCGGGGCAGTTGGGGACCATCAGTGTGCACCTGCAGCCTCGGGGACCATCAGTGTGCACCTGCAGCCTCGGGGACCATCAGTGTGCACCTGCAGCCTCGGGTTGCCGTGGTGTTGAGGGTTTTCAACTCCACGCACGTGAGAAGAAAGGAATAAATCTTTCAATTGTATTTCTTTCATCATAATCTGGACATGCCTTATAAATTTGTTCATTATGCATTCTTTAGACCTCTATTTTTTAGCTGTCCCAGGTTTTGACCATTTTTTATGTATATATGCTCACACACATATATCGTTCTAGAGCTATATGTAAATTTCTATTTACGTTTTTCGAGGTTTTGGTGTGTTTTTATATGTAATCAGACATTTCCCTTCCTTCTTTTAAAGGATTTATTTTTATGTAGATATTGGTGTCTGTGTGGGTATAAGCCACACACGTGCAGAGGCCTGAAGAGGGTATCAGATCCTCTGGGACTAGCTTGCAGACACTTGCGAGCAGCCTGGCATGGGTGATGTGCACGGAATTGGGTCCTCTGAAAGAGCAAGTGTTTCTGACCACTAAAGCCATCTCTCCAGCCCCTCAGTGTTTTCTCAGTCTCTTGGTTTGCATCACCGTATTTCAGACAGTATGCTGCAGTTTCACTGGAGAAGATCTTATCCACACAGCTGCATCCACAGAGAGTTTTTTCCCCACAGTGGGTAAAATGTGTCACAGAAGACAAAACAAGGAACAGAGGCTTAGCTGTTTAGTTTCAAATTCTCTAGACTGTTATGAGCATTTTCTCTTCTATAAGAATGGGAATAACACCTACTCCATAGGACGGATCGAAACATAACACCTAGCAGGGTGTGAATCAAATAAACTTCTCCTCTCACTGTGCCTCCCCTTGTGACGTCCAGTCACACTCATCTTTGAGACTGCAGAGGTCTCCGTATTTAACAGCCTCATTCTGACACCAAATCCTGCAATTATTCAACACAACGCTGCTTCACCTCCCAGGACGAGTTCAGTTATGCAGATTATATCAGTGTTGGCTAGTATGTGTTTTCTATTTAGAATTGACTCAGAGTTTTGAAATACACAAGGCAATTACCAGCACTGTAAAAGTTTTTTTTTTTTTGAAATCTATATGCTCAATATTTCGGGACAGTTAGTTAAATTGTTGGGAACTCAGAAAATAATTCCGCAAAGTCCGAAGCTATGCTGTGCAGGGCACGTTGACACTCAGAAAGAATCAGAAATTGCCTGAGAGCCACAGTCTAACTTCCTCCTGCAGCTCATCTTCCTACCCACCCTGGCGCACAGAGGGGCTCTACTGTGCAGTTTCTGTCTCTAGAGAAAGACGAGATTTGCCAAAAAAGGAAAAAAAGAAAAAAGAACAGAAAGACTCAATTGCCTTCCTTCCCTTCTTTGAGATTCCATTACCCAGGAAGAGTAGACAGGTATCAGAGGAAGGCAGACAGTAATGCCCCCACATCTGGACTTCAGTCACTGGCCATCAACTGTTCTCTAGGTTTATTTGGTTCTTGTGGAGGTCATGTGCTCACCCCCACCCCCCAAACTGCTCACACTCCTCCACTCCTCTCCTTGAGGGGGCTAAACCCTGGGATGTTGCAGGATTATTGGGTAACCGCCTTTCCGTAAAGCCCCATCCAGGATAACAACCTGTCAGATTTCTCCTCCTCTGCTTTCTGTTCAGCCATCCTTCAGAGGGAAGTGGGTGATTCCACCCTTGTCTTGCACATTATTAGAGAACCCCCATCCTTACACGCTCACGTCTCTTAAAACATGATGCGTGCGTGAATGAGGGAAACTACGTATCCATTTAATGCACAGGTGAAATGACTGATCATCACTTCGGGCACACAGTCTCAGATTTCAGAGAGGCCTCACCATGGTGAACACACGGAAGGACAAGCTCTCCATCTGGATGTCTGATTTGCAGAACTCTACACAAAGAAAACCGTGCAAATAAGCACTCAGCGGACCTAGAGAACACTGACCGCTCAGTATGTAATAATATTATATGGCATATAGAGAAATGAAATACTGGTGAAAAAGCACTTAAAAATCAAAATTCAGAATTGTCTTTCATCAGAGAACCACTGATAAAATCATACCAATATCGTTATTTCTTTGGTATATAGAAAAATTTTAAAATGATGATACAAGCAAATACTTTTTTATTAAAAATGATAATTCACCATGTTAAAGACAGAGAGATGTGTTAACAACAGGTGCCATTGGAAATTTCAATAGGTGTTTTCACTTCCATCCATGAACAAAACAGCCTGTGCCTCTCTGGCTTTCCCCACCTTTAGCGATTGAAATTAAACCTTTTAATAGCTACCCTCTACTTTGAGTCACGGGTACTTAATAAACATGATGGTTTCACAGATTTTCAACCTCAGACACATGCACAGAATACATTTTTTTCTTTTAAAATAGAGACATAAAATTAAATCCATGTTTTCCTGTTGACTAATTGCAGCAAAACAATTTCCTTTGGAAAAAAAATGATTTTAAACAGTATCTGTTAGTTGATCCATAGTGGTTTGTGAGATTTCTATGAAGATGAGAGAGTGTCACATTCCTTAGGGAGCTTGTTAGACCTCATAGGAGGTCTCATGTGTACATTAGGCTCAAACAGCATTTAATTCATTTATTTTCTACATTATATCAGGCAGAGTTACGGTTCATGGTGTCACCATGCTATTGTTTCTAGTCATCTTTGGATGAAATACTTATACATTGATCTAAATATAGGGAAAGTCTTTAGAGCTATCTGGCTTAGACAGGAAGTAAAAATAAGGGTGTTGTCTGCTGCAGGATATGCCTTCTGTAGCTGTGAATATGTATTACTCTCATTGGTTAATAATAAAGCTGTTTGGCCTATAGCAAGGCAGGATAAAGTTAGGTGGGACAATTAAACTGAGGACTCGATGAAGAAAGGCAGAGCTGGAGGAGACTCTGCCAAGGACAGGCAAAACCATGAGCAATGTGACAATGCATAGGTTAATAGAAATGGACTGATTTAAATGTAAGAGCTAGTTAGTAATAAGCCCGAGCTATGGCCCAAACATTCTGTAATCTCTATAAACTTCTGTAGGTTTATTTGGAACCGGGTAGACAGGACAAAAGCCTCTGCCTTCATTTACAGCTGTCTTTTGAGGAAGGTGCACAAGTGTTTCAAGTACAATTGCAACAGTTCAGAGCCAGCTTTCTTCTAGATCCCCAGAGGCGGCAGACACCAAGCGCTTCAGTCACAGGACTCCGAGGTCCCTGAGCTGGCACTGATAGGAATGCTCCCCGAACCCCAAGGGCTAGCGCTTTTTTTGATATTTATAATTAATGGCTTTTGTGTAACAACATTAAGAATATATGTTACAGCTGAAATTTCATTACTGGCAAATAACAATGGTTGACAGACCAACTGGAGTCTACTATAGAGCCACAAGAAAAGTAGAAGAAAATACAATTAGAACGTAAGTATTTTTGTCAGTATGTGTTTTCTATGATGACGTGCCAATTTATTACTGCAAAGGCAATTTCCGGTGCTGGATCTGTGTGGCATAACAAATGGTTTCTTTCAATTTGTGTATTTTTGTGGAGTGTAGCTGAAACATAAATTAGAACATGGATGGATTTAAATGCTCTTTGGTCATTCCACAATGGAAATAGTTCCTAGAGTCCTCCGATAAGATTAGTTTGCATGGGAATATGCATGCTGAACTCTGAGTTTTAGTTATATTTGAGTATAGAAAAAGGAAGCACTGCTCTAGATAAGACAAGGGTTTCTCAAGGTTCAACACGGTAATGATTAGACTGGACTGCAAATTTTACACACACACACACACACACACACTCACACACACATTCACACATACACATACACACATACACATGCACACACATATACACACACGCACACATACACACATACATACACACACGCACACATATATACACATAAATACACACATACACATACATGCACACACACACACACACACACTCACAGCTCTATTGGGTTTCACACATACTAAAACTAACCACATGATTAGTTCTACCACTGATCCCCAACTTCTCATATTTGCAATATTTTGCTACTAAGGCTTTGAGCATATAAAACAATTTCTTATTTTTATAGATTTACATTTTTGGATATAAAATCCACAGCCCAGGCTAGCCTGGAACTGGTGAGGATACCTTGATCATCTAATCCTCCTGCCTCCACCTCCAGTGTGCTGGACTAATGGATGTTTGCTACCCTGCTCAGTTTCAGTGGTGCTGCGAACGCACCCATGGCCTCATACATGGTGGGCAAGAACTATATGAACTGAGCTATACCCCAATCACACAAAATGGTTTCTTGGATCCAAATAAAAGCAATCAAGTACAGATGGGCTTTGCCAAGTGTCACCTTAATGAGATTTTAAGATGGCAAACTGTTTCTTATTTTTAAGTCTATAAAATTGTTGGAACTAACCAATGTTGCCAAGGACAGTCCTCCTAACGCTCTGATAATCCGTACAATCAGCCAAACGAACATTTCAGTGTCATTTAGACAATCACGACTTAGGTTTGGGTTTGGGTTACCGGTGTTGTGACAGTATGTAAGACCAGCAGATCCTTCCAAGGGGCTTCGCAGCCTGGGATCAAAGAGGAGACAGATAAACAGGCAAATGACTGTCTATTAAAGCTGACTGGAATAGTCGGGCGCTTGAGGGCTGACCGGCAGAGGGGGTCCTTTGTGAGGAGGTGTGGATGGCCCAGTGGTAACCTGGACTGTACAGAAGGAGTTGGGATGTCAGGGAGGAAGAAACTTAAAATACAAGGAAGAGCATGATGAGCCTTGGGCGGTTGTTAAAGGGTGTTTGAGGGACCATCAAAGAGACCGATGTAACTGGAACAGGTTGCTAGGGAAGCCATAGGTGCATTGATGGCCAAAGGGACTGCAACATTAGACCAGGTAGAGAGCTGCGGTGGTTTAGAGTTTTGCTCTGGATTAATAGGAAAATGGGAGCAGTCCAGGTCATGCGAAAGGAACGCCTTCCAGATGCCTGGGAACTCCTAGCTATCAGAGAGAGAGAAAATGTTGTTTCCATGCTGTTAGATCGAAATCGCTTCACAGGGCCTGCTTGTGGAAATGCCACAAACTCATGTCGCTTCACAGGGCCTGCTTGTGGAAATGCCACAAACTCATGTCGCTTCACAGGGCCTGCTTGTGGAAATACCACAAAAGCATGTCGCTTCACAGGGCCTGCTTGTGGAAATACCACAAACGCATGTCGCTTCACAGGGCCGGCTTGTGGAAATACCACAAAAGCATGTCGCTTCACAGGGCCTGCTTGTGGAAATGCCACAAACGCATGTTGCTTCACAGGACCTGCTTGTGGAAATACCACAAACGCATGTTGCAGTCACAAGTCTTTCCGGATTATTCGGATTTCTAAATTTTAAATTCACAAATGCTTTGAAAAGGTTCTGAAGGAAGGTGTCTTCCTTTAGAGAATGAGAGCCCTCCTACTTAATAAGCATTTTCGTATTAAATATTAATACTGAATATCAATGTTAAATATTAATATTGAACAATATTTATTCTGCGCACAGAGGCAAGGAGCTATTTGTTGAGCTGAGAACACACTGCTGGTGTGCCAGATAGCTTCTAGTCTGACATAAAGTCAGTCATCCTCTTTGGGCCTCTGTCTTCTGCTGTACAATAAAGAGAGCTGGAGGCTAAAGACTCCTCTCTTTTAGTGCTGATACACTGGGTACCTGGATTGGTGTTGAGACTGAGTTTTACATCCAATTAAAAGTGATACTGACCTGAACGGGCAATAGGAATAAAACCTATTTTTTTCTATTCTGAAAACATATATTCATTATTTATAATACATTTTCATTCCTCCCTCCCTTCCTCTCCTCCTTTCTCTCCCTCCCTCTTTCCTTCCCTCCCTTCTTTCCTTCCTTTTCTTAGAAGACACGGGGATACACAGCATCGTATTGCTGCTTATGGGATTTGGCAAATCCAGCTTAATGATAAATGACCTATGTACACCAGGCTCCAGGACAAAAGCTTTGGCTGTTTAAAATGAACATTGTTCAGAATTCTTTTCATAGTACTTCAATGTAAAACACAGGGAATAGGTAAATACTAGAAGTCGCTAAGATAGCTTTTCAGAAATTCCGACTGGTAATTATTTTAGACATTTAAATAATGAGACATAAAGTCAACAGAGCTGCTGAGAATGCTCCGTGGGTGAAGATGCGTGCTACCCTGACGGTGACCTGAGTCCATCCCGGGACTTGCATGATGGAAGGGAGACAACCAGCCCCTGCCGGCTGTGTTTTTACATCCCAACACCTTTCCCGGCATGCATGCATGCAAACATGCACACATGCACGGCATGCACACACAAAGGAGGTTAATACCTAAACCATCTATTACGCTATCTCTGGATACAGAATATACTAAATGGAGACCTTTTTAACCCTTTATGTCCATCCCAGAGAAGAGACACGGACACTTTAAATTCGGTTTGTTACTGAAGCAGGTCTCATGCTCTAGAATTTGTAACGTGTTAGGTGATAGAGCCCCTTGAACTCAACTTGAAGGCAGGTTGTCTGCACGGGCTCACTCTTACTCTTTGAAGTGTTCATCTTAGAGCGACCCACCATCATCGAGTAGATCTGCGTGCTCCTGTCGTGGGGCCCCACATAGATTTACGTGCTCCTGTCGTGGGGCTGAGCTGATGTCTTCTGTAGGACTGATGGTGTTGCTTTTAGGCCGTCTAAGCTGTGCAGGAAACGCCTCTTTCCACTGTCCCCCTTGGTTGAGACATGGGAAGAGGCACAGGGTATTTCATGGAGATGCAAGTTTCTTCCATGGAGCTGTGTTTATTATTTTAACCTTGGGGTATTATGTCATATAATCTTACCTATACACAGAAACAGCTTTAATATTTCTCTTTTGAAGCTGTGGCTCGCCCAAGGACACAGAGCTTATCCACTACAAAGAGTTCAGGGTTGCTCATGAGTTAGTTCAGAGTTTATACGTTAAACACCTAACATTTATGTCACACAAACCACCGGGAAATAAACACTGACATCTTAAGCAAAATATTTAAGCATGGGTTTATGGTGGTGCTCTAAAATAAATTTGGTCTCTTAAAATAATTTCAAGCACGAGAATGAAATCAGGCGATGGTTCGGTAGCTCAGGATGGTGACGCCAAGCTTTGCGTACGTCCACTCAAAATCCACGTGGTGCTTAATCCTCATTGTGGCGGGACTGATTAGAAAACAAGCCTTCGGTGCATGACCGCATCACCAGGGTCAGGTGCTCAGGATGGAAGGCGTGGCTTCAGAGACGAGGCTCAAGAGAGCTGCCTGTGACCAGCAGGCTTTCCAGCACACAGCCTGCCTGCTCCTTGCCTTGGATCTTCCCAGCCTCAAGAGCCATGGCATAAACCACAGTTGTGAGTCCATTACCTACTGTATGGTCTTTCATTCAGCACACGGGACTAAGACAGGCAGTCACTGAATACCTGCCAACGCGTCCTTATTTGCCCCCACAAAGCAATTCTACTATGAGGTAAGGACAAGTCCAGGAATCTGAGATTCTGAAAGAAGACCCAGACATGGTTGGAGCAAGAGTTTGCCAAGTCTCACCCACCTTTGTGACACACACAATGAAGGAAAGAGCTGTTATTTATTTTGAAGCACTCTAGGCAAAGACTCCTAAAATTGCCGATTCTTGGCTCTGGCAAGCCATACAAATCAGCTGATTACCTAACAAAAGCAACCATTACTTCTATGTGAGAATGTTATTCATGCTTGAAGGAGGAGGAGAGTCAGGGCCACTCTAGTAACCTCACTGGGCTGTCACTCCTTTCCTGTTACGTCTTAGTCACTAAAACATATAGTGACTTAGCCTTAGTATTTATATATTATTATATTTATTATATTATATTACTATATATTATATAATGTGAACATCTATGAATAAACATTTGTGCCTCATTCTAGATCATGTGTTCTTTGAGCGTAGTAACCAGTCTAACACATTGCATAACGCAGAGCTCATCAGAGGACCTTGATAAATGTTGACCCATCTTCATTTGCCCTGTCTTTGTTAATACAATCATTCATGGAGCAGACAATACTGGATTTATATTCCTAATTAAGAAGCCAACTCCAATATGTTGGGTATGTTGTTGATAGTCACACAGATGAACTTCAGTTGTAGAGTTTAGATGAAAATTTTTTACATCATAGACATTCTGAAATCAAGTTTTCTCTTCGTATTTAGAGTTTTAAAGCTGGGGCTGGGGAGATGACTCAGCTGGTAAAGACTTTGCCACACACGTATGCAGAGCTGACTTATAAAACATACCTGCCACTCCCATGAAAACCCACGAGGGGCGCCACATACTTGCTAGCCCAGCACCGGGACGGAAGACACAGGCAGGTCATCGGGGCTAGGTGGCTAACGAGCCTAGCCTACTGGGTGGGTTTCATAGCAATGCGAGACCCTGTCCCAAAATCAAGATGTGTGGTTCCCGGGGGATGGCATCTGAAGTTGGTCTCTGGTGCGCACATCGATGCGTGTGCACAAACATGTTACTTGCACGTACGTGCAATCACACACGGAACTCTGAAACTGGATGCGTTTTAACTTTAGAGCAAGTTCTTTTCTTTTAAATGGAATCTCGCTGTGTGGCTCAGTCTAGCCTCAACCACACAGTTCTCCTGACCCAGCCTGCCACCCAGCTCTGAACTGTCTTGTTCCTGTGGGCTCGAGAGCTTGGCCATTGCTCTCCATATCCCCTGCCCCAACTCCAGTTGAGTTTAAAAGCGTGGTTAGCACCGTACACAGCTTAACTGCTTTTTAAAATGTCTTCCAAAGGATTACACTGTGATTTCCTCTGACACAAAATTTATTGCCAGTGCATAAGAAACAGCGACAGAAAAGCAGAGTGCAACAAGCATTCATAACTGGAAGAATGGCAGAAATATTATATTTTCTTCATAAGTAATAACCAAGTATATCATGGAAGCTCTCAGAGGAAACAAATGCCCACAAATAGGACGCCCCTTAGTAACCTTGTAAACTACCTGGGGTTGGTTAGCAGAGTGCAGTGGCCAGAGAGGGAGGGGGGGTGGGAACAGGAGGGGAATGTAGAACACTGGCGCTTTCTCCTGGAAGCTCACCGTGAGCTTCAAAGTGAGGGACGCTTGCCAGTGCTATTGAATCAGTGTCAGAACACAGCCCCAAAAATGGAGTCGTGTGAGGAGAATTCTAAGTGTTTGTGAGAAAACTCCAAGAAGACTAGAATCTTGTGACATCCAGTTTCTTTAAAAACTCTAAATGGAGCCCTCCTTGTTATTTAACAGCTAATGTCCACTTATAAATGAGAACAGACTATGTTTGCCTTTCTGGGTCTGGGCTCAAGATGGGGAGCGATGATGCATGGGTCTCACCAGGAAGGGGAAATAGAATAGATTTTGTGCGTGGACAGTGGTGGGTGGGGATTAGAAGAGGAAGGATCAGGTTAGGGGAGAGAGGGAGGGAGGGAGGGAGAGAAAGAGAGAGAGAGAGAGGTGGAATTGGGGGCATTGGGGAGCAATGTGGAAGCTCCCTGAAATTTACAGGAGAGAGCCTAGTGAAGACAGTTAGTAATGGGGGTACAGAGCCTGAACTGTCCATTTTCTAGACCGAGGCAGGATTCCCAGGAGTGCTACTGAGACATCAATCCAGCCACAAAACCTTTGACCTACAATCTGTCCTGCCTGCAAAATGAACTGAGGTAAGGGGGGGGCAGAGAACTTGTGGGAGAGACCAACAAATGACTGGCCCCACTTGAGACCCAAACCAGGAGAGGAAGCCCAAGACCTAACACTGCCTGGATGGTGAGGAGCCAGAGGCTGGACAGCCCAGAGACCTAGGGTAGAACCAAACACATCTGGACAAAAAAGAAAAAAGTCAATGAAGCGATTCTATTAATAGATTGGTGCCTAGCCCAGCTGTCATCAGAGGGACATCAGCCAGCAACTGATGGGAACAGATGCAGAGACTCACAGCCAAACTCTAGGTGGATCCAGTGCAACCCCCGTAGGAACCAAAGTAGTTGAGAACCCCAGGAGAACACAGCCCACAGAATCGACTAAGCAAGGCTCACATGGACTCACAGAGACCAAAGAGACAGTTGTGGACCCTGCATGGTCCATGAAGACCAGGACAGACAAGACTCTGCTATGCAGACCCAGCACCTTTACAAAGCCCTGGCGACTGAGCTGGAGGACAGAGCAAATTTCAGGGTTCCTATCTGAAAGGTACAGACAAATCTGTTGACAAGTGGAGGGGAGTTACTGAGATACTGTGCTTAGCTCCAGCTCTGCATGTGGTAGACAGAAGTAAAAGGGATTTTAAGCAGCAATAGTAGCAGCAGTTGAGAGCACTGGCTGCACTTGCCGAGGACTGGGGTTCCAATCCCAGCACTAACACTGAGCAACACACAACGGCCTACAACTTCATTCACCTCAAGGGGATCTGGTACCTTCTTGTGGCCTCTGCCAGTACCTGCATAGACGGACACAAACTCATACAGATGCTCAAGGGTGCGGGAGCGCCACCCCACCACCCAATATTATTTTCATCTAAAAGTGATAATATATTTTTGACAAAGAAGCCAAAATTATACAATGAAGAAAATAATGCATCTTCAACAAATGGTGCTGGCATAACTGGATGTTGACATGTAGAAGGATGCAAATAGACCCATTATCTATCCCCATGAGCAAAACTCAAGTCCAAATGGATCAAAGACCTCAACATAAAGCCAGTCACACTGAACCTCATAGAATACAAAGTGGGATAATAACCTTGAATGCATTGACACAGGAGACCACATCCTAAATATAACACCAACAGCACAGACACTGAGAACAAGAATTAATAAATAGGATCTCCAAAATACACAAAGAACTCAAGAAACTAGGTATCAAAATACCAAATGATCCAATTAAGAAATGGGGTATAGTTCTAAACAGAGAATTCTCAGCAGAGAAATCGCAAATGTCTGAAAGACACCTAAGGAATTGCTCAACGTCCTTTGCCATCATGCAAATGCAAACAACTCTGAGATAATCACTTACTCCTGTCCGAATGGCTGAGATCAAAAGAATTGGCGAGAGACTATGTTGGAGAAGAAGGAGAACACTCCGCCATTGCTGGCGGGAGTGTAAACTTGTACAGCAACTTTGGAAATCAGTGCGGCGGTTTCTCAGAAAATCGGGAATCAATCTACCTCAAGACCCAGCAATACCACTCTTGGGCCTATACCCAAGGGATACACATTCATACCACAAGGATCATTGTTCAACTATGTTCATAACAGCATTATTCATAATAGCCAGAACCCGGAAACAACCTAGATGCCCCTCAACTGAAGAATGGATAAAGAAAATGTGGTACATTTACACAATGGAATACTACTCAGCTGTAAAAAACAATGACATTGTAAAATTTGCAGGTGAAGGGATGGAGCCAGATAAAAACCATTCTGAAGATGGTTTCCAGACACAGAAAGACAAACATGGTATGAACTCACTCATAGGTGAATATTAGACATAAAGGAAAGGATAATCAGCCTACAGTCCACAGCCCCAGAGAAGTCAGCAATCAAGGAGAACCCTAAGAGAGACATACATGGGTCTCCCTGGGAAGGGGAAAAAGACAAGATCTCCTGAGTAAATTGGGAGCATGGGAGGAAGGGTGGTAGGGGGAGTGGGGAGGGTATAAGGGGAGGAGGTCAAGAGCATGAACATGAGGGATTGGGAGGGTCAGAGAGGGACAGCGAGGAAAGAGATATCTTGATAGAGGGAACCATTATGGGGTTGGCAAGAAACCTGGCTCTAGGGAAATCCCCAGGAATCCACAAGGACGACCCCAGCTAAGACCATAAGCAACAGTGGTGAGGGAGCCTGAACTGCCCTTCCCCTGGAATCAGATGGGTCACTGCCTTAATTGTCATCATAGAACCTTCATCCAGTAACTGATGGAAGCAGACGCAGAAGTCCATAGCTAAGCCCTGGGCTAAGCTCCTGGAGTCCAGACGAAGAGAGGGAGGAGCGATAATATGAGTAAATGGGTGGAGATCATGATGGGTCTTGACCACACGGATAAGACCACAGAAACAGGTGACCCGAACTAGTGGGAACTAAGTGACTTTATACTGACCACTCTGGGAATTGGCATAGGACTGAACTAGGCCCTCTGAATGTGGGTGACAGTTGTGTGGCTTGGACAGTTTGTGAGGGCCACTGGCAGTGGGACCAGAATTTATCCCTAGAGAATAAACTGGCTTTTTGTAGCCGATTCTCTATGGAAGGATATCTTGTTCAGTCTTCATACAGATGGGCTGTCCTTGGTCCTTCCTCAATGTCATATACCTGACTCTGTTGACTCCCCATGGGAGGCCTCACATTCTCTGAGGAGTAGATGGGGATGGGGTGGGGGGATGTGGGGGAAGCAGGAGGAGGGGAGGGAAATGGAACTGGGATGGGTATGCAAAATAAAAAAAGATTGTTTTTATAAAATAAAAAATAAAAAATGATAGTAAAATATGAAGCATACTATTTCTGTCACTTGCACTTTTACTGCAAACAGCAAATAAATTTAGGGTATTGAAGAACATTGGAGTTTAGAAAGAAAATATCCCCTCCCTTCACAGATGATAGCAAGCTTCTTAGAAATTAGAAAGTTTATTACATACAGTTAGTAGGCTATTCCTGATCTCAATAAGTATTGATCAGTCTACAATTTCTAAAAGTTGGATTAGTGAACATACAATGCTACCAGACACTTATATCTCATGAATCTGAGTTCCCGTGTCTTGGCAACCACCATCTAGTTCTGAAAGGTATGCCATATTAGTCCTAGAACTTGTAAGAACTATAATGAGGGTAGGTTCTTTTATTTTTTCATTAACTACAAATAAGAATATTTTGTTTGGCAAAGGGAAGCTGGAGTAAGTACTAATAATGAGGCACCTCCTTGATGAATCCAAAGAGAAAAGACTCTTTACAATTGGTAACTCTTCAAGTAAGATGTTGGTCTATGTTCATTAGTTGATATACATGTGTGTGTGTTCACATGTGCCCATAAGGAGACACAGGCCAATAAGGGAACTGAAAAATATAATGGGGTAACATCTTGGCACATGATGTGGTCCAGTGTGAGCATCTTAGAGAGATTGAAGCGATATGGTCCAGTGTGGGCATCTTAGAGTGATAGAAGCAATGTGGCCCAGTGTAGGCATCTTGGAGCGACAGACATGATGTGCTGTAGGATAAATGCTCTTATACACTGTGAAGATTTGTCACTTATATTGGCTTAATAAAATGCTGATTAGCCAGTAGCCAGGCAGGAAGTATAAGTGGGGCAACCAGACTAGAAGAATTCTGGGATAAAAAGAGGTAGAGAGTCAGTCACGAGTCAGACACAGAAGAAATAAGATGAGAATGCCTTACTGAGAAAAGGTACCAAGCCACATGGCTAACACAGACCATGATGGGCTAATTTAAATAGTGAGAGCTAGTTAATAGTAAGCCTGAGCTAATAGGCCAAACAGTTTATAATTAATATAAGCCTCTGTGTGTTTCTTTGGGACTGAACAGCTGAGAGTCCCCGAGGGACAGGAACTTCCATCTACACACTATGTGATCCAATGAAGGCATCTTGGAGAGATGGACATGATGCCATCCAGTGTGAGCATCTTGGAGAGAAAGACTGAGAAGATAAATTGAAGGAGCTGGTTTTAGTGAAGACACCATTCTCTGGAGTTGAGGAATGCTCCTTTTGTGAGAGAAGAGTCAGACTTCACAGAGAACCCATCTCACTTACCATCCACAAGACAGCAGCTTTTGTAAATTGAAAGGCAGTAGTAATACACACACACACACACACACACACACACACACACACACAGAGCAGCATGGCAGAGCTGCCCCCCAAGCGGTTTCCTGAGGCGAGGACACTGACAACCAGAAATCCACGGAACACGGAACTAAGCCAACCTCATGCTGACAGCCCATACCGTAGGTTGTGGTATTCCAGAAACACTTGTAGAAAGCCTGAAAGAGGGGACAGAGGTCTCACTGAGCATATGGAGTCAAGTACAGGCAGGCATTCAAATAACCTAGTTCGTCCTCACAGGCTGGTGATGCCGGAGGACACTGGGGGTGCACTGGCTGTTTTTTTTAACTCTGCAGTTCCTGTTATTATTCAGCCCTTTTGAGCTTCTGTCGTTGCATGCCACAGCGGCTGAGGGGGCGGTTAGTCCAGGGTCGCGTTGGTACCCATAAAGCCTGGTTACTGAGGGCCGCCCATCATTTGCCTTTTCGTTGGCACGAGAACGAGAGTCACTAAATCTAACTCTTGAACAAAGGCCTTTCTGAGGGCTTCACAGCGGCGATTACCAAGCAGTGCACACCATGGCTCTTGGCAGGAACTGGGGAACAAGAAGTGAAGGATCGTTTCACAATGTGAAAAATTCGGGGAGCGCTTCAAATAGAAAATATGTAAATTTGAAGAATGAGCGCGAGGGCCCTCAGATAAAACAACTGTTCGCTTGAGAAACCAAAACTAAATAAAGTCAAAGAACATTACCCAGCTTTTCTCAGGAACATGATTCAAAGAGAAATCATCAGGCAGCCTCACAGGGAGCTAACAAACCGCAGGTTTATCCATGTCCTGCGTTTTGTAATTTTCCAGACAACTATCAGACTGACACTTCTCAGCTTTTATCTTATACGCTTGATGACTAGAAATCATATCTAGGGATACAATAGGGTCATTGATTTCCTTCCATCCCATCAATCACAGGGCTAAGTTCTAAGGATTCTTTATAAATTTTTTCAAACCTAGAAGTGATGTTCACACCCTGCTCATGGAACATGAATAACAAAACCAAAATACTTAGCCTGATCAGGACCAAAAACTAAATATGATTAAGTAAAGCTTGTAAAATGGTGGACCTTATGTCAGCACAGCGATTTTTCTGGGCAATCAGAAGGATCAGAAAAGAGTTAGTGATGCCATTGATACTTCACCTAATCTACTTGTGCGGGGCTTTGGATTCAGTCCCTACTATTGGAAAAAAAAAAACAAACTAAGCTCGAGAGGTAGGAACAAAGTTGGAATTCTATAGGCCAGAGGTAATAGGTCAAAAAGGAAGGAATGCATGAGGTGTTCCATGTCTTCTTGATAAACTGGATGTTAATAAAATTCAGGGACAAGAGAGCATTCACCCAGGCAGGAAGGCACTCAGGATGAATTTGTGGAACTTTGGTCAGATGTGTAAACTGTTGTTACAGACAGCGAACTTGGAAGTTGTTACTGGCTTGGCTTTTCTGACGTGATTCCCATCTGTTGGGATCATGGAGGAAACCCTGTGTGTAAGATACAGACCAGACAGCTGGGCACAGAGATAGAAAAGTAGCAAAATAGGGTCAGTGTGGCTTCCTATCCTCATTCAACTTGATGACTGAGTTGAAAGCTGCTTGTCTTTGCTGAGAGGAGACCAAGCCACAGTGGCCTTCTTTTATTTATTTATTTATTTATTTATTTATTTATTTATTTATTTATTTATTTATTAAGGATTTCTGCCTCCTCCCCTCCACTGCCTCCCATATCCCTCCCCCTCCCTCATTAGCCCAAAGAGCAGTCCGGGTTCCCTGCCTTGTGGGAAGTTCAAGGACCACCCACCTCCTTCCAGGTCTAGTAAGGTGAGCATCCAAACTGCCTAGGCTCCTACAAAGCCAGTACGTGCAGTAGGATCAAAACCCAGTGTCATTGATTTTGACTTCTCAGCAGTCCTCATTGTCTGCTATGTTCAGCGAGTCCAGGTTTATCCCATGCTTTTTCAGACCCACCTACCCCTGGACCCAGCAATACCCCTCTTGGGAATATACCCAAGAGATGCCCTATCATACAACAAAAGTATATGCTCAACTATGTTCATAGCAGCATTGTTTGTAATAGCCAGAACCTGGAAACAACCTAGATGCCCTTCAATGGAAGAATGGATGAAGAAAGTATGAAATATATATATATATATATATATGTATGTATATATATATTAGAGTATTACTCAGCAGTAAAAAAACAATGACTTCTTGAATTTTGCATGCAAATGGACGGAATTAGAAAACACTATCCTGAGTGAGGTAAGCCAGACCCAAAAAGAGGAACATGGGATATACTCACTCATATTTGGTTTCTAGCCATAAATAAAGGACATTGAGCCTATAATTCGTGATCCTAGAGAAGCTAAATGAGAAGGAGAACCCACAGTGGCCTGCTTAACGCAGGCAAGCACAGGAATAGCTTAGCTCCCTGGGGCTCCAGCTGGTGTGAGCTATGCACACCCTGCTCTTCTGAGAATGCTCCTGGCAACCCGAGACTGCTTCCTCCGTGTTACTCACACACACACCCCCCCACGGTGCACCCTGAACCCAAGGACTTTTACCAGCCTCAAATGGCAGGTGTGCCCAACTTTGAGCTGTGAAGGATGGCTCTTGTCTGTAACAACCCCCAGGCGTGGACAGTTTCTACTCACAGGCATTGCCAACGTTTCCAGGTGAGAGTAGGAGGATTGATCTGCCTGCACTGGCTTTGTGCGAATACACAACAAAGCCAATGGTGTCCTTTAAGGGAACTTGTAGGGACCATCCTCTGTTTTCTGTCTTATGCCTATGTATAAATAGGTGAGCAAGTGATTATAATCAGACATATTGTGGGAAGGGATTATATTACCCAAACCTGTCAATCACAATAAGAGAACCATCCAAATCACTTCTGAGATCGCTCCTCCTCTTGAACTCCGTAAATGAAATCCCAGGCAATAACTTGGTGTCCCTTAGTAACCTTAGTCATACGGACCATTGCCAATTTTGATTATGTACCCCCCCCAATCTTCGAATAGCATTTCCCTGGGCTGTTCATTCTATGGGTACCTTTATTTTACTCTCGAACCAAGAACCATACCCAGTCTAGACTCGAAGTACCAGTGACATCTTAAAAGAGTTCTTCATGGCATTCAACGATAATCATGGGGACAATCGTGGGCACAATTTTACCATTCTTTTGAAAGTGACTTGAACTACTTAGTGTTTAAACAATACAGCTGCATTACCTATATTTATAAAGTATGCCTATATCATCAGCATGGGTTTGGGAAGGCTTTCTGTCTCATAGAAAACAGACAGGGACAGGAACATGCATTTTCATAAATTTATTGCATGCAAATTAAATTAACAAATTTAAATTTATGCATTTTCCTAAGTTCGAGGTGTCAGGAGAGCATTAGCCAAGGTGTCCGAAGTTTGGAGACTGAGACATGACGGCCTGGACTCAGTTTCGGAGAGACCCCATGTGAAGGTGAAGGAGAGAACTGACCCTGAAAAGCTGTCCTCTGCCCTCCATGTGTGCCATGGGCGCAGCTTTATAACACATGACACGCACCACACCCCACTGATAACAACGTGTAAGGAGGCCTCACTCGTGCCAAGTGAAAGAGCTGGGTGATGATCCAGCCTGCAGCGCCAGCCAGGAAAGTCGGCCACCCGAGTCAGAATGCAGAGATGTCACTGGACATTTTGGGATAAGTATTTGGGGTCGCAGGACAGCTCCTTCTTGTAAGTCAGACCATGCCTTTAAAGTGTAAGCACCTCCTTGGGGAAAGTTCAGAGTCACAACAGTTACCAAACCTGACAGAGTGTGAACTGCCAGCATTTTCATTTCTCGGCAGAACAAAACCTTGTACTCATGAAAGGAAAACAATATGGCCATTTAAAATAGAATAAAACTTATACAGAGGAAAATCTCCAGGAATATATACCTCAGAAGTGAATGGATATTAAACTCAAGATGACCATATAGCAAAATTAGTAGAAAGGGCTTTGGAGCAGCTCAGCTGCAGTAAGAAAAGTAGAGTCGTCACGAATTAGCAGATGAGGAATAATGTTAGGACATGAATAGAACCTCCGTGACCTGGAGAAAATTCCAGTCATCCAATGCACATCGGTGAATTTCCAAAAGTGAGGACTGAAAGAATGACCCCAGATGTTTGTCAAAAAAAAATAATAAAAAATAAAAACGGGTTTAAGAATCCATGGAACTCTAAGCAGAAGAAATCAAACATCCTCTAAGCTTGCCACTGTCTTGTTCATGAAGAGAAAATCCAGTGGAAGAGTGGGAAGAGTGAGACTATGAGCAAAGACGTCAAGACCACGATGAGTTCACCCACTGAAACAGTCTACCCATTAGCTCATGGGAGCCCACCAACTCCAGCTGGATGGGAAGGAACCAGCACAGGTCTAAACTAGTCCCATGAATGTGGGTGACAACTGTATGGCTGGAGCAGACTGCAGGGCCACTGGCAGTGGCACCAGATTTATCCCTACTGCTTGTACTGGCTCTTTGGGAACCCATTTTCTTTGGATGGCTACCTTGCTCAGCCTAGATATAGCAGGGAGGGTCTTGGACCTTTCCTAAAGCAGTATGCCCTACCCTCTCTGAGGAGTGGTGGGGTGGGGAAGGAGGGTATGTGGAGGGAACGGGAGGAGGGGGAGGGAGTGGGAACTGGGATTGGTGTGCAAAATGAAAAAAAGATAGTTTGTTTTCTTTTTTAAAAAAATAAATTATAAAGGAAGAATATGTAGAGAGAAATTTTAAAAGCAATCAAAGTCAAGACCATAATACGGAAAGATGAAAACTGGCAACAGAAGGATTTCAGTGTACATGAATGTATTGATGTATAACCAAGAAAAGGCGGTAGAAAGAGGTCCCCTGCTGTGTCGAGGCTCTCATGCTTTGCTTGTCATATTACAACAGTAACTCCAGATTATAATAGTCGTGTCAAATGCTGTCGTGAAGCCTGTGCACTGAGCACCAATACTCAGTGCCAAGCGGGAATGCTAACAGTTCAATAAAGGGTTCAAAATCTAAGCGCGCAAGAGTGAAGGGAGGGGCGGAGAAACCAATGGGAGACCGAAAGACTAACAAGAGGACAGATCTGTTCCCAGTCACACCAGTAACTGCACTAAGTGAAAAATGGACTGAATGTTTTAGCTCTGAGACCAATGTTATAAAGTTAAATTAAAAAGACGATCCAATTATATGCTATTTGCTATAAATGATGAGATATATTAAGTTGTGCGTTAAGGGACAGAGAAACACGGGACAACTATTATTATTAGAAGACAAACAGAGCTTAAAGCAGAGAGAGCCACTAGAATATTCTGTAACTAACAGGACAGTGAAATAACCACAATGACACATTTTTATTTGACTTGGTCATCTTGACTTCCTGACCAAAACTAAAATGAGAGACAGTAGCCAAGTTATAATCTCTATGAGATCCCAGAACCTCTTTGAATAATCGGTGCCACACAGAAAACCCGTGAGGGTACAGAGTAAACGCTGCAAGAAGGAGGCTTCAGGCTGTGGGATCCTGTACAAACGGTAAAGTTTCAGATTACACCCTGCTTCTCATCTGTCCTTCTTGTTGTTGTTTTTCCCCCGAGATCCGCTACAGAGACGTTGGTTTTTGATTATCATACACTACACTGTGTCGGCGACTCACCATTTGTAAACTAAAAAAGTAAATCATAAGTCGGACTTTGGGGACCCAAAGAAAGCCGTGAAGTAGGTGAACATTCGTCTCTATTCTGGGACATCCCCCTGTGGAACCCCACCTATTATTCAAACATGTGAAAGAGACATTCTATTTTTATAATCAGCCGTTTAATTACGTGAAACAGGCGTGTACTGTAACATTCTTTTGTGATCATATTTTGTGGTCATCCAGTTATCATTTAATACACAATTACATTTAACGATAGGAACTTTAAGTCTGAGTAGGAAAAGAATTCTAACCACACACTTGACCGTGGAGCTATGTCTCTAACCAGAGTCCATTTTAAAGCTAGAGTTTTCCAAGGTTCTGCTTGTCTCTCTGACCTTTAAGCAAAGGCGCTTACTCTCAGCCTGCTGTGCTCAAGCACAGAGACCTCTGGAAATCTCCACTCAGCCTGTCCCCTCCCACAGGCTCCAACTGGTCCCTCGGGACTAGTCATTAGCTTCCTATTTGTAGTTCCCGGCTAGGCTTGTGCCCATCTGTAGGCTGCTGGCTTGCAGCCTGCCGGGTTATTGAGGTTCTTCATTAAAGCCCCAGCAGTCCACCAGGTCGGCTGCGGTAACGGTGTCTCATTGGGCAGGTGACATTATGCACGTTCACCACAAAGTACAGTGTAGGCAGAGCTGTGTGTGACTAGAAAAGTTAGATATCATAGGAAAAAGGGAGATTAAAAAATAGAGTTCAGGGAGCAATTCAAAGCACAGTCGCAACTCTTTGAGTGTGTAGAAAATACGTTCCTCATAGATTGTGGTGCATGCTTATAATCCTGAACTCAAGCTCAGGAGGAGTATTCCGGGAAACTTAAGAGAAAAAGCTCTGTATTTCTTAATATATTTGGCTTATCAGAACTTTAATTGTAAGTCATTTCTCCTCATGAAACTAAATTTTTCTCTCGTTCTTTTATGCTACGACAAGATGAACGCTGTATCCTTGAGACCTCCTTAACCAGGCATGGGGATTATTGTGGAGGCCCAGAAATGTGAGCCTATTTCCACCTTGTCTGATGGGCAGACAGTTTGAAGTTTGCTAAAAATCACTGACAACAACCAGGACTACACATCCTGACTGAGGACATGATTACTTGGTTCTTTTGACATGAAGATGGCTCACACAGGTAGATTTGCTCCACCCTGACAGATGGTCAGGATATGCAAGGATACTTCTGCTCCTTCTTTTGTAATAGGAGGTCACCTGAGGAGTGGCTGCTTTCGGGATACTTGGTCTAGGGTAGTTTCACTGCCACAACAACAGAATGCTATGACTTGATGTCTCAAAGTGTTGAAGCAGTTAACTGTTCCAGTTGTCCTTTGTATCATGTTAAAGAAGTCTTTTGTTTCCTTCTTCCCCGTTTTGGATTGGGGTATAAAAATGCATAAAAAATCAAAAACTGGAGATTTCAGTGTTCACTGGAACTCCCTTTCAGTACTATGCTATGTTTCTGTTTTATTATTTTATCTGTGTCTCCATCCTCTTTACTATTTTTCTGATCCCCACACCCCTACCCTGGCAAGAGGTATTTTTGGGAGGCTGGTCCCTGACAGATTATTCATGAATGCAGTTAGAAGTGGAGAAAGGGGATTTTCCATTTTTCCAGAATACTTTTGAAAACGGAACTGTAAGATCTAAGGGCAGGCAGAGACTTAATGCTCAGAGTAATTGCAATTTATTGACTCCCTGGAATACCCCTCCTCCAAGAAAAGAGGGTCTCCAATTCCCTCAGGTGTTGTAATCTCCTAGGCCAATGTGTCCTTGTTTAAAATAATGCTTTCACGGGTACCAGCTGAGGGGTTGAAGTTCTCACTGGGACTGAAGCAGGAGAAGCATCCTAAAGAAGAGAATCCTTGCTAGGATGCTCCATCAAGCCTAAAGTACTGGTCCTGGAGTTTCCCCCAGGCTTGCCTGAGAATATATTATCCCTGAACTCCCAGGTCAGGGGCAGTGCCATAAGCACGGGGTCACCATGAGCTCAGTTTGTCTGCTGGGAACAAGGAGGTGTGCGATGACTTCGTTTTATTTCATTTTATTTTAAGGAACCATTTAGTTGATGAATACCTTTGTTTTACTTCCTGTGGACTCAATGAACTTTTGATTAGCCTTCCTGATTATTAACATCATGTAGGGGGACCGTGTGTGTGTGTGTGTGTGTGTGTGTGTGTGTGTGTGAGCGGTCTGGTAATTATTTGAGACGCTTGCTAATAGGAGGGCTTCTCAGAGGCTGACGGAGCACCACACTTGGTCTGTTTACTTTGGACTTTCTTGAGATGCTGATAACCGTTAATTAGAGAGAGCAAGGAACACAGTGGTTGGTAACTCACTTCTCAAACTCAGCATGAGTGTGCTATGCGAAGCCTGGACTCCTTCTCAAAGGCTTAACGCCAGCAATTCTGATTGACAGGTGTTGAGCTGGCTTCGCAGATCAGATGAAGAGTTTTGCTTGTAGGTGTTTAATCAGAAGCCATCCCCTAAAGGATTTGTGTGACTGGCCAGTCAACAACAAGAAAAACAAAGCAATAAAGATGGGAAAATACAGAGGCTAGGAGGCAAAGATGTTTCTGGCTTACGTCATATGCAGCTATCATGGTTTTGAAACCAAGCATGGGACTTGTATAGTCACTGGAAACTTCATGTGTCTTAAAATATGACCCTATAATTTAAAATCTGATGATCTGAGCATGTACACTCAAATTCCTAAGCAGAATAATTTGAAAACTGCATTGAAAATAATACTGGAGTGAAAAGAAGACTTAGGTGAAAATTAGAATCCACAGGGAATGATAGAGGATTCCAAAAGACAGATTTTCAGTATCAAGGAGATAAAATGCCTATGTGTACTTTGACATTTCCCACTGGCTTACCTGATTCTTAAGAACCACAATATCAAGCCCGAATTATCTCAACCTGTCAGAGTTCAACTTCCTAATTTAAAGGAAGGCACAAATGAACTAAAAGTTGATGTTTAAAGAACAGGTGACCTGCTCACCCCGTGTGACGCAGTAGGCTTAAGCCATAGGTTATTAATGCATTAAACCATCAAACTTTCCTTCCTTCAGCTGAACTCAGCTTGATGTTCTGTGTTACTACAAAATGAACACAGCATACTATTGATTAATTAAGTTACTAGATATTAACTCCTTGATATTTAGGTAATAATGTTTGTAGGCTGTACTTGGAGTATGAACACAGCATACTATTGATTAATTAAGTTACTAGATATTAACTCCTTGATATTTAGATAATAATGTTTGTAAGGTTTTAATTAGGTGAATGCATATGCATGGATGCGTGTGCCTGAAGTACTCATAAAGGTCGAAGGTGTGGGGTCCCCTAGAGGTGAAGTCACAGATGTGCGAGCTGCCTGACCTCGGTGCTGGGGACTGAATTCAGGTCCTTTGTCAGGGTAGTGCAGGCTTTTAACCACTGAGCCCTATCTTTAGCCCCTAAGGTTCTCTACTATGTTTAAACATACAGTAACCGAAATTCCCTACACATGTGGTGCCTCGTCAGTAAGACTCAGAGAGGAGGGAGTTGTCCTCAGCCAGGGCCTTGGGAACACAGGATATTGGACCGAAGCAACTGTCTTCAAACATATCTCTTCACTTACATATGAGTGTTTTGTATCTAATTAGTAAAGTTTGTAATCTGTGGCTCTCCCTGTGATTATCCATAATTCTGTGGGATTTCATGTTGAAATAGATATGATTTACTCAAGTTAATTTTACTGTTTTCTCGTACAGTTTTGACCTCTCATGGATATTTCTTTTAGTATATTGCATAAATACCTAACAAGAAGACAAAGTTCAGCTCATGGTATTAAAAGAAGGACCTTCTCATTACTTATAAAGACTCCTTATCTGCATCGTAAATTGAGTACCAGCAGGGTGAGGATGAACAGATATGAAAATATTTAATATCAGATAATGTTTAAAATCTCAGTGGGGAACTTTAATTCTTCCCCTGTGACTTGCTCAACTATAACTGTTAATTATGTAATAAAATAACCTGGTTGGAATTCTGTTTGCAGTGAATTCCCACGTTCATGTTTTAATGAAGATTCCTATAGGCAGCACAGCCATCTGAAGGGAAGGTGGAATTCTTTACAGTTTACTGCTTCCAGCTTCCCGCTCACATTTCCAGACACCAACCTCTCCATTAAAATCATACACCCAGAGTAAATCCACGTTCTCATTTTTCTCTCTCTCTATCCAAAACCAAACCAAACCAAAGCAAACCAAACCAAGCACAAGAACATGGGGTGTCCGCTACCAGGCAAGCACTCTGCTGTCTTGGTTTGCTTTCTGTTGCTGTGATCAGCAACACTACCCGAGCCACTTGGGAAGAATGGGGTTGATTGGGTTTCCAGGTTAGAGCAAAGGACTCAGTGACAATGGGGGAGAAACAAAGGCAGGAGCTTGAGCAGGAACCTCTTCTTGGCTCCTTAAAGAATGCCTTGCCGTTGTACTTGCTGCTCTTTTGAAGCAGCAAACACACCTTTTAGCATTTAAGCCGTCCAGCTGTTGTATTTCAGGACTTGATGGCCGTCGTTGCTCACTCAACAGACTTTTGTTTTTTTAACTTTCAATCTTTTTGGTCACCTCTTTCTCTTAATCATTGTTGATCATCTCACAATATCATAAGGGGAGTCCATCTGTAAGAGCTGAGGAGTGGTTTCTGCCTTAGGTTCTGTCATTTTCTAGACACAAGCCCCATTGAGTTCTTTCAGATGCAGAAGCACCTGGTTGAGTCAGGCCAACCAGAACAAGCACACTGCTAACTAAAAAGAGGGAATTTAAAAAATGATTATACATTTTATTTAAAAGTGGGATTCAATCAACTTAGACCCAATTCCTAAACATGAGATGGGATTCTTTTTATTTTTTTCTTACATTTTAGACTTCTACAAGGTCTATGATTCCACTTAGAATCCAATAGTGGCTGCAGCATTGTATGGAGCATTATATGATGGAGGTGGTTATCATGGTGAAATGATTACCCTGATGTACAGGAAATCAAGAGTGACCCAGGCCTCCTCCCAGGGATCATTGCAGTTGTATGTTCCCGCTGTCATCTCCAGAGATAAGACAACTCAAGAGATAAGACAACTCTGAGACTCATGCCTACATTCTTCATGTCTTAAGGCTATAGATAATTTGCCCGAATCCAGGCATATATTCTATGTTCTGTAAAAGTAGTACAAGACTAGAAGTGTGGCACGGGTTATCTTCTTTGAGTGTATCACAGCAGTTAAGACAGGATCATCTGGAAAATACAGTGGAAGTCTGTGTAGAGGAGAGAACAGAACCCTCTTACTCATAGCTGCTGGTTATACTGGAGCCCTTGAGGACATCGAGGACTCTAAATCTGCGTCCAGCTTTCAGAGAAGAGTGGCCGCTGCAGCCTTAACCTCCCAGTGGCTGAAGAGGCCTGTGCACAGCCTCTTAGCTGGTAAGCTGGTTTGGGCAGTTGCTCCCAGCTCCTCCCCCTTTTCCGAGGGTAAGGATGCCCCCCTGCTTTCTCTAAAGGAGGAAGGGGATATGGAGAGGTTGCCCACTCACTCAGGGTCCTATAGTACTTTCTACCTTCACATAAAAGGAAGCAGTGGAATTCAGATAGGACAACAAACCCAGTTATCCTCCAACAGCATGGAACAGAAACATGAATAAGCTTGAAATACTGGACGCCTAGACAAATTTAGGCAGAAAAACAGCAATCAAAGCATAAAGGGTTGCTGGATAACTGGCTGGAAACCCAGCCTAGCTCTATTAGATAGAAACATTTCAACCTTTGCTGTCCTCTCCCGGACTGAGTTCTACTCCCTGCCCGGACGCCTGCCCCACCTGAGACCTCCTCTCCTTGCCACCCAGTCACTCAGTGTCTGGAAGTTCTAGATTCTGATTCTGGAGCCTACTTTCGCATCCCACGCCATTTCTGCCGCTCTGCTTCCTCTGCCCTATAGGATAATGTATTTGATCTTCCTTCGCTTCAGTCTCCTAGTCTAGAGATGGGGTCATTAAAGCATTTCACACTCAGGGGCTGTAGTGCAGATTGAAATGAGATAATGTGCTTGGCACAGCTTCTGGCTTATAATAAATGTTCAATAAATGTCATCTTGGATTACTGTTGTCTTCCTTTCATAAACACACTTTAGGGAGATCACTCTTATTGAAATATCATAGACCCCAGTCCGAGTTCCCGTCTGTTTCCTTCAGTCCTCTGAAGAATGTTCTTCCTTCTTGAGGACCTCGGCACCGTCAGCTGTGCCCACCTCGCGGCAGCGCACAGCACAGCTCTCTGCCAGTTTCTTAGGGTTTCCTTTCAGTCGGCTCCAGCTGAGCCTACCCTGGTACATTCCGTGCTACTTTCAGAACTCCACCAGCCAAGAAAACAAAGCCCAGGAACAAGTGGCAGCTCACAAGCTGAGCGCTGCAGGCGGAAGGTACCGGAACCCACGTGCCCATGGGCACTCGCTCTAAACACTCCTCCTTTTGAAGTTCTGCCCAGGGTCAGAGAGAACCCCAAGATTTGCTTCTGTTTCAGTCACAAAGCCCCAACACAAATGTCCATCCTTGGGTACACTGAAAACCCGGAGCCTAGAAAACAAACATCTCCTTGCTAAAAGCAAAATAAAGAGATCTGATTAATTTGTTCCACTCTGCTATTAAGACTCTGGGTTTCCCCTTTCTAACGCCCCCCTCGACCAAAGTTGGTAAATTCTATGGAAAGATGTGAGAAAATTTTCCTCAAGAGGTTTGACTTGGGGGCAAAACCAGTAACAGCAGAGACATGCCATTTTAAACACGGCTCTTCAATGGGGAGGTCTCCAGAGGCATCTTCAGGGAGAGATCTTTTGAGGTGCTCGCTCATCTTTCTAACCCTGGAATTTTAAAAATGAGGGTACAAGCAAAGCAGCTGGCCCCAAATCTTGTTTGTGTTCACACTAAAGGTCAGGCTGGTCAAGTGGTTGCCTTTGCTTAACCAGCCCGCTGAGGGCGGGAGATTGAGACCTTGCTTTAGAAATGTGTCCCCTTTTATATGCTTTTGCCAGAAAGACAACGGTAACCCAATTAAACAATTCCCGAGGAAGCCAAGAGCAATGAGCTGCAAAGTGATGAGGCAAAAGCTGCCTGGATAGTTCCGGCTGAGGCTGCCAGCTCCGTCACAGAGAAGCCTGATGAGGGCACATTTTAATGAGAAAGTCCTTGCCCCAGACCTTCACCCTCAGCTGACTAGCGTACCTGCAGCTGTGTCCTGGTAAGTGGTCTAAGAGACAGGAAGTTTGAAGAGTTTGATTCTCCTTGCGTGCTTAAAGCTCAGAATGAGTAAATGAAACACCCAAAAGAAACTAGTGAGGAAAAAAAAAAAAACTAGAGAAATTTCTTACAGCCTAGTCTTTGAATGAGCTTCTCATTAGATCACATGGGCTGATTGTTTTTCTCCTGAGAGATCTGGATTTGATCACATGGTTTGGTCCCTGAGGGACGCCATCTGGATGAGACCACGTGACTTGATCCCTGGGGGATCCCATCTGATAGCACAGGCTGCTCTTTGAGCTGACTCTGTTGTGCTCTGTTCTACAGTCCCCATGTCTAGGTGACGCTTCCCTAGGCCTCCTGTGTACCCACGACATTCACACCTCCTCATCCCTTGCCAAGTCCCCAAGCTAGCCTGTGTTCAGAAGGCACCGGATGTCTTTTCAGTCTGGAATCAAATGTCTTCTTTGGAGACATTTATGGTGGTTAGGTGGTGAGGCTGGCCCACAGCAAGGGGGCAAATACGGCGCTCACGAATCCACCATGATTTGGAGTGGCTCAGCGCTTCTCTGTAGGGCTGGCATCCATTGGAGGTACAGTGGAGTCAGAATGATACAGGAATCCTAGGGAAAGGTGTGAGCCCCGGTAGATAGAAGAATCCCCTTATCATAGCAGAAATCCCAAATCTAGCTTCAGATGGCCACAGGACAAGTGAGAACATGGGGTGCTCTTGGGGTGTGGAGCAGTCTCGGAGGCACCTGGGCTTTGGAGCCTGTCCTGGAACTAGCTCTTGTAGCCCAGGCTGGTCTCAAACTCACAGAGATCCGCCTCCTCTGCCTCCCAAGTGCTGGGATTAAAGGCGTGCGCCACCACCGCCCGGCTGAATTCATTTCTTGACCATGTCTGTCTGACCCAGCAGACTGTAGAGTGGGGGCTTCTGTGTATACAGAATACATTCCTTCCCATCCACAACGTCTTCCTTCCCCTTTCAACTTTACGGCAAATCAACCCATGGAAGCGTTTTGGAATCGGGACAAGAAATCACGAAAGGCTCTCAGACCCGGTCCAACATTTTCTTCTCTCTGGGCACGAGCAGACAACGGCTGTTTACCCGAAGACACCACGTTTGAAAATAAAATTTCCTCTCGCTTCTGTGCAGTGAATGGGCACTGGTATTTCGTTCACCTTTTCATCCACCTTCCGGGTCCAGGTCCTGACAGCCAATGGGAGTTGTGAGTATAGGAAGAGACAGACGCAGCTCAGCACACGGGTGGGCGTGCCGGAGCCAATTGTATCATGGTAAGCTGTAATATACAAAAAGGCTGAGTGCGCCAATCACACACTTTGAAGAGGTTATGATATGATATGCCCATGAAATGTTCTCTTAGCATTTGTTTTGCCAACCAAATGACATAGCCCGGTCTGTAGCATGTATTATGAATTTTTAAAGAACATGGCTGGGAAGATTTATAGCTTGATAAGTAGATAGAAACATTCTCCAAAGGTCACATCCTAGGGGTGGCGACCACCCTCTCCTTGCCACTGACCAGGTCTGAGGGCGATTCTTCCCCATGAGTCTTTTAAAAAGACTCGGAATGCCAAGTGAAGTAATGAAGTGTCAGAAATGATTCAGAAGCAACATTGGAACCGACGGTTCACTAGTTGCTGCCTACGACACAGGTGACATCACTCTGTCCCCTTTACTCTTGCTGCTACCCATGACACTATGAGGCCTAAGGTAAGCTGTCCACAAACCCTCAATCCTCACTGAGTGCTTTGTGCTTTCTCAGACTCCGACGCAGGTAGCGCACTGTTTACTCCAGTAGATGGCGTAGAAACTTGTTTTCTAAAGGCACAAAGACTTCACAAACATAAACACCCATGTTATAATTAAAAGGAACGTATGCTTTTCTGTTGTCTATGTTTCAATAGATCACTTCAGAATCCTTCCCTAAAAGATTAGTCAACTCTGTATTATACATTTGAAGACACAAAATCAAGAGCCCCTTGAACTCTCTGGGGCTGTGACATCGTACAACTACGTAGGAGAATTCACCTTTTTAACAACTGGTTATGCTTTTAGACACTTTATATCATATTTCAGATTGTCCTGCCGCATATTACTGCAGTGTAGGCTTCCTGGTTCAGCTACATCTGCCAGGATATCACCACCATGCACTGCAGGCAGGAGCCAGCTCCCATCCTAGCTTTGTGTGTCGCGGTTCTCTGTGAGTGCACCGTTCTCAGAATTGGAGCCAAAGTCATGAAAACTGCCGCCGCCCTCTGCCCAGTTCTGTAATCCCTCCAAATCAGAGTTTGCTTTCCAATTCTCTTTAGGGAATGGCAGCTAAGGAGCAGCTGGTACCGTTTTCTTTCCTGGTGCACCTGTACCTCGGCTTTGCAAGGCGTAGAAATGGATTTGCTTCAGAAAACGTGAGTTCCTCGAGCTCACAGTTTGCCTTATCGTTCACGGGCACACAAGGCATCAAGAGCAGGAAACGGGAAAGCGGCATCCTTAGCAGGCTGTTTAGGCTGTTCTGTTTTGCTGGTCTGTAAAATAAATTTCCTGTTCAGTGCTCGGGAACGAAAGCATCTCCCTTCGAAGATGAGTTAACTGAAAGCTGCATGGAGAAATAAGGTCGCCTGAAGCAGACGCCGTGAGCATCCCATTGCCAGGGAACCTGAGGAGGAGGAAACTGTATCTATGTGGGTACCCGATCTATGTCAAAAATGATTTCAAGGCTGCCATTTTATATGTTTACGTGCAGCCGGAATCAGTGTGACTATTAGTGCTGGGTTAAAAAAAATAAAAGAAAACAAAGAAAAAAGGAAAACAAAACAAAACCCAGCATTCTTGAAATTTTCCTTTTCTGACTGTGCCCGATAACGTTAGGAGCGAAAGCGTGCTTGTCACCTGAGTTATCTAATCGCCTATGGACGTGCTGAGACTTTAGCTCTGAGGATGGAAGAAGGCTTCCATCCTCACTAACTGGAGCAGCAGCGTGGGTTCTGATACCAATGTAGTTAAATGCGCGACTGTGTAGTGATAGATTTCGTATATGTTAGACAGAAGAAGAAAGATCGATGGAACAAAATGTTCAGAGAAACTTTAATCAAAATAGGGCAGACCTGGAAGAGTGCAGGAGAAAGGGCTGAGGGGCAGCTAGCCACAATGACGGTACAGAGGCCCACCACGTAAACACACGCATGTTAGGTGCTCAGTATGTACATGAAGTAAGCTGTAGCAAAGCGCCTTGATGGTTAGTACGCATGACGTCTGGTCCCCAGAGTCTCCTTATTTTTGTAACCAGGTTTTCCTCCTCCCAGAATTACTTATGTTTCTTACAATTCACTAGGGCCAGGATAAACACATCTCACTATCCCTCATGGTTCCTCCTGAAGATTCTCTCTCGCTCGCTGACTGTGGCATTCCATGGTCACACTCTCCAGGCTTGCTCCATGCAATGATATGAGCCACCAGCCACGCGTGTCTGCTGAATACTGAGAACATGACAACTGCCATAAGTTAGGAGGACAGTGTGGCTTTAATATCATTGCGGCTAGAAAATTTAAAATTATGTACGACTTGCATTATATTTGTGTCATTACTCTGTGAGGTCTACTGTCTGGATTCATATCTCGATAGAGCTATGGCTTGTTCATAAATCGCATGCTTCATGCTTTCCATAGTACACGCACTTTCTCACTCACTCATGCACTGACACACACATGCACACACTCATTCACACACACACACACTCACTCAGACGCACTCACTCACACTCACTCACTTTCACACTCACTCACTTTCACACTCTCACACACTCACTTTCACACTCACTCACACACTTTCATACTTGCTCACATACTCACTTTCACACTCACACAATCACTCACATACACTCAATCATGCGCACACTCACTTTACACTCACACACAGTCACTCACACAACTCACTCACTTTCACACTCATTCTCTCACACACACTTATTCACTCACTCACACACTCACCCCACTCACTAACACACACACACGTATTCACTCACTCACACACTCACTCTCATACTCGCTCACACACTCATGCACACACTCCCGCACTCACTCACACGTTCACCCCACTCACTCACACACTCACTCACTCACTCACATACTGACTCACACACTCACACACACACTCAAGGTGCTTTCAATCCCCACACTTTACAAATGAGGAATTGAAGGGCACAGGGGACAGAAGCACGTACTGGTGAAGACTGGCTTAGGGTATGGACTCTGGAACTCAGTCCTCACCTACTGCGTTACACTGCAGACATAGATGCCAGTGAGAAGCCGCACGTGTCCGGACTACACAGGAGGTGAACTGCAGAGAGACAGCGCACCATTGTAACTGTGTGGTTATGTGCACCAAGGGAACATGCAGGCAGCCTAGGAAATGGTGCCCCCTAACAAAATAGGAGACATGGATAAGTGAAGGAAAGAGAAACGTTTCACAGCCAAGTTTAAGGTGTCCGAGAGACATCCAGCGGGATGTCCACTAGGCATCTAGACGCAGTGACGTGGAGCTTGAGGTTGGGTTTTAGCTTGGACATAGTAATTCTTCTTCAAGTCCCCACCCCTCTTTGCCTTTTAAGTCCCAGGGAATTCTCATGCCAAATTAACTTCATTCCAGACTTGGACCTTAAAGTCCTTTACAATTCGATCCCGAGCTGCATTCTGAGTTCTCCATTGCTGAACGTGTATGTATATCAGACCTATCAGGCACAAAAGTCTTTCCTTCGGTTTTACTGAAGTCCGTGGGGCAGTATAAGAGTTGCACAAGAGGAAGCATATAAGATATGAAGCATTTTCAGTTTTTAGAGACACAGTCTCCCAAAGCCATTGATGGGCGGCCACTGTGGTTCTCTATGCCCTGTGTGGGGTTCCCTTTAGATTGATGCACTGTGAGCATGTTGGGTATCTAAGCTGCTTGTAACTAGAGGATGGAGAAACTCAGGTCTTCTAAAGCAGGCGCCGAGAGCATTTAATTGCCAGCAAGCCTGAAGAGTAGCTGCAGCTGGAAACTGTACCTTTCTGTGTACCCGATCTATGTCAAATGATTTCAAGGCTGCCACCGCGCATGTTTACACGCAGCTGAAGCAGGGTGACCATTAGTGCTGGGTTAGCACAGTCACAGAATTCAGCTTGCTCCCTTCCTTTCGTGGATTACCACCACCAGCACCACCAAAAGTCCAACCATACCAAACCAAGATATGTAATCACCCCACCCATAAAAGACAGCTTTTGAGGGGAAGGAAATACTGACATCCAAAGAGATGGAATGGTTGTCATGGCATTAGCAGATCATGTTGGACATGCCTTGGTAGATTTGATGACTTCTCCAGTTTATTTTCAAACTGAGGGATGTCTCATCCTTTCTTCCTCCCTCTCCCCCTTTCCTCCTCCCTACTCCAGGTAGCAAATCTCCCCCCTCCTCCTCCCAGCTTGCTCCCATTCATAAACCCCACCCAACTTCCCGTTTCCTTTAGCACTGACTCATTCCTAGCTTACTTGATGATCTGTTGACCATAATCCTCAGGCAGATGGAAGAGATCCTTCTTTGGAGGGTTTAATGGTGATATTTAGTTAAGCAACTTCCTTTTCCAACCTTGGCTTCTCTTCTTTTTCTTGTCTAGTTCCGAACCAATTTGGGCCCTGATCCAATTCCAGGAAGCAGATCTGTAGTTTCTGTTTTCTCCCTAATATTCCCTCCCCTTGCACTTCCTACCGTTCTCTCTGCACCCAACTTTTCGCTGTTGATAGAGTTACTGCACGCTTATTTCCGACACAACCTCTTTGACTGATGTTTCCTTGAGGAGAGACTCTGTGTGGCTCATACCAATCATTGGGGGAAAACTGATTAATTTGACTTCTATCTTTGTACACACAGAAGGAACCTGAAACACTCTTCCTTTGTTTCATTTTATGCAAACCCAATAATCACGGATCCATAGTCACATCCCCCCCGTTACGCCTCAATAAGTGGATTTCAGACTCTCAGGGAAACAGACTGCCCTCTGCGGCTGCAGTCATCCAGTGGCTTGCCAATAATTCAGAGTTTGGCAAGCATGAGGCCCTGGAACTTGTAATATGTATTTGCCGTCTTGGCTGTGATTTTAATTCCCCAAATCACACACTCAGACAACACATTACTAGTATAGTTTGTCCTGTTTATCAATGTTTATTTAGATTTATTTCAGGGAAAAATTCAAATGGAGCTATTTAACACAATTGAGCATTAGAAGTATTTGTTTTGGTACTCATAGTTTTGGAACATACTCATTAAACAGACAGAGAGCCATGGATGAGAACGTGTTTGCTCCCATCTGTGGTGGGATGGAGAGGGTGGTTTCTAGATTAAGGAAAAAGTGAGCTAGCTGAATTTTATTTCTCTTCTTCTGTTTCTAAGTACTTTTTAACTAACCAAAGGGATCCTAGATGGGAGCTTGGCATCAAAGGACAACTCATAGTCTGTGCTTTGGTTCCAGTCACTGCCGGGTGGGTGTGAGCCCTTCAACTGTGCTCTTGGTGAACATGTCTTCCTGTTCAGACTCTGAAAACTCCCAAATGGAGCCACAGTAGTCAAAATGCATTTTATAGATTAATTACTTGAAGATCAAAAAATGTGTTTGGGAGGTCTTTTAGAATGCTTCAGATCCTAAGACCTCATGACCATGGAAGGACATCTGGAGGTATTGATGATTTTTATTTTATTCCACTATAATAGGTTTTAAAGGAAAAATAGGCAACGAAGAACCAAAACCAAGAAAAAAATACCACAACCACAAAATGCCCGCACTCACCTGAAATTTTTTGGGGGGGCAGGGGTCAGAAGTAAGATACAGGATCTGGGGAGAACGATGGATTCACTATGGCTCTCATCATGAGTACCCTTCCATGTAAAACAGGCCAGTTAGACACTGGCTCCATCTTGGACTCCTGATGCCGGCAGTAAGTGTGGGGATCCATATAGCCTAGTCTCAGATCAGCATATGACTACCTGTCCATACAGTTACTCGGGGCAAGTTGCCATGGAAACGGACTTTCACTTGGGAAGGGACCAGTGGACCACAGGAAAACACAGGAATTTGCAGAATTCCTGCAGCTTGCAGGCTCTTTTCTCTCCTTGTTATTGGTTCCTTGGGGTGTGGGGTGATTAGTTTCACTTTGTCAGCCACACATGCAACAGCTCAAATTTTCCCTGGAAATCCCAAATTCCGTTCTTCCTTGAATATTTCCCCACTTAGCATCAGCAGAGAGCTAATGCTCCTCAGATTTCTCATCTGGAATTACTGCCTCTAACTCCCAATCCTGGGAATTTTTTCTGATTCAGTAGAGATGGTTAGGTATACATGAGAAAACACGCTTGGAACATTAGCCATGTCTCACAGTTCTGGAAAGGACAGCATGGCATTCATACACAGGATAGGGAAAAACTTCAGGAACACACAGGATAGTACATACATACATCACAGAATAGGGAAAAAAACCTCAGGAACACACAGGATAGTGCATACATACATCACAGAATAGGGCAAAACCTCAGGAACACACAGGATAGTACATACATACATCACAGAATAGGGAAAAACCTTAAGAACAAACAGGATAGTGCATACATACATCACAGAATAGGAAAAAACCTCAGGAACACACAGGATAGTGCATACATACATCACAGAATAGGGAAAAAAACCTCAGGAACACACAGGATAGTGCATACATACATCACAGAATAGGGCAAAACCTCAGGAACACACAGGATAGTACATACATACATCACAGAATAGGGAAAAACCTTAAGAACACACAGGATAGTGCATACATACATCACAGAATAGGGAAAAAAACCTCAGGAACACACAGGATAGTGCATACATACATCACAGAATAGGGAAAAACCTCAGGAACACACAGGATAGTGCATACATACATCACAGAATAGGGAAAAACCTCAGGAACACACAGGATAGTACATACTTACATCACAGAATAGGGAAAAACCTCAGGAACACACAGGATAGTGCATACATACATCACAGAATAGGGAAAAACCTCAGGAACACACAGGATAGTGCATACATACATCACAGAATAGGAAAAAACCTCAGGAACACACAGGATAGTGCATACATACATCACAGAATAGGGAAAAACCTCAGGAACACACAGGACAGTACATACATGCATACACAGAATAGGGAAAAAGCCTCAGGAACACACACATCACCAACTGTTGGGAGAAAGTTGCCTGGATACTAAGCACATAGAATTAATGGTAGGACCTGGTATGATCCAAGAGGAAGAAAGACAATGTGAAGTCTGGGATGGAGAGATCCGTCCTCACCATACCCAGGGTCTTTTCTACTCATGGGGACGGAGAGATGGGAAGAGGGCATTGTCAAAGTCTGTCTTTTACAGAGAGATTGCGACATAGGACCCTCTTGTAGAAAGGGGAACCGTATAAGAACATATCTTGCAGACATGAAAGAATCGTTTGGGTTTGAATATTGTTGTCCTTAAAGCTTTATACTCATATCTAATGCTTGTTGCACGAATGCTAATTGGTCACAATAAATAAAATCTGGAGCCATTTATTGGGGAGTGAAGGCTGAGAGATCAGAGAAGTAGTGCAGCCAGCCACTAGAGAGACCTACCTCTACCAGTGGTCAGACCGAAGGGGGTGGTGCTGCCTGTCCTCAGCCTGCTTCAGACTGCATTCTGGGACTGCAACCGTCTCCAACAATCCTCGAACTGCACCGAGATCCTGTCTCCTCCCCCTTATATTTCTCTCTCTGTTCAGCTATATCACTTCTGTCTCCACCTCCCTAGTGCTGGGATTAAAGGCGTGGGATCCCAAGTGCTGCGATCATCGCTGTGTGAGCTCTGTTTCTCTTTTAGAAGATTCAATCTTGGTAGCCCAGGGTGGCCTTGAACCTACAGAGATCCCTTTGCCTCTGTCTCCCAAGGTCTGAGATAAAAGGTGTGAGTCACCACTCCCTGGCCTCTAGTGGCTCTGCGCTCTGATCTTCAGGCAAGCTTTATTTGTTAAAACACAAACAAAATATCACGACAGCTACTCGGTAACTGCAAGTAGCTGTGAGCTGACATAAGTGTTGTGGGAGCAGTACTGATGCAGGGTATATGTTTAGATGCTGTCTTAGATAGGGTTTCTATTGCTGTGAAGAGGCACCATGAACACAGCAACTCATGAAGAAAAATATTTAACTGGGGTGGTTCGCAGAGGCTTAGTCCATTATTATCGTGGTGGTATGCAGACAGATTTGGTGCTGGAGGAAGAGCTGAGAGTTCTACATCCTGATCCACAGTTAACAGGAAGTGAACTGTGGAAACACTTAGTGTAACTTGAACATAGTAGACTACTTCCAAGCCTACCCTGACAATGATACATTTCTTCCAACAAGGCCTCACCTACTCTCACAAAGCCACAGCTCCTAATAGCGCCACTCTCTATGAGCTTATGGGGTCATTTTCATTCAAAACACCACAGATAACTAGTTTATAAAGATGACAGATTCTCCGACCCATGCTAAGTGCCCTTATTTCCCCACGTCTGTCTGCTCCATCCTGTCTGTTCTTGCTTCCCTATCCAGCCTCACCGTCGTGACCTGTCAGTGACTTCAACCACTCTCCTGCACACACCTTTACTCCGCAGAATCATTCTTTCCTACCTAGATGGCAACAGTGTGAACCAACCTACGAGTCTGGTTTCCAGACCTACTACTCAGCATGGGATCTGGCTGCATATATTAATCACTGTAAGAATGTGGAATCCCACCTCATCTCTGCTCCTGAGAGTTCCCTGAAGCCTCTGTCCTAGACTGGATTCTCTTGAAAGACTTGTGAGAGAGAATACTTACAGGAAAGGGGTTTTGGGAAAGGTTACCCTTAACTGGAAAGAGATTTACCAGTTTCAGAGGAAGCTCAGGACTGGGATTGATAGCTATGGTCATGTAGACTGACCTGCACTGAGAGCGTGAAGATGGGGTTAAGGCAGGAACACTAACGGACACAGTGAAGTACTTCTCTGTCCTCAGTGGCAGCAGTTATGTGCTGTTATGGCCAGCAAGAGCCACAGCGGCCAGCAAGAGCCACGGCAGCCAGCATGAGCCACGGCAGCCAGCATGAGCCACGGCAGCCAGCATGAGCCACGGCAGCCAGCATGAGCCACGGCAGCCAGCAAGAGCCACGGCAGCCAGCATGAGCCACGGCGGCATGTGCTCCAGTGGCCAGCATGAGCCACGGCAGCCAGCATGAGCCACGGCAGCCAGCATGAGCCACGGCAGCCAGCATGAGCCACGGCGGCATGTGCTCCAGTGGCCAGCATGAGTCACACCAGCCAGCATGAGCCATGGTGGCATGTGCTCCAGTGGCCAGCATGAGCCACGGTGGCCAGCAGGTGCCACCGTGTCAGTGAGGAGACTAGAAGGAACTAGAGCAAGTTCCACGGCTTCCATGTTTCTTCTGAAAGCTTCTGAATTAAAATTTCCATTTTCTTGTTTGAAACCCCATGACTCTAAGTCAATCCCCACAGAAAGTCCCACCTCTAACTGTCTCAGGAAAAATCAAACACTCTCACCTGGGAAACACTTTTGCTGGCTTCCTGGTGCTCATGGGAAAGTTCTAAATTCCCTATTGGCATTGCAGGCCCAGAGTCACCTGGCCGCCTGCTGTGGCTCGAGCATCCACCTCCTTCATGCCGTCATTTGGATGCCTGGGCGTCATCTGCATCCTGAACACAGCTCAGGTCAGAGTGTTTTATTAAAAAATCTAAAATGTCAAGAGTTGCTGAGCTTTTAGGCAATTTCCACCTTGACTCCCACAGAGCTAAGTTAATCAGTGTTCGCAATGATGGATTTCCACCCTGAAATTCTTAATATTACCTCATCTTATTGGGTTATAATATTCGGTGAGATGTTAAGAAGAATGGATCTATATGCCTTCCTGAGAACATCTCTTTGTTACACACACACACACACACACACACACACACACACACACACACACACACCACACTCTATAATTGTGAAGTTATCTAGCTGCCCACAAATGTTCAGATCAAACTGCTGTACTTTAACAAGGAGCAGGCACTGCTCCATCGCCTGTCCTGAGTGCTGCAACAAATCCACCTGTAACTCCACTGACGTCAATTTCTAGGACCCTGCAAGCTGATCTGCAAAACTCTCTGTTTTAGAAAATTACTGTAGTTAACTAAGACTTGTAGGGATAAGTCCCGCCCCTTAGGGGGCGTGTTCACCTTGGGCTAATGTTTGCCTATAAATTTAGCGAGCATGCTCCCAGCCGCTGCTTCTGCTTTCCTGGTCTCCATGGGAACGGTGGTTCTGTAAGTCTATTTCTCCATTAAAGCTGTATATATATTTTTACAATCTGTCTGCATTTGTTTACGCCATTACAAAGACTCGTCTTGATATTATTTTCTATAGGATTTTCTGAAACTCGGTGTTTCCTTTTTAAATTTGGAAATCAAAACCTAGCTAACATTTAAATTTCAGGAATTTTCCCTTTAAAAATTGCCTTTCCTTCTTCGGAAACGGCAGCTGCGCATGTGCAAGGTGCACCTTGTCTGTTAAGTGTCATCTTCTCCACGTTGTCCTCCCCACACGTTTGTTAAGACCTGTTGGATTTTCAGAAGTGATGTTTATGCTCCTTCTGTAGTTTGTGATGCCTTCACACCTTACGTATTTTCCCTTTTCCTATATCTTCTAAGCCCTGTCCACTTCTACTCCATGTTTTTTTTTTGTCTTATAAGTTTTTCTTTGAATGCTGATAATATATCTTAAAGATTCTTTTGAAAATTCATGTTTCTTGGAACTCGTTTTGAATTTAAACCTGTTATGCATATTTCCCCTACTGCTTTTGTGTATGGAAAGTAAAATTGCTATACGCTATCCCTATGTCTGATTATTAGGGTGTGCGTATATGGGTGTGTGTACTTGCTCGACATGACCATATTGGAGTTTGGGCAAACTAGTGGAATTGGCTCTCTCCTTTTTCCACATGCGTCTCGGGGATCAATTCAAGAGGTCAGATTTGGTGGCAAAGCCTTCACCCTGAACCATATCACTAGTTGTATTTATGGTAAGTTTTAATGAGCTACAGGGAAAACAGACTTTAAAGGTTTTTACAGGTTGCCAAGATGGCTCACTGCGTAAAACACTTGACACCAAGACTTATGACCCAAGGCTGATCCTTTAAAAGACCCACATGGTGGGAGGGGAGAACCAATTCCCAATAATTGTCCCCTGACTTCCACAAACACCATAGCGTGTGCATACCGACACATACATACTCATTAGACCTTATTAAATAAGTGTAAGAGGGAAAAACAAAACATTTTTTATCCTGGCATTCTTTTTTTAAAAATATATTTATTTTTTATTATGTATACAATAGTCTGTCTGCATGTATGCCTGCAGTCCAGAAGAGGGCACCAGACCTCATTACACATTGTTATAAGCCACCATGTGGTTGCTGGGAATTGAACTCAGTACCTTTGAAAGAGCAGGCAATGCTCTTAACCACTGAGCCATCTCTCCAGCCCCTATCCTGGCATTCTTAAATACATTCCCTTGAATGCTTTTCTATAAGTGAAATCCTCAGTTTACATTTGCATAGAAGTGAGTCAGGGGTCTACTAGGTAATCAGTAGGCCCTGGATGAACATATAACTGAGATCTCAGGTCACAGGGGTTAAAGGTCTTACTGTCTCCGTTTCTCATGGACATCTGAAACAGAGAACAGCAATGCTAATGACTTAGAACGACTTCAGATGCAGAGTGGATATGTTACCCCACTTTCCTGGCGTCATTATACAGTGCCTGCAGAAGGACTCGGCTGGACCATCGCCTCAGGAGAGACCTAGACCCACAAGGTCTTGAGTCTCCTCTGAATGAATGCAAATTCTGACGCTCCAGGTGGGCATACAGCAAGACAGCCCTCTGCATGACGTCATCTCAAATAGGTTAACCACATGCTCACACACACTATCAATCTGTTCATTACTTCCCCAAAGTTCCCATTTTTACATGAGATGTCAACAATTTCTTCTCATTTTAGGCATTCTCATTATGCTAATCACAAACCAGCCTTGCTCTGACTGTGATTTCAACAGAAGCAGCCGCTAAACTCATCTCAGTGGCTGACTACTTGGCTTAACATTAGGTCAAAGCAATCAACTCTGGCCCATTTATTGGAAGTACAGTTGGTCTTGTCTTGCAAGGACCAGTCATTTTGACTATCCTATATGCATGACAAACAGTTATGAGAAATTGGCTGTCAGCATGATTCTGCAGAGATTGTGGTCCTTCCTAGGAAGACACTATCAATACACTGAAATATAGCACAGGTATTTTGTGGTGATGATACTGAAACTATCAACAAGAACGCTTCTCACTTGTAGTTACTACAGCAGGGAAACTTACCAAAGGGCATGTGAGGTACTCTGTATAAGGAAGGGCTGTGTCTAAACTCAACAAAATATGCCAATCCTTGGTCAACACTTTCATGATGCAAGTCCTCATTCAAATGGGTCATGAAGTAGCCTCGATATCTTCCCAAAGCGAGGAGGTATTTCAAAATAATTTCCCAAGCTAAAAACTGGAACCTTGGCTTAGAAGCATCCAAGTCCCTATGCTTCCCATCTTCGACAATATTCTGAATGTAGTTTATGCATATATATTTAAATATCCATGCATAGATAGACAGCCATCCTTACTTCCACCAGATGTGCTGATCTGGCATACCTCTAAAATCCCAAACCTGAGGAGTTTGGAGAAAGTAAGTTGAGAGAAGCTTTGTACTGTGAATCAGAGTTCCACAAAGAACTAGTATACAGAGGAATCCTGTAGCAAGATGTTTAAGAGCTTGAGTGGCTCAACAAATGGAGGTGTTGGTCCAAGATCTGCCATGGCTGGGAAACAGTCACTTGATGGGCAGTTAACACAAGACAGTAGAAGGAAACATTGTTCTCTTTCAGCCTACTTAGGTCTTCTGAGTTCATTCCGCTGCCCTTGGTTGATGGCTCTAAAGGGAGCTACAGAGCTGTAGCAATGACTGCATCAGTGGATAGCAAAACCTATCTCCACTGTTCCAGTTCCTATCTGAGACTTCCAAGTGCTCTAGCATTGCAGAGAGAGAGAGAGAGAGAGAGAGAGAGAGAGAGAGAGAGAGAGAGAGAGAAAGAGAGAGAGAGACAGAGAGACAGAGAGACAGAGAGAGACAGAGAGAGAGACAGAGACAGACAGGGAGAGAGAGACAGAGAGATACACAGAGAGAGACAGAGACAGAGAGAGAGACAGAGACAGAGAGGGGGGCGAGAGTCACTCTGTGTGTGTCTGTGTCTTCTCTCTCTCTTCGTGTGTGTGTGTGTGAAGAATAAGTGTCCACTCTCTGTGGCCTTCTTATTGCTCATATATGAATGTGTTGCTTCACAGTGTGAGCAACCTATTGCAGTGAGAACAGACATCCATAGTGTTGAATTAGAACGTGGATGTCCACGCTCTCAAGAGAGACATGGTCTACCTTTAAAAGGAGATAGAGATATGATTTCCAGACTGAAGCTTGGATGTGAACTGAGGTCCCCGCAATGCTCTGACTCCTCCCTTGCCATGGTCATTCACCATTCAGTCATTCATCCTTGGTGGGAGAGTGACACAGGTCATCGTGGGATTAGGAGGGCTTGGCACTCTGATCTTGAGAACACTTGTGACTGGCATGGTAAGAATGATGTCTGTAAAAGAGTCTGGAAAACTACAGCCTAGAATGTTAGGAGAGCATAGGATTCACAGTGTGAAAATTACACTTACAGCTGTTGTAATTCTAGGCTTAACACAACACACTACCTATATGCCTGCCTGCAACCTTCTCCCTGCATCCTTCCCTTCCTTCCTCCCTACCTCTTTACTCTACACCCCTACTTGATTTCCTGTGCCTCTGGGTTTGAACCTAGAGCCCATGCATGTTAGATGGGTGTTATCACTAAGGTGCATTCTCAGTCCATGCTAATGACTTTGAAAGATCTCAAAGACAAACGGTTTAAAACGAGAAATTCACTATGTTCTAATATATATGTGTGTGTATGTGTGTGTTTTTCTTAAGAAAAATTCAAGAAAATAGTGACTAATTATTTTGGTAGAATATCTCAACCTTTTATAAGAGACGAAAACTGTATACATGACAAGAAACTGACCATCATTTAAGAAACACAGACATTTCAGTTCAACTTAGAGACTAGATGAATTAAAACACCAGGTACCAGGGAATCGTCTATAAAATATATACCAATCTGAAAATGCTTTTAAATTAAATTCCAAAACCACTAGAAGAGAGCACAAGAAATACAAAATTTGACATGAGAATGAAAATATAGAAGTTATATTATTGCTTATTAGTATATTTCATATTTTAAAAATAAAACTATTTCAGTTTATTGACTCTCAATAGCTGATTGGAGTTACTCTGTAGAAAAAAACTTATTTTCCTTTATATGAAAACTAAAGAAGCAATTTTTGAAAATCAACTTTTTTTCTGGTAGTACACAAACACGTTCACCTTAAGTTGAAGCTGACTAATAATAGCTTCTTTCTTCTACTTTTTATATCCTCCAGCATCTCATTTTGTTTTGAACGGATGATCTCACAGTGTCCCGGCTCTCCCGACCCTGGTATATCTAGAGCTAAACCTGCCACAGTTCTTCAGAATAATGAGCACATTTGGCTAGTTCTCTACATTGGCTGCAGCTAAGATACCCAGGTACCGCAGGAACAGGTGTGAAGCCAACACACAGATGGAGAAACTGAATAAACTCATTAACATCGCATCCTCTTACTAATGACCGACTCCGGGATGGGGCGGAGGAAGGAGTTCAGAGACAAAAGGAGAGCGAACAGTTGACACAAATCTGGGTAAAGGATCCACGGCATCCCCAGGCTTTCTCCTTCTGGCATCTGCCAGAACCACAAAAGCTGTGTGTTTCTTTAGTACATTCATGCGGTAGGATGTCCTTTTGCAATGTAACATTCCTCTTCTTGGCCTTTTCAGACACAGCTGTGACTTCCTTCTGTTTCACTTTGTAGGGGTCCCTAGGAGACCTAGTCAGCTTGCTCAAACGTCGTCACTTCTACATCACTTCTACGCTTTTCAGCCAAGCCCTCCTTCCTCACTCCCAGCTTCCCACTGGGCAGCCAACTCAGTATTAACAGTTGTCATATGTCAGGCAATATGTGAAATTTGCTTATAGATAGTAATCCATATAATCTTCACCCCAAAGACCACAGTATTAGTAAGAGAGCTTCTGGGTTTATATTTGAGACAAGGGAAGCTTTCTTTAGCAATGTGGAGACACAAAAATGGAATATGCTAAAATGTAACACGTTTTCAAATATTTGACAGCTTCAGTACCTCTCTTGCCTGTCCTTGTCTTTGGCCACTTTTGACTAGGGTCGTAGGTACAACTTGAGTATATGAATAAACACGCCTGACTTATCTGAGTACCGTGTCCCAAGCTGCCCTGTTCAGCACACTGCACAGGTACCCTGACCTACAGAGAACAGTGTGAGTATCATCTCACCTAAGCAGAACACTGACATAATTAACACCTCAACAATGTACAAGACACTGTTGGTCTGCTTTGTTTTCAGTGTTTACACCAAGCTCACGATGCTAAGTTTATGAAGAATTATCTACCATGGATAGAAGAACATTTTCTTCTATTTGAATCTGTTTTTAAGGAGTCTTCCCTTGTGATGACGACAAAATTAAATTTAAAGTCTAACTGCATTTACAATGTCTAAAATACAAAGCCCTGACAACAGCAAACATTGACAGGGCTGCAGCGCAATCAGAACTCCCATCACCGCCTGTGGGAAGGCAACGTTATACAACCATGGTGGAGGCAGGTTGGGAATTTATCACGGTTGTGCATGTAATTCAGTCATCATAGTCATAAGTATTTATCCAAGTGAGTTGAAAACTTGTATCTGCATGAACTTTTACATGGTTTACAATGTATACCTAATTGCTCAAAACTGGAAGGAATCCAGAATATACTGTAATAGGAGATTGGACTAAAAAAACTGTGGTTATATTCATACGTGAACATTATGCTGAGATGAATAGACGTGAGCGACCAAATTATGAGGAGACAAATGAGAAACCCTTGGGTGTTCATTGCTAAGTGGAAGAGACAAACAGAAAAGTTTGTTTCTTATATAGTGCTCCATACTATATAAGACCGCAACTGTGTGGCATTTTCGAAAAGGTGGGGCCAAGGTGTCAGTAACACAGTCAGTGACTGGAAAAGCAGAAGGATGAGGGAAACACAGGGAGTTCGTTAAGGCAGTGGACATTGCAATGGATACATGGCTCAGCCAAGTGCTAAAACCCACGGGAGCCAAATAATACAAAGAGGGCATTCGGAGATAGACTATGGGCTTTTCCTGATATTCTATTAGTATTGATTTTTCAGCGGTAACAAGTTCACCTCAGAAAGTGAGATGCCAGAGAAAGGGGAGGTGGGTGGAGGGCAGGCTGGGATGAAGCAGATGGAAGCCTGGATTTTCTGTTCAGGATTTTTAGCAGGCCCAAAGCTGTTGTAAAATACAAAGGCTAAATTGAGAACGGCGCCAGATATTCTGGAGGGCGAGGCAGGCAGGGAAAGGGCGGAAGGGCAGGGAGGAGACCAGGAAGACTCGCAAATAATTCAAACGAGGCAAAAGGGAAAGGAGGGAGAAGAAAGAAAAACCCAAGTCTACAAAAACAAAAAATAATAAAAAGTGTATCTTGAAAAGTGAAATCAGAGTTTCACCTTTTTTTTTTAATCATTAAAGTATTAGTTTGCCATACGCTTCATATTGGGTGACAAGGAAGCCTCGATTCTGTCATTTTACCCTTTTAGTAAGAATCATTTCCAGCTGTGAGCTGCTGCATCTCTACTGGAACCTGCCTCTGGCATCCACGCAACTCAACAAAGAGAGCATCCGTCCCTCCCCAACATTTCCATCAGCTTTATGACTACCGTTAATTCCCTTCCCATCTCACTTGTCCTGACTCCAATTTCTTACCGACGGTGGCTGCCCTTGCTCCACCACCTAACAGCTCTGTGTCCCGGTAGTCTTTGCTTGTAGCCACTTTCTTTCTGTTTTCTGTGGTGACTGCACCTTTGCGACATTCTCAGAAGTGACTGCTTGGTAGTTCCTGCTTGTCTTTTCTTTCAAATGCTGGCAGCAGCTCTGCTCTTGGTGGTTCTAGAAGACAGCCACTGTTTTAAGGAAGAGTAGAATCTCACGTTCCTACCTACTTCTGTCAAGTCTGCAATCTGTGGAGGGCTGTGAACCTCTTGAATGACCAGATTTTAAAAACACGTATGTCTAGGGGCATCTATGTAATGTGCTCCTTCAGTAAATCCAAGTATCTAAGTTCCTTCTACATGATATATACATCCACTCATTTGTTGGGATTTGCTGTTATCCGTGGTATGGAATACTTGGGGCAGTTCATCTCATTCTAAACTTGAAGGCTTTTTATAAATTTGTGCCACACCCATCAATTCTATGACACATTCTACTGTTTTAAATGACAATTGGGGTCTAAGAATGCTTTAATCTCTGATAATGTGAAAACCATGACAACTCTAGGTGTCTTTTGTATTCATTTACCCATTCAAAAACACACTGTGCCCACACTCCAAGCTAAGTACAGGGACAGTTATTGCTGAAAGTCAGGGTATTAGGATGCAGTCTCTATTTTCAGGGTTATCGCCAAATAATCAATTTTCAATTGATTATTGAATGCCTACTATGTGCTGGGACAAGATGATTCGTGGAAATGAACTCTAGTGTAATAACTGTATCAATAGAATAATTGTGAAAATATAGAGATCTTAGGGGAGGACGTGATGACCTTTACAGAGGCACGAATGGGAACAAGCGAGGTAAATAGTCCAGGAATATTCAAAGTAGATTTTAAAGAGAAGTTCCCAGAGGAGAGGGGAGGAAAGGGTCTGGTAATGAGTGCATATATCACATCAGTGAGAACAGCAAGAGAATATGATACACACACACACACACACACGCACGCACGCACGCACGCACACACACACACACACACACACACACACACACAAGGATACTATTCAGCCACACCAAATGAAATCATTAACACCCAGACGGGTATTCAGAACCAAGCAGTATATGTTCTCACACAGATGCAGAATCTGAAAAAGTTGATCCCCAGAAATTGAGAGTAGGGAGGTGGAATCGCGGGCTGGGAAGAGTAGAGAAAACCGGGTAAAGAAAGGTTGATCTGTGGCTCCTGTGTGACAGATAGGAGCAGGACGTTCTGGGATGCTATTGTGAGTTTGGTGACTGCAGAGAACAATAACGTATTGTACATTTCAAAAAGATGGAAGAAAAGGTTTTGAAAGTTTCAACACAAAGATATTTGAGGAAGAGATGAGAGATGGTTGAGGAAGAGGACCGTATTGAACTGAATTTAAACGTTACACAATGTTTCTTTGTATCAACACTTCACATGTTACTCCGTTAGTGTGTATACTGTAATGCTTCAGGTATAAATCTAAAATTCACTTCAATCTTAAGAAGTACTCTGATATTCACGCTGTTTTCTGAATGAACGTTAAACATTATGAATGCAGTGACTTATATTTTCTAATAGACACTAGCCAAAAGCTACAAGCACATGTACGTAAGACACATACATTTAGAATCTGCACACCACTGCAAATGTCTTCCCAGAGAGCCACACCCTTCTCCTGCCTCCTGTCTGAGGATCCCTGGAAGGGCATCTTTAGGCTCTGCTCCAGGTGTTAACAATGGTCAGGCATTGTAAACATTTAGCATTAGCTTCCTCCCAGTCCCATGAGGAGTTCCCTGCTTTATTTTATTCTTTTGTCCACAACCAAACTGGGTATTTTTTGGAAACCTTGTGGAAATTTCTAGTTTTGAAAATTGGCATCAGATACTCAAGACTTGAAACCAGACTCTAGAAGGGGTAACTGATTGATTCTTGAGTAATCTCTTTAGGCCTGTTTCATTTTCTTCGAATCTGGAATAACACCTACTTAGGGTTACCATGAGAATTATGTTATATGATGTATCTAAAGTTTGTAACAGAGCTGTAGACATATGATATGTTCTTAACAGAATGGGTCCTTTCTTCCATGCTGAAATGAAACCCATACCCTCATAAGTGTGCCAGGCAAGCGCTCTTCCACTGAACTGCTTCTCCAGCCGATCCACATTTCTCTTCCTTCTTTTTCGTCTTCCTTCACCTTCCTACCTTCCTCATCTTCCTTACTTCCTTCTCACCCTTCCCCTTCAACTCTCTCTGTTGCTCCTTCTCCCCCTCTTTTTACAAGAGTTGTAACAACGGCAGGCGAATAAAGACAAATGCTTGCACACACCCTATAAAAAGTCATCAGATAGTAAGCCAATGGTTCCCATTTCACCGAACCCTTAGACAGCTGTTCCAGGTCTGAATCACTGCTTCTGTTTCCACAGGTGAAAGGAGAATACAATGTAGATTTGCTCGGCTCACACAACCATTCATTTCATGTGAGCATTCAAATCTACCTCTATTTCTAAAGCATAGCACTGTTAAGAGCATACCGATTTGAAAACTAAACATGCTTTCTCACATAAACCCACTAGCTCCTAAAGCCTTGCGTAGTATGTCCAAATGCAATTTAGATAATTGTTTGCATTCTTCTGTGTTCAATTTCTAGTCTGCTTATATATATTTTTAATAAACTGAGCCAGACATCATCATGTTTTTTTTTGGAATGCTTATGTACTAATACATGTTTTAAATAATAATAACAAGCATTCAGGCCCCAAACCAGGAGTTACTCGGTGAACTTATTAGTGACGTGACTTTCATGCTCCGGAGATGCCAGGAGGCGCTGAGCAAGGTACCAGCTCTCCACCACCTACTGCAAAAGGAAGGACCTTGGGGAGACCTTCCCGCATCACAGGTGGTTTTTGTCAGGCAGCCTTTGCAAGAGTTGGTGCAAAATAAGGAATGCTTCCTGAGCTTGCATGTCATCTCTGCACAGATGACATGCTAATCTTTTTTTATCATTGTGGTTGTAGTATGTGTGCTGCCAAATTGAACACTGTATAGTGCTGTTTAATACGGAAAACTCGGGGGAGAAAAACAAAACTGCCAATAGCTGCTCTTGACCACGAAGCAGAGGACAGGGTTGCAAACGCCATTCCTCTTCTGGTTTGTGTGTTTGTGGATAGGTGTCTATCTTATCGTTTCACGAGTAACAAGAAAATGGTAAGGAGATTGCCTTCTATTCAGATCATACAGAGCTGTCTTTTCAGACCCCAGGGAACAATCTGCTGTTTGTCACTGTAGCTTTTCCGTTTGTGTGTCTCCTTTGTTTGTTTTGAGAAGTAGAGAAAGTACTGCGAGCCAATGACGTGTTCTTCTTTCGGGTTTGTATGCAGAAGGCGAAGAGTGGGAAAATGTAAGTGTGAGGGCAGTAACTATATCTGTCAGCCAGAAGCTGCTGGCAAAAGGAGGGGCCTTAGTCTGATCAAACAGCGTGCAGAGTACCTTTGCACTTTTTAATCAGAGAAATAATAATGAATGCATTTCTATATTTCAGTACACAGAAGTTGATTTTCCTGTGTACCAATTTGCTATGCTTTAAAAATTTATGTGTAATTGATAACTAGGACCCTTTCAATGTGGCAAGACATTTTTGAACTTGATAAATACAGAATATTTCATTAGGTATGGCAGTACCTCACAGCAGGGCAAACCATTCAAGACAGGAGAACCCAGCCTCGTCCTTGCTGCCTAGACATACTTTGCAGAAGCCTGGGTGAGTAGAGGCAAAGAGTAGCGTCTGCACGACTACAGCTCATCTTATTCTTCAGTGCAAACCAAGCCCAATAAAAATAAAAATGAATTATAAATACAACAGCCAGATATTTTATACTCATTAAGAACCAGGGCGTGATTGACTACTTCATCCTTACACGGTTTGGAAACTACACCGATATGGTCCAAGTTCTATGAATTTAACCCTTCTCCACTTCCCTGCGAAGGTGCCTGGCGAGAAGTCAAGATAAGATTTTGTTGGTTAAGTGTTCACTGAGTGTGCCGTAAAACTTTACTGAAGACTTTATTTTCACTCGCATATTTTCTCTTTCTCCAGTGTTTTTGGTCTTGCTACACGCAATTATTTTGAAGCTAATGTTTCTGCGAATAGGCAAAGATCTTGAGACATTGCAGTGATGTGAAATTCCTCAAGCCATTTAGCGTGACCTTTAGGTTTTGAAAAGGTGAATATTTTACATTTCTGTATACTGACAAGATAAACGTACATCTAAACCAAGTGAACGTTAGAACAGCCTTAGCCGTTGAGGCAGATGCAGAAATAATGACCGGGGAGAGATTTCACAAATTCCGAGTTTCTTTTCACTCTTGGCATCTGACTTCACCAGACTTCTCTAACGCTCCCCAAAGAGACAATATAAAATAGCCATTTTATATCCAAGCTCTGTGCACTCTACCAGCTACTTTGATACCACATAATTATGCTTATTTTTTAAATGGATTGTATCAAAGCTTTTAGAAGACAATCTAGACATTTGAGGCTTGGTTAGGTAGCAGTAAGATTTGCTAGTGCCTTTTAGGAAAACGTCTGTATATAAATTAACAGAGCAAGGCTATCCATGTGAATATCATATTCATTTCAAAACCCCCCTTTAAGATTCAAATCCAGCTTGCTTCTTCCTGGACAATATACCAGGAGACCTGGCCCCTGATCCCTGGAGAGATGGCCCCCACCACTCACCACAGGGCAGGGTGAACCAATCCTGAGGACATGCACGTAGGGGGGCTGGCTCCAAAGACTTGCCTCAGGTAGTTGGCCCCAAGGGCCGGGTCTGACCTGCTTGGCTACTATCTAGGCCCACAGCCAGGCCTTGGTTGACCCACCCTAGCATCTACTCCATCTAGGACCTGCTGGAGCTGGGGAAGGGATTGGTCCTGTGTAACAATACCTGAAAGATCTCAAAGACCCGTGGTAGTCACAGGATAACCCGTAGGAGTTCCCATGAGGACCCAGAGATGATGGTGTACCAGAAACCAGAGGCCTTGCCCTAGACCAGTGATTCACTGCAACAGACATTTGCTGGCAAAACCAATGGGGCAAAGAGATAAGGCACACTGAAGCCTTCATTGCTACTAGGACCAACAAAGAGGTGTTAGAGAAGCCAAAAAGAAGGAACAAAGAGATTTTTCTATTGTAATTTTTGTTTTGTTTTCTTTTTCCTTTTTCTTTTGTTCACTTGCTTGCTAATTTTGATTTGTTTCCTATGTGGGGGGGACACAGTAGGGATGAGGATGGGGGGGTTCCAGGAGGTAAATGCAACTGGGGTCCATGATGTGAAACTCCAAAGAACCAATAAATAATATATATATTCTTTATATATATACACACACATATATATGTATTCAAATATGTATACACACATATGTATTCAAATATATATACACACATATATATGTATTCAATATATATACACACACATATATGTATTCGATATATATACACATATGTGAATATATTCACATATATGTGCTCAATAGATAAATACACACACATATATATATTTAAATCCTGGACTGAAGACAGCTTTGTGGTTAAGAGCACATATTGCTCTTACAGGGACCTGAGTTAAATTACTAGCACCCACATCAGGTGGCTCAGAACACTTGTATCCATGGCTCCAGGGCGACCTCAGCAAAGGCATTAGATCCAAAAGGTAGATCCTGAAATGTCAGCAAAAATCCATCACTTCTTGACATGAGGACTGCCATCAACAAGAATGCCTGGACCGTGCTCTGCAGTGTCAACACGTGACCCACAAAAACGAGTAGTGTTCTGGTCTGCACTTGGCATTCCATCTGCAGAGCCAAGGCAATTCCTGTGAAACCAGAAGCCTGTGGCGGTGAAGAGGAAGCCCACTTGTCCCACCAACAGCTCCAGAGTACCACACTTTAGAGGTGAGAATACCCTGATGATGTGGGATTCCCCTCTGTATGCTGGGAAAACTATTGGTTAATAAAGAAACTGCCTTGGCCTGATAGGGCAGAACAGAGGTAGGTGGGAAAAACTAAACTGAATGCTGGGAGAAAGGAGGAGGAGTGAAGGAGAAGCCATGAAGCCCCGTGGGAGACAGAAGCCAGAACTTTACCCAGTAAACCACAGCTACATGGTGATACACAGATTAATGGAGATGGGTTAAATTACCATGTAGGAGTTAGACAATAAGAAGCTAGAGCTAATGGGCCAAGCAGTGATTTAATTAATACAGTTTCTGTCTGAGCTGCTAGGTGGCTAGGACACAAACAAGCAGCCTCCTTACAACACACTGACTTTTTCAACCACACACACACACACACACACACACACAAATAAACAAACAAGTAAAGGAAGGAAGGAAGGGAAAAAAGGAAGGAAGTAAGGAAGGAAGAAAGAAGGAAAAATATAAGAAAGAAAGAAAGAAAGAAAGAAAGAAAGAAAGAAAGAAAGAAAGAAAGAAAGGGAATTGGATACTAAGCATTGTATAAAGTATTGTGTGTGTGTGTGTGTTTTCAAGATTTACAAGGATTAATTCTTCACTTTGCTTTAAGTTTTTCTCATGTCTTAACTCACTTTTTCTTGATGAGGGAAGACAACCATATTTTTCTGACAGAACATATCACTAAACATTAAGTTGCTGTCAGGGCTGGGGAACTTCCTTAGTAGGTAAGCATGCAGTACAAGTCAGAAGACCTGAATCCAGTTCCCAGAAGCCACATTTAAAAAGCCAGACATAGTGGCTTGTATCTGTAATCCCAGAGCCCCTACCATGAGAGGGGGGTGGATATGGGAGGGCGGGGTGTGTGTGCTTGAGGGACAGTGAGCCTGGAGCATGCAGATAGTAGATCAGGACAGACCTGTCTGAGCAAAGGGGGAAGAAGGAACTGACTCCCAAATATATCCTCGGACTTTCATCCTCACACTTCAGCAAAAGCTCCTGTTTTCTCTGTCTCTATCTCTCTCTCTGTCTGTCTGTCTCTCTCCCTTTCTCTCTTGTACATGCACACAGAATGACAATACCCTAGGGAACAGAAGATTGACAGGACTTTGAAATCAAAAGGCAGGATAAAATCAGGAATTTTTTTTTGTTTTTAAATGGAAAATATAATACCATTTGAAATCACTCTGTGTTCTCTGGATCTAGGCAACCTTGGGAATGGCATTGAAAGTGTGACATTAGAGAAGCATTAAGGAAAAAAATTAAAATCCTCAAGGAATTTTAAGAGTGAAACGAGGTGCCATGGCCACATGACTGCCATGGGTCTATTATCATTGTGTCATGGTTTTAATATGCAGAGTAAGTCTCTGACCAGCATTTGACGTAGTAGAGGAAAATTAACAGGCATGTTTTGATAAAAATGTCCCCTAAACCACAATCTGAAAGCCTTTACTGATTTTCATATTAAATGAACGTTTAATATTTTCTTCCCAGGCAGGCTTAAAGATGTAAAACTGCAGCCCGTAGGCATGTTCAAGGCCGCAGCAGGCAGAGACAAGGGGGACAGCCTCCTGCCCTCTCAAACCAGCATGGTCCCTGAGAATGTCATCTTTGATGTGGCCGTGGCAGAATTTCAAAGAAACGTGAACGGTTAGTATTCAATCAGCCCACGAAATGATGCTGGCCTGCAGCTTTCTATAAGGTTGGTGGAGCTGAGGGATGTGTGGGTCTCAATCTGAAGGCAGGGTCTCTGACCAGCAGACCACTCCATGGCTGTGTCTAGAGTGAAAAGGCAGCCATCAAAAAGGATGGCTCCTGCTGTAATCTGCCCAGCAGACTTGGTGCCCGTGGCTCGCCTTGAGAGAGGAGAGGTTGTTTCTAAAGAGATAAGCTGAGGATCTGGGAGCATATCTTAGTAGAGTCTACTACAAACACGAGGACCTGAGGTCTGAGACCCCACACCCGCATAAAAGTTGGGCGTGGTGGTGCATGTCTAGAATTCTGGCTCCGAGAGATGGTAAGATAGTGGATCCTAGGAACTTACTTGTCAACCAGCTTGGCTAAATCAATTCAGGTTCAAGGAGAGACTCTTTGTCAAAAAATACAGAGAGGTAATAGAGGAAGACAGCCAGCACTGAACTCTGGCCTTTAACACATAGGGCAAGAACCCACATATTTGTACACACGTGAATACATAAACGCACACCTCCAACACGGAGAGAGACACATTGGGACCCTTGGTGGCTTGCAGATAAGAAAGCTGCCTGAAAGTAGTTGAGGAAACAGGGAGGCCTTTGCAACTGTTCCGTGTCTGCGGAGAGCTGTTTTTTTTTTTTTTTTGCAGAAGAGACAAAAACAGGTAAAATCTCTAGTTGAGAGAGTGAGTGGGCTTAAGGTTTCACAGCTGAAAGACAGCAGTATTTAAGGAAGTGGAAGTGAAATGCAAACCAGAGAGGAACAGTGGCAAAGGGCTTTGTTCACCACTTTCTAGTCAGAGACTCTGAGGTGCAGTAGCTTCTGTGCAGACGTGAAAATATGGGTCAGTGGTGCACAGCCAATTAAACACGTGGGAGTGAGCGCAGTTATGCAAGATCCCGACATCTGAGGGGGAAGAGAAAGGAGCAATGTGTTCTGGGAAACTCCCCCCGCCAAACAGAGCTGGTGTGTGGTTGAGAAAGCGATAGGCCTGGGAGAGCAAAAGTAAACAGAGTTTTCATGCGGGAAACTGAGGAGAATAAGGCTCAGTGCCATTGTTCATGTCTACTGCACACACTAAGCAGTGCCTCAGTACCGTTGTTCATGTCTACTGCACACACTAAGCAGTTCCTCAGTACCGTTGTTCATGTCTACTGCACACACTAAGCAGTTCCTCAGTACCGTTGTTCATGTCTACTGCACACACTAAGTAGTTCCTCAGTACCGTTGTTCATGTCTACTGCACACACTAAGCAGTTCCTCAGTACCGTTTTTCATGTCTACTGCACACACTAAGTAGTTCCTCAGTACCGTTGTTCATGTCTACTGCACACACTAAGCAGTTCCTCAGTACCGTTGTTCATGTCTACTGCACACACTAAGCAGTTCCTCAGTACCGTTGTTCATGTCTACTGCACACACTAAGCAGTTCCTCAGTACTGTTGTTCATGTCTACTGCACACACTAAGCAGTTCCTCAGTGCCGTTGTTCATGTCTACTGCACACACTAAGCAGTTCCTCAGTACCGTTGTTCATGTCTACTGCACACACTAAGCAGTTCCTCAGTACCGTTGTTCATGTCTACTGCACACACTAAGCAGTTCCTCAGTACTGTTGTTCATGTCTACTGCACACACTAAGCAGTTCCTCAGTGCCGTTGTTCATGTCTACTGCACACACTAAGCAGTTCCTCAGTACCGTTGTTCATGTCTACTGCACACACTAAGCAGTTCCTCAGTACCGTTGTTCATGTCTACTGCACACACTAAGCAGTTCCTCAGTACCGTTGTTCATGTCTACTGCACACACTAAGCAGTTCCTCAGTACCGTTGTTCATGTCTACTGCACACACTAAGTAGTTCCTCAGTACTGTTGTTCATGTCTACTGCACACACTAAGCAGTTCCTCAGTACCGTTTTTCATGTCTACTGCACACACTAAGTAGTTCCTCAGTACCGTTGTTCATGTCTACTGCACACACTAAGCAGTTCCTCAGTACCGTTGTTCATGTCTACTGCACACACTAAGCAGTTCCTCAGTACCGTTGTTCATGTCTACTGCACACACTAAGCAGTTCCTCAGTACCGTTGTTCATGTCTACTGCACACACTAAGCAGTTCCTCAGTACCGTTGTTCATGTCTACTGCACACACTAAGCAGTTCCTCAGTACCGTTGTTCATGTCTACTGCACACACTAAGCAGTTCCTCAGTACCGTTGTTCATGTCTACTGCACACACTAAGCAGTTCCTCAGTACCGTTGTTCATGTCTACTGCACACACTAAGCAGTTCCTCGGTAAGCGCTTTATCCCTTGCATGTATCAAGAGTCCTAGAATCGAAGAAGAACCGAGCAAACATTTGCTCGAGATAATAGGATCGAGGAAGTCAGACAGGAACTGATGGGGGGGGGGTGGGGGGACAGAGATGAGCCAGAATGAGTTAACCTATCCGTGTTTGGTTTACGTGCAGAGCGGCAAATAAGATAGCACACACAAAGAGCTTCCCACCATTTCTGACATACTAGAGATGCTCAAGAAATGCTAAATAACATGATCACCACCACCGTTACCCTCTTGGGGTGAGGGTGTGGCAGAAATGCTTTGTGTTGCCAGGACTACCAACACAGCTCCCTTGAAATCCTCTCACTTGTGTGTGCATCAGCCCTCTTTGATTTTGCTTATGTCCCCTGTACGCCATGGATTCTTTTATGCCAGATATACTAATGTCTTCTTCTTTTTTTTTTTTTTCAAAATTCAGTGGGTATCTGTCAGACATTAGGCAGAGAGAGAAAGAGATGGGGAGGGAGACACTGGAACACGTATCCCTAGATGGGATGTCTTTATCAAATTCCTTTCCTCAGAGCTCAGGGAACCCTGCAGAAGAGGGGCTGAAAAAGTGTGTAAGAGGCAGAAGGAATGGAGGACACTGGGAGATCCAAGCCTTCTGAATCGACTGAGCAAGGCACATGTGAACTCATAGAGCTTGCAACAGCAAGTACAGGGCTTGCATGGGTCTGCACCAGGTTCTCTGTGTATATATTATAGCTCCCAGCTTAGTAATTTTGTGGGACTCCCGCATGTGTGAACAAGTGGATCTCTGATTCTTGTGCCCTCTCTTGAGACTCTTTTCCTTTTGTTGGTTTGCATTTTCCCATATCAGTGCTGTGGGTTTTGTTTTATCTTACTGTATTCAATTTTATTGTGCTTGGTTGTTATCTCTTAGCTTGTTCTTTTCTAATGGGAGACAGAAATAGAGTGGATCTGGACAGAAGGAGAGGTGAAGAGGAACTGGGAGGCATACAGAGGAAAAAAGCAATCAGAATATATTGTATGAAAAAATAATCTTTTTTGTCAAGACAGGGTTTCTGTAGCTTTGGAGCCTCTTCTGGAATTAGACTAGGCTGGCTTCAAACTCACAGAGATCTGCCAGCCTCTGCCTCCCAAGCGCTGGGATTAGAAGTGTGTGCCACCACTGCCTGGCTAACATAAACTATTTTTAATAAAAAGGGAAAATTCACTGGGTAATTTTGAGTTTATATCTATCCTCCTTCTGAACAAACATTAGTCAGTTACTACTTTTGGGAACCCCATCTCTCTCTGGCTTTGAGTCAACTACCCTGTACACATCTCTCCCAAGACTGGAGCCATGTCTAGGTCCCTACAACTTATGGGATGTGAAAATCTTGGGAACATGAGCAAATAGGATTCCAAAATGTTCTTAAAACTGTATTTTCAGCAGGACCAAAACCATAACAAATTTCTTTATAGACCACTTTTGATTTATTTACTTTTTACAGTGGTGGGGCTTGAGTGGATGCTTTATCAAGTGTTCTACCATGTGAGCTATGTCTATAGCTGTAGACAGAAGTTTCTGTCCCACCTGGTCTTGCAGCTGTTCAGTCCCAAAGAAATACATAGAGGTTTATATTAATTATAAACTGTTTGACTTATTAGCTCAGTTTTATTACTAACTAGCTCTTACAACTTAAATTAAGCCATAATTTTTAGATATTTAGCCACGTGGCTTGGTCCTTTTCTTAGTAAAGCAGCCTCATCTTGCTTCCTCTGTATCTGACTTGTGACTGACTCTCTGCCTTTCCTCTTCCCAGAATTCTCCTAGTCTGGTCACTCCACCTATACATTTTGGCTGGTTACTGACCAATCAATGTTTTATTAAACTAATACAAGTGACAAATCTTTATGGTGTACAAGAGCATTAATCCCACGGCATATGGGAATTGAGTGAGTACTTATCAAATGTTCTATCAATAAGCTATGTCTATAGCTCCACAAAAGATTTTAGAAAAACACTCCATATGTTAATCTTAACATTGAAAGTAGAGTCTATTTTTACATTATAGATCAAATGTATTTGTTGTAAAATGAAATAAACGAACTGTTTCAGAAGTAATATATTAAAATGGAAGAATGTCCTTAAGCAGATGATGCTTTTCTTGAGTTTATTTTTGAGTGACCCATACTTTCCAAGGCAGCTGTAAAAAGTTCTTGCTGATGAGGTAGAGACAGTCTGTGAAGTTTGACCCTGTTATTGTGATCAAGCTTCAGGAATAACTTTTGGAAATTGTTTGGAAATTTCATAACACATATATTTTAAGTTTTCTGCTATGGTCACTATCCCTCATATTATTGTTTCAGAAATCTAACTGGAAAGATGAGTTATTATGCGTTTTCAAAATAGTAGTTAACCTGGAGAATATAACAAATTTTACAAGCAAAAAAAGGTCCTCCTCCTCTCAGGAGATCCATGAGTCCCGCTAGGGCTCTCCTCTCTGCCTAACCTTTTTCTCTATGGTTTGTAGCTTGGTTATCATTTACTTAATGACTAATATCCACCTATTAGAGAATACATACGATATTTGTCTTTCTGGGTTTAGGTTACCCCACTCAGGATTTTTTTTTTCGAGTTCCACCCATTTGCCTGCAGAGTAATCCTCCACTGTGTAAATGTACCACATTGTCTTTATACAATCTTCTGTTGAGGAACTTCTAGGCTATTTCCAGTTTCTGACTATTATAGGTTTTGTGGGTGGACTGGGGGCAGGTGGCAATGGGAGTGCATAGTGGGGAAATAGGATAAAGGAAGAGATGGCTGGAATTTGGGGGCATCTGGGGAGCAGGGTGAAAACCTAGTGCAGTAGAAACTTCCTGGAATGTGTGAGGGTCATTTGAGTGAGGACTCCTAGTAATGGAGGTGATGCAGGCTGGACTGATCATCCCCTGTAGCCACGCAAGGCTTCCAGTAGTGGGACTAGACTTTATTTGGTTGAATTGTTGATCGAGGAGGTCCCTTAGATATCACTAAACAACTCAGGCTGATGTTTGGACAGAAGGTTGCTCTCCACAAACAAACAGCATAACCCCAATATCTACCCAGCTCATTGAACAGAGAGAAGCAGACCTTGTGACTGCATGGAGCCTTCATCCATCTCTATGTTCTATAGGCTCTGTAGGCTGCTGAAAGAGATACATGGTCACCAACCAGTCCAGTCACAAAACGTGGATCTACAATCTGCCATGCCTGCGAGAGATGCTGGGGCCATGGTGGATCAGAACACGTGGGAGTGAGCAATCCTGGCTTGACTTAACTGGAGGCCCGCTCCACAAGAGGGCACCCATGCCCAGCACTGCTTGGGTAGGTCAGGAACCAGAGACTGGAAGGCCCAGAGACCTATGGTATAACTGAATAAATGACTGGTCTTAAAAACAAACAAACAAACAAACAAACAAAACCCAATGAAACGGTTCTTAATGATCTACGCTCATAATTTGGTGCCCTGTCCAATTGCCACCAGCAGGGCTTCCTCTGGCAGCAGATGGGAGCAGAGGCCCACAGACAGATATTATATGGAGAGTCTAAATTGGTGGCCTCTATTGGGCCTCTGTCCTTGGAGCTCAGGGAATTCCACAGAAGAGCAAAGACTGTAGGAGTCAGAGGTCATGGAGGACACCAGGAGAGCATGGCTCACCGAATCAGCAATGCCAAGCTGGCCTGGGCTCGCAGAGACTGAAGCAGAAAACATAGGATCTACAGGGGTCTGCACCAGGTCCTCAGTGTATGTTGTGACTGTTAGCTTGGTATTTTTGTGGGACTCCTAACTCTAGGAGAGGGAGTGTCTCTGACTCTTTTGACTGCTCTTGGAACTGTCTCTTCTGTTGGATTCCTGGTCCAACCTTGGTGGGAGAGCTTTTGCCTTGTCTTATTGAATCCTTTTTGATAATGTTTGGTTGTTGTCTCTTGAATATCTGCTGTTTTCTGAAGAGGAAATAGAGAGGGTTGAGTCTGGAGGAGAGGAGAGGTGGGGAGGAGCTGGGAGGAATACAGGGAGGGCAAACTGTGGTCAGGAAGTGTTGTATGAGAGAATTTATTTTCAACTTAAAAAAGGAAAATAAGAAAATGGTTTTTTTTTTGGTATTTTGAGTTAATCCGATAAAATTCAGCAGATTTGGCTTGCTATATGCACACAGATGGCACTCTTTCCCTAACCCACTTTGTTCTGACATTAGCAGGTGTCTGTAGGTCAGTCACTGGAAGTCACCAAAAACTAGGGCAGGCTTCTGAGGGTGTCGATCTTAACGTGCACCCCCTTGCATGGCAGCATAGCGACAGGCACATGGATGATATGGGGTTTCTGTCATATTCCTGACCCTAGTGCTTCAGCCTTGCCTATAGAAGATACCCCCTGAAATAATGAGTGATTAAGAGAGGCCTCGCATTGGGGAGATCCTTGCACTAGTCTCTATGGAATTTGCTGATTCGAATGCTTATGGAACCCTCTATGGACCAGAAAGGAGTGACTAAGAAAAGACGTACACCATCACAGAAAACATCTGTGCAGGTTAATATGTACAAATACAGGGGATCCAAGGTATCTTCCGAACCACCAAGGCCTGAAAAATACATATTTTTTTTCCCCTCTGAGAGAGCAAATTATTTTCACAAAAGTACCCTTAGTGAAGGCAGAAAATGCAATTTATGCTATTTCATGGTTATAACTTTCTCACTTAAATTTCAGAGTTAAAAATGTTCTCCATTAGCTGTTAACATCTGCGTTATCAGACATGCAAACTACACAGACTGTTTGTTGGTAATACCTGCCACTTCAGCTGCTCACCTCTTGGCCCACTGCCAAACCTGTTCTTTGCTCTGACTTAGCCTGTGTGCTTTGTCCCTAAAATTAGTCCTAGACCCAAAAGCTCGGCTTTAAATAGGTGAGCATTGAGTACCATCTATTCAAATGGCGCGGTCTTAGTGGAAGGATCAATTTCTAAATATTTACTTTGGCCAGTGGGCCCTCAAGTGCTCACTCCACAGAAATCCTCTATCCCAGTTAAATGCAATCATTCCAGAGGCTAGTGCCTCTTTGCCTTGACCAATGTCAAGCTCCCTTCCCTGTCTTCCTTGCTCTTTAAAATAACATCAGCATCCTAGCTTAACACACAGCCCTCCAGACCTGCTATTTACTTAGTCCTCATTCTGCGTATCCTTTCTACTCCGAGGCCATCACTGAACTGCATTGGACCTCAAACTGATTCTGTTTCTCTGAAAAGAGACAGATACGGTGTCCCCTTCAACACTGCATAACTGTGAGTATATCCTGGGGATATGTTACTCTTACATTGGGAGCTACTTTTACAGAAGTTTTTGGTCAATTCCAAGACTGTGTGTGTGTGTGTGTGTGTGCGCACACACACACATGTATTGCAAGCACACTTTCATGTGCTTAAAATAGATTTACAAATCATTAGAACAGGTGGTGACTATTATTTAAAAAAAGGGCTAGAAAAAGTGTTCTATTTGCCTTTTGTTCTGCAAAGTTTTATTGAGCTGTTTTTGGTGTGTGGGGGAACCTGGCTGGGAAGTCACCTCTGAAAAGGCCTGTGTAGGAAAATCACTGATATTTAGAGAGGACATTCTATGTTTCAAAGTGTCTTATGGGAACCTAACATACATAATAATCGGAAGCATTACCAAGGTCATGCTGTAGAACTGTGTTGGCATGTTGGCTTCACAAAGGGACTTGTCAGAGAGTGAGGTCAGGAGCAGACACCCAGCTGTGTATCACTCAGGACATTTTGTCCTGTGCCCCGGGATTTAAGAGAAGTCTTCTTTCTTCCTGTAAACATACTTGCAGGTTGTAAAGTTAAGAATATCTGCCCAGCTGAGAAAGAAATCAGAGAAACATCACCCTCACAATAGCCACAAATACCATCAAATATTTCAGAGTAACTCTAACCAAACACGTGGAAGACTTATATGACAAGAACTTTAAATCTCTGAAGAAAGAAATTGAAGAAGACACCAGAAAGTGGAAAGTTCTCCCATGCTCTTGAGTAGATAGAATTAACATAGTAACAATAGCAATATTCACAAAAGCAATCTACAGATTCAATGCAATGCCCGTCAAAATCCCAGAAAAATTTTTTGAGTACCTCGAAAGAATGGTACTCAACTTTATATGGAAAATCAAAAAAACCCAGGATAGCCAAAACAATCCTGTACAATAAAAGAACTTCTGGAGGCATCACATTCCCTGACCTCAAACTCTACCACAGAGCTACAGTACTGAAAACAGCCTGGTATTGGCATAAGAACAGACAAGAGGACCAATGGAACCGAATAGAAGACCCAGATATTAATCTACACACCTTCAAACACTTGTTTTTTGACAAAGAAGCAAAAAATAACAAATGGAAAAAATAAAGCATATTTAAAAGTGGTGCTGGCATAACTGAATATCAACATGTAGAAAAATGAAAATAGACCCATATCTATCACCATGCACAAAACTCAAGTCCAAATAGATCAAAGACCTCAACATAAAACCAGCCACACTGAAGAAGAAAAAGCGGGAAGAGAAAGCGGGAAGAACACTTGATCGCATTGGCACAGGGAACCACTTCCTAAATAAAACCCCAGCAGCACAGACACTAAGAGAAATAATTAATAAATGGGACCTCCTGAAACTGAAAAGCTTCTGTAAAGCAAAGGACACGGTCAACAAGACAAAAAAACAGCTTACAGAATGGGAAAAGATCTTCACTAACCCCACATCAGACAGAGGTCTAATCTCCAAAATATACTAAGAACTCAAGAAATCGGTCATCAAAAGAATAAATAATTCAATAAAAAAAATGGAGTACAGACCTAAACAGAGAACTCTCAACAGAGGAATCTAAAATAGCTGAAAGACACTTAGGAAAATGTTCAACATCCTTAGTCATCAGAGAAATGCAAATCAAAACAACTCTGAGATCCCATCTTACACCTGTAAGAATGGCCAAGATAAAAAACGCTGATGCTAACTTGTGCTGGAGAGGTAAAAGGAATACTCCTGCATTGCTGGTGGGAATGCAAGCTGGTATAGCCCCTTTGGATGACAGTGTGGCGATTTCTCAGAAAATTAGGAAACAACCTTCCTCAAGACTCAATAATACTACTTTTGGGTATATATCCAAAGGATGCTCAATCGTGCCACAAGGATATGTGCTCAACTATGTTCATGGCAGCATTGTTTGTCATAGCCAGAACCTGGCAACAACCTAAATCCCCCTCAACCGAAGAATGGATAAGGAAAATGTGGAGCATTTATACAATGGAGTACTCCACAGAAGAAAAAAAAAATAATGACATCTTGAATTTTGCAGGCAAATGAATGGAGCTAGAAAACATCATTTTGAGTGAGGTAACCCAGATACAGAAAGACAATTATCACATGTACTCAATGCTAAGTGGTTTTTAAATATAAAGCAAAGAAAACCAGCCCACAAATCACAATCCCAGAGAACCTTGACAACAATGAGGACCCTAAGAGAGACATACATGGATCTAATCTACATGGGAAGTAGGAAAAGACAAGATATCCTGAGTAAATTTGGAGCATGGGGACCTTGGGAAAGGGTTGAAGGGGAGGGGAGACACAGGGAGGGGAGCAGAGAAAAATGTAGAGCTCAATTAAAATAAAAAAAGAATGTCTGCCCAGTCAGGGTGCTGTGTTAGCCAGTGTTCCCTTGCAGCAGCAAGTATCTGAGGTAATCAGCTTACAAAGAGGAAAGGTTAGTTTGATTCATGGTTTTATAAGTTCTAACGTTTTGGTCTGTGGTGAGAAATACATCATGGCTGGTGCTATGTGACAAAGGAAATGGCTCACCTCATGGGTGGCAGCAAAAGAGAGTCAGTGTAGGGTCCCAGTATCCCCTTCAATGACATCTCGATGAAGAGCTCCTTTCAGGCTCCCCCTGACCCCCTCACATAAACACACACACAATATACACACACATACACATACATACACACAAACACACACACATACAGAGAGAGAGAGAGACCCCGAGTATCCCGAAGAGACACAGAAGTCAGGAGAGGAAGTTGGTCAAGGTCTTCAGAGAACGAGCTGGCTGTGCTGAGGAGCGCACCTAGTGCCAGCCCTAATGTCTGCACACCTGATCACTCTGAGTGCTGCCGTTCGTGTAGATGGTTGTCTTCGTGTTAGTTTGCATTTGATGAGTTTTATAAGTATGGCTAATCCAAACAATTACCCTGTGGAATCCGACCCCTTAGAACACAGCAATGCCCCGGCTTCTGCAAAGCAGAGATACGGGCTGTTGTAGGCATGGCTGTTCCCCTGGTAGGATGAAGTCAAAGTATCTCACTGAACAGAACTAATTGGCTAATTGATATGCTTCAGACATCTTACCAAGCAAAAGACAGTTTAATTAAAACAAAATATTATCCATAGCAGTGGGAGCTAAACTAATCAGAGATGAGAAGCAAGGGTCGGGACTGAAATGAACAGATTCCCTTCTATGCAATGCTAACAATAAATTGATGGGCTGTTGCTTCCGGTAGGGTGACTGGCTAGCCAAAGCACAAACAAAGAGTTGAGTGTGCAGCTTAGGAGATGATAAAATCAACCCTTCAAATTAAATGGGGGGATGGCCTACTCATCAACGATACGGAGACAAGCTTGGGAAAAATGGCCGTGTTTACAGTTACGTTTGACTTGACCAACAGACTCAGTTATTCATTAGTAAAGACACTAGTTTTGCTTGAGAATGAGCTTAACTATAGCCCAAGGAGTTTTAAAACTCACCATGTAGTAACACACAGTATTTAGTGAGATAACCGCTAATTTATGATGCTCTGTGAGCCTTACCCTCACCAGGACTCTGATTCTCCGTAATGGGCTACATTATAATGACTGTTAACAGCAGGTGAATGTGGGAAGTAAGTTAATAGGCAGAATGTAGAACAGCCTTAAAAAGAAGACCAAGTATCACTTTAAAGCCGTTTCTATAGGATAAGGTTGTCTTGCTCCTTATTCCCTTCACATAGTTAGAGATTATACAGAAACCCGTGAGTGCAGCTCCCTCTGGGGAGGGAATTAGGTAGAAGAGAGAAGGAAATAGGCAACATTTTCACTGTTTATCCATTTGGGGCCGTGTAACATAGGACTTAATCAAATGATCAAGCTAAAAAAAATCATAGCTATAGTAACAAGAAAAGATTCTGACTGGATGCCCAGGGCTTCCACTTAATACAGCTTTGATCCAGTTTATTAAACTTAGAGAGACTTATTTTCTTATCTCAGAGAAGAAGATAGTTTTTACTACAGAAGATTACAGAGAAATACAGGAACTCTTTTCTATAACCTGTTTCCCTTGGAGATGGAAATCAGAGAAGATGAACATGGGCCACTTGTGGATGTGGGAGATTGGGGCTAGAGTTGAAGGCTATCAAGTTACTAGATCAAAGACTTAAATTCACATTATCCATAGATGTCTATCGATGCATATAATTTAAATGATACACATATCTCTATAGCATATTTGCACATAAAGCCTGCTAGCTACCCCTTATCATTTGACTTTTGTACAGGGATCTTGGCTCCGCAAAATGATTTCACAACACCTGTTACAAGCTACTGAAAAATCCTCTCAACTATATAGTGCTATCAGAATTAAAATACTACATTTTTTCCCCAAAGAAATATCTTAGGTCATTATTCTCCTCTAAATTGAGTTATGTATTGGATTGTCTTCTCCACAGCAACAAGGAATGCGGGCATAGATTGTTATTGCTTTCCAGAACAACGTCTTGGAAGCTAAAAGCAAAGGATACATCCAACATCTTGGCTGTTGCTCTTTCTGACAGACTTGATATATAGGGCTACTTGTAGCTGATAAACCTGAGTGAGGGGGTTGGCGGGCAGAGGTGACGTGGTGAAACTGAGCCAGAGGGTTTGTAATAGCAAAATTATGTGGGTACAAGGGAAGAATTTCAGTAACCATGTTTAATTTCAAGTCAAAGCTAACTAATAAACTAAGTACTCTCAATCGCTAGAGAACTACAGATTCTCAGGGAAGAAGTTTAGACAAAGATCATATCTATCTATCTATCTATCTATCTATCTATCTATCTATCTATCTATCTATCTATCATCTATCTATCTATCTATCTATCTATCTATCTATCTATCTATACCATTTCTTAGCTTATACAAATTTGTATATTCTTCAAACGAGGCACATAATTTAATAATCTTTACATAAAACTAAAAGTAAGACTCTGTGGACGAAAGTGCCCAGTGTTGGGAATGCTCACCCTTGGAACCTCTGGGGCTGTAGACAAAATGGAAGAAAAGACTTGCATAGAGGGATTTTTACTCTTTCTATAATTCATCTGTCTTCCTGAATGCTAGATGACAGAAACTGAGATGTTGAAGCCTATGTCTTTGCTCAAGAAGAACTGAGAAGTCGGTCACATAAACATCCACAAAACCCCCTGAGTGAAAGGTGACCTGAGGTCAGCATGGTGTGATAGCATCTCTTCTCTTTTGGAACTGGCTGTGGAAGAATGGCCACAGGTGCCACAGGCACAGCCTCTCAGGCCTCAGATCGAAGGAGCTGATTTGGAGAAAAATTCACTTTGAGTCTACTAGTTAGTCTTTGTAGGGAAGCTGTTTCGGATAGCTGGTGTGGAGATTATGACTTTGGCTCCTATGTGGGGAAAATGTCTCTCTTCGGAATTTCCCTCTGAGACGAGAGTGCTGGTTCCAGAGTCCTGGGGTAGACCCTCTCTGGAACAACGGATAACTGCTGACCTTAAAATATTCCTGATTCCTTTCTCCTTATTGTTACCGTAACAATTTCATTGTTTTTGCATACACGTTCTTCTCCTATGCCCATCTAATACCTACTATGCACTTTAAAACCAAGGAGCGGTTAGTAAGCGTTGCTGAAGTGTGGACGTGGTGTATCCTTCCAAGGCCTATGGGATGAATTCTTGGTCCTCTGTTTCTCAGGGTTGCAAAGTAGTACATCAGTTATGAGACAGGGGATAGTGAGAATGTAGGGCATCGGAGGAAGGTCCTCAAAGGGCTGTGGCCTTCTGGTTGCCTTGGCTTCCTTCCTTTCTTTTCATTGGATCTCTGGTTGCCATGAGGTGAGCAACCTCCCCTACCATGAGCACCCAGTGTGTGGCTTCATCACAGATCATGGACTGTGACTCTCTGTGAACCAAACTGATGCTTTCTCCTTTTAGGCTGATTACCTCAGGTACTCTATGATGGTGATAAAGCTATGGAGAAAATACAAAAGTCTGTTTCCTTGATGGCATTTAGTCTTCCCTTGTGTTTCCGTGGCATTGACTCATGCATTTGCATGGAGAAAATCGAGATACAGGGCTTTCCAGTCATCGTACTGTAAAGCCAACATGGTAAGAATCCCCACCTCCACCACCAACCCTTCTTTGTTAGGTCTCTCGCATTGTACCTAGCATAATGCAGATAAAGAAAATACCATGGCCCGAGCAGGACACGAACTTACAACAGATACTATTACTCTCTGTGATGTTCAGTGCTCATTGTTAACTGGACAGGGTCTGAGATCAGCTGAGAGGCAAGTCTCTGGACATGCTCTGAGCCATGAACTTGGTGAGTTTAGGGTCTCCTTACAAGAGTCCTTGGGATTATTGGCTGGAAAGACTCACTTTAACTGTGGGTGCCACCTCTCCATGGGCTCAGGTCCTTGACTGAATAAAAAGGAGAACACAAAATGAGCAGCTGTGTGGCCTGCTCTCTGCTTCTCAACTGAGGATGCAATGTGACCAACCAGTGCAAACTCCTGCTGCCATGATTTCTTATCTTGTCACAGCAATGGGGAGAATGAGTACAGAAACTAGTACCCTGCATTTGAACCCTGGGCTCTATGGCATCTCTGTAACTAGTACCCTGCATTTGAACCCTGGGCTCTATGGCATCTCTATATATAGTATTCTACATTTGAACCCTGGGCTCTACAGTATCTCTATATATAGTATTCTACATTTGAACCCTGGGCTCTACAGTATCTCTATATATAGTATTCTACATTTGAACCCTGGGCTCTACAGTATCTCTATATATAGTATTCTACATTTGAACCCTGGGCTCTACAGTATCTCTATATATAGTATTCTACATTTGAACCCTGGGCTCTAAAGTTTCTCTATATAGTATTCTACGTTTGAATCCTGGGCTCTTACTGCAATGGAATTTTGTCACTTACGAGTATGAATGATTTCCACTGGTACTGTTTAGTCTGGAACTGCTATAATAAAATTGGGCGGGAATAATGAGAAGTTAGTTGAAAAGCTCTAATAGTCATTGACATACTGCTCCCCTTGTATTGAATGTGTGTGTCAGTGACTCACTATAGGAAGGTGTTTATAGCAGCCTGGCTTCTTTCTCGCTAAATATCGCCTCTGATGCAATGTAAATAGGAATCTAGTTATTTTTATGCATATAGTGTTCACAACTATAAGAAGTCTGTTTTGAGGGTTGTTGGAAGACATGCATGGGGTTGGAAAGCAGTTTGCATCTCTCCGTGTTCCGAGAGAGAGAGAGAGAGAGAGAGAGAGAGAGAGAGAGAGAGAGAATAATTCACTATTTGCTATAATTATGGGAGCAAACTTTGAAATAGAAAGAAAATTCTACTTTTTGGGGGTGAGCATAGAGAGACTCTTATACAAAGACGGGTTTAAGTGAATCAGGAGGTTATTGCATCTGTGGGATAGTCTACTTAACCACAAACTTCATTTTATTGTCAAGCCTGGAATACAGAAGTAAATTCACATAAAGCATACGTTAACACTTCCTTTTAGTGCTAACAATAAATTTTAATAGATTCTCCAAATTGCTTCGCAGGGTCTCATACATCTTGTTCTTGCCTCAGAGCAGATAATGTACATTGTTTTTCTAATCTCACATGTCCACACTGAGTCCGGTCTCTGATTACATGCATTGGGACTAAATTATTATTTTAGCAGTGATTAGATTGATCAACCTTATTGCATTGAGAAGATCACAGAAAAGGCTACATTCCTGCTGCTCCTTTACAGAAACGTGTAGTGTTATTTCAGCACGACAATAAAGAACAATTTAAGAGGAGTGGGGAGTGCGAAGAAAAGTCTATGTCAAATGGAGCTACATTTGATTCAATTATGGTCTGTGTCTTCTTGCATAGAGGAGTTGACTGATCACAAATTTTCTCTTCCATAAAAAGGGGAAAATGAGATGAAGTGTCTCTCCAGGCTGCATGGGGATGAAGTAATTATTCAATAGGTTCAAAACACAGTTACTAATATTAAATTAATAAAAGATAAGCATGGTAAGAGGATAGGACTGTACCGAAATAACTCTCAATTTTATTTAATGAGACATTTAAAAAAAAAAAACACTTCCAAAGTTTTCCTTCCATGTTGGCATTTGAAGAAAGCATGACAGACATAAAACAATCTATTTTGCTTGGTTATTAGGAAATTACTTATAGAGGAAGCTCACACAGCCAGGAAGGAGCTCAGCAAGTGGTAGAAAGTTTTAAAGCTACGGTATGTCCCCAGACAGCACTAGGATTTCTCCGCTGCCATCCGAAGCCCAGAGCTACCTGGGCAGCCTGAGTTCCCATGCTAACAGCTCTCAAGATGATAAACCTCCTGATGCTTTTACAAGGACATCACTGCTGTGTTGCTCAGCGAATCTGCTCTCATGATAATTTCAGTTTCTATCCGTGTTTTCAAACCCCCGCCATGGTTAGAAAAGCTAATAGTCATTTTTTTTTTTTTTATTGCTTGATTTGCCTGTGAATTCCCTGGCCATTTTTTATTCAGCACCGTAAAATTCTCTTAGGGGGAGGCAACTTGTTTTCAGACAACCTAAACAGATAGTGGCCTTGTCACGTAGGAACAACTAACAGCATTTACTAAATTGAAAGCCACAGTTTAATTGTTCAATAGTAGTGAACGAGACAATGCATACATTTTCATTTGTGTTCTTTGTTTTTGAAATTAATTAAGGAATTATTTACGTGTGTGCATGCCTGCATTTGTACGGGGCCTGCAGAGACCTGCGGGCTACACCAGAGAGACTCAGGAACTAGAGTTACAGGCAGCTGTGAAACATCTGGTATGGATGCTGGAAACCAAACCCAGGTCTTCTGCAAGAGCAATGAGTGCTCTTAACCACTGAGCCATCTCTCCAGCCCCGTAATATTTTCATAATTGATTCAAAACAATACATTGAATCAATAGCAATAGCATTTAATTCAATAATAATAAAATTTAATAGCAAGCCAATTTATATGCTAAATAGCACTATAATAGAATGATTTGATAAAGTTTTTGATAGAAGTGAGAAAAATGAACAATTTTTTAGTAAGAAAAAGATGTAAGTATTTACTAAGTTTATGGCAAGTTTTCATTCCTTTTGGGCACTGTTTAAAGAATGTTGGGTACTGTGTGTCTGAAAGATAGTAGTCAATGGTACCCACAGCACCATCCCACTTAGGGTGATGTTAAAATCAGAGAATGTTGAGGAAGAACTCAAGGAAGGTAATAATTAGAAAGTTGGAATTTTGGGTCTGTCAAATAAAAGTCCAACTCATGACACTTCCAGTCACATGCTCATTCTGTCTTCTTAGTAATTGTTTCTCAGAAGCTCCCTTGGTGTCTTAGAGTCAGCTTCATAATATTCTATGTTCTAAGTTGATGGACAGACTTTAAAACTCGAGTCTTCGAGAAGATATAAGTGTGTTGCATGAATTGAGTGAATGTTTGCTTTTTGAACTCAGTTTGTAGACCAGGCTGGCCTCGAACTCATGAAGATCTGCCTGCCTCTGCCTCCTAAGAGCTCAGATTAAAAGCATGTGCCACCACCGTCCAGTGTGGGTGTGTTTTTATAATGGCAGTAAAGACTTAATAATCGGTGTGGAATAAACAAAACAATACTACTACTGTCTAAGAAAAGAAAAAGGAAGAGAGACATACAGAAACACATATGTCTTAAACATAGCTATAAACCCAGGATTTACATTGAATCTGAGGGAAAAAAAATTAAAGACTACATTATTGTCAACAGAGATAACCAACTGAGACACAGAGATCTGCCTGTCTCTGCCTCATAGGTTTAACTGAGGAGAGGAGATCTATCCTGAATGCCTGACGGCAGCTGCCATGTGATCATCTGACCACAGCCGTCATGTGATGGCTCAGCCTCCTGTTGGCATATCTCTTCCCAGCCACAATTGAGCATACCCCTCAAACTGTGGGACACAATCAGGCCCTCAACCCATGAGCTGTTTTTGTTGGGGATTTGCTACATCGGCAAGGAAGAAAGCTAGTATAAATACTTTTACTTATTTGCATTTTTGCACGACTAATGCTCAAGTCTGCAAGCACGGTGGGTTTATAGATATGGCTGCAGAAATCAGCTTGCTTCACTTACAGCTAGGTAAATTACACTGCAAAGGATACGAATGTTTGATTACACATACAACCGAGAATCAGGGAGACTTTCTGTAGCCCTGAAACATGGAATAGGGATGGGAGTAAGTCACCCACAAAAGGAAATTTAATTGAACTGGATAAACATAAAGATTTAAAAAAGGAAGGTTGAATACACTTAAAAATAAATAAGAGAGTAAGGCATTTCTTAATGAAAATACAGGGGAAAATACAAAATGTGGATATAATGTTGTGTGTGAGATACTACGGATAGTGTAGGATTTCCCACTTGGCGGTCAGAAGGGGGTGAGCACAGTCAAAGTGATTTCACAGATGTTTCGTGGCTCTGACTAGAAAAGGTCCTGGGATGTGAGTCTGCTTGGCCTCCCTTCCTGGTTTTGCTACCAAAACGCAGTCTATTTGCTTGTTTTTGTTGAAAGGCGCTATTTCTAAGCTCAAGGCATTCTTATCCCTTGAAAAATCTAATTTCCCAGGGAGATTTTTCTTTATTTTAAATAGTGATGATGGTTGACCTCTACGGAAACCAGTCATTTGAGAGACTTGGTGCTGAAGCCACAGCCCTACGTGCTCCGTCTTCACTATAATGGGGGGACACCTCCTCCTTTATTGCCATCAGCTTTGAGAGCATAGGTCTATGGTGCTTGGTGCTTAGGAAACTGCAGTTTGCAGATGGAAGGAGTATCAGATCATTGCCCAGCAGCTGCAGAAAATCACCAGCTAATGTCCGAGGGCTTGACTTCGTGTGGGTGACCTGGATTGGGGTCTCCCGCTTCTGAAGAGCTTGTCTGTGACAGTTCAGAGCAGTGTTTAGTCTTTTCTTTGGCTTTCTGCTTTACTGGACAGACTGAGGGCTCCTTTCTGGTATGCCTGGCAGAGTGATTGGCAGCAGCACACGGAGCTCACAGGGAGAGCACTCTAAGCATTGTGGGCTGCAGCGGGTATTTCAGAAACACAGACACCAGCGGACACTTACTTGTTTGTTTTCAATTTCAAGGACTCGGACTCTGATTAAATACTTGAAAATTATTTTCAGAGAACTATATTTACTCCATTGATTTAAGAATAAATTACAGGGCAAAATATTTGGATAATGCAATTGTACTTATCAATCTATTTACTGATATGGTAGCTCAGAGGAGAAAAAAAAAGTCCCTTTTATTTCAAATATAAAATTATGTGTAAAATCTTTAATGAGTTTCCTTAACATACATGTTAGGCTTCAGTGCATCTGATAAAAGAATCTTGTGTGTCCGTGATGGATGTAACATTGATAACTATCTCAGACTCAGGTCTTATCCTTTATGCTCAAGTATCAAGGGTCTTAACTCTGAACTACGTCATCACTGTGTGAAAAACGTGGCACTGAAAAGCGCTCTGTCAGTTTAAAATAGCTTACAAAGTAACACGTTGGTTAGATTCAGATGACCTTTTCCCCACCCTCTCTCCTGCCTCCCATTTCTCTGCTCTCATTCCAGCGTAAACTTTATCGCCCTTAGTAATCCTCCTGGTACATTTCCATCACTTCCCGTCTACTATTCCCGTCTACTACCCAGCCCTGTCCAGCCCCCGCCACATACACGCACGCCCCTTTCAGGTTCCTGTCTCCAAAATCATCATTTACGACAAAAAAAAAATAACATCTAGACATTTCAGATCATAAAAACAATGAAGCATCCATCCTTCCTTTTCATCTCCTCACTCAAATACAATTGAAAACCCTGGACGACTCAACAAGCAAACATAGACAATTCTGAAGGAAACAGGCAGATTGCCCAGGGATCTTAGGATGCAAGCAAGGATACCACCAGGACTCTCTAGGTTTACTTTGTCAAGGTCGTATTTCAGGTGTGTATCCAGGCAGCTCAGCCCGAGGCAGAAAACAGGTAAGAAAATCCCATTCCTTCTGGGGAAGAGCACCAGAGAGCTGGGAGCAGCCTCATCATGAACACTGTTTGCAAGGATGATACATTTAGCATTTTACCTGCAGCATCACCAATAGCACACAAAAAGACTGACTAGTTCCTTGTCGGCAGTGGCAGCTAAAGCACCCGTACGGGTGACATCACTAAAGGATGGCCTATCCCTGGCCTACCCTGCCAGTCTGTATAGGCAGAGATGGAAAGTCAGGTAGAATACTTTCCATCTATAGATCTAGTTCCTCACATCCCTGCTACAGACAGCCTTGAGGGTTCGCTTGATTACAAGTGGCCCTGGAAGCTTTCAAGTCAGAAGTAAGCAAAATTCCATTTTAAGGGCTCAAGAAGCTAAACTGCATTGGAACAAAAACACACAAAAGAGACCAAAGCTTACTTATGAAATCGAAACAAGGACATTGCTTAAGCAAAGATTTTACTTCATGATGTGGGTGGGATTGCCCTCTGTATGCTGTGAATATGTTTTATTACCATTGGTTAATAAAGAAGCTGCTTTGGCCAATGACTTAGCAGAGTAAAGCAAGGTGAGAAATCCTAACAGAGATATATAGAGAGAGGATAGATGGAGTCAAGAGACATCAGCCAACTACTGAGGGAACAAGACATGTAGAAAATCAGATAATGGCATGGCCTCATGGCAATACATAGACTAACAGAATTAGGTTAATTTAAGATGTAAGAGCTAGTTAGAAATATGCCTGAGCCATTGGTAAAGCAGTGTTGTAATTAATATAGTTTCTGTGTGATTATTTGGGTTTGGGTGGCCAGGAAATAAAAGTGCAGTCTCTGCTTACAAAATAGCACCCAACGTTCAGCAACACACATCCATATAAAGCCTAAGAAAGCTTAAAAAATGGGCTTCTAGACCCACAAAAATGGGAGTCTGTATTTTGGTAGCTGTATTTTTTTTTAATTAGCTGTTTGCTGGTGGTGAGCAGAGGCACAGCTCCTTTAAGAGAAGGCTTCTTGACTCAGCGTCAGCAGCAAAAACTGCACAGCTTCTTTAAGAAATGGCTTCCTGGTTCATGCCGGTTGCACAAATGTCTCTGGCTCTTTCAGGAGGTCCTGCTACAGAGCACTTGAAGGGGGTTTATGAGCAGCATGCTGCTAGTTACTTGGCGGTGGCATGGGCCAACTGCTCCCTAGAGTTGGGGTGGTAAACACGGCTCCCATGTTGAAAAGCCAAGCAGGGTGAAAGCAACAGGCAAAGCAGGTCTGTTCCTAGCCATGCCTGCTTAACAGCTTAGCACAGTGACCAAAAAAAAGAATTGCGATATGCAATAAAGATACATTCAGACAAACATAAACCTCTGAGTTGGCCATAATGTGTTTTCAAACGTACATAGGCTTAAGAGAAAAAGAACATGGATATAGGCAGCTATAGAAAGAAATAGCTTTAAAAAATAAAACAAAGTCTTTAAAGAGACAGTAAAAGTAATATAAAAAGTCCCATAAAGATGGAAAATAAACAGAGAGTATGGGTTATGTATAATATTGTGTTTTCTTCGAATTTTTGACTGTTAATGAGCTAACTACAGAGAGGCATTTCATTTTACAGGTTACTAAGCTAAACCAACATATATATTTTATAGGTATCTTGACATCAAAATTTGAGTCTAAGAATATGTTACTTTGGAAAAGCTTCCCAGAGTATGAAAACCTATGGATTAATTCCAGGCTAATGTAGTTTGACGCAACAAGACCCCTGAAAGGTCTCTGTGAACTTTAAAAATACTTAGAAAACTATGCCAAAATGTCCAAAATAGTTATTATAAATGTTGATTTTTCATTTTAAAAGGGTTGGTTATAAATGGCTAACGGTCAGTCAATTTCTTTCTAAAAGAAAGGGCAATATGATATAAAATGAATACACTGGTATGAACTTTGGTTTATTGATACAACTTTAAGGTCAATTTTGTTATATGTCTATTTCTACTCTTCCTTAAGGTATTATGTTTGTATAATACCTTATATTTGTATAACACCTCATTTAAAACTATAGTGTGTAATTGAAAATTACGGACTAATAGATAGTCATCTATAATATCAAACTTGTCAGTCATCTGTAATAGTCAAACTGTCACAAGTCAGTTATAAGGACGTGGCGAAGGGACAGGCAGATAGTTCAGTGTGGAAACATGCTTGCCATGGATTATGACGGAATGAAAGTCCTTAAAAACTCACATTCAAAAAGAATTTACCGTATAGAAATTTTGAAAGAAAAAGTAACATAAATATCTTATTAAGACATAGATTGAAACAGTGGTATTAAAGCTGTGTTTATATAATTTATTCACCAAATTCAACAATGTAGAAAATGCGAACTAATTTTTCTTATATGACTATGTAGAAGAAACGGACCGTTTCCTATAAAGCTACCGATCACCCAAACTAAAATAGGATGAAATATATGACCTAATTCTTTCCATTATGCTCAATGCAACTGAATTTCCAATGAAAATTCCAGTAAGAATACTGCCTGGCCAGCTGAACATCATTAGTCACTTAAAGAATAGCTAAAAACTATGGGGTACCTTCTCTTACAGAAGGAGAAAGAGTGAGATCTCTCACCTTGGTTGTCACCTTGACACACCTACGAAGACAGAGGGAACCTCAACCGAGTAACTGCCTCCATCAGCTTGTCCTGTAAACATGTCTGTGGGGGCAGGGCAGCTCACTGGGCAGGGTGCCATACCTGGACCTGCAGACCTGGACTACAGAAGAATGGTAGCTGACCATGAAGCTCTGAGCCCCTGGTAAGCAGTGCTTCTCTCTCGTCTGACTTCTCTTGGTGAGGGACTGCAACCTGAACCAAAGCCTTTCCTTACCAAGTGGCTTCTAAGTGTGGTATTTGTCACAGTGACAGAGAGTAGCTAGCACTTGGGCAAAGCTAGGCAGTGGACTGCTTGTCTTGCATGTGCAAGTCCAAGACTCGTACTGAAAAGGAAAACAAAAAACAAAGCTTCATCAAATCACACGTACTCACTGTATGTGGCCGGGATCACTGTGATATGAAGGTCAGATCAAAGTGTACAAAAAAGGAAAAAGTAGAGGTCAATGCTGTGCACAAACACAGACATCACATCTTCAATAAAATATCAGCATATTAACAAAGCAGTACGCCATGCCCAAGTTAGGCTTAACAAAAGTAAGGGTTCAATATTTCAGAATAAAAATATAGTAGAAAATACAATATAATATAAATAAAACGTATCAACAGTTCCAATTGGAAATAAAAATATTGTGTAGGTAGAAATCTTATGGAATCTAACAAAGGCTTCTATAGTTTACACATGAATTTGGTCAAACTATGCAAAATGGACACATCAAAATCAATTGTTTTTATACATGTTAAAAGTGAATATTGTCAAAATGATATTAAAACATACTACTATGTATGTCTCTGATAAATGGAAAGCCTACGTATATACTAAAAACACGATCAAACTTATTTTCTGGAAAATTAAGAAAGCACTGATGAGAGGATCAAATAAGACATCAACAATAAGAATTATTGTGCCTATAGACTGGAACACATATTATTAAATATATTAATTCTCTCCATATTGACTTATAGATTCATTGTAATTCCTCTCAGAATACCAGTAAGATTGTCTTCAGTCATAGACACTCTAAAAATTATATGGACAAGTAGGAAGTCTAATAAATAAAGCAACTTGACCAAGAATAAAGCAGAAATGACCACTGTGTGTGGTTAAGGCTGACTAGGTAGCTACAGAAATCAGGAGAAGACGACACGGGGGACAGAACCTCACATGGATGGGCGGGATGTAAGATGCATGTCAGAGCACACGGGAGGGAAACTCGCCTTTCAACACGGCTGCTCTCTGGGCATCCTCAGACAAAAGGAAAATGAAAGAACCATAGCCTTAGACACTGAATAAATTAACTGAACGGCAGACCACCTGCATATAAAACTGGCCAGTATTTACAAAGACCACGAGAAGACCTTGGGGCCTGGGCTCGCTGATTCATGAAAGGTGATCTGAGTGGGACTCGTTAAAATACAAACATCTGCACAAGTCCCCGTGCAGAGGATGAATGGACAGATTGCCGACAAGAGCAAGGTGTTTAGTGAGAGCGTATCCAGTGAAATCATTCATATCTAGCATCAAAATAATTCACATCCATGTGACAAAGTGGAACTCAGAAGAAAACAATTAAAATGGACAGAGCCATGATGTGGTATTCCACTGTTTAATACTTGCAAATGACAAGATGCTTGATACATCAGCCATTAGGGGGCTTCTAACTGACACACCATCAGAATGGCCAAGATAAGAAGAAAATGCCCTGACCACCACATAATGGCAACAAATATTTTTTATAGTAACACACTTCCAAGTTCTTAGCAAGCTCTTCAAATTAAAGATAGGTAAATATAAAACTGATTTGATGACAACGAACTTGAGAAATTAGGATTTATTAATTATTGAAAAGAACCAAACGAGTAAGCAAGTCAGACTTCCTATATAAAGACAGAACGGCCAATCAAAAAACAGAATCTAGAATTCAAGTATAACTTCACTCATGCTAATTTTATAAAACTCATTTAAGAAATGACCAGAACCTTAGTTGTATTTTCTATCATTTTTGAAGGACAAGTTCCTCCTTTTGAAAAAAATCTGTATTTAATAGACACTACCAAGCATGACATTTTCATATTCATTCTTAGCTATCTTTTAAAGACAAAGTTCAAAGGACTAGTTAGTTTTAGGTAAATAAATACAAGCTCATGGAGGCGGTTGCTACAGCTGACTTCTTTTTCTGTAGTAACCCATGGAATCTCACTCATAATTCAGACACTGAATTCAGAAAGGAGCCCATCTAGTCAGCTGAGGCAGAAGTAATTATTATTTTGTGAAATTTTAGAGCCATTTTTTTAACAGAGTACAGGGGAAAACATCAACCTATTAATATCAGGCTGGCACTAGTTAGATGGACAATTTTAACCCACACGGATTTGTTCTCTTTCAATTCTCCAAGAACCTTAGAGAAGCCCAACGCCGTTGAGGTAGCTGTTGAGGTAGGACAGCTCTTCCCTCCACTCCCTCCACCCCTGTTGTCCTTGTCGTCTAGGAAGCTGCAGGCTGAGTACCATCTAAAGGAGCTGAATTGACAGCGCAAGAAGCAATCCTTCTTGCAGAGGAAGCCAAGTCCTTTTGGAAGAACGGATTCTCCTCCTACAGATAGGAATCACCATGGAGAATCATCCCCTCGCACGAGAGGCTTTGGAGCAGTTGCTCCTGGCTGCCCAATGACAGAATTTCTTCTGAACCTATATAGCACTGGGGGATGCTACTGAGCTGAGTTGTATGTCAACGTAAAGAGAACTGGTCCATAGGCCACTTTATTTTGTGTGCGTGTGTGTGAGTGTGCGTGTGCGCGTGTGCCTGTGGGGGCGTGCTTGTGTGTGCAGGTCAGCATGTGTGTGTGTGTGCACATGCAAGAGGCCGGAGGTTGCCACCAATTATCTTCCTCCACCAGTTACCACCTTGCCTTTTGAGACAGGCTCTTTCACTGAACCTGGAGCTCCGTGATTCAGTTTGATTGACTGGCCAGTGAGCCCCTGGGATCGATCCATCTCCACCTCCCCTGTGCTGAGGTTACAGGCGAGGACTATTTCTGTGCTCAGTTGCTGTGAATCAAACTCTGATAGTCATGTTTGTATACTAAGCCCTTTGCCAACCGACCTTTCTCCCGGCCTCCAAGGGACTCTCCTACTCGGTGTTCTTGTGGGATTTGTCACGATAGGAGCAGCTATGATTGAACGTGTCTCAGGAGAAGCACGGCACTGCTGATTCTGAGGGTGAAATATGATGGTATTTTACATACGGTTTAACCAGTTTTGAATCCAAATTACTCAGTGGTTAACCCCCCCCCCCATGGCGTTTTAAATACAACTGTGTTGGATTACTAAACAGCACTCCCCCAAGCTCTATTATTAGACTCCAGTAGTAGGTGGAGACTTTCTTCTGCCTTGCAGACTGGTACTAAAAGTCCCAAACTGCACAGCGGCTATGACAGATTCTCAGAGCACAGTGACTTTGGTATTTTAAAGGATACTCTGAGAAGGGAGTTGCTGTTATGTTTACTGGGTGTATTAGCTTTCAAATTAAAAGGGCCAAGTTGATTGCTTTCCTGTAAACAGAGAAAGCATTCATTCCGTACAGACTCAAATGAGAGCAACCTTTCTTCCCTGATACCAAGGAGAAATGTTCTTGGCCTATTTTCTCCCCACGAGGATCATTTGAGTCAGTTGAGAACGCCTCCCATTTTTCTTTCGCTTAGCTCCCCATTATAGCTGACAAGGAATTTGGCACCTGTGTGAAGAGATGTGAAGATGTATATATTAACAGATCCACAGCAAATACTCATACACACGTAACACTCAAGCTTGGGCGTTTCGGAGGTTGCTATGGTGCTGCGTACCCATAACGCCAGCACTCTGAAGCATGAGGCAAGAAAATAGTGAGGTTGAGACCCATCTGGACTAGGTTATGTAATGAGATTGTTTCTTTCCCCCAACCCCCATTTAAAAATGACTACACTTAAATTTCCTCTTCCAGGTAGGACTGATCTATGTGAAAATCTGGGTGAAATGCCAGAAAAGCAAAGGGATCAAGAACAACCTCCCCGACAAGGCAGCATGATATGGTTACCTAGGAAACTCAGCTTTGAAATGTGCTCGATCCAGTTACAACACACACACACACACACACACACACACACACACACTCACACCCCTTCCAAAAATTCTCATATAATGTTTGAGTAGGTTTACATTTTGTGGTTGTTCATAGCTAATAGCTATTCTTGGCAAAATGTGTCCCGCAGGCTGCAGGTTAGAGAGAAAGTTTAAAATTCTGTGTAGTGGAGAAACCTGGTGAGATTTGAGAAGATGTCCAGCTCCTCATAGTGACCTTAAAAATCTGAATTCAGACCTGTTTTGTGAAGAGAGGCCGTAGAGGTGAGGGACATGATCAGGAATCCCCAGGGACCACAGTAACAAAGTACAGCATCTAAACAGGTTGTTCCAACCCTCATGCAACCCCCAACGCTTGTCAAGTTCAGACAACACAGAGTCTGCAGGCGTATACACACAAAACTAAGCCAACATTCCTGAAGATTAAAAACAAAACGAAACAGAACAGAACAAAACAAAACAAAAAACCCAACAAAAACAGCTTAGATTATCTACAGTACTACAGCTGTGAGAAAAAACATTTAATATTAATATTAGTGTTGAAGACCTGCCGAGAGAAAGACACCACGTGATGGACAGACTAAAGCTCATCCTAGGTATCAAATCCAGCCCACTTTTAATTTTATGCCGTCTAAGAGTAAAGTTTATTTATTTTAAATAGTTAACGGGGAAAAGGTAAGATCACTTTGTTACACGAAAGCTCACAAAAGTTATATTTCTTTGTCTACAAGTAAGGGTTTCCTGGAACACAGTCCTGACCTTCATATCATCACACTGACTGCTGTAGCCAAATGAATGCAAAGATGCTGGGGGACCTTTGCAGCCTGAGACATGTCCTCTCTGGCCCCCTTTCAGACAGTGTTTGCCAGGCTGCGCTAGGCTGTTAGTTGAAAACTCTGGCCCACAAACGCACAGAGAATGAGGACAAACCAGAGATGGACCGTGGCTCACCAGAGCTCAGTCCAACTTCAGACTGGCTCCTTTCTAGATTAGATTAGAGCATCTGACAGCGACTCTCTCTGCCTGGCAGAGGAAGAGGCTTCTGCACTGGAGGAAGCTGTCACCACGTGGAAGATCTACGGTTTAATACACATTTTACACACATTCCAGAATTCAGAAAAATCACACCAACCTCGTGTGTCTGAGCTGATTGTGATGCACAATTGGCGGCCCCCTGAAGCAACCCCTTAGCATTTCAAACACTCTGTAGTAATTCATGTTATTTAAAGAAAAGAAAAATAAAACAAAAGAGACAGTATTACCCTAAAGCGCTTTTCTTGGCAAGAAAATATAAATTATGTATCCAGAACAGTAGCGTTCAAATGAAATAAATGGGCGTTTCTAAGGTCCAGCATCCTGGTCTATGAATTCTTTTGTAGAAAATGCAAACCAACAGTAACTGACTAGCACTGGGACATTTTGACCAAGTGGTCTCCGGGTCTCATTTTCCAGAGACATACAATTGTAGGCATTAGCATTATGTTCAAGCGTCTACCATTCAGAGAACCCAGATACATATAGATGTGCAAAAAGTTAACACTGGAACATGGTAAAATGCACTATCTTGTTTGCACATGTCTCCTAGGACACAGAGAGTTGATCTTAGTCGTTTATTTTCAACGAAAAGAGCAACTCAAAGGAAGCAGACAGCTGAGAAGTGCAGGATTCACAAGCTAAAACGCTGATAGATTCATTCGAATGAGGAGATACTAAGGCTGCACATTTGTGCCCACGTAAATTGTGACTCTCTGACATATCGCATAAGGTGATGCTGACCTACAGTCTATCCCAGTTTGTAATACTTGACTTAGTGGTATCAATGCAATATAACTTAATTGTGCTAAAAGGTCAGATTATAGAATAATTAATAGGCTACATCCATGCACAGTTTTGTTCTGAAACAGTAACAGATACAACTATAAAAAGAAGGTAAAATATAGATTTGATTATATTGGTTATATGTACATTTATCTACACAGAAAATTGAATGTTTTAATCTTTAATTTAACTTGGTAGCATGTTTCTCCTGCTTTTATAATGGGAACCCAAAATATTATCTCAGAAAGTTAGGGCTATTGTTAAGAGAAAAGAATTTTTAGAATGAGAGATAATATTTTTTAACTTAAAACAGACTTTGAAAAAGTTTAAATATTCTCCATCCCTCTTGCCAGCTTTATGTGCCCATCAGTGATATATACTCTCACACAGGGCTCTAAAAACTTGACCCGAGAAAGGCTGCGAATGTAGACAGATAATAAACCAACAAGGGAGTCTACTGTTTACTTTGAGTAAATGGTAAAGAACTATTTTAACATTAACTACACATTTTTTTAGAAATGACAAGGCTCCTAATTGCAGATGTCGCCTGTGTAATTTACTAATTTTGAGACAGGGCTGGCATTCATCTAGGACTCTGTTTAAAAACTTCTCACACAGGCACAGCCCGCTTTTAAGCAAGCCCCTGGAACACAGCAAGGACCACCTAACACACTCATGCAATTATTTGTTTTGCTGAACTGCCTGTTTATAGAATAAAATGATTCTTTTCAACACTGGCTTCTTCCTAACTGGCAGAACATCGCTGCCTTTGAAGGGGACCGCCAGGGCTATTTACAGTTGTGCGTTCCACAGTTCTCTGAGTCCTCTCTGACTTTAGCGAAAGACCAGAATCCTCAGAGAGACACACCGCACACCGAAAGTCCTTAGTAGGTGGGAGAAAGTCAGGCCCGAGGTCAAAGAGAACCCGCAGAAATGACAGAGAGGAGATGCTCCGGCAGCGTCTCCTCGGAGGGACAGGCAAACACATGGCCCGCGGACGGGGCCGAGTCCCCCTCTCTCCAGCAGGAAACAGTACATGTAGAGCCGGTTCCAGCCAGATCATTACCTCTTTACATAAGAACCTCTCTTCAGAATTCACAAACATCCTCAAAGTGCACTGCTGATAAAAACATAAAAACTTAATAACCTACCATTTTCTTTGCACTCTTCTGGAGGTTTAGCCTTTTTCGCAAGCCGTGGATCCAGCCATGATGTTGTCTTTGTGTTATGGCTGAAAAGAGAAGAGATCACCCTGAAAAGACACATACTAAAAGGAATCGAGTCTATTCCTTAAGAAGGAGAAGAAGAAGAAAAAAAAAATAAGCCGGGTTAGTCCAACAAAATTGCAATCGATACACTTAATTTGCTTACTGGTTCTAAGTAGCCCTGAAGGAGGTGGAAGAGGAATTGTGCAAGGCAGCTGTAAATTTGGCAACCTCAGCTCCCTGCCCTCAAAGCAGCTATTTTTATTAAAATCAACTAGAATGTTGCCAAGTTAACCTCATTGAAAATGCAGAACTCATCCAGCGCGAAAGGAATTTATTACAAACACAGGATTCTCCAGTTGGGAAAGCAGAGTCCTGACGCCCTGACACCGTTTCCTGCCTTTTCTGCAGAAGCGGTATTTTCATCCTAAGCCACGCTGTTCATAAACAATGTATTTGCTAACTGCGGCACGGGCGAAGTGATTCAAATTACAGAGTCTTCCCGGGCCTCCTCCATTTTCTCCAAAAGTGATTAATAGCAATTTCATTTACACAGATTAAGCTAGCTTACTCCTAAACACTGTTATCCCAGTCTGGAAGGGAGTAGATTAAAAAAAAACTCTCTGCATTCTAAATGTTTCCGAAATGGAATTTCTAGGAACAGGAAAAAAAAAATCTTGTTTAGGGAACAGAAAATATTTTCTTGTCCTTACTTTGGAAATCAAGAAGCGAGAGAGACGTTCCTGGAGGAGACTTTCTTAAAGGGGTGCTGGATCCTTGTGTTGGGGCCACCTGGTGGACTTGTTAGCAATATATTCTGGATCTTCTAAGAAGTACCAAGTTTTGGTCTTTGTGGAGGAGGGGAAATACAATATGGCGGCAAGTGGTTGGTACAAATCTCTGCCATTGATGGCTAACCCCCATGGTGCTTAGGCATTATAATTTAAGGAGTACACAACAGCTCAACCTGTCAATAGAACTAAAATGTGGACTCTGTATAACTGTATCAAGGGAGCTCATGGGACAATGGGCAAAGAAGTAGGAATTTAAGATTTATGAAAGCTTCGAGAAGAGAACGTGCGAAGTAACGGGGTACTGGGAAGTGAGGTTTGCAAAGAGTAAAAAGGCAGGTGAAATAGAATTAGGCCCAGGTCACAGTGTGCTTTGAATAGAGATGGAGATCCATGGAGATCAAGGTGTTCACGGGGACATAGATTTTGTAGATTTTTTTTTCCTCTGGTTATAGCCAAACCTCAGACACTAGCTAGGCCATCAGATGTACTGGTAGTAAGGATCAGAAAAGTCTCTTACAGGGTGCAGTTATTAATAGAATCATGAAACTGTTTACTACAACACAAAGGCGATTTCAAGCCAGGACAAGGGGGATGGGGGGGGTGGCGCTAAGGTGGATTTTGAAAAGCCATCCTGAGGTATCCAAGTATTATTTGAGCAGCATTTTCTAGACGGCTGTCCTTTGATTGCTTACGAGAAGAGCACCTCTGAGCCGTGCCCTACTTGGCTTCCCATTGCTGTGACAAACACTGTTGTCCAAAGGAACTCTGGAGAAGAAAGGGTTTTGGCTTACATTTCCGTTACAGCCCAGAGAAGTCACGGCAGGATCTCGAGGCCGGAACTGCAGCAGAAACCATGAAGGACTGCTGCTTTCTGGCATGTTCTCTGCGGTTCCCTCAGTCTTCTTTCTTCGACACCCAGGACCACCTGCCCATGTATGGCTTCTCCCTGCCAGGGCCCTCCCATATCAACCAATCATCAATAAAGAAAATGCCCACAGGCTATTCTGAAGGAGGGCACCCCAACTGAGGTTGTGCCCTCTACCCAGATGACTGTAGTTTGGGTCCAGTTGACAAACGTCCAACAAAAGTCCTCAAAACTAACTAGCACAGGCGTCAAGACCCATGAGTGATGAAAATCCAGATCCTGAAGAAAATCCGCTTTTCCTTTCGCCACGCATGGGAGCCAAGGAGAAAATATTGACTGTTACTCCCGTCAAGTGTGTGAACCCTTCAGCGACAGACACACTGAACAGAACTCTAATCCAATCAGGTAATGCCTGTAATTGACCAAAACGCAAATCACCTTGCACGTTTGCCAGCTTCTACTGTCCCTCAATTTGACTTCTATGAAGTCTGTTGGTGCCACGTTTCAAGAGGTTTGGAACTACTGGGGACACGTTCTGGTCCCAGCCGGATGTCAACATAATCCTTTCTTTTCCTCTGCATTGAGGTTGAAGTTTGGAATATCCGTAATGTGGGGGTCAGAACGCTGGCAGTAGGCATGCTACTATCTCTTTATAATAGAAGAGTGCCACCGGCCTCAGGGGAAAGTGCACAGGATCCTGTGTGTGCATATGTGTGTGTGGGCGTGGGGTGGGCACACATGTGTGTTCATGTCCATGTTTGTATCAGGTAGAGGAATACATTGGGAGGTAAGCAGGAGACAGAAATGCCTCCCCTTGTGACCCACCCTTGGCTTTTTCAAATTCTTTATTCCTTTTGGAGGAAAGTAATTTCTAGGTAAAAGCCAACATATCTATGGAACATTTTCAGGAGCCATTAGTGTGCCTCCACGGGGGTCAAATTACCATTTCTATCCCACAGTAGTGCAGTCTCCAATACGGGCTAATTTAGGAGAGAGCCGTGAGTGTCCCAGCTTTCCTGAGTTTATATAAAGCATTTCATTACGGAATGAGGTTTTAGGTTGAACTGGAGTTGGCAGTGTGTCACTTTAATACATTTTGACAGATTGAGTCTCTTATAGTTAACAGTATTTTTAGCTGTTCTTCAGAAATGATTCTGAAAGAAATGTGGGTAGTAGTTACCTCCAGTAATTGTCTTAAACATCACATGAAGACACAGCACAGTATTTTTCAATAGGGGCTCTTAGCAGCCTTGTAATTTGCATGCTCCTCCAAGATGCCTTACAAAGGGGATATTTTTAATGCATTTGAAAGACAGCACACTAAACAGCTTTCCCTCTTCCCTTCAATTTTGTATTTTAAACCTTAATAATTCCATCTGAGGGTAGGATTTAATGCTGGTCAGGAAACCGCACAGAATGGAATCACTGAGAGTCCCCCCTCCCCACCTCACCCCAATCTGAATGCTATCTTTTCTCGAATTCAAGGAAGGCATTTCTTTTCACTTCCCTAGCTAGGGCAGATTTAGGTGCTTGGCATCAATTTCCTACATCTATCCAAGACGTGCGCCACCAAAATGACATGAAAAGGAAACACTAGCGCCGTATAATCCTACACGGTGCTCTCCATAGATGGGCTTATTATTCATACTGTGCTTGGATGGAGATGGACCTATCTGGGTTCCATTTGCACAGAGACTGTTCTTATTCTTGTGGGTAAATGGAACGTGCATTTCCAGGAGCTTTGAATCACAGTAATGTCTCGATTTACATGTCACTAGAGATGAAGCTAAACGGCCGTGAAAAGAACCCATCAGCTAATCCATGCAGGTTTAGTTGATGTCACATGTAATAATCTGGATGAAAATCTAAAACAAATGGTTCGTCCTGTATATCTACCCCAGATTCTAACGTTAAACTAGGCACCGCCGACTATAAGAAGCCCGGAACTGGACTTTCACTCAAATGCACGACTCTAGTTTAAATTCATATCAAGATACCCTGGAAGACACACACAGATTGACCTGCAAGTGGATTGGGGATACCCATACACCTTGTGACCTTAACCTTTGCCAAGCTGATGAAGCAGTAGGGTAAGTGATAACGGCTCATCTTCTCACATCAAACACGCTTCATGTCGTCTGGAGAAGCTACCGATAGTGCTGTAGTCACGGCGGGGCAAAGCCAGACACCACCTCTTCCTTCTGATCGTTCCTTCTCACCTTTTACCGCTAAACAGCCTTTGTGGAGGAAACTCTGGTCCATTTTGGACGCAGAAGCCGAGGTTGGCAGCCTCAAGGGGACTTGGATGACAGTTGCATGGAACGGTAGGGATTGATGTAAACCCAGATTGAAGGGAACCCCACACCCATGTGTTGTTTCTGCTTTTCCTCGGAAGAAGTTTCTCTCCTTCCCTCTGGTCATTATCAGGGATCTAGTTCAATCTCCTGCCAGTCATTCAGAAGAAAACATCCCATATTTTTGAAGGCTGTAATCCCTAAACTCTCCTGAACGTGCTGATTGCCCTGTACTCGGCAGGCATTTGCTCTATTAAATTGCATGTGCCTAGAGGTTCAAGAGAGCGTGTGGGCCGAGCAGGCAACAATAACTCCACTAGAAAAATGTTCTTCCCACCAACTTAGCTTCTCTATTCAAGTCACTGGCAAATTAAATTTTATTCCTTCAAAGCTGGCTTTCCCACCACTGAATAAAGCCCCTTAAAGAACTCATATCTGTATAGTTTGCATATGAATATTGGGTCTTGGGAGTTCTATCCAAGATTGTACTAAAGTAATGGCTGGAGCTGGAGCTCAGGGGTAAAGGGTTTGTCAAAAAAATTAAGTTAACGAAATGATGCTATTACCAGCCACAGCATTCGTCAGAAGCAGAACTTAAAATGTTCCCGCAGTTCATCCCGTGTTTTCTCCCCATTCTGTGTTTCTCCCTTGTCTTACTTGTTTCTCCAGTCAGCATACAAACCCCGTTCTTAGGGCTACACAATGAACCCTTCCCATTCTCTTCCCGTTTCCCGCCCTTTTCTTCTGTCTTTCTGCATATATTGTTACCTGGACTGAAACTTATTTCCACGACTGTATGAGTTTTGGAATTGTTTTCTTTTACAATTTAAGTTTGATGTGTGCACGGATGCAATGCTTCTTCCTGCTCTCCAGAAAAAGATCAGCAGAGGTTGCGACAAGGGCTTCTTGAGATGTGTACACGGACATTCACGCTTCAGGACTGCTCGTTAGACAGATCAGAGTAAGGATAACTCAGACTGCTGACTATAGCTTACTAAAATCTGAGCAAAAACTGTTTTAAGGCATATAAATTTCTTCCATCGTATGCTGTATTAGTAAAAAAACTCACTTATCTCAGTTACCCCATTTCCCAAAGACTTTATCTGTCTTCGATATTATTATTAAAAAAGGAACCAATAGAGGCTTAATATACATAATGATTAGATTGGATACATGCTATTGTTAATCAACTTTGGATATTTTTGCTTTAAGATGCTATTTATTAAAAGTTTCACTGCTTTTCATATTCAGACATAAGCAATACAAAGCTATTATCAATGGCCCCTATGAGAAATGCTTCTCAAACAATATTCCTAAAATTTTTTCATAAGAATATGAGTATATGAATTTATATCTCATCTCTTTTCATGAATTTAGCAAATATTTTTAAAGAAATTATATTATAAATATTGTTTTCATTATTAGAGATATAAACTTAACATTTTGTGACTGGAGATTAACCAAGAATCTTGTGCAGGCACAGGAAAACAGGTATGAAGGGAAAATATAAAGTGTATCCAATATTTTATAAAACATGTACCAAAGTAAGTCCAAGCTTTGTGCCTGGAAGTAGTGTACCAAGCCTATTTTTGTTAGTTTATATTTCTTCCCATACATTTCTGAAATATTTTATCTTCTAGGTAACAACTGAAATATTTGTTTGCTGGACCTAATTAATGATGATTTACTTAAACTTAACAAGATACAGAAATAGCAACAAAAAGAAATATTGTGTATGTGTGCCTCTGTGTGTATACCCCTCTCTCCCTCCCTGCTTTTCTCTCTCTCTTCTTTCCTTCTCTGTCTCCCTCCTCCTCCTCCTCTTGTTCTTCTTGTTCTTGTTCTTCTTGTTCTTGTTCTTCTTCTTGTTCTTGTTCTTCTTGTTCTTGTTCTTCTTCTTCTCCCTCTCCCTCTCTCTCTCTGTCTCTCTCTGTCTGTCTCTGTCTCTGTCTCTGTCTCTGTCTCTCTCTCTCTCTCTCTCTCTCTCTCTCTCTCTCTCTCTCTCATTAATTCCTGGCACAGATTTTAAAACCATACAAAGCTGTAACATTTTTTCACATATGTGATTCCAGTTTCAAAACCTTACATTAAAAATGCATTATTTAAGAAGACACAATATCCACACCATTTTTGAAGATGTAGTAAACAAATAGGTTCTTGTTGCCTCTTTTTTTTTGTTTGTTTGTTTGTTTGGGTTTTTTTTTTGCCAAAGGAATTGTAGCCTCTTTTGTGTCCGTGTCTCAACTGACTCCCAACAAAGAAGCAATGTAATAGGATTCCCAAAGCATGTCAGTTGAGATTAACCCCATGGCTACTCTTCTCTATGGAACATTCAGCCTCTGGGATAGGGTATTTCTGCTCAAGAAAGGCACTGAGCACAAAGTGTTTGTAATATAAGAGTTCACTCTGGCCAATGTTTGCTTACATATTGGAGGTAGGATGGAATATTGAGAACAGCTTTGCAGGGTAACAGCTATTGGATTTTGAGAAGGCTAATATATTCAAAGCTGCCTCAGAACCTTGTCTATAAAATGAGGACCAGTCAAGCCCATTATAAGGTGGCTAGGTGATGCTACATGCAAATTAGACACCACGATAGATCTTTGAGGAGCAAGGTTCCTGGAGACAGACTAGACTGCATGCAACCGTGAACCTCATTAGCTTTTTGAATACTGTGTTTCAAATTGTTCATGACACACAACATGTCTACAGTAAATATTTGTTAAATAGGAATTCTAGCTCTATCTTTCCCGGGTACATAGCTTCTTGGCAAGTAGCTACTAATTTATGTAGGCATCACCTTCATAATGTGAGAATTAAATGAACAGAGTGTGAATGTTTAACGTATTAGCTATTTTTGTTAAGGTAATCTAAACATAGCCTGGAAAAAAATGAGCATTCTCTATCGGATAAATCATTCAAAATTGCATTTAGATATTTCTCATTTGAATTTATTACGAGTAGTCTGCCTATTATAAAGGATAATATATTAATGAATGATGCCAAGTAAAGGAAATTCCTAGCTTTTAGACAATGTAACTTATTTATAAGTCTTTAAAATTGCCAGATATGTCATCACCATTAAAAAGTATGTTGGGAGAACGCGATCACTCTTGATTTAAAGCCATTTTGCTAAAAGTACTTTATCAGATCGTTATTTCTCCCTACTAAAACCTCACTCTAAAGACTAAAAAAAATCTGCTTTTATCATTCATCTAAAGAAGTAGCTTATAAATATGGGAAACAGAGATGTCTCATTGATTCATCAGTGTGAAAACAACAACAAAATTATTTTTAAAATACAAAACAAGTCTAATACAAGTTTGACAAGTTTAAATACAAGTCTAGAGTACTTGAACTTCGAGGATCGAGAGATGGTTCAGCAGTTAAGAGTGCTTCCTTCTCTTCCAGAGGACCTGAACTCAGCTACCAGCACCCATGGTTGGAGCTCACAACTGCCTATCACACCAGCCCTGGGGATTCACTGTCCTACGCTAGCCTCCTTGAACACTTGCAGTCATGTAGCATGCATGTGCGCGCACACACTCACAATTGTTAAAAATAAACTGGCCCTTGAAACCCATTCTGTGATAACAAATGAGATAAGTTAATATTTTAAAACACTATTGCATAGAAGACAAAGAGAATTACTTGCCACCTTAATTAAAACTACAGTGTTATGTCCATACTTAATTATATATATACTCATTAATGTTTCAGAGTTGAGTTCTGCTTAGAAGTAAATATACCAATTTCAACTAAAAATCTCACTTATTTTCTCTTTTATAAATACCTTTGTTTTCACAGAAGACAAAATTCAGCCCTTTGACAGGGAGAGGTCCCTGCTGGGAGCTGTTTGTCCCTGCTGAAGGTGAAGAGCAGGGAGGTGTGGCCAGCTCTGGCCAGCAGGACCAAGGGAAGCTCCTCCCCCACCCATCCCACCTCTTCTTTATCTTCCACTTTCTGTCTCATTCCCCTACTTTTTCCTCTTTTAAAACACTGGAATAAATATTTGGCTTACTTATTTAGATGACATTTCCATTTGCATTTTAAGAAACTATTCATTTTAGATTAGAGTGGGAAATTGGTGTTTTTGAGAATTACTAAAAGATTGGAGGTTTTCTTACCCACCAGGAAAGGAAAAGCTGATAAGGCTGTTGTAGCCATCAGAGTTTTCCTGTGTTTCTGCCTGTTCTGGTTTGCCGTTCTGTTACAGTAACTGTGCTCAAAGGCTCCTCTTGGAAGCATCCTAGCTCAGTACTTAAGAAGGTTCTCGCTGTCCAACAACTTCCGCTTATCTTGATATCACTTCTCTAGCCTCAATAGGAATGAATTGTTTACTCCATTCTATCTTAGTTTCCCACCTAAACCTATCTCTGTTCCCAATATATTTCTGATTGATCCTTCCCTCTAGCATCAGAGAAAAGATTAAAAGATAAAAAAACCCAAAACCTCACAGGAAAAAATGAAAATGTCAATTCCTTGCTTGCCTTCCAAAAGGACTAATGATATAGCAAAATGAAAAAAACAGGCAGCGATTTCTGAGGATTTTTTTTTTTGTGGTAGATTACCTCCAGTTTATGCAGAGATGAAGGCCTTTGTAAGAACAATTCCTGTACCAGGACAGCTCTGTTCTATCCCCATGGTGTAACTTCCCAAGCCTGTCATCTCACTCTTTTTCCTTCTGTGGTGGTTGGAGTGGGAATGGCTTCCATAGGCTCACGTTCTAAAGCTTGATACTCAGTGAAAATGTCTGGGAAGGTTTAGGAGGTGTGTCCTTGGAGGAGGTGTGTCATTGGGATGGGCTCCAAAGGTTCAAAAGCCCAGCCTTTTCTAGTTGACTATCTCCCTCTCTGCCTCTAGCTTGTGGACCAAAATGTCTCAGCTACTGCCCCAGGGCCACTCTGTTAGCTCTCTCTGTCTCTTCCTGAGTCACTGTTGTCTCAAGATAGAAGAGTCCAGACACTGCTGTGGTGCCATGCCTGCCTGCTGCCATGCTCCCTGTCATGCTCGTCATAGACTCTAAGCTGCAAGCAAGTTCCCAGTGACGTCTTTCTTTGTGTACGTTGTCTTTTCCGCGGTATCTTCACTCAAGACCACCTCTTAGGTCTTGTCTAGGTTTATCGTTTACATAAAATCCAAATGCCGTTTACTGTTTAGGACAATTCATTTCTCTTTCCTGACCTGATAATAAGATTGACAGCAAGAACAAAATTTTATGAGTCTTTGAATACCAACACTGGCAACTAGGGAGACGGGTAGCAACGTCATTTTGTGATGTCCTCCCGTGCCCAGACAGAACCCCATTGTTTACTATAAATGGGAGGACATGGTCGTTGTTATCCAAAATCACATATAGTCCCTAAACCTGAGCGAATTAAAGAGCAAAGTTCATGTTATAAGCACAAATCAAGGAGGCTTTCATGGTTGCTTTATTAGAAACATTATATAGAAATGATTCCTTAATCAACTTGTCCTAGTGTATTTTATTTCATTATTTCCAGGTATCTTTACCTATCCTGTGTTACAGAATTAATACATATATTTTATCAGTCTCGTTGCTCTGAACACTTACTGCTCTGAACGTCAGCGTCTTACTTGGTCTGTAGTGAAGCCTTGCTATTCTCATCAATATCAAAATTATGCTTCTAGGATTTTTAGTTGGTTATATTTAACAACATCTACATAACTTCTTCCTTTCAACCAACTGATACCAGATGGCTCGGTGTCATTGATTATATAAATAAAAATCATGCGAGAGATCTTATTCCTTAAAAAAAGAAACTAATTTAAATTTGCCAAGATATGGAGGTTAGTGGTTCATTTTAGTAAGCGCCTGCACTTCTCATCCATGTCGGTGTCAAGCAGAGCACCAAGTAATTACCTGGTTGTGGACTCCTTGGGCTACATGTATCGATGTTTCCAGCTTTATGTGCGAATTAAAGATTGGTATGTGGTAACATTTCAATTTCACAACTGAGCCCTGCCTATGGAGATCTAAGTTATAAGTCACCGTATGTTGGGAAAGGGAAGACAATTTTAATATCTTTCTTGAGTTGTCAGAGCATAGGTATTTTTATCTACTTCCAACACTGAGAATTTCAATTTCTATTATTTTCTTTTCCTTTGAGGTTCATCGAATTTGGAGAGAAAGAGTTGATGGAGATTTGCAAAATTTTAGCTTTTATCATTTCTAGTTAACATTTTGATTGTCTTATTCATATCAATGATTTAATTTTGGATCAAGACCTTTCAACTTTAGAGTGTCTTTTAAAAATTATTCTCTGAGTGGAACGATAGGGTATTCACAGTTTCCAGCTATTAATTATCCATTACATAAAACTGGAGGAGGAGAGTCAGAGGGTTCTCAACATACAGAAATAATATATGAGATGATGGGAACATTAATTACCTTGATAACATTATTATAAATTGTATACATGTATAAAATTATAATGGTCTATGTTGCTAAATAAGGACAATTATGTTAATTATGATTTTAAAAGTTGTTCTAATAGCAATAACAGACATGAAAGCTGGATATATTGCTAAAAGAAATATAAATATTTCTATAATATAAGATTATAACAATTATAAATATTTTAGAAAAAGTTTGGAAAGAATAACAGTTTGGATTGACTATCACTTATGAGCTAATGATTAATATTCTGTTTCTTTGGTAAGCAATAAAAATGGTGAGCATGGGCTGGAGAGATGGCTCAGAGGTTAAGAGCACTGGCTGCTCTTCCAGAGGTCCTGAGTTCAATTCCCAGCAACCACATGGTGGCTCACAACCATCTGTAATGAGATTTGGTACTGTATCCTAGAAAGTGTTTATATAATAAATAAATAAAATTTTAAAAAATGGTGAGCAGCATCCAACACTACCACTCAAAAGAAACTAACAAGTAGCAAAAACAATGGAGGTCGGCAGAAGGAAGTTTGATTGTTATACAAACTATCTTATTGACCCCTGACCTCAGAGTCCACTGTCAACTGTTAAAACCTTTGCTTTTTGTCACCAGCAAATACTTTGCTTGAAACAACTGCATTCTACCCAAGTCCTGGACATAATATTATATATTTCTGGCTATCAAGAGCTAGGAAGCTCTCATTTGAGGAAATGTCTGTGCAGGCAGCAGGCGAACATTTTTTTTTTTTTTAAGGATCCATTATAGCTACAGTTTTCAATCTTGGATTGTGGCTCCATTGGTAAAACTATCTTCAAAAATACTTAGGTTATGCTTCATAACAGTTTCAAATATTATAGTTATGAAGTAGCAAGAAAGATAATTTTTTGGTTGGGGGGGTCACCACAACATGAGGAATTGAGAGTCCTTTTAATCTGAAAATAACAACACGTGGAGATTTGTCTCTTTAATATCCCATTGTTAAAAGTGTGACAGTTACTTCATTCATTCTTTGCTATGGGTAGCTGTTATCTTATCTCTATGGAGGCAATATCTCATTTTGAGTGTTTAGCAGAAATAATAATATGCCCATGTTTTCTTTGTCCATATCTACATTAGTAATACAACTAATTTCTTGCTATGGTTTTTGGGGTAATGTTGGAGGAAATGCCTGAAACTCACTCAATGAAGTAGACTTCGCCTTTCTCCGTGTAGGCCATTTCCCAGTTATCAGGCAAGGGGTCCAAGTCCTCGTTCTCCTCGGTCTTCACCGACTTCGTGTCATCCACCTGGTCCTTTAGCTCCTCAGGCTGACTGTATACGGGTGCAGGGTAAGGCTGGGAGGGCGTCTCCCCTGAGGCACCTGCACTTTTGTCCTCATGGTCACTGGATTCTGCAAGAAGAAGAGCCCACAGTCAGTGGCTGCAGCCACAGAAACTGTGAAGAAGTTTGGAATGAGCAGAGCCAGGGATGAAGTACCGCAAAAACTAGTAGGGAATAGTTCTGAACAGACACACTAGCAAAATGCTATGGAAATTATCAGCACACTGACTTAAGTCCACGGTTCATTCATCATTGCTGTCAATCATTCAATTAAAATACTGTTGTCTACTCAATAGGATCTTTGCTTAACACGGGTGTGGTAGACAAAATATTGATAATCTAAAGACATTCATGGCCTAATGCCTAGATATTTACCTTGCATGGGAAAAGACTATTTGTCAATATTTTTAAATATAAGACCTTGAGACAGGAGATTATCTCTGATGGCTCAAGTGAGTTCACTACAATCGCAAACGACCTTAAAAGTCAAAGAGGCAAACAGAAAAGATGAGAAGAATCCTTGGCTACAGAGAAGATGGAGGTGCTATAGTCTGCTTGGCTTTGGACACGGGTGACTTTTATATGCAGGACAGGCAAGGAAATTCTTCCTTCCTGAGAGATACCAGATAGGAAGCCAGCCCTGACAGCAGGTCAATGTTAGTGTGTGATGACCCACGTCAGCTTGTAACTTTCGGAGCTAGAATATAGTTGACTTATAATATTCAGACGCTACACATCCAGTGATTTGTGACAGTTGCCATAGAAAACTCAGATAACCAAAGCTAAAGCAGACGCATACTGTAGAAGAAATACGGTGTGGCCCTTCACGGGAAAGTCTGTAAAGTTTAGAATAATAAAAATGAACAGTGAATAGCAGATGGCTCTGGGGGTCAGAGCTCCTACTGCTCCTCCAGAGGACCCAGGTTCCACTTCTGGGATCCATATCAGGTGACTTACAATGACATGAAACTCCAGCTTGTTCCCTCTTCTACCCTCCGCCATAACCCCCGCCCAAACACACAAATAATAAAAACACCATTTTCTAACAGGAAGAACTGGGAGCTGGGGAGGTGGCTCAGGAGTGAAGGGGATTTACTGTACATGTATTGGACCCCCACTGTTGCATCTCCAGCACACACATAAAAAGCTAGGTATGGCCACCCTACCTGTTATCCTACCTATAATCTCAACACTACAGTAGGAAGAGACAAGAAGGTCACAGAGTCTTACTGGTCAATCACCCTAGCCAAAAACCCAGCTAGTTCTAAGACCAGTGAGATACCATGTTTAAAGTGAACAGGGAGGAGAGAGGGCTGGAGTAGAACCCATGACAGAGTCTTCTGGCAGGGTACAAATACATGTGTATACACACACACACACACACACACACACACACACACACACACACCCCGAGGGGAAGGGCAGATGGGTAAGAAATAGGTTACCCATAAACAATAGAGGAAAATTTACCTAGTCAAGTAAGTATTAGTTTGCACTGAACCTAAAGTTAGATTGGTGAAACCCAGATCCCCAACACACATCTAAGTAAAAATTCTTTACTACAACGTTAAAAAGTGTATTAGCATTTTATACACTGCAGTGATATTTCATTTGTAGTCTAGTAAATAAAGCTTGCTTGAAGATCGGAGAGCAAAACAGCCACACTGGTCGACCAGGCAGTGGTGACACAGGCCTTTTTTTTTTTTTAAAAAAAAAGAAAACAACTATTTTTTTTTTATTTTACATATCAATCCCAGTTCCCTCTCCCTCCCCTCCTCCAATTCTATCTCCCTAGCCCCCAACCCCCATCCACTCCTCAGAGAGGGTAAAGCACATTGCTTTAGGGCAGGATCAAGGCCTCCCTACTATATCTAGGCTGAGCAAGGTATCCATCCAAAGAGAATAGGTTCCCCCAAAGCCAGTACATGCAATAGGGATAAGTCCTGCCTGGTGCCTTTGCCAGTGATCCCACAGTCTGCCCCAGCCATGCAACTGTCACCCACATTCAGAGGGTCTAGTTTGGTCCTATGCTGGTTCCTTCCCTAACCAGCTGGAGTTGTTGGGCTCCCATTAGCTCAGGTACACTGTTTCAGTGGGTGAACCCATCATGGTCTTGACCTCTTTGCTCATATTCTCATTCCTCCCAATCTTCAACTGGACTTTGGGAGCTCAGCCCAGTGCTCTGCTGCAGGTCTCTGCCTCTGTTTCCATCAGTTGATTGATGAAGGTTTTATTTAAGGTATTCATCAGTCTAACTACAGGGCGAGGCCAGTTTGGTCACTCTCTGCTCTCCTGCTTAGGGTCTTAGCTGTGCTCTTCCTTGTGGACTGCTGGCAATGTTTCTAGTGCCAGGTTTCTTGCTAGTTCCATAATGGTTTCCTCAATCAAAACATCTGACGCACACCTTCAATCCCAGTTGCCACGGTAGCTTGCCAGAGAAACTGGACAGGAGTGGTGCACACTTTTAATCCCATCCCTGAAGAGGAATATAAGATGGGAGGAGATGGCTCTCAGATGCAGCCTCATTTTAAAGATTCCTGGAAGCAGGATCATCATTTCAGACTGAGGTAAAGGTAAGAGCCAGTGGCTGGTTGTTTTGCTTTTCTGACCTTCAGGTTGAACCCTAATATCTGTCTCTAGGTTTTTATTATTAATACCAATTAGAATTCGTATCACAAAACATCCAAGAAACACGATTGCATGTTAGGAAATATGCAAACTGGAACGAGAGTATTCCTTTTGTTCAACACTCAGCTCAAAGACGCCTGAAAATCTCTTTACTAACCTGAGGGAGTCAATAAAAACAGAAACCTAAGAACTTCACCATGCCAAGAGTCCACCTATCCGTGCTAATGCAGTCTTACTTAAGCCAGCAAGCTTCCCTGCAGAATTACTCTACCTGTATCCTGGTATCTGATCAGAATGTAGATCTCAAAATACAGCGAGAAAAGAAAAAAAAAGCATACATAAAGCAAGAAATACTAAATCTAGGGTAATACAGTTAAATGCAAATTGGAATTCACATTTTGGGAAACTTGGAATGCTTACTAAAGGTAATGTTCTTACAGGAGAAGAAAAGTGCATTGAGAATCTGCTGAAGCATGGATTTTTCTCCTTTATTATAAAGTCTAGGATTTGGGAGTAAAAATTGAAATTAATATTACGAAGGTCTCCTTCCAGAGGTTCATCAGTGGGTAGGTGAATAAGACAATTCAGGGACTGTTTTCTTGGGATAAGATTAGGGAACAAACATTTTGGCCAAGAGAGAGACTTCATGGGGTCACTTTTGTGCTGTTTCCTAATGTTAATCTTTGAGATGTTGATGCTTCTGCTTCCCCACTGCAGCTTATCTCCCGTTAACAACAGAACACAGGCATCTGTTGGAGCACAGCAGGGCGAGTCCTGTGTAGAGCAAGGGAGAAACCCTGGAATAAAACGATAAAGAAAATTCTACAGAAATTCCTGCAAAGGGACAATTGGACCATAAGCTGGAAGAAGGGTCCTCCTGAGGCTCACAGGTAAAGATACAAGGAGGGGAGATGTGAGGAATATAATTCCATCTTGGGAATTGGAACCCGTGAAGCTGTTTGAAAATAAGCAACAGCCAAGCAAACAGTCACGCCAAAAAATTAGGCCCACAAATGCACATGTGCTTGGATAATACAGTTTTCTGACTAGGAAACTATCTGTTCTAGAAATAAAGATATCATTGAGTAAGTATTGTTGGATATTTATTGTAGTGTTGTTTCCAGTAATAAATCCTGGAACTCGTATAATGGCTTTTATTCAGAATATCGTCAGTATACTGTGTTTATATGATCATGGAAAAAGATGTAATTTAAAAACAACAAAATTACGGCGACAGATCTATTGATCTGGAAAGGTCTTTATAATTATGATTTGAAGACTGATTTTCAGGGGATATAAATTAGCAATATATACTGCTAGTAGATATTACACACAGGTCCACAGAAATTAGAAATAGCTGGGGAAAATGTTAAACTTACTGTCAACATTGAGAATGGACTGGTGATGGGAAAAATTTTTCTTTATATGATTTTACATTCAGTGGGTATATTATTTTTGGGAATTTACAAATTAATAAAGATCATTTGGTAAATGAGTACTATAGAATGGAAAAGCTTTGTGTCAATATAAATTGTTTGGTCAAATTTTTCTTATCTGTATTGATCTAGGAGAGTTTACTATATTATTTTTTTTCAGAATTAGGAGACCTAAGAACACATAATGCCCACGGGTTTGGCTTGAAAAGGGGTGAAAGGAAAACAGACTAGTCTTTAGTTACACAGTCAGTAAGTGATTCTTCCAGGCTAAAACTCCGTAGCATGCGCAAAGTTACACAGTCAGTAAGTGATTCTTCCAGGCTAAAACTCCGTAGCATGCGCAAACGCAGCACCGTGAGAGCCGCTGCCTTTGTCTTTAGGTACTGTTGGCGGCAGCTGGTTACGGCATGGCCACATCAAGACATGGATTGTGCCATGGTGTGACGGCGGAGCATCCGGGACATTGCGCTGTACGGAATAGTTACAATGCACACCAGGATCTGAACTTCTTCTCTGGTCCAGTACTCACGTATGATGTTCTGAGTACTCCATTGCTGCCAGGCAACGAGGAAGGGAGAACAAGGGAGGCGCGAATCCTGCTTTGTTGGAACCCAAACTTGCCATCCATAGTTCCTCCCACCCCCCCCACCCCCCCCACCCCCCACTCCCCACCCCCTCACCCCCCCCACCACCCCAGCCCCCCACCCCCGGCCCGTTGGTGAGAGGTTGTGTCTATGCATGCATTCATTAGTCTCATGCTAAGAGTCAGGGAACGATTCTCTTCCAACATGCTATGACTGAGGTATCTCTCAGAATGCAGGGAGAGAGAGATGTGTCAGGGCTGGATTGGGCAGACTTCTTCACAAGCCCTCAGGCTTCATGCTTCAGACTGTCTCCTGACAGATGAGGCAGTAAATCGTCCTCACAGTGTGACAAAATATTAGATGTTCATTTTCTTCAAAACTATTCCAGGCGTTCGCAGACAGCAGGAAGCAGGTCTACAGATTAGAGGCAACTTGCTTTCATGTCCCAGACCAAAGGCAATCATGCCAAGGCAAAGGCCTGGAAAGAAGTGCGTTGACATAGAATTTTATATAATTAAGATAAATAAGAAGAGGGAAGTCATAATCAGCTTTGTGGGTACCGGAGCTTCACTGAGACAGAGACTGTAGGAGGGACGGAGGACCCCATGGGTGGTGAGACCACGGCACAGATTACCATACTAGTTTAGAGGTTCCTGCCAAACCGAGGATAGAGACATCGAGTCAGGAAGTTCCTGGGTGGAGAGGGTCAGCTTGAAAGGTGGCAGCAGATGGCTGGAGGGCGTGATAATTTAAACAAGTGAATGCATTTGCCAAGGGAGACTTCACAGGAAGTGGAAGCAAGAATGTTTTCTGCAGGGACCTGAGCTATAGCCACACGCACCAGCCACAGGAGGATCTGAGGATTTGAGGACCACAGCCTGGGCACAGTGGGGACTCAGCAGACCTTAATGCAGCATGGGAAGAGGACAGATGGAAGGGTGGTCCAAGTTTCTGAAGAGCACAGTGGAGAACGGACCCAGCACTGAGAGGCACCAACAACATAGCGATCCTCTGTGATAGCTCCCAGTTAATGTGGTGTCCATGGGAGAAGGATGGTAAAGAAGCCAGTTCATTAGGAACTGCAGAATTATGGCAGCGAACAATATGTGGAAGAAGAATCCATTCAAGGTCACGTTTGAGCTGGTGCGATAGCTCAGTGATCAGGAATTGGCTACCGAGAGGGAGAATCCAAGTTTAACCCCAGGTTGCCATAAGGTGGAAGGAAAGAACCAGCTCCTGAATGTTCTTCTTTGAACTCAGCATGTGCACCACGCATACTCAGAGGGAAGAAAGAAACGTCAGGTGTGGTGGTGCGTGCCTATTATCTCAGCAGTCAGGAGGTAGAGGCAGGGGGATCTCTGAGTTGGAGGATGGCTTGATCTACAGAGTGAGTACCAGGACAGTCAAAGCTATACAGAAAATCTGTGTCTCAAATCCTATTCCCACAAACAAACGCAAAAACCTTCACACTAAATAAATGTAAAATATTTTTTAAAGGTTTGCCATGACCAAACAAACTTGGGGTTATAATAACACCATTATTTCCCCAAAGTAATGTTTTGCCAACCAAACCGCGGTCTTTATCTGTTGTGTTATTTGTTGTTGAGCCGGGGATGATGCAGCAAAGCTTCCCCAGTTGGACTCACTTGCTTAGATACATTTCTTTATCTTCAAGCAATCACCACATTAGCAAACACGAATTAAATTCCTATAATGTGCAAAATATTTGACAAGGTTTAAAGGAGGAGGGAAAAAGTCCCTCTGTTCAGGCCCTTTGGGAGCTGGATTGAGAGGGGAGAACAGTAAACAGCACCAGCCTCCTCCACCTGAACAAAATAAATGGGGAAAAAATGAAGGAGGTGAGCGGAGAATCTTAACACCCTCACATTTGTTATTCATAAAGGTTGACATAGAAACACATTTCTCAGGGAGAGTCTGAAGCTTCTGGCGGACCCAGAAGCAGGGTAATTCATCTATTGGCAGAACTGAACCACGGGAAGCCTTCCTATAAGGGACAGAACCGATTTCCAGAAGAGCGAAATAGAATATGTAGACTCACAGGTGTATCCAGCCCACTGCCAGCAGGCTGATTTATCCGGGGCACCAATAGATGGGGCTGAACGCATTTATATATAAAACAACACCATTTTACAATATCAAAAGGCTGGATTCCTTTGGAAAAGGAAAAAGGAGGAGCTGAACTCAATAAGCCAAATTGTTATTCTCCATAGGACCGCTAGAGCAGCCATTCCATTTTCACTGGGTAGAGTGAGTCTGGGGACCAGTTCAGTTGAATGTAGTATCTTCCTTCAAATGGAAGGACTCTGGGGATGGAGAAGTGCCTTATTACAAACCACTGTGATGATCTGTTAATGACATCCCATAATATGTGAGAGTCATACAGAATTTTCCAGGGAAACCTCGTAGGAAGCAGAAGCAAGAATAGCCAGCACAACTCTTCGGGGCGATCCGGTTAAGAGGTCAGTGAGAGAAAGAAGAGCTGACAGTAATTATTTAATTAATTAGATCTATAGACATTTATTGAACGTCTAATAAAGACCAGGCAAGTAAGCTAAGTAAAACGGAGTCAAAGGGACTTTGAAGGGGCTATTAAGTCCGACCTCAGAACACTGGCTTACGGCAGGCACTTATTGCCCATCGGTCTGGAAACCAGAAAGTTCTATCAAGGTGTTTTCAGGACCGGCCCCAGCACTTGCAGAGAAGCTGTTTCTGGCTTTTCCTCGCTAGTTCCTTGTCTTGTGGCACATGACTTTAGCCTTCCGAGAAACCGCGTGCCATCAGGGGCATGCGCTACTCCAGTATGACCTCATGTCAGTTAGTCGTCCTGTTTCCAAGTAAAGTCACACACTGAAGTGTCAGGAGATGCGATTCAGCTCATACAATGGTTCACTGTGTGAATCCATCCTCTACCCCCTCTACCTAACTGGGAACTAGTACTTGGCAGCTGCATACTACTTTGGTAGTGGTTCAGAAATGAACCACTAAGAACAGAAAGACTCTGACTATTAGAAGGAGGAGAATGAATAGATCTTCCATGCAAATGGTATTCTTCTATACATTCCAGCTCAATGAAGTTTGGATCATAAGAACCTGACCCCAGCCTAGCCACATAACCTTTGACCTACACTTTACCTTGCCTACAAGATAAGAGGGGGGTGAAGGTGGTGCAGAAATTATGAAGATAGCCAAGCAATGACTGGTCCAGCCTGAGACCAAGATCATGATAGGGAGCCCAGTCCTGACACTGCCTGGAGCCAGGACCCAGAGACTGGACAGAACAGATACCTAGGCTAAAACCAAACATGACTGGCAGAAACAAAAAGTCAATGAAATGATTCAAAAAGACGCTCTTCTATACTCCTAGTTCATAGCCTAGCCCAATAGTCATCAGAGGCTTCACCCAGAAACTGATGAAAACAGATGCAGAGACCACATCAAATCTTAGGTGGACCTCAGGGAAGGCTGTGAAAAAGGTGTAGGCAGGATTACGGGAGCCAGAGGAGCCAAGGACACCACAAAAAACCCAAATCACCTAACTCGGGCTCATAGGAGCTTCTGGAGACTGAACCACCAAACAGAGAGCTTGCATGGGCCTGACTGAGGCCCTCTGCCCAGTGTCACAGTTGTGTAGTTTGGTCTTCTTGTGAGACCCTAGCAGGGTGGCAGGGACGGTCACTGACCCTTTTGAGACCCTTTCCTCCTACTTGGCTGCTTTGCCCAGCCTTAATGAGAGAGGGGGTACCTTGTCTTCCTGCAAATTTGATCTACCAGGGCATGCTGATATACATGGGAGGCCCTTTTCTGAAGAGACAGAATGAAGAGCCGGTGGAGGATTGTGGGAAGGGACTGGGAAGAGGGGAGGGAGGGAGAGGAAATTGTGAACGGGCTGGGGAAAAGATAAATAATTAATAAAAATATAAAAGTACGAAAAAAAAATCTAGGTTCAAGTGGGTCTTCCCACTTCAAAGGGTTTAATTAAGGAAAAAATTCCCTCACAGATGTGCCATTTGAGTTTTGGTTAATTCTAGATGTAGTCAAGTTGACAACCAATAATGGACATCACCTGTTCAACCCTTGTCAACTTGACACACAATCATATCTTCTTAAGTCATGCTTAATTTCAAATATTAAAAATAATCAGGTTATAATTACATCTAACATAACTATTCTACATACAATAGCAAATGCATTATATATTTAATCAGTTCATAATTACACCTCACATGCTATAACTATCTCTTGTACAATCACAAATGCATTATAAATTTAGAATAGGTTGCACTATCCCTTGAGGGACATTCTTTTAGTATCACAATTTTAAATATGATAAGCATTGATATTCTTTTAATTGATTTACACCATAAAGAAATTGAGGGAAGAGAACACAAATATCTGTATAAACACATTCCTAACAAAATAGGACAGAAACACTCGTGTCCACTCTAATCCTTCTTCTGGCTTGTGGCCTTAGCTGGCATTTATAACTACTCCCTTCTGCCACCCATTCTGTGTTTTCTCCTGGGGGAGTGGCGCATACTTTCATTCCTGAAGTATCTTTCCAGTAGATGAAAAAGTGTTGACCTTTCCACAGAGGAAGTGATCCAATGTAGTCACCCTGCCACAGGGTGACTGTCTGGTAACCCCAGGGAGAGGTGCCTGTCAGGGGCTCAGTGTTCGTCTCTGTTGTTGGCAGATGTGACACTCAGCAGCAGCTGTAGCTAGGTTTAGGGACCCACTTGACTTACTGCGAGCCAGACTTGAGCTAAAGCTCCATGATCACTTGACCTCCACAAGCCCCTACTTTAGCTGGAGGTTCACAGTGTTTCTTAGGGTATCTTGGTATCAGACCCCCGGTAACCCTGTTTCCTTTCCCCATTGTACAGTTAGTTACCCTTGTAAAAGGCCACAGGTCCTACTAGGGAAGAGATGAAGAAAGGCCAGCTGTGAAACTTCCAGGTGTTCTGTCAAGGTTCTTCTTCAGGGGAAGTTGTCTGTCCATTAACGGCTTTCTGTCTGCAAACATGCTCAAGTCTGGAAATCACCAGCTGAGATTCCCTTTTGCCATGATCCAATAGTGCTTCCCCCCCCCCAACCCCCGCATTTGTCTGAGAATTTTTCTGCTTATACAGCTCAAGCAAAAACATAATTGGAATCTTATCTATTTCATGCCTGAAAACCCGAAGATTGATTGATTAGCTAGCACTGAAGGTCCATGAGTCACGCCACCATGAAGTTCACTTTGCCTGTGCCGACAATAACAGGTCAGGCCATCATGGCCACTGCTTTGTCTACATTGCCCGTTAAGATAACTACGATTACCTTGTCTTTGGCGAGTCAGTATTATCACCTGGATGCTGCTATCTCAGTCCTAGTAAACCCACTGCATTTAACTCATCCAGCTGAGCAGCAGAGTCTCCACCCCAAGGTCTTGCACAAGGAAAGGGTGACATCAGAGCTTTCGGATGTGCTAGTACCCCTCCCATTGCTTTGCATCTTATAGAATTAGTGACTGTCCTGTCTTCTGGGCCTTCCCATTGTGGGGCAGTAGGTTTTACACAGGGTACCCACCCTAGCATTGCCATTTTCCTGAGCCTTAAAATCCCTCACCAACACTAAGTCAAGGGCTACCGGGCATCTTCAGCTTCTTCTTAGTTGGCCATCTTCTGACAAGTGCTTCAGCCAACCATTCAAACAGACTTTTGATGCCTCTTTATCAAGCTCAGAATCTCCATTCATTGGGCTCCCATCAATAAACTCAGCCTGATCCAGTTCTATGTTCTTTCCAACTTCCTTAAATGGAGCTAGAAAACATCATTTTGAGTGAGGTGACCCAGACCCAGAAAGACAATTATCACAGTACTCGCTCATAAGTGGTTTTTAAAGATAAAGCAAAGAAAACCAGCCTGCAAATCACAATCCCAGAGAACGTAGACATCAATGAGGACCCTAAGAGAGACACACATGGATCTAATCTATGTGGGTAGTAGAAAAAGACAAGATCTTTTTCTGAGTAAATTGGGAGCATGGGGACCTTGCGAGAGGGT